>CM056502.1:38740776-39940776 GCA_029783415.1 Anisodus acutangulus
ATTAGTGAAGCAAATTCAATGAAGCAACAACTGGTACCATAGAGAAGCGGCCATAAACTAGAGATAGTTAGTATATATAACGTACTTTTTGACTTTATTTAATTGTTTAAAGAATAATTGACTTTATTTAATTGTTTAAAGTATAAGAGAAGCAAAAATACACAAATAATAAGACACATGGTGTTCTATATGACCGACATAAGACTCGACTTGTTAGCTACGTATGGCTGGCGTACAACCTCTCACTGCAAACCACGAGATATTATTACGGCAAAGGATGAACAAAAATCCAGAGCTCTAATTCAAATTTCTCTCTCCAAATAAGAACTGGCCAATCCATGAGTATACCATGAAGTTACAAAGGTTGTACCTGTGAACCAACCCCCTACAGCAAAATAGGCACAAGGAAAGAGCAATAGACCGGACCAGCCTACAAAAACGAAACGGTCCCTCTGTAACCAGTCATCCATAATATCAAATAAATCATTTTATCACTAAAAAAAAGGGCAGCCCGGTGCACTAAGCTCCTGCTATGCGCGGGGTTCGGAGAAGGGCCGGACCACAAGGGTCTACTGTACGCAGCCTTACCTCACATTTCTGCAAGAGGCTGTTTCCACGGCTTGAAACCATGACCTCCTGGTCACATGGCAACAACTTTACCAGTTACTCCCAGGCTCCCCTTCACTAAACTCTATTAATTGCATAATCAAGTGTTACGGGTTTCTGTTTGCATCTTCTGGAAAAAAATGATAATTTACCGATTAAGATAGACAATTGAGATTTAATATTGTCTAGAAAGCTCAAATAAAAAGAGTATTTTATGTGTCATTCTTTCCTTTCTCTCTCATTTTAGATCACTTTCCTAACATGTCCTTTTGGAAGTTGGGAAACCTTGTCAAACACTAAATTCTAAGCTTTTTGCACATTGTGTCTTGACTTTTTTAATAGATGGATTAATCAAAATAAGTCACAGATGCAACTTGAAGTTAATCAAGTTCCAAAGCCTTCGAGGAAAAATTACTGCTAATCTTGTACAGCTGAATTCTTTTTGGTCTTTTCTTTTGTCTTCTCCTGTCCTATTTTCTAATGAGTTTTGGTTATGGTGGCTTCTGATTACCTAGCATTCTGATCATATTTTGGATTTCTGGTTCCTCTCTCTACTTATTCAGATCAAGCTGCACTTGAAACAGAAGCTAGAATCTCACCTCTAATATCGGAGAAGAAAAGGTTATTTAATGACTTATTAACTGCCCAAGGTATTTAGTTATCTATGCTCCTGGTTTTATTATTCTAGCTTCCAACCATGTCTCTTAAAATGGGCAGATACGATTTCTTTTGATAAGAAATATGTGCATATACATTAGCACTTGCGCACACACACATATTTTCAATCTACATGAAATGTTCAAATCTAGAAATAAACTGTAATCTAGAAAAAAAAAATCTTTCAGTTCCTTAGATAGAGATGTTTGCTGCCTCCAGATAGGCATAGAGATATAACAGATGTGTATGCAGTACATAATATATGTAGATGAGACCTTATGTTGTTATTTCAGGAAACATAAAGGTGTTTTGTCGTGTGAGACCTCTTTTTGAAGATGAAGGTCCATCCATTGTTGAATTTCCTGATGATGTTACAGTTCGCATCAATACTGCTGATGATAGCGTAGCTAACCCGAAGAAGGATTTTGAATTAGACAGGGTTTATGGACCTCATGTAGGACAAGGTATTGGGGATATACTTACCTTATTGTACAAGTTCTTGATGTGTAACCTAACATTATTAGTTCCTCTTTGTGCAGTTGAACTTTTTAGTGATGTTCAGCCATTTGTTCAGTCAGCATTTGATGGATACAATGTGGCTATATTTGCTTATGGTCAAGCATACTCAGGAAAGACCCACACTATGGTCTCTTACTCATCTCTTTGCGTCTTCTCCTTCTTTTCTCTTCATCTGTTTATTTTGAACGATTTGTACATTTCTTCTCTTTATGCATTCCGAAAAACTGCCAATTGTAATCTGTTTTAAACTGGGCAGGGTGTTAATGCGTAAGATCTTATGAAACCTTTCCATTAGGAGGTTAATTTTCAAAGTTTGTATACTTTCCATTTATAGATTTTTCGTTTGGATCTTTCGGTTTTGATTGTTTTAATCCATTATACTAAATAAAGGATTCATGAAATTAATTATTATATATTTCTTGTATTTTATTTTATGTAGTAGTATCTGAAATACAAGGGTCAATTTATTTATATTTATGTGAAATTGAACATAAATTCGTCAAATTATTTGAAATAAGTTTTGATCTGCCAAATACTCAACTCTTTTAAGCCGTTGGTTTGATATTAATGTTGACTCCTCATTTTCCCTCTTCATGCAGGAAGGATCTAGCCACGATCGTGGTTTATATGCTAGGTGTTTCGAGGAGCTCTTTGATCTATCCAACTCTGATGCAACGTCTACATCCAAATTTAATTTCTCAGTTTCCATTTCTGAACTTCATAATGAACAGGTTTTATATGATGTCATGTTTATTTTTAGATTTAATTGCTTTCTCACCTTCGGCATTGTTATGATGATCCTGTTAAGGGATCCATATCCGAAAATTTTTGAAGTTAGGGATTTTCCAATTATTGCAGATACGAGATCTGCTCATACATTCTGGAACTGATCTGCCAAAGGCTCGCATGGGGTCATTGGATTACTTTGTAGAACTTCTGCAGGAAAAAGTTGAAAATCCAATGAATTTTGGCAGAGTACTCAAATTAGCTTTTCAAAATCGAGGAAGTGATACATCAAAGTTTAGAGTTTCTCATTTGTATGGTCTACAACTCTTTCCAGTTGGTATCTGTCTGTTACTTTATATGTCTTTTCCCTTAACAAAAAAAACAATTTAGTTCCTGTTGAACATGTTCTTATGTTGAGTATGTTCTTTTTCTGGGAAAAAGAACATATTCAACATAAGAAACATTAGTTCTTTCCTTCCATAATCTCACTTCAGATTCTGTTTTGTCTAAAGTTGCTATTCCTCTGTGTTAAACTCATTGCTCTACATATATTTTATTTGGTCGAGGTACTTGTAGTTGCATCAGTTGTGCACTCCTTCATACTCATGGCATAACTTTTTATTCTTGTAACTCTGATTTTCTAATGTAAAGTTCTGAAAGAAAAGAAAGAAAGAAAAAAGTTCCTGATTAGCATGTAGGCAGAACTCTGTCTCTATTATGTTTATGACTGTATCTGTGCTTCTTGCAACGCAAATGCAGTTTCTGTTATCAATATGATGCATTTTTTCCCGAGTTCTAATTCTTTGGAGAAAAAGAATGGTGTGTTTTCCGTTTCTTCTAATTGTATGTTTCTTTGGTCTTGCAATTTTCAGGATCGTCACAGTACATATACATTATACCAACTTGATCACTGGAGAGACCTCATACAGCAAGCTCTCTCTTGTCGATTTAGCTGGAAGTGAAAGCACTATTGAAGAGGATAGTGGGGAGCATGCAACAGAGTTGCTTCATGTCATGAAATCACTTTCTGCGTAAGGGTTCATGTCAACCTTTTGTTATCGATAATACTTTTATTCTCAACCCGTGCATGTTCACTTCCCATATCTAGGACACGGCGGTATGGAGTTTATGATGTATTGGTTGGATCACAAATGGAATTTGGTGGATCACTTTGCATTTTCGGTCCCATGAAGACCTTTGTTCTCAGTCTGTTTCTGTTTCTGGATTGAAACTGTGAATGCCTTTGTTTAGCTGATGACATTCATGTGATGATTTTTAAACTAGAAATCAAATATTGGCTTTTAAAGCCTATCTTATGTTTTATTTCTCAATTTTCACACATGCAAGATCACTGGGAAAGTTATAAAGGGCAATGTTTATACGCATGGAAGCTTGAGACAAAGAGGATAGTTGGTCCCACAGTCGAGCGTGTGACGAGTTCCTACACAAGGGCTGATTACATTAGAGCTTTTGAGAACATAGTTGGGCGAGGAAAACCAATTTCTTGAATTTGTTACTATAATGATGTTTGTGAGATATTAATAATTGCGTACATCTTCATGGAACAATTAGATATGATAGAAAACGAAATCTGCGATACTGTGTTTTAGTGCTCTTTCTGTTTTTAAACACAGCTTTGATACTGACATGCAGATTGGGAGATGTTTTGAATTCCTTGACATCAAAAAAGGACAATGTTCCATATGGAAATTCAATGCTCACCAAAGTACTTGCAGACTCACTAGGTAACTAATTGATTATTATACTGGTCAATATAATTCTTCAATACTATATTGCTATATAAGAACATACATACATACAAACACACACCGAGACTCATGCTTATGTGCAAGTGTTTCTGCTTTATAACGGAAATAGTTACTCCATCCGTTTCATTTTATGTGTCTTAGTTTGATTGGGGATGGAGTTTAAGAAAAGTAAGGAAGACTTTTGAATCTCGTGGTCTTAAACTAAGATGTGCGTAATGTACCATAGTGCGCTTGAATCTTGTGGTCTTAAACATGTCACGTGGGATGTTGGAGTTAAAAGAGTTACTAATATAGAAAGTGACATTCAGACTAAAAGGAAAGTAAGACACATAATTGAAGCAGAGGGAGTGGTTTGTTTGTGCCTTGTTATTTAAAAGTTGTCCTGGGTCATTTGCAATGCTTTTTCTAGATATTACTTGTGAACCACTGTTTCTTTCGGATAAAAGTAGGTTTCAGGCTATATGACTTGGTATATAAGCTGGTGCACAGGGGTGTGTTCGGTATGGAGGAAAATATCTTCCAATGTTTCCATGTTATTCTTTAGGAAAATACGTTCCTTAAAAGTGAGGAAAATAACTTCCCTAGTGAAAATAGGGAAAACAAATTCCATAAGTGACATTCTTTTTTTGATAAGAGGTCATGGGTTCAAGCCGTGAAATCAGCCTCTTGCCGAAATGCAGGGTAAGGCTGTGTACAATAGACCCTTGTGGTCTGGCCCTTCCCCGGACCCCGTGCATAGCAGTTTCTTAGTGCTCCGGGCTGTCCTTTTTTTTTTTTTTAATAAATTGAAAAATTCCACAAGTGGCATTCCACATTGATTGTGTCCTCCAACACACCTCATCTCCACTCCCACCCCTATAGCCCCCATCTCCACCACCCCACACCCCTACTCCCACCCCCACCCCCACCTCCCATATTATTTGTCTAGATTATATACAAATGCTTTTAGGATAATATATTTTTGCTTACGTACCGAACACAAGAAAATAAGTAAAAACATTTTCCATGGAAAACATTTTTCTTTGTACCAAACACACCCTAGGTATTTCTATTTTTGCTCATCTATAAATGCATGAAATATTCTCACGGACTAGATCTTGTCACACTAGACGACGAGGCCATTTTTCTCCTCTATGGTGAAGGGCTCTTCTGTGATATTCTGTTAACTGATCTTCATTGAGATTGAAGAGCTCTACTCTATGTGCTTTATTTTATGTTGACGTCTACTCATCTTTTTTATACTCTTCTTCTCCATGACTAAAACTATATTTCTTATTATTTTTTATTTACTTTCAAAACACTGGAGCTTGTGAACAATGGTTCACAAGTAAATAATAGTGGTTCACAAGTAAATAACAGTGGTTCACAAGTGAAAATATTTTCCTCCATACCGAACAAATCCCCCGTGACTTCCTCTCACCGCCACCGTTATCAAAAAGAATTTCCACATACTTTACTCATGAAAAAAATAAAGCCTGCACGTGAGGGGTTACAACATACCCAGTGAAATCCCACAACGTGGGGTCTGTGAAGGGTAGAGTGTACGCAGACCTTACCTCTACCTTGGTAGATAGAGCGGCTGTTTCCGGGAGACCCTCGGCTCAAGACAAAGCAAAGCGCAGAGCGGCGCGAAGCGACGCAAAGCACAAAGCGAAGCAAAGCGCAGCGAGGCGAGGCGCGGCGGCGCGGGGCCGCGCGGGGCGCGGAGCGGAGCAAAGCAAAGCAAAGCAAGAGAAACGGTTAGACTCAGACAAGAAATTAAAGCATTATGAGCATGCTGATAACAAAATCGAATACGCCATGGTAGCGCATTATATTAAAGATATAATTAAGTAAATAACAATGTGCTCTCTCTAACAATCTAACAAATTAAGCGTTTAGATGAGATGGTCACACAATTCCACACAAGTGATGCTTACAATTTGAAGCTGCATATTGAGCGGATTAGTTGATAACGAAAACTAAATAAGTCGTCTTAGCATTTGTGTGGTTGATGGCATCTGTGGTTTACATCTGGAGGGAAAGAGTTTCTATCTTTTGCCTTGCAGAATGTTTTTTAGCCTTACAGTATGTCGCAACAACGCCTCTTAGATGTTTTTAATTTTTTTAATTCAGTTATCCCTTGTAAAATCTATTTGCGGGCTAGATACCTCTAATGTTTTTTTCTCTTCTTTTTGTAGGTGGAAGTGCAAAGACGCTTCTGATTGTTAATGTCTGTCCGAACGCTTCAAATTTGTCTGGGACGTTATCGTCCCTCAATTTTTCTTCTAGAGCTAGAAATGCCACACTAAGCCTTGGGAATCGAGATACAATCAAGAAATGGAGAGATATTGTAAGTCTTGATTTGTAGACCATGTCCTCTCAAAGACGACTATGGCGGATAGTCCAAGTCCTTGTTTATTAATTTTCTTTTTCTTATTTGGGGTTAGGGCAATGTTTTTTCTTTGACGTAGATGTATATTACACGGTGACATTCAGAAGTTGAAGTTTGATTAACCCGGCTAATTCCAAGTGATCTGTGGGTTGGTCAATACATATGGACATGAAACGGTCTCTTAATTAGTTATGAATTATACTCTTTCGCTTTTGGTAGGCCAATGATGCACGCAAGGAACTCTATGACAAGGAGAAAGAGATTACTGATCTAAAGCAAGAAATAGTTGTGCTAAAACAGGAACTGAAAGAGGCCAATGATCAAGGAGTTCTACAGTCAGACCTAAAGGTTCGTGGCTTTTTCTTTTTGTTGCCTGTTTTTTTCGCATTATTTAATCAACCTAAACTTCCCATATATTTGTTTTCTCATAACTTCTTAAACTTCAAGGTGGTTCTTGTTAGAATAATATAAGAGGAAAGATCTTGTTTCTGCCACTAAAATTGAACCTCACTAATTGGTTGCATGTGTCTCCTAAGAGATTGTGGTGCTATTTTTTGTGGTGTAAAAGCTGCAAAAGTTTACTTTATCTAAGAGTCTATATGGTTAACTATTCTTAGGATGTATTGAAGCATATATGCTTACATAGGGGGCTTTTGGGTCTTCTACATACTATCAGAGACACTTACCTTTTAGTCTGGTCCACGCTGTTCCCGGCGATTCTATCGTGCATGTTTTGTTTATGTTACTCTTCTCTCTCTCACATTTTCCTCTTGATCATCTTCCTTTGGCAAGATCAAGACAAAAACCAAAGATGAATTTAAATGATCGAC
The DNA here is from genome assembly GCA_029783415.1 of Anisodus acutangulus. Taxonomy (NCBI): domain Eukaryota; kingdom Viridiplantae; phylum Streptophyta; class Magnoliopsida; order Solanales; family Solanaceae; genus Anisodus; species Anisodus acutangulus. The sequence continues at coordinate 38,748,258 of CM056502.1, forward strand.
ATGGTGAGGTCTGTTACTTGGTGCTGAAGAATTTCTTTTAGGTTTCTTGTTTATATGTGAAGTCCAATTGAAGTTATCATCGTGACAAGTACTTGGTCCTTGTTATTTACTGTACGATTGGACTACTTAATAGTTTAAAACTTGTAGCTTGCTCTGCTGATGTTACTACTATTACACATTTCTACTCGTTTTATTTTACATCACCAGGGGAAGTGTTGCTTCTTAAAGTATATTGGTTTATTATCTCAGAGTTAATTTTCTTTCCTCTGTACAAACTGATAAAACTCAAACCTTATGTCTAGTCAGGAAGCATGTTACTAAGAAGCTCCAATGTTTTCCCTCTGATGTAGGCTGAGAATATCATGATTACGGATAAACTTAAGGCAGAGAAGGATCAAAATACTCAAATTAGAAATCAAGTAGCTCAACTTTTACAGTTGGAGCAAGAACAGAAATTGCAGATACAACAACGTGATTCAACCATTCAGATGTTGCAGGTTAGTTGCTTGCTATACAATTGCGTGTTGCTCTCTTAGCCGTGTATCTGGTATAACTTAATCAAGTTAGTCTTCCTTTTTGAAGATGTTATCTTGCTACATTATTCCACTCATTGTTGCATACTGCTGGTTAATTTTAAATTTTGCTAATACCTTTCTCAGCCTTTTGGCTAATACCTACATGATATTGACTCAAGTTTTCTAGGGAGAAGGTCCATCAAGGTAGCTTGTTACCTGGGCCTTCGTGGGTCGCCCCAAGTCGTTGCCCCATAGCCCAGGCCTGGTGCACCCCACCGAAACAAAAAACTTTCAAATTGTTATTACATCAACCAACAATGGAAGTATCACAGAAACGTGAGAAATATCTCAAGACTGTCATACATTTTTCCCTTGAGGCTGGGGGATTATGATTTTACAAGCTTAAATAAAAAGATTACAAGAGGTTTATGATTTATTTAGACAACAAAGAGAATATTTAAGAAAGAACTTCTCAAACATTTTAACTGTTCAACTTGGCTCAGTTTAAGATGCTTGATGCTTTCATGTCAAGCAGGTTATAACTTACTTATGTGCAGGCTCATTCCTGTATGCTAGAGAAGCTATTTCTGTGACTCAAACTTGAAAGAGGATATCATTGCGTCGAGGCTCACTGCTTTCAATTTTGTGATGGATACCTATTCAGTCAACATTCTATACCGTCTTATTTTAGTTTCTGCAAGTTTACTTGCATCATGATATTTCTTGCATTATCTACCTTTTATTCATTTACGTAGTTTTGTAACGTAAACTGTATTTCACCTTTTTATTTGTGGTTGAAGAAATACATTTTCCTTTTGCACATGATTCTGCTTGAAATTTCTGATCACATTATATTGTAGGCCAAACTGCAAGCTCTTGAATCACAGTTAAATGAGGCAGTACGTGGCAGTGAGGCTAGGTTAAAAGATGGGTCCGAGTCAAGATCTGCAGACCAAACAGGTTTGAAGGCAACAAGGGATGACATTGACTCAGTAGCTGTTACCAAGAGGCTAGAAGAGGAACTTTTAAAACGTGACACACTTATTGAGGTAGCTTATTCATGCTGACTGTGTATATGTAGTACATGCTTTTGTTTTCTTTAGTTAAATTCTGTTTAAGAGGAATAACAGTGAGGATGACTAGGCTGTGGTCCTTGTTTAAGTTTTTATGGGCCATTAATATGCTTAAATAAACGAAGCTTTATCTATATGTTCAATTGGTATCTTCCGAAAATGGAAATCTGAATCTTTTGAGCTTTTTCCTGGTTAGAGATATCTTGCTATTCATTTGAGTCATTAATGTGTTTTGTTTTTATGACAGAAATTGCATGAAGAAAATGAGAAGTTATTTGATCGCTTGACGGAGAAAGCCTCTCTAGCTGGATCAACACAGGTAATAATAATGGTGTCCCAAGTATTTTTCTCGGATGTGCTAGAGTTTTCATTCTTTAATTAATTTGTTCCTAGCTGTTGAAATGTGTGACTATACAACAAACAACAACAACAACATACCTAGTGAAATCCCACAATGTGAGGTCTGGGGAGGGTAGAATGTACACAGACCTTACCTCCATCTTGGTAGGTAGAGCGGCTGTTTCCGGGAGACCCTCGGCTCAAGACAAAGCATAATCAGGCACAACAAGCAAAGCAAAACAAAGTATGAGAAACGGTCAGACTCAAACGAGAAATTAAAGCATTGTGGGCATGCAGATAATAAAAATCAAATAACGCAATGGTAGCGCATTCTAACAACAGGAAGCAGTAACTAACAGGAAGCAATAGCTAACACAACTAAATAAGATAAATAAATTACACTAAAGAACACATAGCAACAAGAATCAAACTAAGTGTGACAGGCTATCGAGCCTACAGTAATAACACTACACTATCATTTTGTAAGCGTAAAGAGGACTATGCTCGACTACCTACTACCCTTCTACCCTAATCCGTGTCCTCCACAACCCCCTATCTAAGTTCATGTCCTCAGTAAGTTGTACCTGCGCCATATCCCGTCTAATCACCTCTCCCCAATACTTCTTTGGCCTATCTCATTTAGAAACTTAAAAACTTAAGTTGTTAGAGATAGCAAACTTATATTTTCTTAATTATGTGTTCAACACTTCCACTGTTATTTTCTCTTGATATGATGGGTTCAAGGGACTTCAGGGTACCTTATATTTATTTGGACATCATTCATGATTAGGCAGCAAACTTGAGATTGAGATTTAAAATTCTCCATAGAAAACAGAAGTGGCTAAGAGATGAAACTTTGTCATGAGAAAGAAAAAGGGTACTAGTTGACAGATTTACCCTACTGGAGAATGGTACTGAGGAACAGAGTGATATTGATTTATGGGAAAGAACAGACTGAAAATATCCTGCATTATGATGTTTATCCTGACGGGGAAAATGGAACTCCGTTAGCTCCCTATCAGATGTTTTTGGATACATAGTAGTCATGATTTGAGATTGTTTGCAAGAATTGCAGAGTTAAATACTTGTGCCATGAAATGAATCTCTCTATCTGGCGTTCGTTAAACATCCTTGGATTTGATTCATAAGATTTCTGCTATTAGTCTCTCGTAATTATCATGTGAATGCATTTTGCTTTTGTTTTATTTCTGACCATCTATGCTTAACTGATAGATTGTGTGGCTCGAGCATTTTGCTCTTGCTGAAAGAGTGTGCTTCATCTTAAAGCTGTTCGCAGTAAATCTCATTGGTGCTCTTTTTGCACAGGTGTCTAGTCCGTTACCAAAAGCTCCAACTGCTCAGAATAGAGAAACTGGAAGGTATATTGTTAATAGATTATGCATTTTCTGGTTTCCCTATTGTCTTTTCTGTACTTTCATGGTTAGTAACTGCATCTTGCGTTGTGAGTGACAGAAATGATATCAATGTCAAAGGACGTGCTACAGATGTGCTAGCATTGCCCTCACCAACTGATAAGCCAGTTGGCACTGTTGCTTTGGTTAAATCTAGTGGTGAAAAGGTCAAGACTACCCCAGCTGGCGAATATCTTACGTCTGCATTGAACGAGTTTGATCCTGATCAATATGATAGTCTTGCTGCAATCGCCGATGGAGCAAACAAGCTCTTGATGCTGGTAAAATCCTTTTCCCCTTTTGCTCTCTGGAGTACGCATTAGGTCTTCTAATCTGAGAATATGTTCTATTCGGAGTCTTTATGGAAATATCAAACCTTTTAGCAACTATATAGAAATCAAGCTGGACATGTTTAAGTACGTATATTGATGTCAAAGCAAGAAGTAATTATATGTATTTGTATCAAACGGGACATAGTTAATTATATGAATTGATATCGGGTCACTTAATCTTCTCTGGATGGTGTGATGATATCAGCTTCAATTTAGTCTACAAATAATTGACCACTTTCTTTGAACCTACGGATGTACCCTATCCTGCTATAACTACAACGCTTTGGTAATTTATATCAGGTTTTGGCAGCAGTCATCAAAGCAGGTGCCTCTAGGGAGCATGAAATACTTGCTGAAATTCGAGATGCTGTCTTTGCTTTCATTCGTAAAATGGAGCCAAAGAGAGTTATGGATACCATGCTTGTTTCCCGTGTTAGGATTTTGTATATAAGATCCTTGCTTGCTAGGTCGCCGGAGTTGCAATCTATAAAGGTAATAGATTCTTGGCCGTTCTTCCAGAGATTATTCTAGTGGATTTCTGTACTGCCTTTTTTTGACTGTCGAAAACAACTGCCGGTTGAATTGTCTAGGTTTCTCCTGTTGAGCGTTTCCTGGAGAAAGCTAATAGTGGCCGAAGCAGAAGTTCTAGCCGTGGTAGCAGCCCTGGAAGATCGCCTATTCATTATGATGCAAGTAGGAATGCACTGGTTGATGAACATATCCAAGGGTTTAAAGTAAATTTAAGGCCAGAAAAGAAATCGAAATTATCATCTGTTGTTCTGAAGATACGTGGTATTGATCAGGTGAGTTAAATGCATTACAAGCAATGTGCCTGTCCCTTTTCCCTGTCTGCATCTTTTTTCAGTGATTGTTATGTTGTCTGTTAGCTTTGCTATTTGGTCTGTTAAAGGAATGAAATACATTTTTTTTGAAAATGGTCACAGATTTCAGCTTATTGATTAAGTAGTCAAAAAAATTAACCAAAAGCTAGTCTCGTGACAGTTACAAGGACCCAATGAGATCAACTAGAGACTTTACAACTTGTACTAAGGCTTCTTTACACCAAACGTAAAACAAAAATATACACGTCATCTTGATCTTCTGTTCAGAGTTAGCTAAATCTTCAAAGCATCTTGAGTTCCTTTCCCTCCAAATTGCCCACCAAATACATGCTGGGACAATTCTCCACCACCTCTTCTGTCCTATACCAGTCATCATCTTATGAGAAGGGCATGTAGCTCGATACAATCTAAGGCCAGTTGCTTACTTGCGTACGAACCTGTGTCATTCCAGCATGCCATCATTTCATCAGTTCTCCTGGGCTCTCCAGCTCAGGTATATACTTTATATATATTTTGATTAGCTGCGCAGCCAAAGGTGTGGCCCATTGGTCAATAAAGTGGGTACAAACCTTGGAGATCAAGGTTCAAATCCCACCAGAAAACACTAGTTTCTTTCATCTGCCTGAGCCTTGGACAGAGTTGCAAGGTACCTGTGCTGGTGGAGATAGCAGGTACCTCGTGCTATAGTCGAGGTGCGCCCAAGTTGGCTCAGACAATCGTTATGAAAGAAATTAATTGTGCTGTTTGTGTTATTTTTGCTTTATTTATTTATTTATTATTTTTTTCCCTCTCTTATTTTTAACTTTTTATCTGTGCATGTTATATCTATTTAATGTTCAATTTGTAGTGGCTTATGTGACTTGGAATTTAATCATATAGGACATACAGAGGCAGCAAGTAACTGGTGGAAAGCTTAGGGAGATGACCGAGGAAGCTAAAAGTTTTGCGGTTGGAAACAGAGCTCTTGCTCCTCTTTTTGTACATACTCCAGCTGGTGAGCTTCAACGCCAAATCAGGAACTGGCTTGCAGAGAACTTCGACTTTCTTTCTGTCACTGATGACACAGTTAGTGGAGCGACGGGTCAGCTCGAGCTTCTGTCTACTGCAATAATGGATGGATGGATGGCTGGACTAGGTGCTGCAACAGTCCCTAACACTGATGCACTTGGTCAGCTCTTATCTGAATATGCAAAGAGAGTATATAATTCCCAACTCCAGCACTTGAAGGTACTTACATGTTATCTTTTGATTTTGTTCCCTCCATCACATACTATTGACCTCTTATTTTTTGCCTATGGCTATTTACTTAGAGCACTTCCAATGGGAAACTTTTCCTTGGGAAATTCAGACTGTATACAAGAGTTTGCGTTTATATCTTAAAGTGACATCTTTCTATTTGCCGCTCCACTTCTTTTGCATTTCAAATTATTATATTTATCACTTGTCTATTCAAGTCTAATTATCACAGTCTGTTCACAATACTTGTTTATCTGGTAGGGATGTTAGGGTTATTACTATTATTATTATTATTATTATCATTAAGGCTACATGTTCATCACATTATGCTTCTAAAATCAATATGGGTTGGAGTTTGCTTGTGATTGTCTCTTCTGTTGTTTGTTTGATTGTAAAATGATTGTTTACCTATGTTTTCCGTATTTTCTTTGTTGTGGAAGGAGTGCCAATATGTGGTACTTCTCTTTTAGAGCTATTTTTTATATGAAATTCCTCGCCATCTCTTCGAAACAATGGCAGCTTCCAAACTTAAAATATGACGGGAAAAATAATTTATCTGAAATTCCTCGCCATTCTTCTTCTCTCTCGTTCACCCCTTGGCACAAAATAAAATTCAGAGGGCCCTGCAGAACTTCTCTGTTTTCCTGCTTTTCCCCTGACCTGTTGGTATTTGCTTGGTTTTGTTGGGGCTTACATGTCTACGGACTACGGTTGCCAAAGGCTGAAGATGTCATCCGGTTAGAAGTTCCTGTCTCACTATACGAACACGAGGATTTGGTCCCGCACGTGAGACATAAGAAAAATCTAGAGCCATATCCACTCTAGCTGAAAATCTAAAATTTTGCTCGAACGGGGCTCCAGGTGAGGAGGTTTTGTTCATTCGTGGGCGTCTTGTCAGCTTATCCTCACTATCAAAAAACAACATAGCTTTGGCGTGGGCGGCTGAACACTTTTAACTCAGGGCAACTCCTTTCAAAGCCATATTTTAATATTTTAGCTAGTATGCAATTGAGCTAGCATATAAAGCCACATCTTAAATATTGACCACGTTATGCTATTGTTACACGGGCAGCTATGTTCATCTCTCTCTCTCTTTCTCTCTATTTGGGGTGAGGGGTGGGAAGTAGCCCAAAATATTCTCTTTGCATTATTTTACAAATAATGGTATACACTTATTTGTCGCCCCCCACACAAACCCCCTATCCCCTCGAAAAAGAAGAAAGAAACTTAATTTGCAGTTTTTGTCAAGTGCAATCCTAATAATGGATTAGTTTTGTTTTGATGGGATCCAGTTAGGGTCTCTCTATTGTCTTGTCTCCTGCTTATGCTGTTCTAATTCAATTCTTTATCAGGACATTGCAGGTACACTGGCAACTGAAGTGGCAGAAGACTCTACACATGTGGCGAAGCTGCGTTCAGCTTTAGAATCTGTTGATCACAAAAGAAGAAAGGTGCGTTAGTAAATTGAATTGCTACTTTTGATAATGTATGTAATCTCCAAGTAATACTGAATAATTGCCCCTAGCTACTGATGAACCAACACAGCTGCAGATTATCTACTATGGATTTCCATTGAAGAAGAAAGCTGTATTACATGGCATTTTCTTCTATTGTTGGCTTAATTAATATTTTAAGTGAACCACAGTTGCTCGATAACTATAAGGCAAGAACTTCAATTTAAGTCTATATCCTGAAATGCTGAACGATTCTAGGAGGTGTTAAGAAGTTGGGCTGAGAATGCTTATCCACAGTATCCTTATGCCTAGGTTACTGAATATCCCACAGCATGTTGTATAAACTTATGATTTTTGCATATAGCTATTTATTTGAATTTAGATATTCTGAAGGCAAGTATGACTCGGTTACTCTCATAAACAGATTTTGCAACAAATGAGAAGTGATATGGTAATGTTGACATTAGAAGATGGAAGTTCACCAGTTCGAAATCCTTCTACTGCAGCTGAAGATGCCCGACTTGCATCCTTGGTTTCCCTTGATGGCATTTTGAAACTAGTCAAGGTTTTTTTATTAATTTGCCAGTCGCTTTCCTCTGGATCGTTTTTTTCTTAATTGTGCTGGTGGATCAAGAGGCAAGACCAATCTGATGAATTAACTTTAACAGGACATATTGAGGCAGTCCTCTGTGAACACTCTCAGTAAGAGTAGGAAGAAAGCTATGCTTGCTTCTCTACATGAACTTGCAGAACGAATGCCTTCCTTGCTTGACATTGACCATCCATGTGCTCAGAGGCACATTGAAGAAGCACGGCATGCTGTTGAGGTACATAGTTACTTTCATCGCTGGTGGTTGTTAAATATCTGGTGTTTCTGTTTGTCATGCCTGAAGGCAGGAGCCCAAATGTTTAGTATTACACAATGTTTTAGCATAAATTTTCCATGAGTACTGTAGCTGTGCGGCCCTTCCATTAACTGAGGAAGGCAATGCTTGCCGATATTTACCTACTGCGGTTGGGTGTAGATGTGATAACAGTATTTACTTGAGAAAATGCTGTCAGAGAGAGAAACACTTGTCTAGCTTTGAAACTTTGAGTGGACGCTATTACTAACTGCAGATGAGCTGTCACGATAGAACTAACATAGCAAAGTGCAGAAGATGATACTAAGATAAATTGCTGAAACGATATGGATAGTATAATTTCAGATTACAAAAATTTATTTGCAGATATATTTCCAGTTCTATTCATATATGAGATGGTCATTGGTCATTCAACTAGGATACTCTTTTTGCTTTCAACTAATGTGTTTTATCTTGCTAACGATTTGACACAGTCGATTCCTGAAGAGGATGACCAGCTTCATGACTCCGTACATGCTTCTCGGCATCCTGCGGATGTGGGATTAGGGGGTGAAACTGACGTGGCACAGTGGAACGTTCTTCAGTTCAACACAGGTTCAACAAACCCATTTATCATCAAGTGTGGAGCTAACTCAAACTCAGAACTGGTCATTAAAGCTGATGCACGAGTTCAAGAGCCTAAAGGGGGTGAGATTGTCCGAGTTGTTCCCAGACCAACCGTTCTTGAAAATATGAGCTTGGACGGGATGAAACAGTTATTCACACAGCTCCCAGAGGCTCTAAGCTTGCTTGCTCTTGCAAGGACAGCAGATGGAACCAGAGCTCGGTATTCCAGACTCTATAGGACACTTGCGATGAAGGTTCCAGCATTGAGAGACCTTGTTAATGAACTTGAGAAGGGTGGAGTGCTGAAGGATGTCAAGTCGTGAGAGTTCTTACTGCTTCAGCATAGGGTCTTCGTGCATATCTTTCACCTTTGTTGAATCAATGCCAGGTTGTATCTCTTGTGCAATAACACTTTAGGTGTGCTGATTATTTCAGTTGTGTTGCCTACTTGGCCTGTAATTTTGGTAAAAATACGTGATAATGTTGCCCCAATTTTCAATTTTGGGTTTCAAGCTGTGTATAGTTGTATCATGTGTAACATGCCATATTCTAGAGCAATTCTGCTTACTGCACAGGTGAAACAGATTTGCTGTCAAGATATTTATTAGCCGAACTGGCAAATTAGTCCTTTTTTGTGGAGCATCAAATAGTGTTTGTGTTGGACAGTAAATTGCAGATATTCATTTCCTAAGCCCAGTTTTATATGTCTACAAACTTCATATAAGCTCTCATCTTAGCTATTGCTATACAAGAATATGTTTTTGTTGAATAGTAGAGTGGTTACTTGGTACTTACCTGGTTTGTTGAAAGATGGTGAAAAAAGATTGTGCAATTTACGAAGAGTTCAATTGATTGTGGAATTGCAAATATATCAACGAAAGTGGAATGCCTAAAATCCTCCCTTAACTTGTTCCCAAAACTCATTTTAGCAATTTAATTTTACAGGTAATTTTTTACCCCTAAACAACTTTCAAGTGAATTTAATACCTACTTAAAAGTACACAACCACACTCATGGTGGGAGGTGTACTACACGCGCCTCCACGTATCAAAAACTCATTTTTTATATTTTTTAAATTTCTTTTTTGCTTTTACACCCACCCCAACCATATCTTCCCCAATTCCTCCGGTTCTCCGGAAAAATCCGCACCTTCCTCCAGTTTGTTGGAAAATAACCTTGGGGGTCATTTTGAAGACAAGTTATGCTGGGATTAGTTATCCTAGTATTATTTCTAATTGACTGTTTGATTTGTTGTATTAAAAAGAAGATTATTTACTATTATTTCATTTTTACAATCGTGGTCTATTAGTAACCAAACACGAGATAACTCTACTAAATTTTTATCCTTATGCTTGTCCAACATACTAAACACGCCTTAAAGTATAATAATACTCCTCCCTTAAAAATAAAACTCCTAATGCTAATAGACCTGGGTTTGTCTTCTATGGTTAACTTATAAATGGCATTCAGTACGTAGGGTTTTGTTACGTACTTCTGCATGCAAGAGAAATCAAAATCAATTAAGAAATGGCCGATGAATCGACACCGGAGAAGAGGGAAAAAGAGTATTCATACGACGAAAAGAGGCTAAAAGAATTTCGAGGAGGAGCAGAAGAAGCATGGAGATGCTTTTGAATATGGTAACAAAGAAGCGGAGGCAAGAAAAGTCATCCAAGGAGAAAAAAGAAATTCGTTTGACACCGGAGGAGGAGGAGGAGAAGGAGAAGAAAAGAAGGAGAGGGAAATATACTTGGAGATGAAGGAAAAAGCAATTGCTAATCCATTATCTGATGTTCTGTTTTTCCCTTTAGGACCAGTTGCATGAGAATGGTTTTATGACCCACTTTCTTTGGTGAAGATATGACGATAAACTTGTTATTACCATTGAAGCTTCTTTTAGAATTGGAGAGATAATTAAAAACTTTAGCTAAAAGTTACACCACCAATCAGAATTATGATTATATATGCTCTTCAGTTTGGAACTTGTTAGTTGAATATTTATCTCTTTCGAGCAATATTTTTGATAAATTGATTTAGCGATTGTGTTGTAATCATGAATCCTTCTGCCTTTAGGAATCTGTATTAAAATTTGGCATCACAAAAAATATGATGGTGTTTTAGAATTGAAGTAGATGATTTCTCCTCCCAATATTCTAGGCTATTGACGAAAGACTTCTAAACCCTGATTTCCGGAATGGCACCAATCGACTTATTTCTGTCTTACAGCTTTCTTGTAGTACTGCTCTCTTTTCAAGCGAATCTCAGAAGGAAAGAAAAGTCCAGTTTATGAAGCCCTAGCTTCACTTAAGGTTGAAGAGGATCAGTGGGAGTTTTTTTTTTCTTGGGGGTGAGGGGTCAGTGGGTCACATACTTGGAACACGTTTTGGCTGTAGTCTGTTAGTTTCTTGACAAAAAATAACGGAAGGATGAATATTGCAACTTTGGGATTGATAAGGAATGTTTTTTGTTCATTATTATGGCACAAGGATGTTACCTAAGTTTGGCCCATAGTTCAGGGATGTTTTTAGCCCAAAACTCTTTTATTAACCTTATGATTTGGATAGTTTTAAATTTTAATCACTCACTCTAGTGTTGGCTTCTTTGATAGTGTTTTGACATTGACGACCATCCCGGTTCGCCTTTTGGTGCTGCAGTAGGACCATTAGCACCATATCATGATTTCAATGGCAATGTTAAATATACACACAATATACATGTGTATATTGTGTATATTGGGCTCTCGGCCCAGCCCTTGTACCATGTAGTATTTTAGTATTAGTTTAGGTAATGTTGTAGTGTAATTAGTATTGTACACTTACCATAATATTTGTATTACCATAATTGTATAGTTAATATCCAAGTAGAATAAAGTTTTAGGAACAGAATAGGAATAAGATTCTCCTATTAAGGAAATATGTAACTCGTATATATAGCATTTCAATCAATAAAAATAATCAAGGGGTTATTTCTTTCATGGTATCAGAAGTCTAGGTTTTTGTTCCTCTCTTCATAATTTCCGTTGACCTCCTCTCTTTACCGGCGATCTACCTCAATTTTCGAGCCATCTTTCTCAGATTTTGTGCCCGACGGTCTCTCCTCTCTTCCCAATTTTTTTCTCCCAAATCCCTCAATCACATATTGTTATATCAATATGTCTACATCCCGGAACACGTTTCATCCCGCCCTTACAGTTTCTAACATCAAGAATAACATCCCTCTTGTTCTTGAAATAGAAAACGTCCAATATGCGATGTGGGTCGAATTGTTCAAAATTCACGCACGATCGCATCAAGTTATCCATCACATAATCCCCGCGGCTCCTGAGGATACGGAGGTGCCAAAACGCGAGGATGATCCTAAGTTGTGGACGACTTTTGATGCCACAGTCCTCCAGTGGATATATTCCACAATTTCTACCGACCTTTTGCAAACGATTATTGAGCCTGACGCTACAACACATACAACTTGGGATAGATTGCGTGACATATTCCAAGATAATCAAAATTCTAGAGCCGTTACTCTTGAGCAGGATTTCTCCCACGTCAATATGGAAGATTTCCTTAGCGTTTTGGCTTACTGCAAAAGATTAAAGGAATTGGCGGAACAACTTCGCAATATTGGCGCGCCAGTTTCGAATGATCGTTTGGTCCTCCAAATGGTTTCCGGCCGCTCTGAGGCCTATAATGGTGTTGGAACGCTTCTTCGGCAAAGCAATCCACTTCCGCAATTTTATCAAGCTCGTTCTATGCTTACACTCAAAGAAGTAGGCATGGCCAAAATGAGTGGCTACCGGTGCTAGTCCTGTTGTCATGATGACCGGGTCCACAGTTTACCCTACCGGTTCCAACAACTCGGACCAAAACCCAAACAACGGTGGCGGCAAAAAGGGTGGAAATAAGAAAAATAATGGCAAGAACCGCGGCGGCAACAACGGCGGCAGCCGGCAGAATGGTGGTGGCGATGAGGGCCCTCGCAGTGGTCAGCAGCAGCAACAGCAGTTCTGGGCCCCACAACAACAATCTGTTAAGCCTCATTGCTATGGGACTTCCTAAAGCTCGCGGAGCGGCATACCAATAAAAAAAAAAGTGTTTGGGCCCAGTCAAGTTTTGGCCCACTGGCAGTGGGCTACTCAGCAGCAGTCCAGGCCCAATTCTGCCTGGACCACATACATGCAGCAGACAGGGGTACTTGGGCCTCGACCCCCGCAAGCCCATCACATAGCGACACCCACGTCTACCGATATCGAAGCCGATATGCACACGCTTGGTTTAAATCCTCCAGACCTAAATTGGTATATGGACATCGGTGTCACTACCCATATAACATCTGATTCAGGTACGCTCTCGTCTTATTCCAATTTGAGCAACCCTCGTGACATAATTGTTGGTAATGGTAATTCTATTCCAATTCGTGGTTATGGTCATAAAACTTTATCTCCCCCTCATCCACCTCTTATCTTGAAAACACCCTACATGCCCCTAAATTGATTAAAAACTTAGTATTTGTCCGTAAATTCACTAATGACAATTCCGTTTCTATTGAATTTGATCCTTTTGGTTTCTCTGTGAAGGATTTCAAGACGGGGAGTCCTTTCATGAGGTGTGATAGTAGGGGTTCTTTATCCTATCACACCCAGTTCCGGTCCATCGAGTCAAGCCTTGCCATCCGCCTTTGCAGCCATTTCTCCTTCCTTGTGGCATGCTCGTCTTGGTCATCCGAGATCATCTATTTTGTCGTCATTAGATAAAAATAATTTTATTTCATGTAAGGGTACGAATAGTACTCCAAATTGTCAATCTTGTTCTTTAGGAAAAATTGTTAGGTTGCCATTTGTAGACTCAAATTCTTATACTTTAATGCCATTTAATAATATTCATAGCGACTTATGGACGTCTCCTGTTCTTAGTTCTTTGGGTCATCGGTATTATGTTCTCTTTTTGGATGATTATTTTAAGTTTTTATGGACGTTTCCGATAGCAAAAAAAACTCAAGTTTTTTCTGTCTTCTTAAAATTTAGAGCATTCATTAGAACCCTATTCGAACGAGAAATAAAAAATATTCAGTGTGATAATGGCAAAAAATATGACAATGGGATATTTTGGGAATTCTGTGCTAATAATGGGATCAATTTTCATTTTTCTTGTCCTCATACGTCTTCACAAAATGGGAAAGCCGAACGCAAAATTCGTTCCACAAATAACATTGTCCAAACTTTATTAATTCATGCTTCCGTACGCTCGTCTTTTTGGCATCATGCTTTACAAATGGCTACCTATCTCCTTAACATAATTCCTTCCAAAGGTTTGACATATTCTTCCCCCCTTCAAATTTTATATAATAAAATTCCTTCATATTCACATCTTCGGGTTTTTAGGTGTTTGTGTTATCCGTTATTCCCGTCCACCACAATTAACAAACTTCAGGCCCGATCTACTCCGTGTTTTTTTTTGAGTTTTTCGTCTATTCATCATGGTTACAAATGCTTTGATTTATCCTCTAATAAAATCATCATTAATCGCCATGTAATTTTTGATGAATCTCAATTTCCATTTGCTAAAGTTAAGACTCCCGTGCCTAGTTCGTATAATTTTTTGGATGATAGTATATCCTCGTATATTATTCACTATTTTTCGGACGTCTCCCGCATCCAAAATTTTCCAGCGGGCCCACTGCCCGCAGACCCCACTGCCCTGTCACGGACGACAATACCCAGTATAATCACTGGGCCTATTTCAGGTCTAGTCCAGCCCACTCCCGCAACTATTCCAGTCCGTGTTCACCGTGTTGGGCCAGCAGGCCCACTGCCTGCTGGCCAGTCCGTCCCGAGCCCAGAAAATTCTCGAAATTCGCCCAATTCTTCCTCGAGTCATAGACCGGTCACTCATAGTCAACGGGGTGTGTTTAAACTAAAAAGACATTTTAATTTACATTCTAATGTCCCTAAATCACCCTTACCCCGTAATCCTGTATCTGCCTTAAATGACCCGAATTGGAAAATTGCTATGACCGATGAATATAATGCTCTTATTGATAATAAGACGTGGGAGTTGGTTCCCCGTCCATCTGGTATTAATATTATCAGGTCTATGTGGATTTTTGCTCATAAAGAGAATTCAGATGGTTTATTTGCCCGACATAAGGCGCGACTTGTGGGTGATGGTAAGACTCAGCAGGTTGGGGTAGATTGTGGTGAGACGTTTAGTCCAGTGGTCAAGCCAGCTACCATTCGCACTGTACTTAGCTTGGCTCTTTAAAAAATATGGCCTATTAATCAGTTAGATGTAAAAAATGCTTTCCTACATGGCGATCTCAAGGAAACAGTCTATATGCATGAGCCTTTGGGATTCAGGGATCCCAAACATCCTCATCATGTCTGTTTTTTGAAGAAGTCCTTATATGGGCTTAAGCAGTGTCCACGGGCCTGGTATACGCGGTTTGCAGACTATGTTTCGACTATTGGGTTCACTCATAGCAGGTCGGATAACTCCTTGTTCATCTACCATCGTGGTTCGTCCTTGGCCTATATTCTGTTATATGTGGATGATATTATTTTGACTGCCTCTTCCGATGCCTTACGCCAGTCTATCATGACAATGCTCAGCTCTGAGTTTGCTATGAAAGAGTTAGGGCCCTTGAGTTATTTTTTGGGGATTGCTGTCACTCGGCATGCAGGTGAGTTGTTCTTGTCTCAAAGAAAGTATGCAGCTGAGATCATTGAGAGGGCTGGGATGTCATCCTGTAAGTCCACTTCCACTCCAGTTGATACTAAGTCCAAGCTTAGTGCCGCGGCCGGCATACCATACGAGGATCCGACCCGCTATCGCAATCTTGCAAGGGGCCCTTCAGTATCTTACATTCACAAGGCCAGATATTACGTATGCTGTCCAGCAGGTGTTTTTGTTTATGCATGATCCCCGAGTTGAGCACATGAATGCACTCAAACGCATCATTCGGTATATCCAGGGGGCGCTGGACTATGGTTTGCATTTATATCCCTCCTCGACATCCACACTTGTCTCGTATACGGATGCTGATTGGGGTGGCTGTCCGGACACCAGACGGTCTACGTCTGGCTATTGTATGTTTCTTGGCAATAACCTGGTCTCATGGTCAGCAAAATGTCAGTCGACATTGTCCCGATCCAGTGCCGAGGCCGAGTATCGAGGGGTAGCTAATGTGGTCTCGGAATCATGTTGGTTACGTAATTTGCTTTTGGAGCTTCATTGTCCCATTCAGAAAGCAACCTTGGTTTATTGCTATAATGTTAGTGCCATCTACCTTTCTGGTAATCCGGTTCAGCACCAGCGCACTAAGCATATCGAGATGGACATTCACTTTGTACGCGAAAAGGTTGCTCGTGGTCAGGTACGCGTGTGCCATGTCACGACAAGTTATCAAATTGCCGACATATTTACAAAGGGTCTTCCCTCGGTCCTTTTTGAAGATTTTAGGGACAGTCTCAGCGTTCGAAGACCGCCCGCTATGACTGCGGTTGTGTGTTAAATATACACAATATACACACAATATACATGTGTATATTGGGCTCTCGGTGCTCTCAACCAAGTCCTTGTACCGTGTAGTATTTTAGTATTAGTTTAGGTAATGTTGTAGTGTAATTAGTATCGTACACTTACCATAATATTTGTATTACCATAATTGTATAGTTAGTATTCAAGTAGAATAAGATTTTAGGAGTAGAATAGGAATAGGATTCTCCTATTATGAAAATATGTAACTTGTATATATAACCTTTCAATCAATGAAAATAATCAAGGGATTATTTCTTTCGGGCAAGGCTGAGTTGCTGATGGAACTGGCTAACCGTGCTATCCAGGAATATAATGAGAAAGAGTGCAATGTATATAACCACCTTAATTTGCTTAGGTGTGTGTGTGTGTTTGTTAGGTGTAATAGGTCATTTCTAAATGAACTTTTTATTTGTTTATTGAGTAGAAGGGACTGGAAATGGTAACTATAGGCAAAAATGATTGAATATGATAACCGAAAGATCTTTGCATTCTCGTTTTCCCTTCATGCTCTTGGTGGCAGGAACTAATTTAAGCGAAAATCCAAATTTGCATTACAGTAAAAGTTATGTCGTTAATGCTTGTATAAAAAATAGTACAAAATTGAATTTTGGATTACGATTTTGTGATAACTTATGGAGTAGAAAGGGACTGGAAATGGTAATCATATGTATTTTCTTTTTGTGGACAATGCAGTTGTACTCGATAACTAACTTTGCTTTGGTTTGTTTCTCTGAACTAATTTACAGGTCATTGTTGGTTCGCCAAGCTGCGATGTTTGTTTTGGAAAGCTGCACAGAGAGGAGGCACTTGAGGTATAGTTATTTAAGTTTGAACTGTTTGAGAGGAGGAAAAGAGTGTAGACTAGTGGTGAATGAAATGGGTGAAGAACTATGACGTCTACTACTAGGCAGTAGGTCTCCATTACTGCGGCGACGGGAAGTTGGAAAAATCTGACGTTTGGACTGGTTTTGGAGCATTGATTCTCCATTACTTGTCACATAAATTCAACCATTATTAGGCTGAATGTAACCCCTCATTCAAGTGCAATTACATGGCTATTGAAGGCCATTAGTTGGCTAGGTGAGGGGTCTTCTACTTACACTATAAATTGAGGCCTTTGGCTCAATTGAACAAGACTCAACACTTAGAAAGTACTCCAGATTTTCTGATTCTTCCTCTCTAGCAAAGTCACTATACTCAAAGTTCTTTAAGAGTAACACTTGAGTTTCCTTTGCTCACTTGTTAAAGTTGTTGTTGTATCTTGGGAGACTATTGCTCAATACCGTAAAAGGAGATATACGGGGCAATCTTGTCTTAAAGACAGAATGTCATCACTCGACTCAGCAAATCACACAAGCAGTTTGTAAGGTCTTGATTTCCGGTTTTATTGTAATAGTTTGTTTATCATTTCTACTATTGTAATAGTTATTTACTTCCCGTTCTCTACAACAATTGTATCCCAACAATTTAAGACAAGATTTTGTTGTAAGTAACTAAGTTAGAAAGATGACTGGTACAAATCAAACTGCTTCTGATTCTGCTGCTGTTGCTTAAGGCAATCCTTATGCCTTCCCCACTGCTCAAGGCACTACTAATGCCTTTCCGGTTGCTCAAGGCTCATTCCCAAGAAATGCAGCAAAGCAAGTCGTCTTTGGTTTGGAGAAACGCCTTTGCTGCCACTCAAGGGAATGTTGCCGCTCCTCCACCCGCTGGATTTCACCATGAATGCCTTGAAAAGTTCATGGGGACAAACTTCAAGAGATGGCAATAAAAGATGTTGCTCTATCTGACCGTTATGGGAATGACACGTTTTCTAACAGAAGATCCTCCACAAGCTGGACATGAAATAGACCCTTCGCCTTCTGAAGCGGGTGAAGGGGGCCTAGGTATCCATGTCATTAATGGCATGAAGATGGTTCTTGATGCATGGAGTCATAGTGATTTCATGTGTAAGAATTACATATTGATCTGCTTGTCAGACCCTATCTA
Source organism: Anisodus acutangulus (assembly GCA_029783415.1). Lineage (NCBI taxonomy): Eukaryota > Viridiplantae > Streptophyta > Magnoliopsida > Solanales > Solanaceae > Anisodus > Anisodus acutangulus. The sequence goes on from CM056502.1 coordinate 38,766,448, forward strand.
CACGGTGTATTGCACCGTTGGCACTGCTAAAGAGTTGTGAAAGAAGCTTCAAAAGAAGTACAACGCACAAGATGCAGGTACTAAGAAATTCATCGTTGGGAAATTTCTGAAATTTCAAATGGTGGATAGTAAGACAGTGATGTCCCAAGTCCAGGAATTCCAAATGATTTTGCATCACCTAGATTTGGAAGGTATGAAGCCAAACGAGCAGTTTTTGGTTGCATCACTGATTGAAAAGTTACCTCCTTCATGGAATGAGTTTATGAGCTACTTAAAGCTCAAGACAAATGAGATGACCTTTGAAGAACTTATTATCAAACTCCAAATTCAGGAAGATAATAAGAAGGTCATGCCTAGGGGTAAACAACCCGCTGAGGCAAAGGCAAATCTGGTTGAGGCCAAAGGGAACCTAAGCAAGAAGCGGAAGTTTCAGAAAGATGGCAAGACCCAAGCAGCGGAGAAGTTCAAAGGAAACTGTCACCACTGTGGGAAACATGGTCATATGATCAAAGACTGCCGCAAGCTCAAGACTGAGCAACAAGAGAAGGCCAAGGCTAAGGGCAAGACTCAGGTTAACATTATCAAGGACCAGTTTTTGGACGACATGATTGAGGAGTTCTCAGCGGTGGTGCTAGAAGCAAACCTGGTTGAGAATCCTATGCAATGGTGGATGAACACAGGTGATACAAGACACATCTGTTCCAACAGAGATGCCGTCTCCACTTATACACTGGTTACAAACAAGAAGTTGTTCATGGGCAACAACGCTTCCTCTGACGTACTGGGGGGGGGGTTAGGAAAGGTAGTCCTGAAGATGACTTCTGGAAATGAGCTCACTCTGAAGGAAGTGATGCATGTTCATGATATTAGAAGAAATTTAATTTCAGGTCCTTTATTGGTTAATGCTAGTTTTAGGCTAGTGTTTGAGTCCAATAAATATGTAGTCACTAAGAATGGAACGTTTGTTGGAAGAGGATTCGTCTGTGAAGGCCTCTTCAAAGTGAACACCATGTCTGTATTACGTAAAAGCAATAATATTGAAGCCCCTTCATCTTACCTGCTTGAGTCCTCTAATTTATGGCATCATAGATTAGGACATGTCAACTACAAGTCCATCCAAGGTTGGTAAAGTTGGAGTTGTTGCCATCTATCGACGTAAACCCTCAATATAAGTGTGAGGTGTGCATAGAGGCAAAACTTACAAAGCTTCTTTTTCGATCCGTCGAAAGGAATACCGCTCCTCTAGAACTTATTCACACAGATATATGTGATTTGAAGTTTGCACAAACTAGAGGGGGGAACAAGTACTTTGTGACATTCATTGATAATAGCACAAGGTATTGTTACCTTTACTTGTTGAAAAGTAAGGATGAAGCCTTTGAAGCATTCTGACGTTACAAAACAGAAGTTGAGAACCAACTAAGCATGCAGATTAAATTCATTCGTAGCGATAGAGAGGGAGAATACGTATCGCCTTTTGATGAATATTGTGCCCAAGAAGGCATTGTTCATCAAACGACGGCTCCATACTCACCTCAATCGAACGGTGTGGCGGAACGTACGAACCGCACATTGAAGAAAATGATGAATGCATTGCTCATCAATTCCTGTCTTCCCCAACACATGTGGGGAGAAACTGTTCTTACCGCTAATACGATTCTTAACAGAGTCCCACATAAGGGTAAGAACAAAACTCCATATGAATCATGGATAGAAAAGAAACCCACCTATAAATATTTAAAGGTGTGGGGTTGTCTGGCAAATGTTGAAGTACTCAAGCCAATGCAGGTTAAGATTGGGCCTAAGACTGTATATTGCATATTCATCGGATATGCAAATAACAGTAGTGCTTATCGCTTTTTAGTGCATAAGTCAGATATTCCATATAACCACGGGGGTACAACCATGAAATCAATGAATGCTCAATTCTTTGAAGGTATCTCTCCTAGAAAGGAAAAAGACATAACCTCTCGCAAACGAAATTATGAACAAAGCTCTTAGGAACCGGGAGTCGTTGACGGCCTGAATCTAGATAGTTCAGATCTAGTGGATCTCGAGGTGGCTGAATATTCGAAATCTAATGTTCTAGATTCTCAGAACTTGGAGACTCCAGAGATGGAACTAAGGCGAAGTAAAAGGACCAGGAAGGATAAATCCTCCGGTCATGACTTTGTAGCTTATATGGTTGATGATGAACCAAGGATAATTGTTGAAGCATTGTCAACTCCAGAAGCACCGCTCTGAAAAGAAGCTATTGAGAGTGAAATAGGCTCAATTCTGCATAACTTACGTGGGAGTTGGTTGATCTTCCTTCGAAAAATAAATCATTGGGTTGTAAGTGGATACTCAAACGAAAGTATAATGCAGATGGGTTTATAGATAAGTACAAGGCCAGGTTGGTAGTCAAGGGCTATCGGTAGAAAGAAGGTCTTGACTACTTTGACACGTACTCCCCGGTATCTTGGATGACGTCCATACGGGTATTCATTGCGATCGCAGCTTTGCGTGACCTTGAGATACATCAAATGGATGTCAAGACAACCTTCATAAATGGTGATTTGGAAGAAGAAATTTATATGGACCAATCCGAGGGGTATGTGGTTCAAGGGCAAGAAAAGAAAGTTTGTCTACTTGTCAAATCTCTGTACGGGTTGAAATAAGCCCCTAAGCAATGACACGAAAAATTTGATAGTACTCTGCTATCGAAGGGTTTTGCCATTAATGAGTGTGACAAATGTGTCTACATGAAAGGTAACTCTGACTCGTTTGTTATGATATGCCTGTATATAGATGACATGTTGATCACAGGGAGAAGTCCTAGCATAATTCTAGAGACTAAGAACATGTTGAAACAATGCTTCGACATGAAGGATATGAGTATCGCAGATGTCATCTTAGGGATAAAAATCTCTAAGACGTCTGACAGACTGGTCTTATCTCAATCTCACTACATCGAGGATGTTTTGAGAAAGTTCGAGATGTTAGACAGTTCGCCTATAAAGTCACCAATGGATAGAAATCAAAAACTTGATAAAAATCGTGGTGCACCCATATGCCAGGAGCGATATGCACAGGTGATCGGTAGTTTGATGTACATAACAAACTGCACCCGACCTGATATTGCTTATGCAGTCAACAAGTTGGCTAGGTTTACCCGTAATCCGAGTGATGATCACTGGAAGGCGTTGAATCGGGTACTTCAATACCTGAAATACACGTTGACTTATGGGTTACATTATTCGAGATATCCAACTGTACTAGAGGGGTACATTGATGCAACCTGGATATTTGATATAGAGAACACCAAGTCCACAAGTGGGTATGTATTTACAATTGGTGGTGGGGCTGTGTCTTGGAAATCCTCTAAGCAAACTTGCATCGCCCGATCCACGATGGAATCGGAGTTTATCGCTTTAGATAAAGTTGGAGAAGAAGCTGAGTGACTTCACGACTTCTTAGAGGATGTTCCTTGTTGGAACAAACCCGTACCTTCTATAATGATCCATTGCGACAGCCAGTCGGCTCTAGGAAGGGCACAAAATTCTATGTACAACGGCAAGTTTCGTCATATTCGACGGAGACATAAGACCGTTAGACAGCTTATCACCACGGGTATAATATCCATTGATTACATAAAATCAAAGGATAACATAGCTGACCCGCTGACAAAGGGCTTACCCAAAGATCAGATGTTCTGCATGTCTAGGGGAATGGTCTTAAAACCCAAGGTATAAGGACCAATACGGTGGTAACCCAACCTTACTGACTGGAGATCCCATGAATTAGGTTCAATGGGAAAACTAAGCTGTAAAGGTTCAGTTGATCGCTTCGGTGGAAGCATGAGCACTTTGAATAGTGATTTCTGTGAAGAAACACCAAATCCAAAGTCGTTCCCGCGATAGACAATAAGTGCTATTTGCAGTGTGGGTGAAGGTTAAGTTTCCAAAACCTTTAATGATCCTCACCGGTTGAGGTTAGGTTTCACTTGTAAAGTGGGGTATAGCAGGATACCTTGTAGGAGACCACCTATTTAGGTGCGAGGACAGACCGCCTCAAATGAACGCACTTAAGAATCCACGAAGTGTCCACGGCCACAACGGACAAAACATTACGAAGAACTGAGTAAAGGAAGTTGTTGTGTTGGTACCGTTGACTTGGCTTACACTAAACACTGATGGTTCAAGACATCACGTTCACCGCGCAGTAAGTAAGTCCGATGGTATTCAACTATGGAAGGTTCAAAGCGTATGCTACCTATCCAGATGCAACATCGGTCCGCTGAAAGATTGCTGGAAAAGGCACCTAGTGTGTGCGCCAAAATCTCTTTCAAGAGGGGATTGTTGGAAATTTACTAAATGTGGAATTAAGTATATCCCATTAATTTATGACTCGAACAATTGGGGCCCGCACGTCGGAAACGTCGTTTCCACACACGTGCACACATAGTGCCAAATATCGCAAATTTCATTAGTGAAAGAGATATTGGTACGTATGTAATACGTTTGAGACATAGAATTATGGACGGTTATTGGCCAAGTGACAAAGTATTCCACGTTGGTAAACGAAGGAAGAAGTGTACGAAGTGTAAGATGAAACGAGTCAAAAATCACCGCGGAGCCGTGAAGGGCCGCGGCGCCACACCGTCGGAGCCGCGACGCCTACCAGGCAGCGCCAATTGATTGGCCAGTTACTGGAGCCGCGGCACCGCGGCGCTAATTCACAGGGCTGAGACGTTTCAGAGGCAGAATGCTGCGATGGAAAGTTGGAAAAATCTGACCTTTGGGCTGGTTTTGGAGCATTGATTCTCCATTACTTGGCACACGAATTCAACAATTATTTGACTGAATGTAACCCCTCAATCAAGTGCCATTACATGGTTATTGAAGACCATCAGTTGGCTAGTTGAGGGGTCTTCAACTTACACTATAAATTGAGGCATTTGGCTCAATTGAACACAGCAGTCGACACTTATAAAATACTCCAGATTTTCTGAATTCATCTTCTTCCTCGCTAGCAAAGTTACTATACTCAAAGTTCTTCAAGAGTAACACTTGAGTTTCCTTTGCTCATTTGTTAAGTTGTTGTTGTATCTTGGGAGACTATTGCTCAACACCGTAAAAGGATATATACGAGGCAATCTTATCTTAAAGATAGAGTGTCATCACTCGACTCAGCAAATCACACAAGCAGTTTGTTAAGTTTTTGATTTTCAGTTTATTGTAATATTTAGTTTATCCTTTCTTACTATTGTAATAGTTACTTACCTTCTGTTCCCTGCAACTATTTTATCCCAACAATATTCAGTTACAAGTTCCCAATAAACAAGATTTTTCAAATTTTCACATCCAAAACTAGTATTTGCAAGAACAGAATTGGCATGGTAATCATTTTAAGTGCAATTTGTCACTTATTTTATGACTAAACAAGTGAAATTATGATCAAATAGAATATATCAACACAGAAAAATCTCATTGCCACCTCTTCAGTAACTAATAAGATAGAAAGACACTCTTTATATTTTCTTTTCGTTTCTTCCTTGATAAATGGATAGAAAGATGCGCTTATTGCCATTTCTGAGTGAAAAAAAAAAACAAACGAAAAAGAGGATTTTGGTACCTTCATGTAAGGCAGGGCATTATATATTAGACCTACTTCACTTGCGATGCCAGTATGATACAACAATAAGAAGGTACTATACCTGCAGTAAGAAAATCAGACTTAATAAGAACATGCTAGAAATTGTACCCATCCACAGAGGTGGCGAAATGGGTAAAAACAGAGGCGGAATCGGAATTTCAACTTTATGGGTTCTGCATTTTAGAATGATGACTTAAAGTGCTAATAACTAGGTTCTAAATTTAATATATGTAAATTAGAATTTCTTAATACAAATACGTTGTTTGAGTAAAAACTACTGGGTTCGATTGAACCCGTATCTGGGCTTCTACCTCCAACCCTCAGTAAAGACCCAATAGGTTAAATATTACCCACCCTATCAAGTTAAGTTGATATATGATAGTGGAAGTAGGGGTTTGATTTTTTCATGGATCATAACTGGGCTCATAGATTAATGAAAATTTACATCAACCCATTTGACAATCCATATGCTATAGGAACTTCAGGCGTAAAATGGACTGGTCTGGCTTTACGTTAACCTATTTTTCATTCATTAGCATAATTTGCTACTTCACGCCATTACGATGCTGGAAAAAGTTACATGGTTATACCTTGGCCACAAGAGCCAGGAAGGTGCAGAACCAAATGCCTCCTTTGTGCCAAAAAATGAATATCGAATAATCTGAAGTTGAACATAAGGATAATACCAATGTTAATATACTGCTTGGACCGTGAACTAGCACGAATAACCAACACATTATTTTCATTATGAGTATTATAAGTTAAACAAACATGAACTGGCATGTGCAATGACATATTTTTCCCTCGGTCGGAGACACAAGTTAAGGATTGAAAACGATGAATGAGAACAATGATACAATATCTGACTATCACCTTATAACGTGATCAAGCAATAACATAATATTCTTATTGCTCTAACGAATTTATAAACTAATAATGCTACTTAAGTCTAACCTACGTTCGAAGCTTACAATATTGTAAGGCTCGTCCTTAACAGAGGTTGATGTAACATATTAGGTAGGGGTTTAATTGAACCCCTAACTTTCGACGCGTAGCACAAATTTAATTAAAATTATAATAAATAGTAGACATGAATCCATAACCTTAAAAATATAATGGATTCAAGGCTAAAATCTTAAAAGGCTGAACCTATAAAGTTTAAATCTTGGATCCTTCTCTAGTCCTTAAATGGGGGACTAATTTGCAGCCTTATTAGGCCTAACCCCTAAGACGTAATAAAAGCACCTAGCACACATCTACCACATTATCTAATTGTCTATCACCTTGGCTAGTATGTTTCTTAATGATTTGATACGTATACAACAATTTTACAAATCATGGAAGGATACTTCATAAATTCTTCATTTCACTTTTTTGTTAATCTAACTAAAAGAGAAAAGTGGCTTCTTACCATGTCCATATGTGGAAAAAAAAGAAACTATTTGACTTTGTAATATTAGTGTGTGCTTTCATTAGGTTACTCCACCAAATAATTTATAGTAATCAAATATATCAATACAACCAGGAGGGCGGAGGCTACATATTTGCCGAACAGATTACCTGTTTGTTTTCCAGCCTGATTACCTAAAGTCTTGTAACAAACATATTAGGTAAGAGAACTGATGTTTAATTTTCTTCTTTCTCCAATGGTGAATAGACCTTGAAAACTCAAGTTACCACAAAGAGATATCTCAAAACAAGTTTTGTACAATTTAATGAGTTATGAGTAGGCAAGACTCACCTCTGTTATAGACCAGCTAATCACCAGAGAACTAACGAGTATATGAGTCCGAACCTGTAATCAGCAAGCCACTCATTAGTAAAGAAGCCTCTTAATGCCTTAGTGATATCCAAGGAAAATACTAACCTCGGGGAAACTCCACAAAATTCCCCAGGTTACATATAATCTTGAACTGATTTGTGACAGAGTTGCTGATACTGGAGATCTTACCAAACCTATTTGAGGATGAGGAAAAGGTAAAGGAGTTATTATAATATCTAACCTTCTACCTAAACAAAAAACATAAAAATGATTCAGATCAAACAAACATATACCTACTAGACTATGCAGTATCTGTTCCGTAATTTATATGGAAAAAGAAATCAACCGTTAGGCTTCGTTCAGTATTTCATTTCATGATGACTACACTAACAATATAACAGCTAGAATAACATCATTGTCAACAAAAGAAAAAATCACTGTTCAATCCCTGCAGCACTTATTCCATCAATTCAACTAAGAAAATCAAGAAATTTATAGAAAGAGAACGGGAAGGAACTACCACACAACTGCATGTCAAAGACACACAAATGACTCATGGCTAAGCTTTTCACCGGCACCAATTAGTAGAACCAATAGATAATTCTTTTTTTTATATACTAGAAAAGATGGTAACATTCTCAGTTTCTTTGGCCTGGTTGTTGAGGCTAAAGCGCCATAATCTTAAGGTTATGAGTTTCAATTCTTAATTGGTGAAGGACTACTTTTCTTCATATGATGGACTTCTCAAATGTAGGTAATTTTATCCATATTATGCGATTTTTTCATGGTTTTGTAAGTCATCAGCACAATAAGCTATAAATGAAGGAAGTTCATTCCATGATTTATTTCATACTAAGAATACAATATATATACAAGCCTATAAGATGAATCTATGGCTATGATGTTGGAAGACTATCCTAATAATATCCTATAAATATGCTAATCATCCTATCACACTAATTACATAATATTCTCTTTAATTACATAATTGATAATTTTACATAATGGAGATAATTAAGGATAATCATATCACAATGATATAATGATCCTTAACAGACCCCGCAATCTTAGTTGGAGGTGTGCGGATGCTGAGATTGTCCCTGAAATCATCAACAAGTATGCGCGGAAGCTCTTTTGTGAAAATGTTTGCAATCTGATAACGGGACGGAACATGAAGAACCCGGACTTGTCCACGTGCAACCTTTTCACGGACAAACAAAATATCAATTTCTATGTGTTTTGTGCGATGATGTTGGACAAGGTTACCTGATAAGTATATTGCGCTCACATTATCACAATAAACCACGATTGCTTTTTTGATCGGACAATGTAGTTCTAAAAGAAGGTTACAAAGCCAACATGATTCAGATACCACATTAGCTACCCCTCTGTATTATGTCCCTGCACTCGACCGAGACAATGTCGGCTGGCGTTTCGACGACCAGGAAACAAGGTTGTCTCTTAAAAACACATAATAGCCAGAGGTAGAGCGTCGTGTGTCTGGGCAGCCCACCCCAATCAACATCAGTATAAGATGTAATGCTAGTGACGGTGGACTTATACAGGTGCAACCCAAAATCAAGAGTACCCTTAATATACCACACAATTCATTTCAGAGCCCCCATATGTGCTTCTTTCGGATCATGCATATGTAAAAACGCTTGCTGAACCGCGTAGGAGATATCATGTCTCGTGAAGTTGAGATACTGCAATGCCCCTGCTAGGCTGCAGTAATGTGTCGGGTCACTGTATGGGGAACCTGCCGTGTTACTCAATTTTGCCTTTGTATCAACCGGCGTATGAGACGGTTTGCACGAAGACATACCTAACGACTTTTTCTATGATCTCCTCGGCGTATTTCCTTTGACTGAGAAACAGACCACCTGCATATTGAGTAACCGCAATGTCCAAAAAATAGTTTAAATGACTTAAATCCTTCATAGCAAATTCCGACGCAAGGAAGGACATAATAGACTGGCGAAGCGAGGCAGATGATGTTGTGAGAATAATGTCATCCACATATAGAAGAAGATAAGCCATGTCATGTCCCTTATTGTAAATGAATAAAGACTGATCGGACTTGCTGTGGGAGAACCCTAATGTGGATACGAACCCTGCAAACCTGTTGTACCATACCCTGGGGGCCTTTTTCAAACCACATAATTTTTTTTTCAACAAGCAAACATAATCCGGATAGGTAGGATCTCGAAAACCCAACGGCGGGTGCATGTAAACTGTTTCCCGTAGGTGACCATGTAAAAATGCATTCTTGACATCCAATTGATGTATGGTCCATGATTTTAACAAGGCCAGACTCAGAACAGTCTTGATAGTGGTCGGCTTAACTACCGGACTGAATATTTCACCGCAATCCACGCCAGCCTGCTGAGACCTGTCATCACCTACAAGACGAGCTTTGTGTCTCGCAAAAGATCCATAATAATTCTTTTTATGACAAAAAATCCACATAGATCATATGATGTTCACACTAGATGGATGGGGCACTAATTCCCACGTCTTATTTTTAATAAGAGCATCAATTTTGTCTAGCATGGCAGCTTTTCAGTTCGGGTCGGATATGGCTGCTTTGGGATTATTTGGAAGTGGAGATGGTTGAATCGAAGAAGTTAGGTTAAAATGACGCTTAGGCCAAAAAATCTCATGCATGGCACGGGTTTCAATGTTTCGATGTGGGACCGGGATAGTGGGCTGGGTCACTGGGTCGATGGGTGACGGACTGGCCGAGGTGGGGTAATTGGGATGGGCCGAATAATGGCTTGTGAAGTTGGGCCTGGCAGACTATTTGGTGAAACATGTTGGGCCTGGCAGTGACTAGCACTGGAATGGGCCGATGATGCCAAGGAAGGAGCTGTGGGTTCCCAATCTCAGTCTGGCCAGTGCCGTCTCGGTGTTGGGCCGGCTGTGGTGATTGTCCACTTTGGGTCAGCCCAGCCGGGGCACTAACGGATTGGGTATTTAAATGGTGGTTCAAAATCGGATGTATTCCTACGTCTAAGAATTCATATGAAGGTGGGGACGCCACTTGAGATGTAGTAAACGAGAATGTGGACTCATAAAAAATAACGTGACGAAATAAGATAATTTTCCCATTAGACATATCATAACACTTATAACCCCGATGATTTTATGGATATCCCAAAAAAATAAAAGGGGTGGACCGGGCTTGGAGCTTGTTTATGGTGATGGACGAAAACAAGGGATAACATAAACACCCGAAAATCCTTAAATGGTTGTATGATGGAATACGATGGTACAACATTTGGGTGGGTGATTTGTTTGATAGAAACTTGCTAGGAAGAATGTTCAAAAGATAGGTGGTCATTTGAAGAGCATGATGCCAAAGAGATGTGCTGTGGACGAGTGTGCAAGTAGTGTACAGATCATATTATTGATTGTTCGGATTTTTCTTTCGGCTTTCCCATTTTGAGGAGAAGTATATGGACACGAGAGACGTAATGACACCCTATTTTGTTGACAAAAATCGTTGAAAGTGTTATTTATGAATTCCCTCTCATTGTCACATTGAAAATATTTTATGGATCTCTCAAATTGGGTTTGGATGAAAATACTAAATTGTTTAAACATAGTGGGGACTTGTGATTTTTTTCCAATGGGAAATGTCCATAGAAAATTTGTATAATCATCCAAGATAAGCATATAATACTTATGACTTACCGAACTCAAAACCCGGGATGTCCACACATCACACTGCATAATATCAAATGGCTTAATAGTTTGTGAAGTAAATAAAGAAAATGGAAATTTAACATACTTTCCAAAAACGCAAGAACGACAAACATGTGATTCCATACTACGGTTACAAGCAATAAAATTATGTCTTTTAAGAAAATCCAACACCGGTGCACCCGGGTGGCCCAAACGGTTATGCCATAAATCAGGCGAAAAAGCAGCAAAGGCCGATGGAGAGTTGACTTGGTTGTTGGTGAGAGCGGTGATGTGATATAAATCCCCAGTGCTATTACATCTCATTAGTGGCTTCCCCGTCTGAAAATCCTTCACAGAAAACTCAAACGGATCAAAATTCACAGAAATATTATTGTCAGTGGTAAACCGACGCACAGATACCAAATTCTTAATAAGTTTAGGGGCATGAAGGATATTTTTTTAAATGTAGGGGTGGGTGGGGGTGGTAGATTTGATTGACCAATACCACAAATCTGGAATTTCATGTCCACTGCAAACAATAATATTTTTATTTGTGCTCATATTAAAATAAGACGAGAGATTACCTTGAGATGTCGTCATGTGTGACGTGGCCCCGTGTCCATGTACCAAGAATTATCGGGAACATTAAGACTCATCTTGTTCATGGCATGCTCGATGTTTGTGGGGACATAACTTGACGTCGAGGGGTCATGGGCCGTAAAGGCTTGCAATGGCCGATTTCCTAAAATTTCGGGTTGCCTGTTTTGGTTGTTGGGCTTGGCCCACTAGTTCATCAAAAATGAGTACGGTGGGGCCCACTGTTGCGGGTTTTAGGCTCACGGCGGGACCTGGCCCTACTGCCCGCTGCCTCCCTGCTGCTGCGGTTCCCAGTGGGGACGGTTCTGCTCGCGACCTGCCCCTCCACCGAAAAACTTTTCGGCGTTCCGGCCCGTCCCTTTTCAACAATTATTTTTTCCTTTATTGTTGTTGCGGTTTTGACCCCTTTTTGGTCCGTTATTGTTACGATTTTGGTGTGTTACCGGACCAGAATTTTGAGGTCCAAAAACCTCCTCCGTCTTGTTAATGGAAATAAGGGCAGTGCCGGCGTTGTTTGTCGCTGTCGCTACTTGTTTAGCCTTTTGGGTTTCTTCCAGAATCAACCTCGAACGAGCCTCATAAAAAGGTGGTAATGGGTTACTTTGTTGAATGAACGTTGCAACACCATCATATTGTTCATTCAAACCCGCAATCAATTGAAGCACCAACCTTTGATTTGTCACCGGCGCACCAACGTTGGATAGTTGGTCGGCCAGCATTTTCAACTCTTGACAATAGGTGGAAACGTTTGAAAAATCATCCAATTTGACGTTGGTGAATTGATTTTCAAGATATACTGCCCTAGAAAGTTTATTATCTAAAAAAATATTTTGCAAACACTCCCACGCTTGTTGAGTCGTAGAGTCCGGTTCCAAAATAGTATGCAAAAGGTCGTTAGAGATGGTGGCGTAAATCCATTGAAGGACTATGACATCCAAACGAGACCATAACTTTTTGTCAACACCGGTGTTGTCCGATGAAGATTCAGAAGGAATGATATGGTCTATTACTTCGTATGCTCGGCAATGGATTTTGTATAACTCCGCCCACGAGGAGTATTGTCCTTTTTCCATCTCAAGTGTAATTAAAATAAAGTTCTTGACGTTATTTACGGCAATAGCTAGATGGAATTTTTGTTTGTCGGCCATAGTTATCCACGAAAAACAAGAATAAAAGGAGAAAAATTATTTGGTAGAAGAACCTTAAACCGGAAGTCGTTTGGCGTCGAGAGGAAGAGTGGTTTAATGTACGTTGTCGACTAGGGTTTAGAGTAAAAGGAAGAAAGAAGCCAAAGTAGGAGTGGTTTAGGGTCTTTTTTGTTTTTTGGTTGGCCGAAAAAACTAATTCGGGGGGTGGGTAGGCCGAATAGGTGGGAGGTGGGTAAAGTTAATTTGTGGCTCTTGATACCATGAAGGAAGTTCATTTCATGATTTATTTCATACTAAGAATACAATATATATAAGCCTATAAGATCAATCTATGGCTATGATGTTGAAAGACTATTCTAATAATATCCGGTAAATATACTAATCATCCTATCACACTAATTACATAATATTCTCTTTAATTACATAATTGATAATTTTACATGATGGAGATAATTAAGAATAACTATATCCATAATGATATAATGATCCTTAACAATAACCCCTAAACTTGTTTCAAAATTTAGTCAATTGAATCAACAACGTTTACCATCACCTAATTGTAACATAGCATTATATTCTACATCCAAAATTATCATACCTCTTATGGTCATTTCATTGATTGTATCGGAACTATTAATCCCAACATAAAATTCCGCATAAGATAATACAATGTTTGGTTGGATGCATAAGAAAAATAATTGTTCTACTGCTTTCTAGTTGGCGTTAAGTTATGCGGAATCTAAGTTTTTTTTATAACCGTGGTGTTCGGGCCAGCTCTCGCACACTTCGACTAATTCCACGGGATATTTGTCTCTTCCCACCAACAACAAGTATCAGATAACTCTGTTCAGCAAGGCTAGAACAGATAGGAAGAAATCACCTAGTGTTTTTGAAAACCTAACTTTTATTTTATGCCGGATAAAATCCTAAATAAGAAATGTTTGTATTAGCAAATGCGGGGATTAAACTATTTGAAGACATTGAATAATTCGCATATAACAATCTCTTCATTATTAATCACAATAGAAATGTAGCCTCAAATTTACCTCCATAAAGGCAGCAGTTTGAGCAAAAGACAAAGGCTTTTCAACAGCATCATAAACATATTCATGCCCGGATTCTTTCAGAGTTCTCACACCAAAATAAAACACTTGAAACCTGAACACCAATAATCCAAAAATTCATCACACACCAACAACATACCCAGTGAAATCCCACAAAGTAAGGGTTGGGGAGGGTAGAGTGTACGCAGACCTTACCGCTACGTTGAGAGGTAGAGATGTTGTTTCCTGTAGACCCTCGGCACAAGAACAAGAAATTTAAAACAATATAAAAATGACATAAAAAAATACTATAGATAACATGCTAAAGCTGACTGAAAAAAAAGAGTTGTAACTATCATAAAATAATAGGATAATCAAAATACTAGAAACAATAAATAGTACTTAGTAACAACAAAAAAAACTAACACAAAATGTGAAAAACAAACAAGAATTCCAAAAGGGTATTCAACTTACCATCCAAAAAAAGATAATCCAACTGTAAATAATGAGATACACACGCCTTACACCTGATAAAAATCCAGCCATTGAAGAACTAAAAAATTCTCAAAAACTGAACTTTAAATTCTTCAAATTTGCAGTATTATCCAAGAAATGGAAAAGGGTATTTAAAGAATTAATCTTTATGCATAATTAAACTCCGTAGGTGAGTAGATTACACACCTACAATTGGATTATTTTTTGTGGACCTCTCTTTTAAACTGATTTTGAAACAGAAAATGCGTATAATACTGCAGGGTGTACGAAAACGACGATGTAATAAGTGGAATCAGTTGTGATAATTTATTTTCAATTTTGTTTTATGATAATATAAAACTAGGCTATTAGTTTTTTATTTATGTTAATTAACACTATAATATTTTTTATGTTATTAATGTGATATAATAGGTTATTACTTTATTTTTCAAATTACGATATCATTCTTGATATTAAGAATTACCGTTTGTGGTAGGCCATTTTAACCTAGTAGTCTTAACTTTTTCTCTAGACTAAAGTGCATAAAACATAAACTGAGTCATAGGAAATAATATGTGTTACTTCTAAATTTGAAAATTTTAGTATTAATCAGATAGTACCTCTCTATTTATTTGAAGTACTATATGTTTTTATTTTTTGTCTAAAAATATTTGGGGGTGATTTGAGCAGATTCTACAAATTGCACAAATAATTTGTATAACCACAAGTCCACAACTCATACTCGTACAGTGGTGACATTTGTTAATTTGTAAGTATATATCGAAAATATTGTATAAGATATTCTAGTGTTTCTCTATAACTACACAACTGATCATGTTTCTATTTAGTATGTTGGATGTTGATGAGTTGAGAATTTACAATAATCATATTGAAAATATGATACAGGTATACGTAAATGATTACGATTTAATTTTTGAGATTGTCCTTAATACAAGTAATATGAGTTGAGTTGTTTAGTGTGAACATAAGTAGTTAACCACTTTATAAGCAATTGCAAATTTTTACACAATTGCTTGAAGGTCGTTATTAAAACTAAAAGATCAGTTTTACTTGATCCGAGGATAAATAATACTCCCTCCGTCCATTTTTATTTGTCACATTTTGACTTGACACACCTATTAAGGAGTCAAAAATAGAATGATAATTTTACTATATCACCCCTAATTATTGTTAAGTAATGTAATGATTGAAATAAATAAAACATACTTTAAAGGTTGTGCAATCACTAAAATTTTCTTGAACTTGTCAATCCAATAATAAATGATAATGGTAAAATAAGTATGAAGTGGTAAATTATCTCTTAATTTTTTAAAGTGGACAAGTAAAATTAGATGATTATTTTTAGTATAGTGAATAAGTAAAACTTGACGGAGTATCAATGCATTTTACCAAGTAACGAGTCTGTGATCCCTTGTAGTTTACGCAAAAGTGCCCACAATTATTAAGGTTATCAACTATCATCACTTTTAAGGGATTCCCACGGCCTTATTTATCGAGCTCGAGATTAAAGGAGTATTTTAGGAATTTGAGGTATCGCTTGTAATGTAATAAGGATGAAGTTTCACTCATATAGTAATATTTTTGGTCCTGTGAAAGAGCAAAGATACATCAATGGATGTTCTTTAGGATGATTCTCAATTCATTCATATTAAAGTAATTCAAGAGAAGAAGGCGACTGCTTATTGATTGCTCTCTATGCGAAACCTATGGAAAGTCCCTGCCCCTGGTTCTTCTCGAGTGCCTCCGACTCAATTAGCCAATTGGATTTATTGTTTACTTTTTCTGAATCGGTATTCATAGATTATATATTGATTATACACGATTTTACATACATTATACACAAATTATATACTCACATTATTATATATCCGCAAACTATTTTTACTTTAAGTGATCGAGTGGGGACTGTTTATGTTAATATAATTAATTTGACATATAAATTGTGTGTGTTCTCTATGTACTTACTTACATTTTGGGAGATTTTAGGTTACGTGTTTGACTCTTATCTTAGTGTAAAGAGTAAATTTCATTTACCCATGGAAATGATAACTCTCTTGAATAACATTTTCGATGAGCTTTAGAATAAGGGTGGGCATAAAATTCATTGAATCGAAAAAACCGAACCGAAGCCGGTTCGGTTTTTTATTCGGATTTAAAAAAAATGATTCTTTAAAAAACCGAACCGAATCAAGATTAAATAAACCGGTTCGGTTTTTTAGTATTGGGGATCGAACCGAAAAAATGGGGGCAAATATGTTATTAATCTTATTTTTTATTTTAGGCTACTGCTATCTCTTGAATCATAGCCATTGAAGCCAATATGAAGCTTTTATGGAAGTCGAATGCTGCATGAACGTAATTAACATATCACGGAAGCATTGACATAAAATGTAGGGAGAGAAATTAGTTGTAAATTGGTGCAACTTTAAATGGTCATAACTCTGCGCTTGGATGTCCGTTTTACCCGATTGTTTTTTTTATTTTGCGTATTTTTTGAGACGCAGTGCGCCACCAATTTTTAGGAAAACGTCCATTTTTCCAATCAATTTGTGTTTTCCCCTAAATCCGTTTCTAATTTTTTATTTTCTTAGTAAAGATCTCACGATATACAATACATTTCAACGTCGAAATTTCGTGGTAATGTAGGTGTGAATGTCAATTTCAGTGTTGGAAATTCAATTTTTTTTAAAAAAATCCCCAACCCGACCCGTTTATTTTATTTCAGTGTTGGACTTTTATTTTGTGGAGATGTAAACTTTAATTTAGAGTTTTTTTTACATGTTTTAAGAATATATGTGATGCAGACTTTATGTTTTTGGACTTTAAATTATTATTTTTTGGATTTTATATTTGAATTGAAAAAACCGATATAAACTGATACATTCGGCGATATAAACCGATATATCGGGTTTTTTTTAAAAAAAAACGTATTTTATTTGGTTCATATTTTTTTGATACAAAATCGAACCGAACAAATATACGTCCACCCTACTTTAGACTGTTAATAGAAGGAAAAATGTATTGCTGTTTTTTTAAGGTTCAACAAACAAAGAAATTGCCATTAGTTCTAAGATATATAAAATAGTTAGTTCCGATCGAAGACGAACAAAGGTGAATGTGTGTATCTATATTCTTAGTAGTGGTGGAGTCATTCGTGTCCAAGAGATGTCAATTTACCCTTTTTTGCTGAGAAATAATAAATTGTTTTCTTTTTTATATTTTAAATTTTCTTAATAAAAATTCTAGCTCCGCTACTAATTTTTAGCTCATAAAAAGATGATCAAGTATATAGGCCGAATCAAAATTAACAAGAAGTTAAAAACATATATCACACTTCAGGATCTAATAAACATGTTGCCTAATCTCATGAGAGTTCCTGATCCCTTTATTTCAGTAGAAATTATATTAAAATTATCAAAAGTCTTTCAGATTACTAAATGTCATGTGTTGAATATGTAAAGCAGTACGGGAAGTAAATAAATATTACAAGTGTTCGAAAGGATAAACAAATAGACAATTCAGAACTGCCGCAAGCTTGTTGAGTCTTGAATCTTGATAACCTGAAATCAAGAAACACTAAATCTGGATTGTTATAACTGTGGGCTGAGTCGAGAGATGCCTCTCTGTCTTTAAGACAAGATTGCCCAAAAAAATATGCTTTTACGTTAACGGGCAATAGTCTCCCAAGATAAAACAACAACTAATCAACACTACAAAGCAAATAGGTTGATTCTGACGAAGAAAACAAAACACGAAATGACTTGCTGAAGAACGGAAAAGGAAGGAAGAGTTTTGAGTTTTCTGTTCACTGTTTGTGGACAGAATTTCAGTGCTCTCTTCTGTTTCTGTGTTGTATATAGTGTCTCATTTTCTGTCTTGTATATTGTCTTTACAATTGTGCCAAAAGACACCAATATATAGCATAAGGGAGAGACTCCTCAACTGCCAAGTAATGGCCATTAGTATGACCATTAATCAACTAAGTAATGGTTGTTTATGGCTATTAGTATGACCCATTAATCAACCAAGTAATGACTGTTTATGGAGGAAGTTAATCAGCCAAGTAATGGCTGGTTAATGTGCAATAACGCTCCAAAATTCAACCCAAAACAGTAGGCAGAAACTTTCTGCCTTCCGTCGTTCCCAATTTCATCTTTCCAGAAACTCCAGGGACCAAACTGTATTAAACAATTTGAGGGTCTATCAGAAGAAGCCCAAGACCCAAGACCCAAGACCCAAGCACATCTAGGTCCTCCCTCCTTCTTTCACATGGGTTACCCCTTGGGGTCTCAAACCCTTAGCCAATTTGAGACTTATAAAGAGAACAATTCTTCCTTTTCCCACCGATGTGGTAGATTTGTGTCACACATATTTTCATGCCTCAAACACCTTACTTCGTAGACCAATATCTCTTTCATTTCTTAATGAAATTTGACGATCTTTGGCCCTACGGTATTATACTCACTTAGTAGATTATGCACGTGTGAAGAGACAAAGCCTCCAACATGCGTAACCCTAGTGTTTAAGTCATTAAATACAGGTGGACACACTTCCCCACCAAAGACAAATTTCCAACATCATGTTAGTAATTTGTTATCACACTAGGGGAGAATGGCCCATGCCAGCAAAATTTGCAGCATATGCCAATCAGGTAAAGCTTAATCAAAATCACAACATTAAGGAGAAGTCTTGGATCACCTATAAAAGCAAGTAACCATCAATCAATTAAAAGAAATTGAACTTTAGGAGAGTGCCAAAAATAGATTTATTCTTCGTTATTTTCATATTGAATGAAAAATATTATGTAGAGGATTTGCAGTACTTTCCAGAATACCAATAGAGCAAGATAACATTAGAGGATGTAAAGTAGAAATTCAATGTTCACATAGTCCCTCTCCGTTCGCTCTTTGTATTGACCTGTTTGCTTTCACTCTAAATGATGATATGATCTAAAGTAGCTTTATGAATTTATCAACAGTTGAAGTCAAGCTACTTTAGATCATATCTAATACTCAAAATCCAAATTCAATTGACATAACAACGATAACAAATTCGGTTCTCACCACACAGATGAAGAAGTTAGCATCTAATATCTATCATTCACCTATCTGGCACATTTCACCCACATCTGTTAAAAATTTGGTCAAACCCATCGGCGGCCCCTCGTGGTTGTCCAGATTTTTTACTTAAATACATCAATTAAACCTTGTTTCATTTAGACACTTGAGATAGAGTCGGACTGTGCCATTTATACTCTTTTCGCTGACTTGACAACTTGCTTGATTTCCACACCAAACTGGCGCGTGAAGAGCCCAAAAACAGATTTACGGAAAAATGAAGACCGCCACCACCCTTTTTTTTTTGTTGGATAAATCTATTTAATAAACAAAAGAAAACATTTCAAAAACTTGTCATTAATTGAGTCTTTAGAAAGCTTGAAGGTTTAAAATGGGATAATTGATTTGATGAATATTTTGAGAAATTAATGTTGGGGTATTCTTTGGATCTTCGTGAGGAATATTTAGCTGAATTTATAACAAATTTGAATGAGTTTCTCTTAAAAAATTGAATTAAAATCGTACGTGAAGATGGTGAAGAACACCAAGAACAACTATTCATTTTAGAATTTTCAATGTGTCCTTTTTTTCTCTCTTTTCGTTAATAATGTGTCCTTTTCTGATTGGGTGTAAATCAAGTTTTTTTTCTTTTTTGAGGGTATTACTTTTATTTTGTTATTAAATATTTTTAAATAGTTTTTTTTACTAAAAAAGACACATGTCCTCATTTTATTCGTTATTTGCCACGTTAGCATCGAGTATATTGCACACACTTTGTAAATTTGGTTGATTTAGCGAAAAATGTTTAAATGACATAGTCGGACCCTGTCTTAGTTGTCTAAATGAAATAAAGTTTAATTGATGTGTTCAAGTGAAAAATCTTGACAACCACAAGGGCCGCCGATGGGTTTAGCCTAAAAACTTTGGACTAATTCAGCATGGCTATCCTCCTTACTTCTTAAGGAGTTATATAATTTGGTCATCAAGCAATGTCCCTCTGTTTGGATAGTTGTTTTCCGTAGTTCGTTAATGTACAATATGTATGGTATAATATGGTGTTGTATTGTATTGTATTGTTATTAATGAACATAATATTTGAATAGATTGTATAGTTTGTTGTGATTTAATCATATTTTATTGTTTGATTTGACTGTATGTTACTATGTAATAACATGTAAATTTACTAAAAATATCTTTAATCCTTAATTACAAATTAATTTTTATATATTGATAAAATTATGGTAAAAAATAAAATGAGAACTTTAAAAAATAAATAAGTGATGGGTGGGGGTGGGGGGATTGGGTGGTACGAGGGTGAGGGTTAGTGGGGTTGGTGGTGGTGAGGGATCATGGGTGGTCTTTGTGGGTGGGGTGGTGAAGAAGCGGACGGTATGGGTGTTAGTGGGGGTGGGTGGTGGTGAGGGTCATGGGTTGTGGTGGGGGTGGGTGATTGATGAGGGTTGAGGTTTGGGTGATAGTGGTGGTAGGGTGGTGAGTGTTATTGTGGGGTGGGTGGTAGAGGGTGGGGTTGGTGGATTTGGGTGTGATGTGATGGAAGGGGTGGGTGGGTGTGTGGGGTGGGTGTCGGAGGGTGGGGGTTAAGTGGGGTGGGTGTTATAGAGGTAGGTAGGTGGGGTGGGATATAATAGAAAAATAAAATACATAAACACGCAAAACTAATAAATTCGTGGTTGGAAAAATTAAATTTTTTCATAGTTATTTAACTACGAAATTATAATGAGTTTACAACACCGTATATGTAATTTTAAGAATAATTGAAACAAACATAATTTCTTAGAAACAATAACCACTACAAACAACCATCCAAACAAGGGGTTAAGAAACTAAAGAACAAAGCATGTTTCCACAGCAAACAGAGACAATATACTCAAGCTTCAATGTATATCAGCACCATTAATTGAATGCAAAGGCTGTCTTCTTAGGTTATGTTATTATATTTTCATTAGCTATTTTCTATTTTTCCTTTTGTTGGATGAACAATCTTTCTTCTAGGTTCTATTTTTGATCAATACAAAGTCTAGTTTGTTACATTGGTGCTCTCGTTGACCTTCAATGTTCAATGATCGTCTGAACAACATGTTGAATCGGGTGATGACATTGCAAGGACAAATCAGCAACTTGAGGTATTCTTCAATGGAAATGGAGCGCAGATGTTCTGATTTGATCCAATCTGAATTGGTAGTAGAGAAATTGGAGGAGCTACTGCTAGAGGTGAGTGACAACTCCAAGATGTGCATCGTTTCTGATAAGACTGCAGCCTTGGTGTTCGACGAAATGCCTCACTGCCTCCCAAATGTGAATCGTCATTTCCTCTGAGTTGAAGTCTGGTTTAGACGAGAACAAAACAGAGGGAGGCAATCTTGATTCGCAGCCATTTGTGATTGTTACTAGAGATACAAAGTCAGAAATCAAGCGGCACGAAGCTCTGTGCGTTGCCTCTATTTATGCACACCTTGAGAAATCGGGAGTTGCTTCCTCACTGTTCGATGAAATTCCTGACAAGAGTGGAGCTTATAGGTATAGTCTAATCCCTGAAAATGTTGTTGCTCAACATATGGTTCAGCAGGTGGACTTGTGTTCGACAAAGTCACATTTGTGTTTGATATTAGTCTTCAGTTGATTCCTCGGTGTATTGCACCAATATCTATAAATGAATTTGGAGAGAACCCCATGGTGCCTATTGCAGGCCAGATGTTCGACAGAATGCCCCAACCATGTGACAGCTCCAAGGTGTTACCCGCTGAGCTATCCGCTGCAAATATCCATACTCCTATGGCTAAATGTGAGTTGGAAAATGGAAACTCTAGCCCTAGGGACAAGGTATTTGATGCAAGATTCCAACAAATTGACCCCAAGTCGCCCCGAGGTGGTATTGTGACTGTCGATATATGTGCAACAGGAGCTTGTGCTGGCCATACTGCTATTTGCTTGAGTACTGGTGAAGGGAAATTATGGGTTGGGAAATCTGGACATGACACTGACAAGGGAGAAGATCTGCTTGCTATACTGCCACGGGATGCTCATTTGGTTGCGTCTTCCATGAATGTGTGGAACAAAATACAACCTGTATATGCTTCTAACATGTGGAAGAAAGCTCAAACTATCCGCCATCGGATGCTGCCACAGCCGTTTCCCAAACCACCCTTCTCGGCCTTCTTATTGGATCCCTTAGACCATGTCGTGTTCTCTGTTGGATTGAAGAAAGGGTTGGAACAATGGAGAAAGGTTGGTGTTTCACTTCAGCTAAAAAGTAGATGTAATGAACCAACAGCTGTAATTGTTTTTGTTGCTGCACTTGAATTTGTTGTCGAAGATGCTTACCCCACCCTTGCAGTCCAGTTGTTCGCCCATATATCTTGTAGCGACTGCTACTTTAAAGTAATTATAATGCCAATACTTCAAATAATTTCTGAAGTTAAGAGTGACTTAAAAGTTGGGGACGAGGAGGCAACTGATTGTGATAATGATGCCGAACTTGAAGACATTAGAAAAGGAACTCTAGAATTTGTTGTTGTACCCGTTAAGAAGCCTCTAGATTTTATGGGTTCTACATTCAACATTGCCAGTGACCTTGTCATGTTTGATAATCAAAGGGAACTGGAATTATTTACAGCATTACCTTTAAGGTACTGTTATCAGAAGGATTATACAGACCGCAAGACACCAGTTGGCTCTACAAACAAAGTTTTAAGTGGTTGTTGGCCTTATTTGCTTGCTGGTTCTGGAGAAGTCTTTCCTCAACATGGACTTGGGCTGACTTATTGTTTGGAGGAGATGTCTTATACGCTTTCACCTTGCCGTTACGCCCAACTTATAATGAGAGGTTTCTTTTTCAGGTTCCTTGATATGAGTGCGGAAGCTAATGCAAAATCCATTGGTAATAGTGGAATTGTTATAGCTGTTGTGTCGAGGGAGATTTCAGCTATTGCTCAACCACTGGCTGAAGAACCAACCAAGGTTGCATCTCACATCACCTTGTATGCTTATGATAATCTTCAGTTTCGCTCTTTCCAGTTAGAGCCAGAACAAGAATTTTATGCAACTGCTGCAAGTATTCGTGCTCACTTGATCAAACAATGTTCGCTTGCTACTAATACAATAACTCACAGTAGAAATTTACAACTGGTTGGATTTGCTCGGGTGCTAGTCCCATCACGTAAATCTCTTGAAACAAGTCTCTCAGTAGATCCTTGCGAGCCTTTTAGCTTTGTGCTTGCCCACAACAACAAAATGCTGGTTCTTGATTCTTCATGTAGTCTCTATGGATATCCCAAGAAAGTTGGATGCACACTAGAAAGCAAGATCATTTTGCTTGCTAATAGTGAGCACATTATTCAGGGGCTTGGAACTGTACCTACATGGTCAATACGACATATTGATGGTAATGCAAGTTGTTGGAATGTTGGTGGATCATTTGTTTGGAATAATAGAGGAAAAGGTTGATGTGGAATATGGATCAACAAGATCATCTGACCATCTTTCATGTGATAGTGCTCATTTACTGTTCAATGGAGAACTCTGCCGTGTTTCAGTTATTTTTGGATAAGTCAAGAATTAAAGCTCCCTGCAAAAACGTCACTGGATTATGTTGGCTTATGCTTTTGCTTCTTCTCTCAAGGATTATGTGGAAAATAATTCTTATGGATTTGATGTTGTTCTAGGTCCCCTGCTACTTCAAGAAATTGCTCTGCATTTAGAGGATGTCATTACATTACTACTTTGCTTTTAGGCAGTAGTGGCACATATATCTTGAAATTTCTTCTTACAAGCTGGTGGAAGATAGTATTACTTGAAGATACTTATACTACTGCTATACAAGGTGATTTTCTGGGTAAAGAAGGTGTTGTATATTGTCTTGAGTTGCGTGGAAGTCCTCGAGGTATCATGTTTGAAAGCTTAGCTGTATATTTGGATATTTATCGATGTATCTTAAGGACCTATTCATGGTGTGGGATGATTAATCCTACTAAAACTTTGGGATAATTACTCCTATAGCATTTGCTAGTGCTCTACTCCAACCTTGAGGACAGGTTCTTTTTTAGGGGTGCGGTAATGTTATGAATAACGTCGGGGACCCTTATTAAAAAGAGCATGTGAGACGGTTATAAATCGAAGATGAGATATTAAATTGGGGTTATGCTAAGAGTTATTTTATTTTCATTAGCTATTAAATTTGGAACTTCTCAACAGAGATCCATATCATCTACTGTCTGTGTGATATATGGAAAGAAACCCCTAAAAATAGAACCCAACAAAGCAAAAAAAAAAAAAAAAGATGAAGGCAAACAATAGAACAATTGGGTCTTCACTAAATTGCCTTTGCCTTGTTTCATTATTTATCATCCATTCGAATGCCACAACTGACTTTTGATGCTACGTAGGCATGATATTGGAGGGTTTTTTCTTTTACCTTCCCTTTTCTTACCTTTCATTCATTAGTGATTCCCTTTTTTTTCTCCCTGTTTAATAGTTACACAAAGATCTTGAAGAACGTGTTTTCATACAATTTTAAGACGAATACTTTACATTTTTAAATAATAACATATTTCATCCAGAGGTAATTATTATTTGAGATTGTAAAAGAATAATATGACCTATTAATTAGTATTAATTTTCAGTTTATATTAAGAACCACTTTAATTCATCTTTAAGATAATTTATACAGATTAAAAAATGTTAAAGTATAATAAGGCAAAAAAAAATTAGAGCGAAGGTGAACTGAAGTAAGACTGAAAAGCAATTTGTAAAATATTTACGTAAGTACTATTTAGAAAAATTAAGACCATTCAATTTCTTTATTTTTTACTTAATTAGCGTGAGATGAAATCGTAAGTACTACAGTATTTAGATTTTTTTAGGAACATTCTAATTCCCCCCCCCCCCCTAAATTAGTGTGAGGAAATCTAATTGTTCTGTTTTGCTACATGAAATTATGTTTACCCCAAAAAATACAGTTGAATTTATAAGTGATTTTAAGAATGCGTGGATCAATTCGCAAATAAGTGAAACAGATAATTAGTAATAAGTAAGTGAATGAAAATAATAAGCAAAAGAAGTAGCCTGAATTAGTGAAGTCTCAATTGAAACTTGTCAATGAACTTGGTCCGGTTCTTAGCTAAGTTGCTTCGAGCCCGAGCCAATATTGTGAGCTTTTACATATTTAATTATAATGAAATCGTGCTAGTAGACAAAAGTGAAAGTCAAATGCCCTTCCAACATGAAGGTTGGACTCCTTATAAGCTTACAATGCATGGCATTTATGCCCAAAAATTACCCCTTCATTAAATGCAATTAAATGACAAAAATGGTCACTTAATGAGCGAATAGTAACGGCTGGCGCCATATCCGGAACGGGTAGGCGCTAAGCTCATTCGATCTTTCACCCGATGTCAACAGGACTGGTCACCATTTGGTGTCACCTGGTTTGACTGCCAACCGGCCTTATTACGATACCCGAACTTACCACTGGTACATATTGTTCCTTCCTTCGATTTCCATTCTCAAACCATGCAACATGTCATGTCGGTTCACATCGTATACAGATAGTCCCTACACTTTCCGGATCAAAGTTTACCGAAGCGATGGGAAGTGGAAATGATTTCTTCGGCATCTTCTCTTGCAAGCTTCCCTTTCAAATTACTTCGTAATAGGCGGAAAAACAAAACACTTTCAATTCCCAAAAGCTGACTCACGTCTTATCACTCTGCGACTTCGGACACGTGTCACCCTCTTATTGAACTGTTACTTCGGTTCATGAAGCGAAACATTTTGTAATGATGACTGTGTTTCTATAAAAAAAAACATTTCCTTACGTTTTTCAAATTTTACCTTCTGGTAAATCTCTCTTAACCGTGTGAGCATTTAGCTGTCTTCAAATCTTCATACCCGCTTTAAATCTTCAAATCTTCATAAATTCAAATCTCCATATCTCAAAACCTTTATATCTTCAAACCTTCATAATTTCATACCTTCAGACCTTCATATCTTCATAACTTTAAATCTTCATCACCATGACAAAACCTTCCCGTTCTGCTTTCAGACAATCGTCTCCGGCAACTTCTCCACCGTCGGTTTCTGATGAAACCACTGACACTGGTGACCCATCTGAAGTTCAGGCCACCGCCGACCCTAGATCATACGACATGCTTCCTTCCACTTTTCATTTTGAGAACGAGTTTGTTGTTTTCATCGCCTCTTCGAAATCTGACCAAGGTGAAGAAGTTAGAAGTTGAACATCCTCTATTAAAGTCACCGACCTTGATACAATCCAAAATGACTGTAGTTGGACTACTCTCTTCGGGATCATTGTACCCAGTCCAGACGAAGATATTACTACCTTCAGATCTGGGTATTCCAACATTATACCTACACATTCACCTTTAAGCTCGTGCCTCCCATTGACAACGTGATTCTTGAAATGTGTCGGACTTACAATTTATGTATTGCGCAAATCGGTCCGTCTGTATGAAAGATCGTTACTTGCCTCCGGTTCTTGGCCAATTCGGTCAATGAACCTTTTACTTTGAATCATTTGATCCGTTTATACGTTTCTCGATTCTTTCGTGGCGAGGTCGTTTAGCTCTCGAAACGAGGCAAATTCTCCATCCTCACGAGTGTCGATGAAAACCGAGATCGAGGATGGATGAAACATTTTGTTGCGGTCCCTATCGCAGAAATTATCCCGACTAGGTATATGCCTTTCCCGGAGAAATGGAACATGCACCGTAAGTACTCAACATTTTCTTCTTTCAATTCAAATAACTTGCCTTTTAATATTCTTTTTTTTACCTTTTCAGTCGTCCAATGGATTCCGGCCCACGTGGATAACCTCCATATATGGGTCGAGAAAATAAGAAGCGGATATGGAAAAAACTTTCTGATAAACTATGGGTAGCCCGAAATCACGGTTAGTATTCGCCTAACTCCTTTTTTAATTTCAACAACAGCCTTGTACGCCTTTTCACTTTTCCATTTTCCCATTTTTTGAACTTGCAGGTCTACCAAAGGGCTTCTCAACCCCGAGGTCTAACTCATTTGTTGCTCCAATTGTTCGTTATCCGATATTTGACTCAGCTGCATCAGTTTAACATATAACCGAAGTCCCAAAAAAGAAATCCTCCAAAACTAAATCCTTGAAGCCTCCAAAATCACCTTCGGTTGGCTCAAAGAGAAAAAGAGTCTCGGAAGCGGGTGACCCTTCCAAAAGTCAAGACACCGGCAACTCACCAGAAGATGTTTGGATGAGAAAGGTCACCAATACTACCACTCCGGTGGAGGATACTCCTGCCGAAGTTAGAGAAGAGAATGTTATCGAAGCTACCGAAGCAATTTTGCTGCCAATCGATACCGCAACTATTCATTCCACCACGCCACCAGTCACTGATCCTGTCATCATCGAGGATGACAACGAAGCCACGGACAAGGAGTTGTTGTCTAAGAGACCCAAAACTTCCACTTCAACTCTTCGTCCATCATCACAACCGGCCCAAAACTTTGAACAGGAAGACTTTGAGCGACTCTTCGAGGAAACCGGAACCTCCGAGTTTGCTCACCTGTTTATACCTCAAAAGTTGACCAAGTCTACCCGAAATCAAAGGAACCATGCCAGCTCCCGGTCTAAACTTATGAATGTCTTCTCGGGCCCAATGTTATGGACCCGAGGAAAGTGCAATCTGCCACTATTTTCTTCCCTGAGGACACCAACTTCTTATCCTGTCCAGTTGGAGTTGCCAACTACTTGAGGACTCTGATATCAGAGTCTGATAGGGAAAACATGAAAAATGTTTCTTGGCAGTGCCTCTTCAACGAGGGTATGCATGCCTTTAACCATGTATGCATCTTTATTTCTTATTTAAGCTTATACTCGTTGCTATTTTTCATTTCTAACCTTCATCTGATTCCCCATTATGCAGTCATCCGTTATAGTTAGTGTGGGTTTTGTCTGTTGCAAGAATGAAAATGAGCACCTTAAAGGAAAACTGGATGCCCAAGATATAGAGCTATAGCACCTCAAAGACTTTTTCAACAGAAAGAGGCTCAACTGCATCAAGTCAATGACTTGCCCATTATCCGGGTTGATCTGGATCGGGTCAACGACGACTACCTATAAGCAATGAACGGCCTCGAGCTTGTCATTGAAGAAAATAATTTTTTTGACGAAGAGAATGAAAAACTCATCCAAGACGTCGAAGTCCTCACTCAAGTGCTTGGGAAACAAGAAGAGGTTCGACACTACCAAGCTCAACAAATGGAGTTTCTAAATACTGAACTCGACCGCCTTAATGCCAAGATTGTTGCAATGGATGCGGATAGGGTCACCGATCTTGCTGCACTGAAGATAGCTCGGGATTAAGTCGGGCATTAAGCCCAAACTAATGAAGGGCTGAGAAATGAGCTTGAGGCCCCAAACTAGAGTAATGCTGAGATTTCTGCCCAACTTGCTCGAGTCTTGGCTGAAAGATACCAAGCTCTGGCCGATGAGGAGGCCGAGGTGGGTCAGACAGTACTAAAAACCGAGCACATAAAATAGAACGTTCGGAGGTACACCTTGGAGTAGGCTTGAGACGAGATCTTAGATATTGATGACAAGTTTGCAGAGGCCAAGGAAGTCGAACTCCGAGCCTATCGCAATTTGAACGGTGACAGTTTTGAAGATAACCTAGAGGAATCTGGAATCGAGTCCAACTAAACTTTAGGCTTGCATGCCTTTGTACTTTCTTTTTGTTTTTTCCCTTAACATGTTTTGCTTTGGCCTTTTCCGACCTTATTTTTAAAATGAATTTCCTTTTAGTCAAGACTATTCTATCTCTTAGCATCCGTTATTGCTTTCTTATTTACAACAACTTAACTAAATAAACTCTTAACCCTATTCAGGCTAACTGCCTCCGATTTTGGAGTTTCACTTAAATAAACCATTGCTTATTTTGCCTCGAGCGGAATGATAATTCTTTTTTGATCTTAAAAATAACTTAAGTAAGTTGTACAAACTTTTACTCTTAGTTTGCTTTATACCATACAATTTCTTCCGGTTTTGGGTCATTCAATGACTAAATATAAGGACCTTATTTTTATGCTTATGAATAATACATCCCCTATACATTTCGGGCATGCATATTAGAACTTCATTTATTTCCAATTTCTTAGACAATTTCAAGTGTCTTTAAGAATAGACTGGGTTCATTTCGAACTGATGCCTTAGAAACATACTTCACTTATTTTTGTTCTATATGTATTTACGATGACAGTCCCCAGTTAAGGACTTTAACAAATTCATTAGCTCATACGCCTAAAGGTTTTATTGATTGCCCAGAGATAAAAGTATGCAAATGAGTATAATCGAGGCAAATCTCAGACAAAAGAGTTTTCATTCAATTTTTGCACCGGTCTAACAATTGGGCAAGATTCTTTCGATCTTATAACCCTTACAATAGTCCTAAAAACATAAAAATCTTTGAAATCTTCGAACTTCAAATAGCTTTGAGACTCCGAACTTCTTTTCCTTCAAACTTCTTCGCTGATGGTATGGCAGTCCCCTAGTGTTTTTATTCGAGGTTATGAAAATTCAAACACTACTTGTTTTCTAATACCGGGAAGTCCCCTGTGCCTAGTGTTTATCCGGTCTTTAGCTGCTTAGTAACATGTTTTACATTATTGCCTAATTAAAAACCTTGCCAAAAAAATTCTTTTTGGGATAAAAATCGTGTTGAGGGGAAAAAAGTGCAATACGTGTTTTCAGACCTAATTCTAACTTCTGCTCGATTTTCAATCCATGACTCCGACTTTGCTCTTGAAAAGGTTAGTTCCATCGAAACAAAATGAAATTCAAGTAAAACACATACCTTAGTAGTAATATTGCTTCAAGTGTGCGACGTTCAGTTGTTCAACAACTTTTGACCATCTTTGGCTTCCAACTAGTACAATCTTTTACTGGTTATTCCTGACACTTTGTAGGAACCTTTCCAATTCGGGCTCAATTTCCCTTCGTTGAGATATTTGGTGTTGAGGGTTACCTTCCGTAGAACCAAGTTCCATACTTAAAAGTGCCTAAGATTAGCCCTTTGATTATAGTATCGACCCATCCTTTGCTTTGGGCCACTAACTGTAACAATGCCAACTCATGGTGTTCATCCGTTTAGTCGAGCTTGACAGCCATATCTTCGTTATTCAACTCTTCGATTGCTGACTAAACCTTAAGCTCGACTCCCCAACTTTCATCAGAATTAGCGCTTCTGCACTGTAGACCAAAGAAAATGTTGTTTCACTGGTATTGGATTTTGGCGTTGTTCTATATGCCCACAACACCTCTGGTAAAATCTCTTTCTGCTTGCCATTCGACTCCTTTAGTCTCTTCCTCAAATTCTGAATAATTATTTTATTCATTGACTTTGCTTCCCCATTTGCACTTGTTTGGTACAGAGTCGACTTTATCTTCTTGATTTTTAACCCTTTAAGGAAGTCATTCACCTTCTTCCAAATGAACTGCCGTCCATTATCGCAAGTGATCTTCGTTGGTATGCCAAATCGGCAAATGATGTGATCCCAAATAAAATCGATGACATCCATTTCCTAATCATAAATAAGATAAAATGTATCTCTCCGGGTGTCCATGGAAGTGGCCCCACAATATCCATTTCCCATTTCATAAATGGCCATGGTGACAGAACCGGATGCATTAATTCCATCGATTGATGAATCATGGGTACGTGCATGTGGCACTGGTTATATTTTCGGATGACGTTCTTTTATCTTTCTGCATCTCAGACCAATAGTACCCTACCCTAATCAATTTTTGAATCGATAATTCTGCTCCTAAATGATTGCCATAAGTCCCCTCGTAAACCTTGCGCATCACGTAATCGGTTTCCTCGAGTCCTAAGCACCTTGCTATAGGACTATAAAAAGACCTTCGGTACAACTAACCATCCACCAAACAAAGTCTAACCGTTTTAGTACGAAGAGCCCTCGACTTCCTTGGATCCGTAGGCACCTTTCTATTCCAAAAGTAGTCGATGTATTTATTGCGCCAATCCCAAGTCAAACTTGTTGTATTTACTTTGGCATGACCACCATCAATCGCAGAATTAAGCAGCTGCATAACCATCCTCGAATTGAACTCCTCCGCTTCTACAGATGACCCCAAATTAGCCAAGGCATCTGCCTCATTGTTTTGCTCTCGGGACACATGCTCCATAGTCCATTCTTTGAACCGATGCAATATCACTTGAATTTTATCTAAGTGTTTTTGCATGCTTTCCTCTTTTACTTCGAACACTCCGTTCACTTGATTAACGACCAGGAGCGAATCACATTTTGTCTCGATGACTTCTGCTCCAAAACTCCATGCCAACTCTGGCATTTTAAACCTTTTCGGTATCAACTTCGGTGTTGCGCTTGATGGAAATGACAACTGGATGTATCTCTTCGAGTCTGGCCCCTTCAAGATCGGAGGTGCCCCAAGAATTTGATCTACCCGTGAATTGTAAGTCTCTACCTTCTTTTCATTGGTGTCAATTCGTTTAGTTAAGGCTTCAAGCATTTTCAGGACCTCTGAGGACTCATTAGTCCCCGAACCATTAGCATTCTCATCAACTCGATCCTCTTTTCGGCCTGGTTCATCATTGCGGACGGGACGAGCTTCATCTGCCGCACTTGCTACGCTGCTTTTCTTTTGCAACTGAGTTATAGCCTCCTGTTGCTCCTTTAACATAAAAAAGATTCGAGCCAAATTTACTTCACCATCCTCATCATCATCTGGTATCTTTTGACGCGATTTTCTAGACGACCGATGTGAAATCATGGAGTTGTTATTGTTCATTGGATCGATAGGCGGAATGTCATTCGGCGGAGGGCCGTTTGGTGGTACAACAAGCGGAACGCCATTCACCGGATCAATGGGCGGAACGCCGTTGTTGTTATTGACGTTTTGAGCATCATTGTCACCGTTATTGCCTTCGTGGTTGCTAACCTCAGTGTTGATTTCACTAGCCATATTGTAAGCACTTAATATTGATTTGAATCACAAAATCTTAGAAGAAGCAAGTAAAATTTGGGTTTGAATCTAATCACCACTATTATCCTTAGCCCCACGGTGGGCGCGAAACTGTTTACCCCCAAAAAGGTACAGTTGAATTTATAAGTGATTTTAAGGATACGTGAATCAATTCGCAAATAAGTGAAACAAATAATTAGTAATAAGTAAATTAATAAAAATAATAAGCAAAAGAAGTAGCCTGAATTAGTGAAGTCTCGATTGAAACTTGTCAATGAACTTGGTCCGGTCTTTAGCTAAGTTGCTTTGATCCCGAGCCAATATTGTGAGCTTTTACAGATTTAATTATAATGAAATTGTTCTAGTAGACAAAGGTGAGAGTTAGATGCCCTTCCAACATGAAGGTTGGGCTACCTTTATAGCTTACAACGCAAGTCATTTATTCCCAAAAAATCATTCCTTCATTAAATGCAATTAAATGACAGAAACAGTCTTAATGAGCGAATAGTAACGGCGGGCGCCATATTCGAAACGGGTAGGCGCTAAGCTCATTCGATCTTCCACCTGATGTCAACAAGTTCGGTCACCATTTGATGTCACCTGGTTCGACTGTCAACCGGCCTTATTACGATACCCGAACTTACCATCGGTACAAATTGTTCCTTCCTTCGATTTTCATTACCAAACCATGCCATGTGTTATGCCGGTTCTCACCATATACAAATTATATTATCATTGTTTACAGAGGGTAGAACTGAAAATATTAATTAGACTTATATAGAATCTTAGTTGTAGTGAATAGCAAAAATTAAAATGGTCAGTAAAAATTAATTAATGGAAAGAATCATATCCAAGCTTAAATTAAATAGTTTGCTGATTAAATTCTTACAAGTTTTACTCAAATTTTAGAAATAATAATATAGTAAGTTACCATTTTAAACATTTCAACGTAATATAAACTAATGTAAGTTTGATTTAGGTTTAAAGTTAATCAAATGAAATTTTGATAATGAGAATAAGCATGTTTTTGTTTAATTTATGTACACAAGAAAAATAATACTTATACACTTAAATTAATCGAATTCTTCAGACCCCACTTGTGAGATTATATTGAATATATTGTTATTGTTGTTAAATTAATCGAATCAAAATTTAATCTATTATAGCAAATCGTTTACTTCATTTTACTTAGTAATTTCTATGATTCTAACTGTTATTAATCTGTATTCCAAAAAAATAGTAAATAATAAACACTGAAAATAAACAGAATCAGTGTTGAAAAATAAGAATAATTTTTCAGAATATAATCGAGCCCACTTAGTTCAAAGTGTGTCCTTAAGAAAATTATTCCCCT
Source organism: Anisodus acutangulus (assembly GCA_029783415.1). Lineage (NCBI taxonomy): Eukaryota > Viridiplantae > Streptophyta > Magnoliopsida > Solanales > Solanaceae > Anisodus > Anisodus acutangulus. The sequence goes on from CM056502.1 coordinate 38,800,237, forward strand.
CACAGTACTCGAGGTTGATGGAATATCCCCTCGTACTCCAAATTCAAGTAGCGGCGAACCACTCAACGGTAGTATATCACACATAATTTATTTGTGTAGAAGAAGAAGAAGTTTGTATTGTTCAGAAAATTTGTAAGTAAAATTCTGAGGAATCAAACGAATTTATAGCCATGGAAGTACTATTTCTGAAGGTTTGCAACCTTTCTGAACAACCACTGAAAACTGGTGGGAAATTTAAATATGGAAAAGAAACCGGTCGCGAGTCGGGTCGACACGGATCGTCATGTCGTGGTCACTAACGGGTAGGATTGGATAAGTTAATTAATTTAATTAAATAATTAAAAATTAAAGAAAATTTGGTCCAAAAAGATTATCAATCAATCAGATCATTTGACCAAATCCAAATCCAAATCCAAATTCGAATCCGAATCCGAATCCGAAGTCGAAGCCGAAGCCGAAGCCGAAGTCGAGCCGAGCGAGCGAGCGAGCGACGACGGCGCGAGGGGTCCTTGCCCCCTCGACCCTTTTACTGACAAGAAGGAGTAATTCTACTCATATGTAGAAGAACTTTTCTTTCCACTACCAATGTGGGACAAATATTTATTTTATAAAGCAAGAGAGAACTCCCACTTTTCTTTCCACTACCGATGTGGGACAACTCCCACTTTTCTTTTCAATCATTTCTCATTCACCAATATCAATACCCAACAATCCCCCACATGAATGGGGAATGGCTATAATATAAAAGCGCGGACAAGTGTGATATACAAGCGAGAATTGACTACATCTGGATAAGTAGGTTTCCCTTTGAACTTTCCGTAGTGAACTTATATCGGATATACTCGATCAATCGGTAGATTTGATATCTTTGAACCGTCGAACTTTGTTGTATACCTAGACAACATAAGTCACATAATCAACCCTCAACCGTTTATGGTTCTCACGGTTGTGTTCGTTTCAGCCATGAACACATCCTGGTTTCATGAGTGCGTAGAGAATGGGCCTTCACTGTCATTCCCCTTTAAAGCGGCTTACACTTAACACTCACATAGGTGATTTCTAAGCATGTGGTCCTATAGCCATATTATCTGGTCATACAATGCCAGATTTAGATAATCATTAAAGAACCTTAATGCTTTATTAACTCATTAACAAGCCATAAGGTTTTATCCTTATTTCTGAACATTGTCTTCATCCAAGAATGGGTTGAGTTATTTGACAACGTTGAACCGTTAGTGACAACTTTGTTTGATCTCCTTGAACCTAGCTCTTGGGATCTCCAGTCTGCTAGGTAGAGTTACCGCCATGATGACTTGTCCTCGGCCTTAACCTCATTCCCATTGATGATCTACTAACTCTCTCTCTAGATAAGCCTTTTGTAAGCGGATCCACCACGTTATCTCTTGACTTTACATAGTCAATCGTGATAACGCCACTAGAGAGGAGTTGTCTAACGGTATTGTGTCTTCGTCGTATGTGACGAGATTTTCCATTGTACATTACACTCCTTGCCCTACCTATTGCTGCTTGACTGTCACAATGTATACATATAGGAGCCAAAGGTTTGAGCTAGAATGAAATATCTTCTAAGAAATTCCGGAGCCATTCAGCTTCTTCACCGGCCTTGTCTAAAGCTATAAATTCAGATTCCATTGTAGAGCGGGCAATGCATGTCTGTTTTGATGATTTCCAAGACACTGATCCACCCCCAATTGTGAAAACATAATCACTCGTGGATTTAACTTCAGATGATCTGGTGATCCAATTTGCATCACTATATCCTTCGATCACGGCGGGATATTTGTTATAATGCAAAGCATAGTCTTTGGTGTGTTTTAAATACCCCAAGACTCGTTTCATTGCCATCCAATGAGTTTGATTGAGATTACTCGTGAATCGACTCAGCTTGCTTATAGCACATGCTATATCTGGTCGTGTACAATTCATAATATACATCAAACTTACCAAAACTCGTGCATAGTCCAACTGTGAGTCACTTTCACCTTTATTCTTTTGAAGTGCAAAACTTACATCAATTGGAGTCTTTACAACATTGAAATTTAAATACTTAAACTTGTCAAGTACTCTTTCAATATAATGAGACTGCGATAATGCTAGACCTTGTGGAGTTTTATGAATTCTGATGCCTAAGATCAAATCAGCAACTCCTAAGTCTTTCATATCAAATTTGCTAGCCAGCATACGCTTCGTAGCATTTACATCGGTAATATCTCTACTCATTATCAACATGTCATCAACATATAAACAAACAATGACTTCATGATTTGGAGTATTTTTAATGTAAACACATTTGTCACACTCATTAATCTTAAATCCATTTGCCAACATTGTTTGGTCAAATTTCGTATGCCATTGTTTGGGTGCTTGTTTAAGTCCATAAAGTGACTTAACAAGTTTGCACATTTCCTTTCTTTACCAAGAACCACAAAGCCCTCAGGTTGTTCCATGTAAATTTCTTCCTCCAATTCTCCATTTAAGAAAGCTGTCTTGACATCCATTTGATGGATTTCAAGACCATATACGGCCGCCAGTGCTACTAACACCCGAATAGATGTTATTCTTGTTACCGGCGAGTATGTGTCAAAGTAATCAAGACCTTCTTTTTATCTATAACCTTTGACCACAAGTCTTGCCTTATATTTGTCAATAGTGCCATCAGCTTTCATTTTCCTTTTAAAAATCCATTTTGATCCTAAAGGTTTATTTCCAGGAGGAAGATCAACCAACTCCCATGTATGGTTGTTCAAAATTGATTCAATCTCACTATTGACTGCTTCTTTCCAAAATGCTGAATCAGAAGAAGACATCGCTGCTTTAAATGTTTGAGGCTCATTTTCAAGCAAGAATGTCACAAAATCTGGTCCAAAGGAAGTAGATATCCTTTGACGTTTTCTACGCCTTGCATCCGTTTTACTTGGTGTATTTTCCTTTGGTTCTTCCCGCGATCGTTTAGATCTTTCACTTGACGACTCACATTCAGTTTTTTACGGATAAATGTTTTCAAAGAATTCAGCATTATCTGATTCAATTAACGTATTAACATGAATTTCGGGATTGTCCGATTTGTAAACCAAAAACCGACAAGCTTTGCTGTTTGTAGCATAACCAATAAAAACACAATTCACAATTTTTGGTCCGATTTTTACCCTTTTGGGCAAAGGAACTTGGACCTTTGCTAAACACCCCCACACTTTGAAATATTTCAAGTTGGGTTTTCTTCATTTTCATAGTTCATATGGAATAGATTGTGTTTTGTTGTGGGGCACCCTGTTGAGTATTCGGTTAGCTATAAGGATAGCTTCCCCCCACAAGCTTTGCGGTAAACCGGAACTTATTAGTAAGGCATTCATCATTTCCTTTAATGTTCGGTTTTTCCTTTCCGCAATTCCATTTGATTGTGGTGTGTAAGAGGAAGTAGTTTGATGAATAATTCCATATTCTAAACATATCTCTACAAAAGGAGATTCGTACTCTCCACCCCTATCACTTCTAATCATTTTTATCTTTTTATTCAATTGATTTTCCACTTCATTTTTGTATTGCTTAAATGCATCAATTGATTCATCCTTACTATTAAGCAAATACACATAACAATATCGAGTGCAATCGTCAATAAAAGTTATAAAATACTTTTTCCCACCGCGAGATGGTATTGACTTCATATCACATATATCTGTGTGAATTAAGTCTAAAGGATTTGAATTCCTATCAATAGACTTATATGGATGTTTAACAAACTTAGATTCAACACAGATTTCACATTTAGATTTATTACACTCGAATTTAGGCAATACTTCTAAATTAATCAATTTTCGCAAGGTTTTGTAGTTGACATGTCCTAAACGAACATGGCATAAATTATTTGACTCCAATAAGTAAGACGAAGCTGAATTCTTAATAATACTGTCAACAACCATTACATTGAGTTTGAAAAGGTCCTCGGTGAGGTAGTCATTTCCTATGAACAAATCATTCTTACTTATTACAATTTTCTCACTAAGCAACACACATTTAAACCCGTTTTTGACGAGTAGTCCGGCTGAAACTAAATTCTTCCGAATTGTTGGAACGTGCATAACATTGTTGAGAGTCAGGACCTTGCCTAAGTCATCTTGAAGTATCTTCCCATATCCTTCAACCTTGGTCATTGCGGTATTTCCATAAACAATACCTCTTCGGTCCAGTGGAGCATAGGTTGCAAATGCTTCTTTTGTAGCGCAAACATGTCGAGTGGCACGGAATCAAGCCACCACTCCTTTGGATTTCCAACCAAATTGCACTCAGATAGCATTGCACACAGATCATCCATATCATCATTCTTTTCCACCATATTGGCTTGTCCTTTCCTTGTTCTTTTTCGGAAAGCGACAATCTGGGGCTTTGTGGACTGACTTTCCCACAATTAAAGCGGTTGCCCTTGAACTTTTTCTTGTTGGAATCCTTCTCATTTCGAAGGCCTCTTCCTTTTCTTGTTCTTTTTCGTGAGGCATCTTCAACGATGTTTGCCCCTTCAATTGGTGAAGTCTTACGGTACCTCTTCTCAGCGATTTTGTTATCTTCCTCGATCTTGAGACGAATCACAAGATCTTCCAACTTCATTTTCTTTCTTTTGTGCTTAAGATAATTCTTGAAATCTTTCCATGAGGGAGGCAACTTCTCAATCATTGCAGCCACTTGGAACTCTTCATTTACTACCATACCTTCAGCAATAAGGTCATGGAAGATAAGTTGAAGCTCTTGAACTTGGGTTCCAACGGTTTTTCCATCCACCATTTTGTAGTCTAGGAATTTGATAACCACAAACTTCTTCAAGCAAGCATCTTCAGTTTTGTACTTCTTTTCAAGTGCAGTCCATAGTTCTTTGGAAGTCTCTTTGCCTTTGTAGACGTTGTACAAGTCATCTTCTAAGGCACTCAAAATGTAGCCTTTGCACAAAAAATCAGCCTGTTTCCAAGCCTCAGTAACCATGAACTGTTGGTTGTCAGGCATGTCGGCGGCAGGCACGAGAGGGTCCTCACTGGTGAACTTTTGCATACCAAGGGTGGTAAGCCAAAATAACATTCTTTGCTGCCATCCTTTAAAGTTGGCACCGGTGAACTTCGCAGGTTTCTCAGCCGGTGGCACAGCGGTACGGGTTGTAGGAGTAACCGCTGGTGCAGTATTCGCAGAGGTAGTTCCAGTCTCAATTGCCATTATTCATTTGTCACTGTCAAATTGACAAACTATTTTAGTTAATAAAACCAGAATAGCAATTCAATCACAGACTTAAACGATGAAGATTTTATTTCTTCAAATCGCAGTATAATTATGAAACTTTAGTTTTCCAACGAAGTTTTTATATCTTCGAGTCAGAATACTAATATTCATATGGAGTAGAGAACTATACACGTTTTAATCTCCAAACCAGAATACAACAACGATGAAGTTTTTATGTTCTTCAAATCGTTGTACAAGTATGAACTTTAATATTCCAATGAAATGTTTATGTCTTCAAGTCAGAATATGAAATTTCATACGGAGTAGAAAACCACACATGTTTTAGTCTCCAAAACAGAATACAGATTAATCTAAAAATATAATTTTCTTAAGATTGTTATTAATCTGTATTCCAAAAAACCAGTAAATAATAAACACTGAAAATAAACAGAATCAGTGTTGAAAATAAGAATAATTTTTCAGAATATAATCGAGCCCACTTAGTTCAAAGTGTGTCCTTAAGGAAATTATTCCCCTCACAGTACTCGAGGTTGATGGAATATCCCCTCCCAGGATAGAACGATTATCTTACCAGAATAGTAGTACTCCAAATTCAGGTAGCGGCGAACCACTCAACGGCAAAGATATCACACGTAATTTATTTGTGCGTAAGAAGAAGAAGTTTGTATTGTTCAGAAAATTAGTAAGTAAAATTCTGAGGAATCAAACGAATTTATAGCCATGGAAGTACTGTTTCTGAAGGTTTGCAACCTTTCTGAACAACCACTGAAAACTGGTGGGAAATTTAAATATGGAAAAGAAATCGGGTCGCGGGTCAGACACGCGGATCTGGCCGGGTCGCAGGTCACTAACGGGTAGGAAAGATTATCAATCAATCAGATCATTTGACCGGCGAAGCCGGCCGGCCGGGCGAAGCCGGCGCCGGCCGGCCGGCCAAGCCGGCGGCGAGCCGGCGACGACGACGGCGAGGTCCTTGCCCCCTCAACCCTTTTACTGACAAGAAGGAGTAATTCTACTTATAAGTAGAAGAACTTTTCTTTCCACTACCGATGTGGGACAAATGTTTATTTTATAAAGCAAGAGGGAACTCCCACTTTTCTTTCCACTACCGATGTGGGACAACTCCCACTTTTCTTTCCAATCATTTTCCATTCACCAATATCAATACCCAATACTAACGTCTCAAATAGTAAGGAAGGAGTTTCTTTTATTTTACATGTGAATCATCTTTTTTAAAATATTAATAAATGTCATGAAATAAATTATATGAGAAAATTTGAATCGTAACAAACTTTACATGTAATCACACATAATAAGATGAAGTTTTAAGTGCATAAAACTATTACTAACTACTACAACTGATGCTAATAACTGACGGAATATCATATAGAAACATACTTTGCTGCAAATATATTTTAATATTTTTTATATTTTTTTATATATCGATAAAAAACAACTAGCAAATTTTTCATTAATTCTATATAATTCATATTCTGAGTCAAGGTCTATCGAAAAAAATCTCTCTATTTTCAAGATGGAGTAATATCTGCATATTCACTTGTAAGATTACACTGAATATATTTTTATTATTGTTATTATCTAGGGGTGGCCAAAGTGGGCTCGCTCGGTCCAGCGGGTCGAGGTCGGGCGGGACGAGCCAAGGGCTGGCCTGGGGTCGGCGGTCTCAAGTGGCCTGTCCCAAGTGACTTGCTCAGCCCCGTCCCGATCCCGATCCCGCGTATCGGCAAGCGGGCGGCTCTGCTCTGGTACGGGCGGGTTTTTTTTTTTTTTAAATAACACATGTATAAAAAAAACTCTATAAACAAGATAAGATACTGTAATAAAAACATGTTTTTGTGCCTCTTATATTAATACTTTGATAGACATGATTTTTTTGTAATACAAATACAATTGTTTAAAATCTAAATTGCAACTTTGTGGTGTTGTTCAAAAGTTGTAAATTACATAATAAAATTGTAATTAAAAAAATTACATTTTCAAAAAAATCTGTTCTAATTGGTTGATGATATCACGTGGTTCTTCGGTTGGAATGAGTATTTGTTTGTCAAATTGATCCACGTCGCTTTCACTACCTTCGGTTAAGATTTCGTTGTAGTTTTCATCATCTTCTTCGTTGATCTCCGGTTGACCGCACCTTCTCCGCTCCGCTCGTATCCAATCTCTGAATAATACTGCAATTTCCAAGCTGTCTCCGGCTAATGAGTGTCTGTGGTCTCCTATTTGATATCTGCCTGCAGAAAAAGCGCTTTCAGACGCAGTTGATGACGCTTGAATGTTCAAAACATCTCGATCCATCAATGAAAGTGTCGGAAAGGTCTTCTCATTCCCCCTCCAGTATTTCAGCAAGTCTTCATGTCCATCTTCATTGATAACTTCTTGATACGGTACAAAACCCTGCAAAACAAAAATATCCAACTCGCTAATTTGGTTAGTAGTAGAGGTACGGCCGCACATTCTATTTCTGAGGCTTTCAATACTAGCCGCATAAACAAAGATGTCTTTTGTGAGGTTGTGTTGAAGATGAAGAAGATGGTATGGAAGCCGGTAAGTTACTAGCATTTTCTTGTTGATAAAATCTATATATATTTTTGCATTGGTGTTCTACGCTAGACAACACTTCTTCTTTAGTTTGTTCAATAGGTGGTGGGTGATTTAGATTTTTGGGACTTGGAGGTGGTAGTACTTCTATACAATCGTAAATAGTTTCAATTAGTGATTTAGTACTGTCTATTTTAATAGTAGGATTTATCTGAGAACCAATAATATAAATAGAGGGAATAGGAATAAAATATTTTTTTAATAGCTGCCTTATAAGCTGGTTTTTCCATATATTCACTAAGTAATAAAAATATTAGAGTTATATAAAATAACATAGTTGAAATAGTAGGATAATATATACCGGAAAATTCTTTTGTTGCTTGAAAAAATTTCTCTAAAAATACAATAAGTTCGGAAATTTTTACCCAATCACTATCTAAAATCATATCAGCTGACTTTTTATTATGAGAGTTAAAAAATAAAGTTATAGGTAATTTATAGTCATAAGCAACAAGTAGTTGCTCGTATAAAGAATTCCACCTAGTGGATACTTCTTGTGGAATTTTTCTATAAGGTAGTCCACAATCGTGACAAGTTTTTTTATATTCTTTTCTACGTTGTACTTTATTACTTTTAAAAATAAAGTTTATAGCAAATTGTATTTTACTAAGAATGTCTTCAAAAATTGATAGACCATTCTTTACAATTAAGTTATATATATGTCACCCGCATTTTATATGAAAATGGTCTGGAAAAGATGGAGTTAAACTATTTTTTAAAATTGTAATTGCGTAATTGTTATTAGAAGCGTTATCTAATGTAATAGTCATAATTTTATCGGTAATTCCGTAATAATCGCACACTTGATAAATATTTTCTGCAATAAAAGTACCAGTGTGCCTATCATCTATATATCTATACGCTAAAATACGTTTTTGCATAGACCATTTATAATCTATCCAATGACAAGTTACAGTTAAATAATCATGGTCGTTAGTACTACGACCTATATCAGACGTGATAGATACTTTGCCATTAAAATGATATAATGAAAAACGTAAATATTGTTGATATTCATGCGAATTTAAATACATCTCTCTTAACAGTTGATCTAGGAAAATCATTAAAAGCGAGGATTATATATATCTCTAATGTAATGAATAAAGCAGGAGATGAAGGAAATGAAAAAGGCAAACCCTCCACAAAGAACTAATTTTGATATTGCTTCCCTATATCTATGTTTATTGTATTTAGAGCCTACAATTCCCCGTCATAGGGTTAATTTGACCATGTACTTGGTCCGAGACGATGTCGATATGTGAACCTTGTCCCGATGGAGCGGCGCTTGCACCCGGTTTTGAAGCATGGTATTGGGCATACCTAGCTGGATGAGCACTTACTACGTGTCTAATTAAACCCCCCGTCCCACAGTGACCTTTTCCGATTTTAAATTTTAAAATATTTTTACAAATTTTACATGTGGCTACTTGATTCTCTACGTCCCTATAAAAAAATCTCCATGCATCTGATTTAATGGTCGTTTTGCTGGACCTCGTCTCATACTAGGGTGAATAGGAGGTATTTCAGTTGAAGGTGCACTAGTGGGTGTGTTGTCATCAACATTAGTGGGTATATCATCTAGATCATCGTCTAAATTAAAGTCTTCTTGAGTTCCAGAAAATAGCTCCTGGTCTAAATCTAATGGTATTGTAGGAAAATGTTGGGGATCAACAAAATCATCATGTGTAGGAATAAGATGACTAGAAGAAGTACTCTTGCCCTGGTTGCCCCTACTAGAAGAAGCACCCTTAAACATACCTTTTAATCCTTCCATTTTAATTATGATAATAAATAATTAAAGACAATAAAATTAAGTGCACTAAATAAAATAAACATACAATAATAATTTAATGAAGGAACGAATGTACCAAACGTCGACGTAACGTCGACGTGTAATCGAGAGGTTGAAAATTGAAACTTTGCTCGATGGAAGATCCTCAAGCTAGTTGCCAACTTAACTCCCAATTCCCAAATGAATAAATAAAATTGAATATTTAGCAAACAATGTAGACTTGTAGAGAGATATATTGAGAAATTAGAGAGATTGTAGGAAGATTTGTGAGAAAGATGAAGAGAAAATGAGTTATTTATAGTTGAAAAATTGGGTTAAAGTGTAAATATAATAACTTATGGGTTAAAAATAAATATTAAGGGATAGGGGGGTTGGGGGAGGGGGGGGCCTAAAATGGCCGTTGGCCAACGGCCATAATCTAAAATGGTCGTTGGTGTAACGGCCATAATCTAAAATGGTCGTTGGTGTAACAGCCATTTTTGCAAAGGGGGGAAAAGGGTGGGATCGGGGTCGGGCTCGGGATGGGGTCGGGGCGGGGTCGGGTCAAGCGGGCCTTGGGCGGGCTCGGGTCTGGCGGGACGAGACATCGTCCCGTCTCGAGTTCGAGTCCCGCCCCCGTTATTTATTTATTTATTTATTTTTATCGGGGTCGTGGCGGGACCGGGGCGGGCTCGGGACGGTGTCGGGTCGGGGTCGGGCCGTCCCGGTCCACTGGCCAGCCCTATTATTATCTATACAATAACAACATTTTCATATTGGACCTGTTCTCAGCACGGCATCCTTCCATCTAGTAGTCCATATGTGATATGACTGATTGAACAAATTTAAATTATTGGTGCACCACCATACCAGCAGATCTATTCAGCAAATGTCTGGCCAAAAAAATATGTCGACGGGTCACGGGTGGAAAGATATTTATTATTAAATGAATTTTAGTTTTCATTCATAAGGTGAAGGAGGTTAAAGTAAAATTTACTTTATGCTTTTACTCTAGCATAAATTAAGGATGAATTTCACATCTGAATAAAATAACTCTATATTTTGTGCATGTCATTTCTTTTCATAATTATATTAATTTTCAATTGATATCACTCCTCTATTAATACATACATGAACATTGCATTATAATCAGCTTTTAATAAATAAAAAATTTGAAAAAAAATCATTTTTAATATTGGTGCTAAACTCTTTTAGTTGGGTGCACCCATTCTAGTGGCTGGCTGAATTATTGACAATATAAGGAGCCGCCACATGGCATGCAACTCGTTTAATATAATATTCTTTGTCCAATTCCTTTTGGTTTCTTATTTTGTTCTTTTCTTTTCTCTTTGTCAAAATGACAAATAAAGTCCATTAAAATTAGCAAAAAGTTAACATATATGCCGTACAAAAGAGAATTTTAAAAGATATATATGATTAGGTGAACCTCTATTAAAAATTTGCTAAAGATTCTTCATCTTTTCATTTTCATTTATTTAAATTGTATAATTTAATAATGCAATCCTTAAACAAATAAATTACTACTAGTAGCTGAAAAAAGAATCAAAATGTCATGTAAATGTGGGGCTTGTCTTATATGCCGTATGCACTGGGCAAAGTTTTGCATCATTTTGAACGAGAAAGTTCGTTTTAATTAAATAAGAATTGGTAAAAACATTTTATTACTGTTTAGCCAAAATAAGAAGTCCTTCAGTATGCTGTGTAAGATTAGCTTGTATACGACAATATAATTTACTTTACGTTATCAGGTCGCTCGGAAGATGTTTATAGATAATTTTCATAAAAGTTGGATTTGTAGTCTTAATTCTACTATAATGAGTGAAAGTAATCTGATGGTATAATTTTTTATACAATATCAATATTTATAAGTTAAGCTCTTGCTTTAATTAGTGTTGTTCAATGACTTTTGATTATTACGAATTCAACAGAACTCAGTAACTTTTGCTTAGACATATTTTTGTATTTAAGGAAGAAGAAATTGCAAGGTTTTCCCAACAAATGAGCTGATCTTTAATTTTTATCTTTTAAAATCGAACTTCTGTTAATTTTTTTAAAGGTGCGGAGTATAACTTATAAAATGTTATGATGCAAAAATGTAAACTTATACCCTAGCGAAAAAATTATTTGACTTGATGGGCAAACATTAAAGACCAACACAAAATAGCACATAAGTGCAAATGACCCTTTAAAGAATTCATTTAATACGTACAAATTATATTCCAAAATCAAGTAAGAAAAAAATTACTACTTAAAATTCATATAATTATATAAATTACATAAATTAAAATTCTTGCTCTACTTCATATCCCACGTTGAAAGATTTTATTGGATATGTTGTTGTTGTTGAGAAGATAGAGTACATTGGATTAGTATAGAATCTCATCTCCTTTTGTTGAAAGCAAAGCATCACAATTCTCACGTCTTCTCATTATACAAAAGCTTCTAGATATCTAGTATGACATAAGTAATTGAAAAAAGAAAATTACGTGTAAGTGAGATTATATAAAAAGTTCACGTGTAATTGGGATAAAGAATTAACAAAAAGATATATACTATTCCTTTTCTCTCTTAAAAAAGTTAGTACCAAAGATGGTAAATCTATATTCATACTTAAATTAACATTAGTTAGGAGAGAAATTAAGAGGTTCTTGTATTAGGTAATCTGATTGGTAAAATTAAATATTATCTATTACGTCACAAGGATATTGCAATATTTTATCCCTTGACTCTAATATTCGTTGTCACTTATTTCACTTTATATATATATAGATATATATATATATATATATGATGAAATTTAGTCGATCAAAAAAATTAAAATGTTGCAAAAGGCAAGTAATCAGACGCATGACGTTATTTCTTTACTTATACAATATTAGATTTTGTTTCTATATTTAAAATTTGTGCAACTATTATTTTTGGGACTGACAAAATGTTAGACATATATCTAATATTTATAAATTTTAGATCGTAATCTAATGATTTTTCATAATATTTTTATAGCTAAATTATATAATCGGAGTATTACACATAGTCTAGTACACGGTGTTAGATATTTTGGGATACATATATAAGTCCCATACAATTGGTGACAAGAAAAGAAATTACATAACTAGGAGAATTACGATATATTTTTTTACCCTCAAAAATTCATTTTTTTTCATACTTTGCTACGTCATTGCTAATTTATTTGTTTCGCGATAAATATGCTCCAAAGTCGATATCGCAATTGATGCATCATTAACCTGCAATCATTAATAAAACCGAAGTCGCATTAATTATTTTCATTTTCTATCATATGTATAATTTCTTTTGAACTAATTCCTACAGCTAGGTGCATTAAGTTGTATTATTGCAAATCAATTTGTAGGCATGTACCTAAAGCCATTAATTCAGCAATCATATTAATAGTGTGGGGGATATTTTGATTAAACCCAATAATTCCTTTGATCTGGACTCTGAAAAAGACTTCCTTCTTTAATGTGAATGAATCCCCATAAGATCTAGATTACTTTTTTGTCCAATTAGTGAAGTGAATAATATTTTATTACTTAATTAGGGATCTCATGTTTGAGCATCGGTGAATTCAGTGTCATTTTTATTAGGGAGCATTTTATATTTAATATGAGATTTTTTTGAGGCACATTTAAATCTAGTCAGATTCAATGAAAGTACCGAATATTGGGTAACAAATTTTTAAAAAATCTACTCCTTTCATTTCAGGCGACGATGTTTCACTAGACACAAAAATTTAACAAGAAAGAAAGATCTTTACCATATACGAAAAATTAATTTGGAATTTTAGTATCAAAGATGTTAAAATATTTTGATTGCTATAAAGACACGTCACTCAAGTTTAAAATTACAAAGTCTTCAAATATAAAATGACTATCATTTTATTGGAAGGGATTTTTTTTAATTTTTTAATCATATATGTAAGATGGAATCTACATGGTGTAATAAATTTCAAGATTTCTAAAAGTTTAAAATGGTAATGAAAAATTTACTCATTTTATGGCCTTGTTTATTTCCAAAGCAAACGATTGTAGTCCATTTATGGAAGAAAAAGGCACCAAAAACAGTCAAAGAAAAAAGAGCTCAAAAAAGCCTTCCCTCAATTTCCAGAACACTCAAAAATTGACCATCAAAGGTTATAATGAAAAAGGTAAATATTTTACCACTTTTACCACTCTTTACTAAATATTTGGAGTTTAAATCTTAAAAACAAAATAAATTACTTAAAAGGTTTCTCGATATGGATTCAGAATAGTCTGACCGGACCCCTAAATGGCCCCTATATGAAAACCGTGTTGATTTACGCAAATATTTTTTTTTTACGCTATTGTATTGATTTTATTCTTATTTTTAAAAGTTGTACAAATAAAGGCTTAAAACATTATATCCGGATAATATTCAGATGTTAAGTGATCTTGATTTGACATTTATGCGTTACCAATTTTTAAAAGAAATAATATCTCCATTAACTAAATCATTTCTTACCCTACCTTTAGATTCTTATTTTATACGTGCACACTTCTATGAATGTATTCCCTACATATGTTACAACGTCTCATTCTTGCAAAATAAAAGAATTTTGGTGGTCGAAACGAAATGAAGGATTCGAGTCTGATGTCTGTTCATATATTGCTTAATATTTCAAACAAAACATTAAACACACATCTAACATCAGTAATAACTTATAAAATTTTAAATCAAAATATAATATTTTTTCATAAATTTTTTAATTTGATCAAAGCAAGTTCTTTAAACTATAATCTAAAATATCAATAAAATGTATTTTTAAAAATTTTATTTATTAAATACTGTCCAAAAAAGACAACCAACCAAGATTTCTCATGAAAACCACTCGTGACACCCCACCCCACCACTCAGCTTCCTTGTATTTTGATAGTGAAAAAAACTGTAGCAATGCAAGTGTCGGTGGCTCGGTGCCTAGTTGCAATCAGGTAGTCACATGAATTGTTGATATTCACAATAAAGCTAATCAAGAAAAGACTCATACCCCACCTCAATTGTTGACACGTATATAGCGGTGGATGTACCTTTTTATTGGTTTACTTTGTTTTCTCACTACCATGAATGTATCCGTTGTTTGGCTGTAATAGGTCTCTTTCCATCTAGATAACGACAACCTACACCAGCATTTACCCTCTCAAAAACTTTGGCAGGAAGTACTCCATCCGTTTCAAAATATTTGTCATATTAAGTTTTTCAAAAATTAAGCTATATAAATTTTGATTAATATTTTGAGCTATATTTTTTATATTAATATAAGAAGAATAACAACTTAAAATATTTTTCGTATAGTTTTTAAAATATCTAAATTTTAATTTTAAAATATTGAATTAATATAGTATAATCTAATTTAACTTTAAAATTTAGTCAAATTAACTTTTAAAAAGACAAACATTATAAGTATTTTGGGACGGAAGAAATAATAATTTTGGTAATAATTTTGATACTTATTATGAGTATTTAATTTCTTGTTTGGTAATATTTTTAATATGATTTTTCACTATTATATTTCTTTTTATATGTGATTTGAACAATCTCTCCATCTCCGCAAGGTAGGTTCTATCAAGAATAATCTATGTACCTTCACAAGGTAGGGTAATCTCCCGGACCCCATGTGAGATTACACTCCCGTTTGGTCATAAATTTTGATTGAAACTTAAAACTTGAAAATTCGAGTTTTTAAGTTGTGATTTTTGGAACTTGAGAGTGTGTTTGGACATGCATTTTACTGTGAAAAAAATTAAAATTTTATAAGTAAAAGTCACAAAACAGACCCGTTTGTGCAACTTGAAATTTTTTTGAAGACCTATTTTTAAAATCTACGAGCACACAAATATTTAAAGTTAAATTTCAAAATCTGATCCAAAACGTTTGATAATGTTTTTAATCTATATATAACTAATAATACATGCACCTTTATTGAGTACTACTATTTTTAGTAAACATATGTATAATTAATACCAATACTATTTTTATTTTAATACACCCTATTTAATAACATTCCTATTCTAATACATTCAATACCAATTATATTCTAATACACCGTATTCAGTACCACTCTTATTCTAATACATTCAATACTATTTATATTCTAATACACCTTATTTAGTACTATTCTTATTCTAATAAATCTATTCAGTACTATTTTTATTCTAATACACCATATTCAATATTATTTCTATTTAAATAAACCCTATTCAATATTATTTTATTCTAATACACCCTACTCATTCTTTTTAAACCATTCCCCCGTGAGCTCTCACTTTGTTCCTTCAAACTCACAACCTTCGAATTGAAAATAGAGAGCGCTTACCATTTGAGCAACTCCCTCTTGTCCACCCTACTCATTTAATATAACAACTAAACCGTCGATAAAAATAGTATCAACATAACTATTTTCAACATTACTAATATACTTTATTCAATATTATTTATAATCTAATATATCTTATTCAATACTATTCTTTTTTAATACACACGCTATTCATTTAATATAACAAATTAAATAATAATATCAACATAACTAATCTCAATATTATTAATATACCATATTCAATACTATCCATATTCAACTTTCCAAACGACTCCTTATAGCAGTAATATAGTTATTCACTTCCGTGGCGGCTGTAAGCTTTCCTGTGAGCTTTCTTGGTATTATTATAATTTGGTTTCCTTTACTTTGGTATATGTGTTGATAATATATGGAAATAGGTGCCCCTGATGCTTTTACTGAGGCTCGTAATGATATTGCCCCTCTTTACTCTTCCTCCTCCTCCTACTTACTACTATAATCCTTGATTTCTTTCTTTTCTTTTCTCTCTCTTATTACAAGGAAAAAAGATTGCTTTTTTCCATCTTGTATTCCTTTCTTCTATATTTTAGGCCTACCCTTTTCTTTATTTGCTTTATATTTTCATCAGGAATTCACTATAGCAACACCAACAAGAAGAAGAAGTAGCAGTATGAGTGGAAATCATATAATTTTTGTGCTTCTTTTGCCTATTTTGTTTCCTACACTTTCCATTGATGCTTCACCCACCATTCCCTTTGTAATTTTCTATCTTTTGTTATTTAGCCTTGTTGTTGTTTCTTGAATGTACCCTTTTGTGTTTCCTTTTGTTTTGTGTTCTTTGTTGGTCTATTGTAATTGATGAAAAGGTTGATGGAGAAAGAGGGAGGGTGATGGAAAAAAGCAGTAAAAATGTAATGTTGAAGTGAAAGTGGTTGTTTTAGAATAAGTTTTGAGAAATTCTGATGAAAATGGTCATGTAAAGATAAATTAATTAACAAGGGTAGGAATAAGGTTGTAAAGAGATTAGATCTTGTTGTTGTTTGTTGAATGTACCTTTTTTTTGCTTCCTTATGTTTTATGCTTTTTGTTGGTTTATGGAGAAATAGGGTGATGGAAAAAACAGTAAAAATGTGATCTTGAAGTGAAAGTGGTTGTTTTAGAATAAAGTTTGAGAAATTCTGATGAAAATGGTCATGTAAAGATAAATTAATTTAACAAGGGTAGGGGTAAGGTTGTAAAAAAGATTAGATCTTTAGGGTTGGCAGAAAAGAAAATTGTCATATAGTGTTGTGTAGGTAAGGTTGTGTTTCTAGTTTTTCTATAGATTTTGCTTCTGTTTTGTAACTACCCATATAGTTATTTAGCCTTCTTGTTGTTTCTCTAATGTATCCTTTTTTCGTTTCCTTCTGCTTTGTGCTCTTTGTTGGTCTATTGAGAAAGAGGGTAGGTGTAAGGTTGTAAAAATATTAGATCTTGTTGTTGTTTCTTGAATGTACCATTTTTTGTGCTCGTTGTTGGACTATTGAGTAAGAGGGTGATGGAAAAAACAGTAAAAATGTAATCTTTAAGTGAAATAGTAGTTTTAGAATAAGGTTTGATAAATTCTGATGAAGATGGTCATCTGATATAAATTAATCTAACAAAGGTAGGGGTAAGGTTGTAAAAAGATTAGATCTTTAGGGTTGGCAGAAAAGAAAGTTGTCATATTGTGTAGTGTAGATTTAAAAGGAGTGGTCTTTTCTACCTATTAATCTTGAATTTTTGTTGGATATCAACAATTAGGGAAATTTTTTGGATGTGGAAATTGGGTTTTTTGTTTATTAGCATTGTGGAAAGAAAGTTGACTTATGTTAGGTGGATTTTGCTAATTTTGTATTATCTTTGGAAAGAGAGTTGAATTTTGTTAGGTGGATTTGCTGATTTTGTAGTAGCTGTTCAAACAGAAAGTGAAACAGAAACAGGCAAAAAAAACTATTGTTTTGGTATAATTTCTAAATCTAGCAGTGATTGACAAATTTATGTTTAAGGAGGGATTTGGTGAGTCACTAAGTTGGATCTGTTGACTTTGGACTAGTTAAGTGTCATTTCTTTAATGGTTTCTTACAGAATTAAACCAATCTTCATGCCACTTGCATGGTCTTCAGGAAAGGGAATTCAGATCTGTTGACTGTATAGAAGAATTCTTCTGTCAATCAAAAGATCTGATTTTTGGGATAAAATTTATATGTTTGGTAGATTAACATAGGAAGATGTTGCTACTGCCCAATACTACTTATAATAGTAGTAGTAATAATAATAAAAAATCAGTTTGGTGGAAAGCATAATTTTCTGGGAAATACATCGAATAGAGATGGACTCTAAAAGGACTAAAGAAGTTGGACTAAACTACATATTTTTAAGATTCTTTTGATCCAATTCCCAAATTTCCTTGTGATCTCTTTGACAAACTTAAGCAATCTGGTAAATTTGTGTCCACGAAAAACAAATTGCATGCTTTTGTTGTCTCTATGTAATTGGTGACTTTGAACTTTTTAGAGAAATTTGATTGTTTAGGCTTATTTTTCATGTGCAGGATTTGAATGCTCCAAAATTCAGGCACTCACGTCTTGCGAAAAGTGCTTTACAACGCCAAACTGTGCGTAAGACCTTATTAATCACATTCACTTTTTTCCTCTTAAATTAACTTCTGTTCTTCTGTCAATGAGTTTGTGTCTTGCTTCGTTTCTTCTCTGTCTTTTAGTCCAATGAAGAACAGTCAGAGCTTTGGACACCTTTGGCACACCAAGGATGGAAACCTTGTTCTGAACCTGATGCTGCCTCCGGTGAGTGTCTACGATAACGTCTTCTGATACAAAAAAATTAGGGATAATTACCTCTTTGGACCACTCTAAAAAATAGTAGCCGGCAAATGTATACTTAATGTATATTAAGTAAAAATATACATATAATATACATATCGTATAGCATATATACATATCATTTACATAATCAGTGTATATGTAATGTATATTTTGGCTAGCGTTGTAATTAATTTTGGCCGACGGGGCAAAAATGGAAACAGCTAAAAAATTTACATCTAGTTTCTAAGGCTTGCTGCTGTTAAGCAATAACTCGATTGAACATCAGCATTATCTTGTCGTCTAATTTTCTAATGACTAATTACTGTTCCTTGCACTATGCAGCAGTACCTGAAAAATCTGAGGGATACATTCAAGTGTTCCTTGATGGAGGACTAAATCAACAGAGAATGGGGGTGCGTATCATAGTTCCTTTGTTTGATAGTTGAGAAAATGAGAAAAATGGTCCCTCGTGTCTGGGATTAACTTTAGGCAACCGTTAAATATTTAACGAACTTTGTCAGTTAGATTTGAACCTACTCCCAAACATGAGGGACCAACTTTGTCATTTGATAGTTCATAGAAGCAACATTAATGATCAACTCCTTTGATTATAGAAACAAGTTGACCCTTCATTACTGACTTCTATATTTCTTGGAAAAGATCTGTGATGCAGTTGTCGTTGCCAAAATTCTGAATGCCACACTTGTGATCCCTCAGTTGGAAGTAAATCCCGTTTGGCAAGATTCAAGGTATCTTTAGTATATTATTGCTAATATTGGTTTACTTTCAACTTTTATGTACTTATACAAGTGATTGTCCGCTTTCCTACAGCTCATTCGAGGATATCTTTGATGTGGATCACTTCATCAATGTATTGAAAGACGACGTATCTATAGTCAAAGAGTTGCCTGATAAATTCTCTTGGAGCACACGAGAATACTATGGGACAGCTATTCGGCCTACAAGAATCAAGACCGCTCCAGTTCATGCTTCAGCACATTGGTATTTAGAGAACGTGTCACCTGTCCTGCAGAGGTTAGTCACATGATTGATTTCTAATAGTCATATTTCTGTTCATTAGTGATTATCTTCTGAGGACATAGCACTCTTTTGCTGGAATTGTGACATCATTTAGTATATAACTATTTTATAAATTGGTCAGTTATGGAATTGCTGCCATTGCGCCATTTTCTCATCGGCTGACGTTCGACAACATGCCCAAGTACCTCCAGCACCTACGATGTAAAGTCAACTTTCAAGCATTGGCCTTTGTTCCTCACATCAGACATCTCGGCGATGCCCTTATCAATCGCCTGAGGTATCCTTCTAGCGAAGGCAACATGGTTAGTAACAACAACTACCTTAGAGAGGTTACTGATCTTAAGCCCAAACAAGGAACTGGCAAGTTCGCTGTTCTTCACCTTCGCTTTGACAAGGTGAGGCCCTTTCTCCCGATCAAATATTGGTACTCCCACTTTCCTGAAAAGATCGTTGTTTCACTTGATGCATGTTAAAAGCAATATAACTTTATTGATGAACTTTTATTAAGTACTGTCTTTTGCTGTATTTTGTAGCCAATTTTACCCACTTAAAATGTAACGTATTTAAGAACCTTTGGACTTGTTATCTCTGCAGGATATGGCTGCTCATTCAGCCTGTGATTTTGGTGGCGGTAAGGCTGAAAATTTGGCTCTAGCCAAGTACAGGCAAGTAATTTGGGGAGGAAGGGTCATCAACTCTCAATTTACTGATGAAGAATTAAGGAGTCAAGGACGGTGCCCATTGACCCCTGAAGAAGTTGGATTGCTACTGGCAGCTTTGGGATTTGACAACAGCACTCGCCTATATCTTGCCTCCCATAAGGTCAGTCTTCATTGAAATTCTGCATACAGTCAAACCTCTATATAACAATGTCGTTTGTTTTGATATATTTTGGCTGCTATGACGAAATATTGTTATAGATAACATATAATATAACATAACATAACATAACATGAAAGACCGGTTCCACAAAAGATATGGTGGTTATGGTGAAAAGGTTGTTATAGAGGATGACGGTTATAGAGAGGTCTGACTGTATTTAGAAATACACAGCCCCTTGTTAAGGCTAGAATACTTGAAGTAAAGTCAATATCTTTGTGTCCTGAAGCTTTCTTTGTTCATGTTTTTTCTAGGTTTATGGCGGGGAACGCCGTATTTCGGCCTTGAGAAGTTTGTTTCCCCTGATGGAAGACAAAAAGAGCCTTGCATCTTCTGAGGAAAGAGCTCTTATCAAAGGAAAGGCTTCCTTATTGGCTGCAGTTGATTATTATGTTGGCATGCACAGTGATATTTTCGTCTCCGCCTCCCCTGGAAATATGCACAATGCAATGGTAACCCCTTAATCTTTTCATCTTCTAATTTCAGTTTAACTTGCTACCCTTTAGAATCTACTTCATTAGATTTCATTTCTTTCAAATATGCTAATATTGATTTAAGTTATATTACACTGAAAGCTTTTTACACTGTCAACGTTACCTAACCTATGATAGCAGGTCAGGTAATTTTTTTTCCAGCTTACTCTATTCTATTTTGTGACAATCTTTTTTTTTTTAAGTCCGTTAAGAAAAGAATGACACCTTTCTATTACTATAAACAAATTAATCCTGAACTTCTTATAGTACCCTTAATGATATTTTATAGCCACAGAAATGTCGTGGCATATTTAAACCACAAGTTTCAAATGTCTTTCTTTCTTTCTTGGTCTAGTCGAACATCTTCACATAAAATGAAACAAATACTCCATCCGTTTCAATTTATGTGATGCACTTTTTTTTTAGTTTGTCCCAAAAAGAATTCTACCTTTTCATAAAAAAGGCTACTCAGTGCACTAAGCTCCCGCTATGTCCGGGTTCCGTGGAAGAGCCGGACCACAAAGGTCTATTGTACGCAGTCATAACTTGCATGTATGCAAGAGACTGTTTCCACGGCTTGAGCTCATGACCTCCTGGTCACATGACATCAACTTTACAAATTACTTCTATCTTTTCATATTTAGAAATAATTTAACTTGAAAATTTCAATTTACCCTTAAAGTCAAACAAATATCTATGTGGCTTGTTATAGATCACAAGTTTCAAATCTTTCCATAATTCTCCAGCTTCTTACTAATCAAAGTGCATCACATAAATAAGACGGACTGAGTAATTTACAGAGATTTACCCATAATTATTTTATAATTGATCTGACTTTTTAAATAATGTTTACTCTGTCAATCTATGTTGCTTGTACTCTCCAAAAATATTTTCACACCCATGCCGAATCCTCCAAAATGAACACAACGATATCTTCCAAGAGTCCGCTCAATATAGTTGTCAATGGGTTGAACTTACACAGCATTATTAGGCTGTATGTGGTCCACACGGCTAATGAATACGCTTATCTTGAAATGTGACAGGTGGGACATAGAACATACAACAATATGAAGACAATAAGGCCAAACATGGCACTATTAGGCCAGCTTTTCTTGAACAAGACACTAACTTGGTCTGAATTCCAAGAATCAGTAGTTGACGGGCACCAGAACAGACAAGGCCAAATCAGACTCCGCAAACCCAAGCAATCACTCTATACATATCCTGCTCCTGATTGCATGTGCCAAGCTTGAGTGTGGAGTTACCATATAGAGCTTTATTATTATTTGTTTGGACCTTAAATTATTATTGTTTATTATGCCTATATAATAGTTTATAAATAAGATGCCACCCCTTTTGTTGACTTATAGGGGATATATATTTGTGTTACCACATGAGGTTTACTAGAGAGGTGGAATATGTGTACAATGTATGTATTACTCCTATGAAGAGTACATATACAGATAGTAGTATTCTAGTCTGACAGATATTTTACTATGTATTGTCAGTTCTTGTAGTTTATTTAAAAGGGTGTTTCATTTGGTTTTGATGTAGTAGAGGTTTATCAAATGGCAGTCAGTGGATCTGATTTTCCTTGATTGATTTCATATGTCCAACTTAAGTTTGAGCTCAGTTTAATTTCCGTACTCAATGGCTTTTCAACTGGAAGTTAAGGTAGTATATTAAGAAATTTAAGTGTCGTAAATAGAGATGGCAGTGGATCCTGGATCCGGTGGATCCTGGATCCGGTGGATCCTGGATCCGGTGGATCCTGGATCCGGTGGATAGGATATATAGGATATGAATCTTCAAAATTTGGACCCGATGGATCCGGATCGGAACCGGATCCGTTTCTGACGGATCGGATCTGGATCTGGATCTTGTATTTGAGATTCGTATCCGGTCCAGATCCGATCTGTGGATCCGTTTTTTATTAAATATATTCATAATCTATAATGTAATTTTATAAGTATTTTCTTAAAATTGCTAAGCACATCCTTGCAAGTTTAATTCTCAAAACAAGTTTAATTTATCTTCGCGTTAACTCAAAAATCAAAAAATAAAGACGTAACTTCAATAATAAAATCAATGTTATATTAGTGAATGACTAACATCTCCATAGACAAGTAGTTAAAATTATATTCACTTCATTTGTGAAGATTTCAAGCACATGCAAGTTCTGCATTGTGAAAATACTAGTCAGCATTTTCCACAACTATTGTCATTGTCCAACATTTTCAATTAATAGCTCACAATCAAAATGAGACAACGAACAAAATATCTCATATGAACATTTCAAAATTGAAACACAGTAAACTGTTAGCCAAGTAAAAATCGTTTGTCAATTCAAAAAAAAAAATTCTTAGCAAGATTACATTCTTAGCAAGACAAAATTTTTTACATGTGGATCCAGATCCGATCCATGGACCCGGTGGATCCGATGGATTCGAATTTGGATATGATTTTTATGGACCTGATGGATCTGGGTCCGAATCCAGGTATGAAAAACGAATCTGGATCTGGATCTAGTAGGATCCGGTCCAGATCCGATCCGTTGTCATCCCTAATCGTAAATGTGTAACAAATTTCTTCTCAGGGGGGTGTGAATAAATGCTAGGAGAGCCTTAGATCAAAGAGGGTTAAGTAGCTTCTCAGCATAAATGCAAAGACATGATCTTTTTTAATGATCCGGGTTTTTAAAGCTCACTAGCTGATTAATTCAAATTCACGCCTAGAGATTTGGTGGGATGAAAGTTACTAGAGAAAAACTAACTAAAGGTAGCTTTCAAGTCTACTAATTAGAAAAGATGACAACTTTGATCGGTCAAGGTCAAAGGCCACTTAAAAATCTGATTAAGTTAATCAGGGTTAGAAATATAATTTTTAAAAGTTATTAATCTTTTATAAAATACAAAAACACCTACATTATAAGAACCAACCCCACGACCCCACTTCTTTCATATTTCAAAATAAAAAAAATCATTTCATATCTCATCAAAGAAAACCGCTCAAACCTTCCCTCTTCATCACGTTTTGCTCTTCAAATATCGGCAATTTGTTCTTCCTCTTCACCTCTTCACCGGATCGTTCACTGTAACAGTCTCGTTTCTCTCTCTCGTCGCTGCTGCTGCTGCTTCTCTGTCGTCTCAGGTAAAGTTCTCTTTCACTTGGTTCAAAAGTTAGGATTTTGAAATCAAAGTGTGAAAATGATGATTTTGGTAAGAGAAAAAGAACATGTGTTTGTCTTTAATGTTATTTATTTTATTCTTCCATGCTTGAGAAACTCTTATTTGAGGGTATTTGTTTCACTTGTTGGGGTTTGTGTGTTTGTAAATAGTGTATGTGGTTGTGAAATTATGGTTTTTGGTGCTATTTTTGTTCTTGTTCTCCTTAGATTTTCGAAAAAAGGGCTTGCAATTTTGTTGATTTTTTTTCAACAATTGAGTAAGCTGTTGCAGCAACTTCAACACTTGTTTGACAGTTGCAAACATTTGTTGAGGTTGCATGCTTAAAAACTTTTATTTTATGTATTTTGTTTAACTTGTGATGGTTAATTTTGTGTTTGTAGTGAAATAGATATTTTTGTTGTTGTTGTCGTCCTGATATGGTATGGTTTAGAAAAAGTTTGGATTTTATCCAACAGCTGAAGAACTTAGGGCAACAGATTTCTTAGCTGTTGGAAAAAATCAAAACAGTTGCTGAGATTTTTGTAGCAATTGAAGCAGTTGTTGCAACATATTCTCAATCAGTTGTAAAAAATCAAAACAATTGATAAGGTTGATTCTGAGGTGTTGCAAATGTTTTATTTTTTTCAACAATAAGTTGTTGCAACAACTTTATCAATTGTTGCAATAGATTCTTCAGTTGTTGAAAAATCCGGTTACTTGTTGTATTTTGTTTGATCAAATGTTGCAGTTCTTTTTTTCATGTTTACTTTGAATTATGCACAAATCAATTAAAATTATTTTTGGTATCCCTTGTGTGCAAATAAAATGGCTCCAAGTATAATCAAATGAGATAAATCAACTGAGGAATCTAGAGAGAGTAAACAACCTGAAAGAAATAACCCCATTGATTATTTTCATTAATTGAAAGAGAATATATACAAGTTACATATTTCCATAATAGGAGAATCTTATTCCTATTCTAACTCTAAATCCCTATTCTAGTAGTACAAGACTCCTATCATTATGGTAAGTGTACAAGACTAATTAATGTAACATTTACACTATAATATTACAACAATATACACCAATAATATACAGCCCCATGATGGGCCAACCCGAGATGGGCTGGTCTGCCTTGTACCGTGTTGGGCTTCAACATAAAGGACATGTGATTTACACTATGTATAACAAGTGTATATCACGGGTATATAACTTGCTTAACGCACTCCCGCAGTCAAAGCAGGCGGTCTTCGAACGCTGAGACTATCCCTAAAATCTTCAAAAGGGACCGAGGAAAGACCCTTCATAAATATGTCGGCAATTTGATATCTTGACGGGACATGACAGATGCGTACCTGACCAAGAGCAACCTTTTCGCGGACAAAGTGAATATCCATCTCGATATGCTTAGTGCGTTGGTGCTGAACCGGATTACCAGAAAGGTAAATGACACTAATATTATCGCAATAAACTAAGGTTGCATTCTGAATGGGACAATGAAGCTCCAAAAGCAAATTACGTAACCAACATGACTCCGAGACCACATTAGCTACCCCTCGATACTCGGCCTCGGCACTGGATCGGGACAATGTCGACTGATGTTTTGTCGACTATGAGACCAGGTTATTCCCAAGAAACATACAATAGACGTAGACCGTATGGTGTCCGGACAATCACCCCAATCAGCATCCGTATACGAGACAAGTGCGGACGTTGAGGAAGGATATAAATGTAAACCATAGTCAAGAGTCCCCTAAATATACCGAATGATGCGTTTGAGTGCATTCATGTGCTCAACTCTGGGATCATGCATAAATAAACACACCTGCTGTACCGCATACATAATATCTGGTCTCGTGAATGTAAGATACTGAAGGGCCCCTGCAAGACTGCGATAGCGGGTTAGGTCCTCGTACGGTGCGTCGGCCGTTGCACTAAGCTTGGGCTTAGTATCAACTGGAGTGGAAGTGGACTTACATGATGACATCCCAGCTCTCTCAATGATCTCAGCTGCATACTTCATTTGAGATAAGAACAATCCACCTGTATGACGAGTGACAGCAATCCCTAAAAAATAACTCAAGGGCCCCAAGTCTTTTATAACAAACTCAGAGCTGAGCATTGTCATGATAGACTGGCGTAAGGCATCGGACGAGGCAGTCAGAATAATATCATCCACATATAACAGAATATAGGCCAATGACGAACCACGATGATAGATGAACAAGGAATTATCCGACCTGCTATGAGTGAACCCAATAGTCGAAACATAATCGGCAAACCGCGTATACCAGGCCTGTGGAGACTGCTTAAGCCCATATAAGGACTTCTTCAACAAACATACATGATGAGGATGGTTGGGATCCCTAAATACCAACGGCTGATGCATATAGACTGTTTCCTTGAGATCCCCGTGTAGGAAAGCATTCTTGACATCTAACTG
Organism: Anisodus acutangulus; assembly: GCA_029783415.1. Lineage (NCBI taxonomy): Eukaryota > Viridiplantae > Streptophyta > Magnoliopsida > Solanales > Solanaceae > Anisodus > Anisodus acutangulus. Next base: position 38,827,057 of record CM056502.1, read on the forward strand.
ATGAATATGCCATGCTTTCGAAAGAGCCAAGCTAAGCACAGTGCGAATGGTAGCCGGCTTGACCACCGGACTAAACGTCCCACCACAATCTATACCAACCTGCTGAGTCTTACCATCACTCACAAGCCGCGCCTTATGTCGGGCAAATGAACCATCTAAATTTTCCTTATGAGCAAAAATCCACATAGACCTAATAATATTAATACCAGATGGACGGGGCACCAACTCCCACGTCTTATTATCAATAAGAGCATTATATTCATCGGTCATAGCAATTTTCTAATTTGGATCATTTAACGCAGACACATAAGTACGGGGTAAGGGTGATTTAAGAACATTAGAATTTAAATTAAAATGTCTATTTGGTTTAAAAATACCCCACTGACTACGAGTGATCGGTCTATGACTGGAGGAAGTGGCGGGTGGATATTGGGAATTTTCTAGACTCGGGACGGATTGGCCAGCAGGCAGTGGGCCTGCTGGCCCAAATCGAGAACTGACGCCTGAGCTGGGCCAACACTGGACCCAGAAACAGTACCCAGAACTGGGCCAGAACTGGGTAGAACGGATGGCCCAATTTCTGGACCCAGATTGGAAGATGACGCTGTTTGGGGAGGACCAGCGGGCAGTGGGCCCGCTGGCGGTGTTGGGGGTGCGAGACCCGTCCAAAAAATAGTGTATAAGGTTCGAGGATATACCATCATCCAAAAAATTATACGAACTAGGCACGAGATTACTCTCCTTAGTAAACGGAGATTGGGATTCATAAAAAATGACATGACGACTAATGATGATTTTATTAGAGGATAAATTGAAGCATTTGTAACCACGATGATTAGACGGAAAACCCAAAAATACACACGGAGTAGACCGGGCCTGGAGTTTGTTAATTGTGGTGGACGGAAATTGCGGATAACACAAACACCCAAAGACCCTAAGATGTGAATATGAAGAGGTCTTATTATATAGAGTTTGTAGGGGGGAGATTATGTCAAACCTTTAGAAGGAAGTATGTTTAGGAGATGTGTAGCCATTTGTAGAGCATGATGCCAAAAAGCCGGGGGTACGGAAGCATGAATCAATAAAGTACGGACAATGTTATTAATAGTACGAATTTTGCGTTCGGCTTTCCCATTTTGTGAAGACATATGAGGACAAGAAAAATAAAAATGGATCTCATTATTAGCACAGAATTTCTGAAACACCCCATTGTCATATTCTTTGCCATTATCACATTGAATATTTTTTATTTTCCGTTCAAATTGGGTTCTAATGAATGCTCTAAATTTTAGAAAGATGGAGAAAACTTGAGATTTCTTTGCTATTGGAAAAGTCCATAAAAATTTAGAATAATCATCGAAAAAGAGAACATAATACTGATGACCAAATGAACTAAGAAGATGAGACGTCCATAAGTCGCTGTGAATAATATCAAATGACATTAAAGTACGAGACTTTGAGTCTACAAATGGCAACCTAACAATTTTTTCTGAAGAGCAAGACTGACAATTTGGAGTACTATGCGTACCCTTACATGAAATAAAATTATTTTTATCTAATAACGACAAAATAGAAGACATCGGATGACCAAGATGAGCATGTTACAAGGAAGGAGCATGGGCTGCAAATGCTGATGGCAAGGCTTGACTCGATGGACTGGAACCGGGTGTGATAGGATAAAGATCTCCCCTACTATCACACCTCATGAGAGAACTCCCCGTCTTGAAATCCTTCACAGAGAAACCAAAATGATCAAATTCAACAGAAACAGAATTGTCAGTTGTGAATTTAAGGACATACACTAAGTTTTTAATCAATTTGGGGGCATGTAAGGTATTTTTCAAGATAAGGGGTGGATTGGGGGGAGACAGTTTTATGACCATAACCCTGAATTAGAATAGAGTTACCATTACCAACAATTATACCACGAGGATTGCTCAAATTGGAATAAGACGAGAGAGTACCTTGATCGGATGTCATGTGTAGTCGCGCCGGTGTTCATGTACCAATTCAGATCCGGTTGCGTTAACCCAAGTGTGTGCATTACGGCCTCAATGTCGGTGTGATTAGGTGTGGGGCCCACTGCGGAGAATTCTTGTGTGGGCTGAGGCCCAAGCAGTCCTCCCTGCTGCCCCGGCCCAGTACTGAAGCGAGACGAAGCGTCATGACTGTTGGGCTTGAATTGGGGATGTCCAGCCCACTGCTTGTTGGGGGAACCTGGAAAATATGGGATGTTGGGCCACGACCCACTGCCTCAGCCCCACTACCATGGGCCCTACGGCTGGGACCAGTAGGGAGGTGGCCCATTATTGACTTGACTGGGCTCACTGCCGGAATGTTGTCCACCGGAACCGCCGCGTTTGCCCCCGCGGTTTTTGCCATTATTCGTATGATTATTTTTGCCGCCACCATAAGCACGATCTTGGCCCGAATTATCAACAAAACCCGAAGAGTTTGTGGAGGACGTCATCATGACTACAGGGCTTGCACCGGTAGCCGCCTTTTTAGCCAAATCGGCTTCTTCCAAAGTAAGCATGGAGAGGGCTTGATAAAAAGCGGGAAGTGGATTACTTTGACGAAGAAGAGTCCCAATGCCATTATAGGCCTCAGAAAGGCCGGCAACCAATTGTAGAACCAGACGATTATTTGTCACAGGTGCGCCAACGTTACGGAGCTGGTCTGCCAACTCCTTGAGTTTCTTGCAATATGCAGACACGTTTGAAAATTCTTTCATGCGAACTTGAGAGAATTCCTGCTCGAGTGTGACAACACGTGAATGTTGGTTATCTTGGAATATGTCACGCAATCTATTCCAGGTAGCCATAGTCATAGTGTCCGGCTCAATGATCGTCTGTAAGAGGTCAACCGAAATAGTGGAATAAATCCACTGGAGAACGGTAGCATCAAGAGTAATCCATAACTGAGGATCCTTTGCAGAAATAGGTGTAGCTGAAGGAATTATGTGATGGATGACTTGATGGGAGATAGCGTGAATTTTAAATAATATTGCCCACGTCGCATATTGGACGTTTTCCATCTCAAGAACAATATGAATGTTGTTCTTGATGTTAGAAACCATGAGGACAGGATGAAAAGCGTTCTTAGACATAACGAAAGAACAAAAGGAGATGAGGGAAAATTTGGGAAGAGTGGAGGTAAAAAATATCACGAATTCCGGTGAAGAGGGGCGTAAATCGAGGCAGTTATGGCCGAGAAATGGCACAAAAACTGAGAGCAAAGGCAGAAGCAAGTTAGATCTAGTCTCTTGATACCATGAAAGAAATAATCCCCTTGATTAGTTTAATTAATTGAAAGAGAATATATACAAGTTACATATTTCCATAATAGGAGAATCCTATTCCTATTCTAACTCTAAATCCCTATTCTAGTAGTACAAGACTCCTATCATTATGGTAAGTGTACAAGACTAATTAAGGTAATCTTTACACTACAATATTACAACAATATACACCAATAATATACAGCCCCCGTGATGGGCCAACCCGAGATGGGCTGGTCTGCCTTGTACCATGTTGGGCTTCAACCGAAAGGACCCGTGATATACACTATGTATAACAAGTGTATATCACGGGTATATACCTTGCTTAACACAACCTAAGGGTCAAACATCATTAGATGAGCTTGTTGAACAAGTTATTTTAAAATCAACAAATGTAGATGCTAGTAATAGTCAAAATGAACCGCAATCTTCTAATAGAGAGGAGGGCTCAGAGTTCAAGAAAATTTCTGAAGTAGAAGTGTCTGGAGATGGCCATGATGAACATCCTGAAGATGGCCAAGAATCAGGAGATAAAACTAAAGAAAATGATGAAGAAGATAAAGAAGATGAAGAAAATGATGAAGAAGATAAGAAAGATGAAGAAAATGATGAAGAAGAGCAAGAAGATGAAGAAGATGTAAAAACTGAAAAGGGGCTAATGAAGAAGATGAAGATGAAGAGGAATAAGAAAATACAAATGAAAGGTCTACGACCGTACATGAAATAAGACAAAAAACCTACATAATGTAGATGTCAATATTGTTGAGTATTCTAGTATTGGCATAAATCCTAACTTCTACTAAAGATGTAGTAAAAAAAATTAGTATTGATAAGTATGGCGTGAGGATGCCGCTGGATGATCATAATGATTTGACCGGTGATATTGTGATCAAATTAGGCATGGAAAAGAGTTTTGATAACTTTAAGGGCACACTTAAAGAATTTGAGTTGGAGAATTTCTATAGGGCTAGCTGTTTTGGATATTTTTTAGTCTTGCCAGAAGGAACCGTTGCACGGTTTCAGATGAAAGTGGTGTATGAACTTCTGAAACGTAATATTCATTGTACCTCAAAGGATGAGGTTTGGATAAATTTATGTGGCATGCGGGTTTGTTTTGGCAAGAAGGAGTTTGCTATAGTTACTGGCTTGAGATGTTATCCTCCTCCTGAACCTCTTCCTACTGTTACATTAAAGAAGCCAGCCGGGATAGCCAAGCCGATACCAACCAAGAAAGCAAGGGTGCAAAAGGTAAGAAGGGTGTTGATTTGGTGGATTTAGTGGGAAAGAGCTGCAAAGAGAAACAATTGTTTGAACATTTAAAGTCTAAAACTGTGTCCAAAAAGCACAAAGAGTTTCTTTGCTTAGTTTGATTTGTCTAAAGTGTTCTTTGGGCAAAAGACACAAACCTTAACAAATCACTTGGTTTGTTTAAACTTGCGAAGGACTGGGAGACATTCAATAATTGTCCATGGGGTTTTGAAAGCTATAGGTTGACTGTTGATTATTTTGATGAAAGAATTGAAGCCAACTGCGAAGACGGTCAACCTATATGGCTTCTCTTGGGCTTTCATGGTAAACTTTTTCAATGTTTTATTTTTTTAATTTTTTTTTGCATTTTAATCATTATTCTTATTTTTGCTGACATATTTTTTTTCTAGACTTGGGCATTTAAAGTCATTCTTCACCTCCGATATAAAGTGAAGGGCTACTCCAAAGAAGTTTTTTATCCAAGGATCCTTAGATGGCTGGCTGCCAAGAACAATAATAAATTGAGTGTTGATCTTTTTAACTCCGCTAAAGATGAGGTAAGCCTCAATAATACATTTATATAGAATATTTTACAAGTAACTAGTTGTTGCAATAGCTTTTTATAATCTGCTTCAACAACCTCTGAATATGTTGTAACAACTTACGCATCTATTGGATAATGTCCAACAAGTATGCCATATGTTGCAACAGATTGCAGTATTTGTTACTTTGTTGACTTCTGAATATTTCACAGCGACATGTAACTAATTTTTACAACAAGTACCAAATACGTTGCAACAACCTCTCAATCTGTTGGACAATGTCTAACAAGAATGATACATGCTGCAACAGATCTTATAACTTGTTTTAAATAGGTGTTACTTTTCATGATTTGATACTATTTTGATATGTATACTTTCTTGTTGTAGGTTGTGCACCCAAGGCTTGTCTCGACAGTAGGAGAGTTGGAGATGACAATCCTTACTTCCTTTGTGCCCTTAGAATTTGAGTCTGACATATTGATTGATCAGTTCAAATTAGAATTGGCTGGAGTGAAAACTATCACAAGAGAATCAAGTGGTTCTAATGGTGTTGATGGTGCTGGTGTTGGTGGGGTTGATGATGTTGTGGCAGGTACTGCTGGTGAAAAAATTAGAGATAATGATGATGATGATGTTCATCAGAGTTGTGGTAGTGATGGATTTGGTGGATATACTCCGATTCGTGGTAGATTTTATTTTATTAGGGCCGGTACCTCTAAGGTGCCTTCATGTGCTTTTCAATACGATACTTGCAAGAACATAATGAGTTGATTATGAAGGTTGAGGAGTTGACCAAGGCTCAAAAAGACACTAATGCTCTCATCTAAAGTTTGATATCTAAGAGGGGTGTCAATCCGTCTAAAAGGCTTTTAGAGCCATATACTCCTATTGAGATTAAGAAGAAGCGGAGAGCAATTACAAAGGCACTTGCCAATATTAGCTCAAGAAAATCTGTCCAAAAGAATACTCCCCAATCTCCACTTATTAATGTTGGGCCAATTATGTTGAAATACGTAGATATTTACAAGAACGTGATTGTCCAAAAGAAGAAAAAGGTTACTACCTTAATTAGTTCCAAAAAGGTGTATCAGCTCTACTCAATGCATTCATTTGGCCCCATTGACTTCAAAGTGATGACAATCAAGCATGCGTGGTGAATGGACAGTGTAAGTCTCAAAATACTTGAGGTATCTGTTGCAGCAGATCCTACATCTGCTGCAACAGATCCTACATCTGCTGCAACAGATCCTTCAACTGTTACAACAACTTATACATTTATTGTAACAAATCTTTGATATGTTGCAACAGATGAATTAGTTGTTGCAACAGCTTACTATTTTTACATTTTTACTCATATGTTCTTGCAACTATTGACAGACTATTTTAATTTGTATATTACAGTATGTAAATGAGATCATGCTCCTAATGTGTCAGAGGAAGATCAATTTTCCGGAGAACTACGATGCCAGGGGATATACTCTTGGACCTCAACTTCTACAATTACATGTTGAAGACGTACGAAGAGTTGACTAATGCGAGTACAACTCCGAGTGTTGTGCCATTGAAGGAAAGGCTTGCTTTATTTATGTGAAATGAGGATTACATCAAGTATTGTTTGGCTGATAGACCCTACCCATGTGGTTGTCTGTAGGGTGGTGCAAAAGGGGTCATAACTATCATGAATATAGATGTTAAACATTTGGTCACTCTCGAGTTCATGATTAAGGAGGGAGTGATAAATGTATACGATTGCAACCTTTCTATTTTTGCGGATGATGACATGCAGCCTGTGTTAGAATTATGGCCCAAGCTGCTGAAGTAGAGTGGCTTGTTTAAGCACTTTTCTGAAAAGCTTGTCAACAAACCGTGGGAGTTTGATCGAAAAAATAATATCCCCCTCAATGTCTCTAACAAGGCACGTGGTTCGTATTCTCTTACATTCATGGAGCACTTGCTTATCAACACTTGTATGACACGCCGACGACTCTATTTAACGACAACACAGTGGAAAAGATGCAATGAAGATGGGCACTAGGTATAGTTGATAAGGTGTTGGAGCTTTGAATTTGGGTTGTTGAATAATTATTTAAGATTTGTGATTTTTGGGTTGTTGAATAATTTCTTTTATGTTTCTACTTTTTATTTTATTTTATGTTATTGGTGAATTATGTGATGTTGATGAATTATGTAATTTTGTTATATATTTACAAAAGTATGTTTGGTGTTCAGTACCAGTACAACCTCTGAATCAATATGTTATTAAGTTGTTCAGTAATTTCAAACAAGTTACTAATCTGTTGCAACAAATAACTAATATGTTGGTAAAAATCAAACAACTGATGCACTGATTGCAATAGATGAGTAAAGTTGTGGCAACAGATTCATTATCTTTTGCAACAACTTCTGTAACTGTTGGATAAAAATCAAACATGTCATTAGATTTTCACATTATGTTTAGTAGTTTCAAACAATTCAAAAATATGTTGGTAATAATCAAACAATTGTTGCAGATGTTGCAACAGATGAGTACAGTTGTTGCAACAGATTTTCTATCTGCTGCATTATATTAAGTAACAACTTAGAAAATTATTGTAACAACTGACTATTTTGCTGCAACAAATGTCGCAGCTGTTACAACAAATCACTCATATGTTGCACCTGTTTCAACAAGTAAGAAATATGTTACAACAATTAACTTAGTAGTTGCAACAATGCACTTAGTTGTTGCAATAATGCACTTAGTTGTTGTAATAATGCACTTAGTTGTTGTAAAGTTTTCACTCTATTGGTCACTAAATATCATTAATTTCAATTGTTTATTACTAAATATGGGTGAATTAAGTATTTCACATTAAATCACTTTAATGATCACTCTATTTGGTGCATAGTGACGTAGTTGATCAACCGTCCTGACTCAAAATACCATCAAATTGATTAAGTATATATACATTGATCACTAAATATCATTGATTTCAATTATTCATCACTAAATATGGGTGAATCAAGTATTTCACATCAAATCACTCTTATGATCACTCATTTTAGTGCATATTCACGTAGTTGATCATCCGTCCTAACTCAAAATACTATCAAATTGACTAAGTGTGTGTGTATATATATATATATATATATATATATTGATCACTAAATATCATTGATTTCAATTGTTTATCACTAAATATCATTAATTTCAATTGTTTATCACTAAATATGGGTGAATAAAATATTTCACATCAAATCATCCTTATGATTACTTGTTTTAGTGCATAGTCACTTAGTTGATCATCTATCCTGATTCAAATTACCATCAATTGAATAAGTATATATACATTGATCACTAAATATCATTGATTTCAATTATTTATCATTAAATATGGGTGAATCAAGTATTTCACATCAAATCACTCTTATGATCACTCGTTTGTGCATATTCACTTAGTTGATCATTCGCCTGGACTCAAAATATCATCAAATTGAGTAAGTATATATACATTGATCATTAAATATCATTGATTTCAATTGTTTATCACTAAATATGAGTGAATCAAGTATTTCACATCAAATCACTCATTTTAGTGTATAGTCACGTAGTTGATCATCCGTCCTGATTCAAAATACCATAAAATTGATTAAGTATCATCGATTTTAATTGTTTGTCACTAAATAGCATTGATTTTAATTTTTATCACTAAATATCATTGATTCCCTTTATTCATCACTAAAAACAGGTGAATCAAGTAGAATATGTTGCAACAAGTACCAAATCTGTTGCAGCAAGTAACTTAGTTGTTGAACAAGTCATATCACTTGTTGGATAAAACAAAACAACTTATCTAGTTGATGCAACAACTCATTTCACTTGTTGAAAAAACTCAAACAACCAATCTAGTTGTTGTAACAAGTCGTGTCACTTGTTGGATAAACCCCAACAAATAACTTCATTGCTGCAACAGATTTGATATATCTTAAAAACTCTCATTTATTGTAATATGTTCAACAACTTACTAGTTGCTGCAACCAGACCTGTAACTTGTTGAAAAAGCACTAACGAGTAATAAAGCTGTTGCAACAGATTTCTTACTTGTTAGAAATTATTCAACAATTCATTAACAACAAAAATATCAATAGAACATACATTTGTGATTTAAACAAGATCAACATCTAATATAAATCAGGTTCACAAGCACCAACAACAAAGTTTACCATTACAAGAAAGAACAAAATTAAAATGTCTTAAAAATCATGTTGACAAACACCAACAAGAGTATTTACTATTACAAGATAGTGCAAGATTAACAACTATGGAACATCTCGGGATGTACATATAGTTTTTTTGTGGCCAACTGTTTTGCATATGGAGCATTTATTTTTCCTCGTTGGAAATGGTTCCCCAATTTCACGCCTCCTCTTTGTACGCCTTCTTCCCGGTTTGCTCGGATCAATATATGAAGAATGTATTTATCTCTCCAAAATCTCCAAATAAACTTTCCAAGATTCTTCAGAAGGCACAAGATGAATTTCTTCACAATATGCAATTATGTATTTCTCCACCGTATAATATAGAGATGCGTACTCATAAATCCGTCTTCTAAGGTCTTCACTATACTGGACTCTGAGCACTGCCATAGCATATGGACACAGTAATTTGTCCAAGTAAAAAATTCTACAAGTATAAGATCTAATTTGAAGATTCACCGTTGCAACTTGGCCATGACTGGTGATGCTGGACCTGTAATTGGCAATTTGATGGACCAATAACTTGTTCCCCAGGTTTGACATACATTGATTTTTTTCCATATAAGGAACAAAGATAGTTGGTGAGTCAATGAACTTCATACGTCTCTCATGAATTTTTTCTGCAAACCTCCTGTTGATGGAATCAAATAGAGTAGTAATAGGAAATTCTCTTTCAACATTGAACATTGCGTTCACCGACTCAACAATGTTAGTCTTCATAATATTATATATGTTAAATAAATAATGGAAAAAGCTCAAATATGCGATCGAACTATAAAAATGGCTCATTTATGACACTCATCAATAGTTTGACTCATTTATGCCATCAACGTTACCAATGAGCCATTTTTCATAGAATGTCCTGCTCCATTGTGGGTGGGTTGGGTGTATAAGTCAGAATTTTTATTAATTTGGAATTTAAAATTGACTGATTTAATTAAATGACGTAGACCTCTAACTGGAGGTCATGTGCCATATTTGGTATTGTAAAACCAGTGTTCATGAAAATGGCACGGATGAGCCATTTTGTAAGGGCGATGACATAAATGAGCCAAACTATTAACGTGTTGCATAAATGAGTCATTTTCGATAGTTCGATGACATATTTGAGCCTTTTTCGAATAAATAGTCAATTATTCTAAAATTTTGAAATTCAATTAATTTACAAATCAAAAAACACAACAGTAACATAGTTGTTCCAACAAGTCTTGTAGCTTGTTTAAGAAACTCGAACAAGTCACTCAGTTGTTGCAACAAGTTAAATACTTATTGGAACAGTAAGGTATAAATATATCGATTTCCCGGATAAAATGTCCTGCTCCATTTGTGGAATTCAGCACGTTCAAGATGTTCTGCAGCCCCATGTACCATATCTCTGATTTGATTGAAATGATCATTGAACACATCTATCTTGTATGCTTTTGCTGCTTTATAAAAATGAGATTTGACCTTATCATTGTGAAATGTGGTTCAGATATTTTCACCAAGGTGTCTCATACAACAACCTTAATAAGTTGTAGGGTAGACAATCGAAACCGTCTTTTTGATACTTGGATGCCTATAAAAAATATGCACAACTCAGTGGTATCATCTACATAGCTTCTCATTTGTTCAAGAAAATAGTTGTACGAGGCATCACACTTCCATGCCCTTCCAAACTTTCCAATAACTAACCTTACAACCCAATTATGTACAGATTGAATGACTCATATCTTTTATAGAGGAGCCTTTACCATCGGAAAACCTATCTTTGAAATATTCACCGAATACTTTCACTGTGGCGTGTGGATTATGACTCGTAATATGCTCATAATCACATGTGTGATACTTTATGTAGGTTCTGATACAGAATCTGTCAGAACTTATAAGCTTCACAGCCCTCAGTCACCACTTGCACTCCAGATGTACACATCGAAAATAATACACAGTACACAAATTAATCACTTTCTTGAGTCTAAAATCCTTCTTCACCCAAGAAAGTTTAAACGAAGTTGCTAGTACTTGTTCTTGAATGACATTCCTTTATAAAAACTAGTTTCATTTTCTTAAACATGGTTGGTGTGTTGATTGTGTAGTTCTCGATGTATTGCTAGCAACTTCGGGTATAGAAATCTGGGCACCCCCATTTTTTAATATTTGGAATATCCATATCCACCCATCCAATTCATCATTTAACATATCTTGTTGGTCCTGAACTAAATTGTGGTTCACTATCGGGCTTTCAACAACGTATACCCTTAAAGTGGGCCTAGCTTCATCATTCAAATAAGCACGCAAACGAACCTGATTGGTTATCTTAAATGGAGCTACCCTCTGCTTTTCAAAACAAATGTGCATGCAGGTGATGACAAGATCTTTTGATTCACAATTTAATTCATGATATGCGATGATTAGATTCACAAAATCATCATATAGAATCTCTTTGGACAATCATCGCTTTCGTCTCTACAGATGCTGCAACACCCTTCCAGCGCCAAATAAATCGATTGTTGTTATCGATTCATTCACCATGACAATCAACCCCCTATTGTTATTGAGTCCCCCATCAATGATGTTCGAGGCACCTAAAGATATTTTATTTAAAAAATTAGTCATGACATTGCATACCAAACTATAACAAGATGAAACAGTTGTAGAGGCTGCATCCAACATATTAGTGAGTTGTTGCAATAATTGGTACTTCGTTGCAACAAGTAGCTTAGTTGTTGCAATAACTCACTAATCTATTAGATACAGCTTCAGGTTTTTGGGTTCTGTTTCATCCAAAACCAACAGATTAGTGATTTGTTGCAACAACTAAGCTACTTGTTGCAACAAATTATCAATTGTTGCAACAACTCACTAAATTTGTTGGATGTAGCTTCACTTTTTAGGGCTCTGTTTCATCAATCGACTAGATAAGTTGCATCCAATGGATAAGTGAGTTGTTGCAACAACTCACTAATTTGTTGGATACAACTTCAGTTTTTAGTATTCTGTTTCGTCCAAAGCCTGTAGAAAATGTCCAACAGGGTTCTGCAACAACAAATTAGGATTTTATTGTAATTGTTGCAGCAACTACAACAGATGTTGCAACAACTTTATCAGTTGTTGCAGCAACTAGAACAACTATTGCAATAAATTCAGAAACACTTATACAACAGGTTTAACACTTGTTGCAACAACTCAAACTGCTGTTGTAAATTGTTTGAAAATTAGCAGTTATACCTAGATGAGTGATCGAAACAAAGAAGCATGTTTTACTTACCAAATGAACGGAAATTACCAATGAAGTAATGGCCCGTGCTCCACGAACCAAATTCAGTCCAAAAATTGCATAAATCAGGTGAATTCGATTTTTTTTCTAAATGAAAAACTATGCTTTAGGGGAGGAAGAAGACAACAATGGCAGCAACAACAACAGTAGCAACAGACGAAGAAGAAGAAGGAAGAAGAAGGAAGAAGAAGAAAGGAGGAGGATGATCAACAAAGAAGCAAGAAGAAGGAATAAGGAAGAGCGTCGTCGATGACAACAATCCTACGCTTTTTTTTACCCTTTTAGGTAATTTAGGGTTTTATATTGGTTGGGTCAAAGTGTAAAAATTAAAACTTGGGAGCAAATTCAAAATGAGTCAAAACTCATTAATCAATAATCTAATTTTTGTCACCTCCCCTCAATAAAAAAAAAGAAGTTGCTCCCATCCAATTTTAAAACTTTTTTGTCACCTATAATTAACTATCCCATAGCTGAATTCAAATTCACGCTTCAGAGACGTCGTATTTAGGATGAATCGAATAGTGGCTGCATTTGCAGTTGAGATATGTCATGCTTCTCCTACCTAATAAATCAACTCAAGGCACACTTTTTTGGATTCTAATGCTTCTCCTACCTAATAAATCAATTCAAGGCACACTTTTTTGGATTCATGTTTAATTCAGGAGCCTACAATTGTCTACTATAAAAAAATTACATGAATTTCACTTGAAGACGCTATTTTCAAGGAAAATTACTTTAACGTAAAAAGTAAAAGGGGTGAACGAGCGCTGTGTAATAACTTAATAAGTCAACTAATCTAAATTTGTGCCATAATTAGCCAACTAATCCAAATTTCATCATAGAGCTCAGCAAAAGGGAAGGTGCTCCATGTCAAGAGTTTTTCATTTTCGATACTCGAGCTCGAGATTGCTAGTTAAGGATGAAACAGAATGAGATCTTCCCTGGTGGACTTATAACCAGATGTTGACTATTTTTCGAAAGATCGTTGATTAGAGATAGATCACACAAATGTATGCATGTATATATCTGCTGTTAACCAGCATACATGAGAAAAAAGACAAATTTCCTATAGAAGTAGTTTGACCTGGCCAATAACCAAAAATATTATGCCACTGGAGGGGGTCAAACTGGACAAATAACAATAAATACATACATCCACAACCACTAGAAAATAACATGATTCAGCTCTATAAGTTATCCATATTTATACTGGAGTGATAGGCGAAATACTTCACCATCCTGGACATTAGGACAACTATCTCAATGGACCATATAACATCAAATCTGGTGTTGATAAAGAATTAGTCACATGGGTTAGTGAAAACATAGGCGGATCAATTTCCGGTAGAGGTCCTTTTACCCGACTGATCGGGAGCTGCAGAATTAGAACGGTTTGAACGCTGGCCATCTTGTTTATCTTTCTCTGCAACGGTAGAAGCATTACTACTACGGCTAGTAGTCAGTTCTTTGGACCCTGCTGAATTTGGTGGCGGCGACAGCTCTTCTTCAATTGGAAGGGTTCTTTTTGAACCCTCGAGAGCAACACCAAGAACAATGTTGTCTTCCAATGCAGGTTTCGAGTGTGGCTTTTCATCCTCTCTTTTAGATTGTGAAGTAGATGACACACCGCCTATTTTCTCTCTAACATCTGATGGAGAAGTTGCGGAATTATCAGCTACACTGGTCGAGCGACCACTTCCCTGGCTCACCTTCTTAACTTGCTTGTTGCTAGAAATGTTCTCTGAAAGATCTTTGGAATCAGAAGTACCAACTTCTGCAGACTTCGACTCAGTTTTCGCGACGGGTTTTGAAGTGTTTTTCACTGTCGCCTTACTCGGTTTTGGATCAGATGGTGCTTTAATGTCATCTTTGGGTTCAGCATGTGCCATTTTGTCAACTTTGGGATCAAGTTTCAGGTCAGAATTAGCTGAAAGTGTTTCTTTGACTTTAAGATCAGATGCAGGTCCGCTCTTCGTCTCAACCTTGCTGTCAGGTGCCAGTTTCATGGTAACCTTTTCCTTGGTGTCTTCTTCACCATTCACACAGATTGGTCGACCCTTTGTGCGATCTTCCCCATTGACTTTATAAGATTGTTAAATCAGTAGCAATGGACGAGTTGATGCTGCTCCACGATTGAAGGCAGAATCATATGGCATGTTATCCAAGTCAGCATCACTATATATTTTCTGAACCGTACGGATGGGAGTGGCAAGCCGAGCTCGGTGATGTCGAATGACTCTGAGAAGATCTAACAAAATAGCTTCCTAATATCATCCAAGAAAAAAGAAAAAGTCAAACCCAAATGAGCCAATCTCCAAACAAAATATTCTGGATTATAGAAACTCTTGCATATAGGATTTGTAGTAGGATCTTCTCTCACCTTGACACACAAGTATTCTTCAAAGTGTGATGTCTTGACAAAGCAGGATATTAAGATCTGCACAATAAATGAAGCAGATATTTAAGAGTAAAATAAACCACCAACGGAATAGTATTTCAAGAATGTCAAGTAGCATGAGAGAGACAGAGTACATCTCGAGGAGCATAAACAGCCCTGTCCTTGGGGTGTTTCTCAACTCTCACTTACCTAACCGATTTAAATACACACACACACACACATGTAAACAACAATTGGTGCCTCTGAGATGTGCGTAAATTAGTGTGCCTTGAGTTTACCTAATTCGCTTTCTTTCTATACATACTATTTGGGAACTGCAATTCAATCATTTAGTTTGAAAGACAGCCTACATCTTTGTCAAAACAGTAACAGTTTCAATAAAAATTATGAGAGAACCAAAGTAGCAGCACCATTTATGAAATAACTTTGGTTATTATAGAGGTACTCTTACGCTAAAGAGAAAAGAATTTAGCACCCAAAATAATTTTCAAAACAAACTGGTTGGAAAATCGTGTAATTAAAGCAGGCAGCATTTGCACTGATAATGACAATCCATCCAAAAGTCACAAGATATTAATGCTCAAATATTGACACTAACCAATAGGGCTTGATTTTCAGGGTTGACATTCTCCAGGAATACTCTTCTATGCAACCTCTGTTGCTCAACTTGGGGATTCTTTGCCAAAACTTTGCGCATGTCAGCTACAATATTCTACAAAAAAAAAAAATAGACATGATAACATTGAGATCAAACATCAACAGTATTAAACTTATTTTGATGTATTATCTTGGAGACGAGAATGAAGTAATGCTCACATTTATCTTACTGACATCCAAATGACTGATGGCTAGGTGAGTTTTAATACGCCAATGAGTTTTCTGAGTCAGATTTCTGACAACATTCATCGTAAACTTGTGATTTGGAATGTGAACAGCCTCTCGATCCTCACCTCTTATGATTGTGGGGGACCACCAACCCACATGCTGTGTATCAGTTGCGGAAAAGTTAACAAAGTGCTAGAGGAAAAAGCTCATTCATTCTTCTGATCTCAAACATTATATACAGGGTTTTCCCTCAAGAGCAAGTTCATACCTCAACTGTGCCAGAAACTTCATAGCCTTCAATCTTGGTTTGAATCCATTCATTAAGGACAAATGGACGTGTGGCATGGATCATGATGCTTGAAAGAAAATTGGTGAATATCTGATAATAACATCACAAAAATAATCGCATCACCATCTTGACCAAACCCGAACAAGAGATACAACTGTAAACTGCCTTTTTATGCCTATTTGAAAATGAACATGAATAATGATGCTCTAAACCAACAAATACAGCAAGATAAACTATGAAACAGACCTCACGTCCAGCAAGTGTCAGCAAGACTGTACCAAGTCCTCCCGCAGTTAGCCATTTCTGTGTAGAGAAACCTAGCAACTCCATGAACAACGACACAGCTGCGACCCACACAGCAGTATAAACAGCTCTTCCAGCAAACTGGAAGCCCATCTGCCAAGAAGAAAGACAACCATATATGTACAATCTCTATATCAAGTGAGACTAACAATAATTACTTTCACCGAGAGGAAAAAAATATTAAGTGACACTAACAAAATCCAATAGGTGCGAAGAATCCTTACATTTCTAGTATCATTTGCATCACTTGTCTCCATGAAAAACCTCTGTGCTTGTTGAATAACACTGCATTCAATCATTCAAGGTTTACTCTTAAGCGAATCAATTAACAGCTACTAGTGAAGCAAAAAGTACATTGGTATAAATAAATTTTGACTGCAGGTGACCAAGGAATACTGAGTGCTAACTAAGGTTGTCCAGTGGGCCGGGTCATCACGATCCCGACCCGATCCCCCTAAAAAAATAGGGTGTCGGGATTCGAAACCGGGACGGGACCTGGGCTCGTCCCGCTTTGACCCCGTCCCGATCCCCCTTTACAAAACTAACCGTTGCAACAACGGCCATTTTTGCCTCCCCTAACCCCCTTAATATTTATTTTTAACCCCTAAGTTAGTATATTTACACTTATAAATACCTCATTTTCACTTCATTTTTCTCACAAATCTTACAATCTCTCAATCTATCTCTCTACAAGTCTACATTTCCTACTAAATATTTTATTTTATTTGCTCATTTGTATAATTGTATCAAAGTTCAAAAATTGGGACTGAAATTGGCAACTAGCTTGAGGATCATCTATCGAACAAAGTTTCAATTTTCAACCTCGATTACACGTCGGCATTTGGTACATTCGTTCCTTCTTTAAATTATTATTGTTACTTTATTTTAATTATCACACTTAATTTCATTATCTTTAATTCTTTATTTGCATAATTAAAATAGAAGGAATTAGATGTATGATTAAGGGTAAGAGTAAGGGTGCTTCTTCTAGTAGGGTTAACAAGGGCAAGAATACTTCTTCTAGTCATCATATTCCTAGTCATCCTGTCAAGATGATCTGATTGATTACACTCATATAGATGAAACTGATTTTTTTAATGATATACCATTAGATGATGAGATATATTCTGCAACTGAACCAACCTTTAATTTAGACCATAATCTAGATGACATACCATTAGTGCACCTCAACCTCAACCTCAACCTCAACCTCAGACTGAGTCTCAGCCTCAAACTGAAACGCCCCCTATTCCCCTAGTATGAGTCGAGACCCCACACAACGAAAATTAAAATCAGCTGCATGAAATTTTTTTGATAGGGACCAAGAGAATCAAGTAGTTAGATGTAAAATTTGTAAAAATGTTTATAAATTTAAAATCGAAAAAGGTCAAGGTGGGACGAGAGGTTTATTGAGACATATACAAGGCTTTCACAAAGCTAGGTGGAATGAATACGAGGCTACAAAGTCGGGTGCGCCAATGCGCTCTCAGTCGGAACAAGGTTCACATAGTGTCCTGGACCAAATACAGGGTCAAATTAATCCGACGACGGGAGAAATTGTAGGTCCTAAATACGATAAACACAGAGATAGAGAATCAATAGCAAAATTAGTTGCGATGGAGGGTTTGCCTTTTGCATTTCCTTCATCTCCTAATTTTATTCATTACGAAAGAGATATGTATAATCCTACTTTTAACGATTTTCCTAGATCAACTGTTAGGAGAGACGTTTTTAAATTTGCACGTGAATATCAACAATATTTACGTCATGCATTATATCATTTTCTTGGCAAAGTATTTATCACTTCTGATATAGGCCGTAGTACTAACGACAATGATTATTTAACTGTAACATGTCATTGGATAGATCATAATTGGTCTATGCAAAAACGTATTTTAGCATATAGATATATTAATGATACACACTGGAACTTTTATTGCACAAAATATTCATGAAGTTTGTGATTATTATGGTATAACTGACAAAATTATGAATGTTACGTTAGATAATGCTTCTAATAATTATGTTGTGAGACTTTTAAAAGATCTATTAACTCCATCTTTTTCTAATGATTTTCATATCAAATGTGTGTGCCATATTTATAACTTAGTTGTAAAGGATGATCTATCACTTTTTGAAGACAGTCTTAATAAATTATAATTTAGTATAAACTTTATTTTTAGAAGTAATAAAATACAAAAAAAAATATTAAAAAATTTGTCACGATTGTGGATTACCTTTTAGTCTATATGAACAACTATTTGTTGCTTAAGATTATAGACGACCTATAACTTTATTTTTTAACGTCCATAATCGAAATCCAACCGATATGCTTGTAGATAATGATTGGGGAAAAAAATTCAGAACTTATTGGATTTTTAGAGAAATTTTTCCAAGCAACTAAAGAATTTTCTAGTATATATTATCCTACTATTCAGCTATGTTATTTTATATAGCTCTAATATTTTTATTACTTAGTGAATATATGGAAAAAACATCTTATAAGGCACCTATTAAAAAATGTTTATCAAATTTTTTTTTTCTATTCACACTATTTATATTATTGGTGATGTATTAAATTTGACTATTAAAATAGACGGTTATAAAATACTTATTGAAACGATTTATGATTGTATAGCAGTACTTCCACCTCTAACTCCAAAAAACCCAAATGAACAACCACCTAAGGAACCAACTAAAGAAGAAGTTTTGTCTAGCATACACGATGAATGCAAAGAAGTATATATGCATTACCAACAAGAAAGTGCTAGTAACCAACCAACTTCTATAACATCTTCTTCTTCAATACAACCTTATAAAAGACATGATATTTCTGCGGCTAGTATTGAAAGCCTTAGATATAGAATGTTTAGTGGTTCCACTGCTAATCAAGTTAGTGAGTTTAATATTTTTGTTTTGCAGGGTGTTATACCGTATCAAACAGTTCTCAATGAAGAAAGACGTGAAGACTTGCTTAAATACTTGAGAGAAAATGAGAAGACATTTATGATACTAGCAAAGATGGCCCGAGATGTACTGAACATTCAAGCATCATCAGAAAGCGTTTTTTCTGCCGGAAGACTTCAAATACGAGAGCACAAACACTCATTAGCGGGAGACAACTTGGAGATTACAGTTCTATTCAGAGATTGGATACGAGCGGAGCGTAGAAGGTGCGGTCAACCAGAGATCAACGAAGAAGACGACGACAAATACAACGAAATCTTGTCCGAGGGAACTGGAAGCGGCGTCGACTAATTTGACCAACAACTTCCAATTCCAACCAAAGAACCACAAGACATTGTGAAGAAATTAAAAAATGTGTTTTTAACTATGTAATTTTTTTAATTGCAATTTTACTATGTGATTTGCAACTTTTGAACAACACCACAAAGTTACAATTTTGAAATTGTATTACAAAAAAATCATATTTCTATTAAATAATATAAGAGACAAAAACAGCCTTGGGATATTTTTATTACACTATCTTGTTCAATTATTTAAGTGTTTATATTCACAACTATTTTGAAATTAAGTGTAAAAAAAATCTGGAATTCCGGACCCAACCCGCCAACACCGGTCCCCTTTTCCGACTGGATGTGGGACGGGACAGGACATCGGCCTGTCCCGGCCCACCGGTCACGACCCTTTCCAGCCCTGTCGGGACCCGCCCCGCCCCGAACCCGGCTCCTTGGACAACCCTAGTGCTAACATATTGCCAATCTCATACAGAAAAGACATTTAAGTAGGTAATCAACCGATCCCTAGTGCCATAATGTAGTCAATAATATTACTTGTATTAAATAGAAAAATTTATTGGTCAATGTTTGGATAAAAAGGCACTTATTAAGCAGCATTACAACTTCACCAAATGGTATTATCAAATTTGCTCTGTCTTGAGCCGAGGGTCTCTCGGAAACCGCCTCTCTACCTACCAAGGTAGAGGTAAGGTCTACGTACACTCTACCCTCCCCAGACTCCACGTTGTGAGATTTCACTGGGTATGTTGTTGTTGTGACTATTGTAAAATAAGTGACATCCAGATTTTTAACAAAATAGTACAAGAAAGATCTGACTAGCTTACCTGGACAAACAATATGCAAAGGCTAGCACGGTAGACAATGATTTTACAAAATTCAACAGTCTTTGTTTAACAATTTGACTAGCTTCTGTAGGTAACACCATGGGGTCCAACGCTCTGCAAGAAATATATTTCATGCATCAGCTTGCCATCAAGAAGTATAGCAGTCACAAGAGGGAAAGATCTCTGGTTGCAATTGAATGAACTCACCTGCAGACAAGCATTGCCCCAGTCCACAACAGCAAAGGTTGAAGATAAAAAGTCATTACATGATATGTACCGCTCTTTCCCCAGCTGTTATCGTTCTTCTGCAGCATTAATTGGACATTATTGTCAAACTGAAAAGCCGAAGAGGGATATGTCGAAAGAAACATAACCAAAACAAACATACTCATACATGGAGGAGTACGTTTCTACTTTGACGCAGTAGCGGTGCAAGACCCAAAACTGCAAAACCAAGGATTCCGATTGCCGGAACCAACTTAAGCACATGTGGGCTGCCTTGTAAGCTATTGTATGATCTGCATGAATCAACAAATAAGTTTCCTAACTAAAATTTATGAGGAAACAAAATAAAACTATGTTAAACAGGTAAAAAGGTGAAATCCGACTGCTGCTACTAAAGCACGTGCATATGAGTTGGAATTATGCCATAAAGACACTATTGCTTTCTCCTTAAATCAGCAGGCAGACCTCATCCTATTTGCAATAGTTTTAAAACCATTATAAGGCACCTAAACTCAACTTCAATATAAAAAAACCTAAAAAAAGGAAAGGGTCCTACCACACAATGTAGATAGTTGCTTTAACTTAATATCTCCGTTAAGGTCTCTATTTAGATACTATAGCTATCCTCCTCCTAATTCAAACGTGCTTCAAAACTATAATCCTCTTGAAATCTTACATTTCAATCTATTCATCATGACACAAATTTATCCATATGCAGGTAGATATAGAACATGATACATGCATAGTCTTGCCAACACGAACGAGAATTACCTTTTCAGTATTATAGCAGCATTTTTTACAGATATGTCAAAAGCTTGATCAGGTTTAAGGAAAGAATTACACTTGAACAAATTGCTTTTATATGGGAGCACATGTTTCTTCACTTGACATCCTCTTAAGTGATGGATACTCCAAGAGTCCTGCCACTGAAGATGTAACAAACATTTCAGAACCCCTGATCTTCTTTATTCAAGTGTAATACATTACCATGACAAAATAACAGAGGAGATATCAACAAGGAGAAAGCGCAAACTCATTATTTGCATAAATTACACTATCCTAAGATATAACACCCACCGAACTAAGAGGTTGTTTGGTTCGAAGACAAGTTATGGGGGATTAGTTATGCTGGCATTATTTCTTATCGATTGCTTGGTTTGTTGTATTAAAAATAACATGCATTGCAATCATAAAAAAACATGCATTGCATAATAGTACTAAATAGGGTGTATAAGTATAAGAATAGTACTGGTGTTGTTAATGTCATGGTTTACTATGTATAAGAATTGTACTAAAAAAAGTGTATACGTAATACTGGTATTAGTTGTACTAGACTTAAATTTGCAACCAAACATTGTACTAAAATTTTACACCAACATTATTCTACCCAATACATCATACCAAACGACCCCTAATTCTTTTACATGTTTACAAGATTGCCACCACATTTTTCTCATGGAGCTTTCTTTCCTTCTTTTAACCAGGATAGTGAAGGCAAAGCCACAGAAAGTTTGTCTAGAACCTTCTTATTCTCCTTTTTCCCCTTCCTTTTAGACCTTATGAGGAGCGTGGACTTCATTTCTCCTTTGAATTGTTCAATCATTTCCAGGAAGACCAATATCTATAAATAAAATGAGATAAACAAGACAGTGTTCCCAATGCATTCCCCAGTAGGAACTGGACGGGCAAGGGGAGAGGGGGAAGGAAGTTAAAACACAGTTTACACCAATCTTTCCGGTTTCCAAAGAACTCGTCCACGTGCAATCAAAAGTCCTTACCGATAAAAAAGATGACAGACTCGTGCAGCAAGAATTCCACCTGCTTCTTCCAAATGTGTTCTATAATGAAGCAAGTAAAATTAAGCCAAATGATATGGAAAGAAGAACTAGTAATGTAAACTAAAACACATAACCAAGTCGGAAAGGTACCTGTATAGGTGAATATTTCTTAAGGCGCTCATGGTTCTTGCAAGTCCCTAAAATATGGGACAACTGCAAAGAACCAGCAGCAGCCATTATCAGACAAAGCTAAGCAAGCAATTAACTATCAATGACAGCATATGATAATTAGCTACTCCACATTGATCAAAATAAGTATAAAAAATTGATGATTGCCCCACAACCTCTGCTTTTCTTGGAAAAATCTGCAAAAACCCATAATTGAAAACATCATCAGAATTGAAATTACGTCTCTAATATAACACTAATCTCAATTCTATGACCTAAAAATGTGCCTTTGAAGTTGAATTCAAAAGAAAAATCATATCTTTTTAACCGAGTCTTTTCTTTTTCCTGAATGCTGTGGTTTGATTTTCTTCGAGCCGGGGGTCTATCGGAAACCTCTCTACCTCTATAGGGTAAGGTCTACGTAAACTCTATCCTCCCCAGACACCACCTTGTGTGATTACACTGCGTATGTTGTTGTTGTTGTAGAAAAATTGAATTTTTGAAGCCAAAATTAAGCTAAGATAATTAAGCTACTCCACATTGATCAAGAGTCCTCTAACTGCAAAACCCATAATTGAAAAAATCAATAGAATTGAAATTAAGTCACTAATATTAGAATTGAAATTAAGTCACTAATATAACCCTAGTCCTACTTCTATGCCCTAAAAACTGTGCCTTGGAAGTTGAATTTGAAAGAAAAATCATATCTTTTTAATTGGGTCTTTTCTTTTAGGCATTTTCAATAGAAATAAATCAAGAACTCATAGCAAAATTGAATCTTTAAAGCCAAAATTAAACTAAAATAATTAGGCTACTCCACATTGATCAAGAGTCCCCTAATTGCAAAACCCATAATTGAAATTAAGTCACTAATATAACCCTAGTCCTAATTCTATGACCTGATAAATGTGCCCTTGAAGTTGAATACTAAAGAAAAATCATAGTATCTTTTTCATTGGGTCTTTTCTTTTAGGCATTTCCAATATAATTTTTTTTAAAAAAACTTGTAGCAAAATTGAATTTTTTTGAACCCACAATTAAGCAAAAATGAAATAAAAGAAAACTAACAAGGAAGATGAAGATGAAGATGAAGATACTAACCTTACAAAATAAAGAGGGGAACAAACCCTAAAAATAGAATTGGACGCGTGAAAAAACGACGTCGTATTGTTATAATGGGTTGGAAGAACAAGAAAAGAATTGAAGAGTATATTATTATCAAACAGAAAAGTTTGATGGAGGTGGGAAGAAGAGAAATATATTAAAAAGAAAAAAAAAGTATAGATTGAATTGAGGCACGTGGCATATTGGAATAATATTCCAATGGTAGCTACCAAATTGATATTTTCAGATTGAGATGCTGTTTTGCATTTGGCCTTGTCGAAAACACCAAGGTCAATTATGGGATGACAACTTTGATAGCAAGATGTTACACATTTGACCAATCGGCTAACTCTAGTCAATATATTCACCAAGTAATGTTATACATCTATGAGCTTTTTTCTTTTTGAATGGGGTTATTTAAGTTAATTTTTCTAAATAAAATTGATTGCAAGCGCCAAAAAATTGGGGAGAAAACCATATGTCTTGTTTATTAATATTGAATAATAATAAAAGGCTTAGGTCCCTTTCCTCTTTCCAAGGATTAGAGGGAATGCATCTACTAAGTCAATAACTTAAATTAAATTCTGCGAGAAAGTAAAAGATAAGTGAAGTAAAGTCTATAAGTCCTCACTGATTTTTAACGCCTGAACCATGATATGAAATAAGTCGATAAGTATAAATCCAATTTCAAAAATTCGAAAGCGGTAAATGCGCAATATGTGACTCACCTTCTCCTAGAATATGGCACCCTTGGGGCTTTTTATTTGATTGTATCGAAAGGCCCAATGAATTGGGATTTTCCTATTGGTCCAGGTCATTTTGGAAACAGAAAGCACTAAAGACTGTTATGACGTGACATAAATGATCATTGTCAAGTGGCCATCTAGAGAGATTATATATAGTGTGCCATTAGGGAGGAGAACTCTTGAATAGGAAAGAGGGGGGGGGGGGGAATGGATGATGAGATCAGTCGCAGAATCAAACTATTCCTGTCTGTTTTTTCTTTTTTGATTTTATGACCGAGGAAACCTTTTTATTATATGCCCTATACCAACCAATTTCGTATGTACACAATAAGGATCATAATAGAACAATTAATTCCATTTTGGTCATTGGTATCTTTAAAAAGGATGAAACTAAGGATATTACGTAGCTATCACGCACCAAGGGTGCCAACTTTCGTCAAGTAAAAGATAAGTGAAGTAAGGTCTATAAGTCCTAAGGCAAGAAGGCTCGAAAGGAAGAGCACTCCTACTTAAGTTTTGGAGAAATCCTAGACACCAAGTGTTACATGGTTTAACAAATTGCAAACAGTAGCAAGTTAACTGCAAGTTAGCTAACATTTTAAAATGGAACTTGCAAAGCTTACAAGTAGCTATAATGGTTTGAATTAGGAAATGTGTTGTAATGTTACATCACATAATCAAATTTACTGTATTTAATATCCCAGAATAAAAGGCTGCAACAGTTAAAAAGTAGGTAATGATTTGTGTTATGAAGCAAGCTCTTTGTTAACATAAACAACAGCTCTTTGTTAATGATGCTTTCTTGATGTATTAAGACTAAGATTTTAGTCAATTCTTCCTACTAGCAAGACAGTTTAGTGGTTCATCTGCCACATCCTTTAATCCAGTTTACTGGAGGGAATAGAAACCGTTAATGGGCATCAAAATCCGCCCTTAACATATAACGTGAAAATACAAATATTCAGTTATTTAAAATATTGTACTAAATGTTGGTTGCCATTTGCTTACGATAAATTCATCTATATCTCAAAATAAGTTGAACAAAGATGTTTCATTTTAGTTGAATTCTGGGAGGCTTTTTAAGGTAAGAACTTTGTGTTTTTGACATGTAACTATTGCAAGGAAAATTTCCATAAGCTAGCACTTTTTCATGGTCTTGCCATAATTTCAATTATCGCAAGAACTATTCTAAGTTGGATGATATTATGATAGTCACCAATTGCAGCTGTACAAAAACATGGAGCTGAGCGTCTTGAAAAAGAACCAAAAAATCAAAGTGAATATATGCTACAAAGTTTCTGAAATGGAAGCTCTAGTACATGTGTGTTTATCCGAGCCAGTTACAGATTGCTGACAAGATAACAACAGTTAGATCAAGTTTGTCAAGAAGCTATACACAAAAAAATAACTTCTCTTCCTGTTAATTGTTGAGAGATCTCAACGGCGATCTTTCATCAAGAATAGCTTCTAATCTCTTGGTTGGAGTGGAAGGGTATCTGCTATTATTCTCTTTAACAGGGTCAAAGAATTCATTATCTCCTTTCAAGTCTGTTCCCGGCATACTGCTGTCACATTCTCGTACCATCCTTTCCAAACTATCAGTTAACTGCACATCTTCCTTAGACAACATGTTAATTCTTTCTGATAATCCCATGAAAGTATCAAACAACTTGTCCTTATCTGATGACAATTTCTTGACATCTTCAAGAAGCTTCGCTTTTTCTCCACGGAGTTTCTTGATCACAATATCTGAGCTTCTTACTTGCTTTTCAAGATTAAACTGCAACGTGTCTATCTCTGATCTTTTCGCTTCCAGCTCAGCTTCAAGTTCTGTCCTGTTTCCAACAGAATTGGACAAGTGTTTCTCCAAGTGCTCCACTTTCTTTTGCAACTGGTAAATTTCATTTTCCAATTCAACAATCACCAAGTCCCTCATCTGTATCTCAATCTCCTTCAGGATCTCAGCTGTTCTCATCTTCTCCCAAGTTTTATGAAACAGATCGACGTCTGCTTGCATCTCTGAGAGTCTGGCTGAGAATGAGCCAGTTGAACTTTCAAACTCATTTTCCAGCGAGTTGACAAGCTGCTGGAGATCGTATATTCTGTGGTCTTTCTCTTCAACAAGCTGGTGGAGGCTCTCTTTCTCGTTCTTGTGCTTTGTTTCTGCTTCCACTTGTGCTAAAATGGCACCTTCAAGCTCTTTTCTCACCCACTCTTGCTCCAAATACTCCACCTCCTTCTGAAGATCCTGAGAGATCTTCTTGTGCTCAATATTTTCACTGAGAAACGCTGTCTGTTCCCGTCGCTGGAGTTCCTCGTTCAAGTCGAAGAGCTGCTGATGGAGTTCATTCACTCTTCTATCTTTTTCTTCCAGCTTGAGTTCAAGGCTTTCTCTTTCTTGTTTGAGGTCGAATTCAACGTTTGCTTGGGCAAGAAGGGAAGCTTCTACTTGTCTCCTCATTTGATGGTTTTCTTCCAGGTTGGCTTTCAACTTCTCAGCAACAGATTTCCATACCTGCATTTCAAATTCCAGTTCACTTCCTTCACTGAAACTCTCAGCTAGTTCTTCGTTTGCTCTATCCAAGGCATCACGGACTTGTTCCAAGTCACTCTTTGTACTCAACACCTGCTCCTTCAAATGAATTTGAGAAGTTGATGCTTCTTTCAGCATTTCCTTCATTGTATCAACCTCTCTTTGTAAAGGAAGCTGCCGTTGCTCTTCAGAATTCAAGGACTCAACCTTTTCTGACAGAAGTGCTACCTTTTCACGCTCCTCTTCGAGATCTTCATGAACTCTAACAAGAGCTTCATTCTTTGTATTCAACTGTTTGATTAGAGTAGAGATATTCTCAACTCCTTCTCTCTTTTCCAATTCCATAGAAGCATAATCATCAGCAATTCTTTGATGGAACTCAAAAAACTGAGATTTCAACACTAACAGCATCATGAAAGTCTCCTCATTCTGTAGTGTTAACTGCAATGTTAGTGATTCACACGTCTCCAACTCGTCTCGAAGTTCAGTTATTAAAGTGTCTTTGCTCTGTACAGAAGACTTGCAGCAATCAAGCTCCCCTGTTAGTTGCTCCAATTTAGAAGCCCATTCAGCTTCTTTGGCTTTGAGATTACCGAAACAGTCCTTGTGCACCTGCTCCAGGCCTCTGAGCTTGTTTCGGAGTTTTGACAAGGAAGAAGCGCTTCCAGCTTCTTGAATTTTGGCTTCCTGGAGTTCTTTAAGGGATGTCATCAATTCATGATTCTCTTGCTCTACCCTCCTGAATTGGTATTCCATTTCCTTGTGAAGTGTATCCCTTGTGCCCAAAACGTCTCTTAGATTCGCAATTTCTTTGTCCCTCTGACTTGTCAGTCTCTCAATTATAGACTTGGATTCCTCATACTCTGTGAAGACACTGTCAAAGGATGTTTTAGACTCAGCAAGTTGAACTTCCAGTAGCTTTCTCCTGCTTTCTTCATGAGCTAAAGCCTGATGGCACATCCACAAGCGGCTTTCGAGATCTTTCGATATTCTAAGCTGAGAATCTAAATTCATCTGTAGTTTGGAAATCTCGTCTAGCAATGTGGATCTCTCCTTTTCCCATTCTTTCTCCTCCTCTCGATGTTGTTGCTTGAGTCTTCCATGAGCCTCCTCCAGATGACTAAACTGTTCCTTCTTCCATTTAAGTTGATCTATAAGCTTCCTCTTTTCCTCCTCCATCTCAAATAGCATATCATCATTGTGTCTCGGATCTTTGGATGTTTTGCCTCTCTTCTCAGCTTCTGAGGACTTCTTCTGTGAACCCGATAAAAATTCCCTTAGCCCTTCGATCTCCTTTTTGAGAGAACGAACTTGTTGTTCTTGATCCACGTTAGTTGAATTAGCACCATCTAAAGCCAATGCCAGCCCTTTTTTTTCTTCTTCACATTTTTGAAGTTGTTGCCTGAGCTTTCCATGAGCCTCCTCCAGATGACTGAACTGTTCCTTCTTCCACTTAAGTTGATCTTCAAGTTTCCTCTTTTCCTCCTCCATCTCAAATAGCATATCATCATTGTGCCTCGGCTCTTTGGATGCTTTGCTTCTCTTCTCAGCTTCAGATGACTTCTTCTGTGAAGATGATACAAATTCCCTTAGCCCTTCGATCTCTTTTTTGAGAGAATGAATCTGTTGTTCTTGATCCACGTTAGTTGAATTAGCACCATCTAAAGCCAATACCAGCCCTTTTTTCTCTTCTTCACATTTTTGAAGTTGTTGCCTGAGCTTTCCATGAGCCGCATCCAAATGAATAAACTGTTCCTTCCTCCATTTTATTTGATCCGTGAGCTTCCTGTTTTCGTCCTCCATCTCCAGTAGCATATCATCGTTGTTTGTCAGCTCTATCTTCTCAACTTCCGAGGACTTTTTCTGCTGTGAAGCTGAAGCAAATTCCCTTAGCCACTCAATTTTTTGTTTGAGAGAACGAATCTGTTGCTCTTGATCCGTATTAGTTGAATTAGCACCATCTAAAGCCAATGCCAGCCCTCTATTCTCTTCTTCAAACTTTCGGATCATCTCAGCATAGTCAGCACGAAGTTTATCGTTTGCAGAACTTAGATGTTTGACAGCTGACTCTTTTTCTTCAAGTTTTGACTCGGTTGCTTCGTGCAATTGTTTAGTGACAGCAAGCTCATCTTCTTTCCCAGACAATTCATGAGTGAGCTTCTCTACTTTCAAATTCGCCTCCTGATTCTTGGTTAGTAGCTCGTTGTTGGCTCTATTCAAGTTCTCACACAACTCAGCTTTACTTTGGTAGTTTGCCCTGAGGTTTTCAATCTCAAGTTTGGCCTCATCTAGTGCTTCCGGTACTGTGTCCATTTCCTCACTACCACACAATTAGATCAACTAAAACACCTGTTTGCACAAAAGAGATAATTTCAGCATCAAAACATGACCTATCACAAGTTTTATTGCAGCCATAAACTGGACATACTATAATATCAATCTCCAAAAGATCAGAACCGAAACAAACCAACTGAAGTCAGTTGGCGAAAAGTCTTTGCATATATTTTGGACATAGGCAAAGACATGAAGTTAGGCAAGATTGGAAGCAAAGGCGTAGCCAAAATTTAAAGTTTATGAGTCTGGACTTGCTACCGAACTCATAGCTCATTTTAATTACTAGGTTTGCGGCTAAATATTTATATTCCTAATAAAAATATAGGGCCTGACCAAAAACTATTGGTTTCGTCCAAACCCATTCCTCCCCCTTATATTGTAGCTCCGCCCCTGATGGGAAGATATGAAAACTCAACTTATTGGTCAAGTTTCCAGTCTAGTGCAGTGCTCTTAGAATAAGAATAACAACCTAAAAGAAACTGCCTAACTAGGTGTTCCTTGTTCACAATCTTTCTCCACACAAGTCCAAGATCTATATTTTTCTGTGGAAAATGTCAGATTTCCAAAAAGTGACACCTTTAATCTTCTATAGTGACATTTTTAAGACAAAAAGAACCTTTCAGGCTAAGGAGTCTTACTTATCAACATAAGCAGAACTGTTATAGCTAACCAAATTATCCATAGCAATATCCAGACCTTAAGAAAAGAAATAAAAATAGCTAACGGACTTACTATTCTTGTTGCCACTATAATATAGCAGCATTTTAGCCTAACACTAGTTAAAATTCACACCTTGTATATCCAATACGCAACTTCTAAATTACTTTGGTTTCCCACCCCCGTGTACGCTACCAACATTGGGGCCCCAATTAGTCCGCCGAGTAAGGCCCGTTTAAAGGGAGACGCTACCTGTTTCCATATGCAGGGATTGAAACCGAAACTGTTGGTTAAGGGTGGAAGGATCCTATCAATACCACCACAATACTTGTTGCTTGTTTGTAGCAGCTTCTCAATTAAATGTAATGACATTTACAAGTTCCTAGAGTTGAGCAGGTTACAGAGTTGCAGGCAAAAACTAAAAAAATAAATATTTTACTTCATTTCCAACACTATACATCTATCTTTTACAAGATTATCACTCAGACAGCCTAATAAATTTTTTCAAATAAAATTGCTAACTTCAAATTGCTAAACGTGTCACATTTACAAATTACAACTCCTATCCACTTTACAACTTGAGTTGAGCAGATTATATATTCACAGTCAAATTCTTGGGGCCGTTTGGTTCCTGGTATATCCTAGTTTTGAACCAAACAACCCCCCTAAAAAGAGTGAAAAATTAAACCTTTTACCTCATTTCCAACAAAACACATATATCATACAAGGAGGCTAGGATGCACGCATATCTTACCTCTACCTTTTTACAGGATAGAGAGTCTGTTTCCGATAGACGTTCAGCTCAAAAGAAATGTACATGATGCATGAGTATAGAAAAGAAAAAGAGACAAATAAAATAACAAATGTGCAAAACAAATAATGTAACATATATCATTACACATTAGCACAAAAGAAAATACTAGACTACCTAAATCGTACGACTACAATATTACTAAAAATTGTTTCCAATAAAACACATAAATCATACAAGATTACTAAAAATTAAAAGAAATTGCTAAATTCAGTGTCAAGACAGCACATATATTCACATAATCAAGAAAAAGAAACATAAAAAGTAACAATTAGTGATTTTTCGAACACCCACAAAAGAAAATTCAAAAACAAACACTTCTACAACATCATATAACAAGATTCAATTTTTCTTTCTGTATACTAATCAAGAAACAATATTAAAGAAATGGGTGTTCTTGAAAAGTACCTTTGAGTGAATTTCAAAGTTGTAGTCCATTCAAAATGAAGTGTTTGTTTCAGTTGGAAGTGAAGAAATTGAAAGTTATGGGCTTTAATGGAAGAGTAAAAGAAAAAGATGAAAGAGTTATTTTTTTGTGTAGCAAAAATGATTTGAGTGTCAGATAGTAGTAGCCGTTGTGAAATGGAAAGTGTTTTATATATTTGAATCTACCGTTTGTCGTTTAACGCCGTTGGTCTCGGATCCTCTTGTTATAATAACTAGCCGTTGACATCGTGAGCCCAATCAACGTTTGTAAGATCGATCTCAAGATTTGGGCTTTCCCTTATGAGTAAACGCCCAAAGAAGTTGGCAAATAGTCATTTTTGGACCGTTAATTAAGTTGGGAAAAGGACAAAATTGGTGATCCGGCCCAAACTAATGACAGCCGGAAGGCCCAAGATATTTAAAATCCATTTGCTAGCCTTTTTAAAATAATTCAATTTTTAGTCTTTTCTCAATTAATTTCAGCATATGTACAGAAATTGTATTATTGCTGTAGCATTAGTGTATAGAATATGTATCTCTACAGTATGTGTTTAGAAAATATATCATTGTTCTATATTTTTTGTTTAATAAATGTATAATCAACGTATACTTACTAATTATATACATATTGTACATATATTATACATGTTTTAGGATATTTCTTGAAGACTCAACGTATACTTACTAATTATACACATAGTTTACATGTTTTGGGATATTTTTTAAGGCTCAATGTGAATTTTTTCGTCAACCTTTAGTGGCGACTTTTTATCTTCTGTGACGACTAAAATAGTCTCAAAAAATATAAAATTTTCGAAGTGAATAAGCTGGTGGGCTAGCGTCTGGGAATAGTTTGGGCTGAAAGGTCATATCGGGGTATTAAACTCAAACATGGGCTAAACAAGTTTTTAATGGCTAGTAGTGTTCTTTCCCCAATTAAGTTTTAGCTAGTATTTTAAAATTCTTCAGTGTATAACTGATTTTAATGCGAAAATAAAATTATGACAGAAATGCTCCTAGTTGAAACATGGAAAAACTCTAGGAAACTTCTATTGTAGTTTGAAAATTTATCAGTTTGAACTCCATGAATCGTTCATGGAGTTTGAAATTTCATAAAATTCTCGCACTTAGATTGCAAAAATTAAACTTCGTGAATCATTCCTGGAGTTTGAACTCCGTGAATTGTTTATGGAGTTTGAAGCTCCAGTTAATTTTCACACTTAGATTATGAATGTTTGAACTCCATGAATAGTTAATGAAGTTTGAAATTCCAAAAAAAATCACATTAGATTGTGAAAGTTTGAATTTCATAAATGAGTTTGGAAACACCAACAATTTTTTCATTTAGATTGTGAAAGTTTTAACTCCACGAATTGTTCTTGAAATTTGAATTGATAAATGTTTGAAATCCGTGAATCGTTCATCGAGTTTGAAATTCTAGCAAATTTTTGAACTTCAGCAAGCACCGTATACTGAAGTGGTTCCGTGTTTTAGCTAGGAGTATCATAATATAGGGACTAATATCACTCGTTTTTTGTATTAATAGAAGGTCAAAATGCTACGCTTAATAGCATAAGGATTAAAACCAAATAAAGCAATAATAAGAGGACCAAAAATGTTTACGTAGTATTTTTCCCTTTTCAGAATTTATCTTTAAATATTATTTTTTTGATATCCAGCTTCCTGGCTTACGCCAGACTATTCCTGGATATAGTAGTACCGGTCCCTCAACACTACTACCAATAAATTGCGGGATGTGCCTGAATGACCGGGGTTTTTGGAAAATATTTTTTCTTTATTGATTGGACCGTCAAGTTGTTGTTCAATATCTTAGTGATTTCATTGGTACGTACTCAATTAAAGTTTCAGTTTAAAGAACTTATAAACCAAAATAAAATAAAATCATATACTATAAATTTATGATCATTTCTCTGGTAAAAAATATAAATAACTATTTTAATCCCTATAATTAAAAATAATTATCGTTATGAAGTTTCAGATTTCATCGATCCGTTAAAATTGAAATTTCACTACCGTAGATTTTTTTTTAAAAGAAAAAGATCCGAAAAAAGACAATTGATTCCATTTTTACTAATTTCTATGAATTCTTGTGTTAGCTCAAAGAGCTTTAGGGTCTATCACTTTTAGATAGTGTATATAAAAGTCACCAAATGTCATTAGATCTTGCAATCTCTAGTCAATTAATAACATGAACCAATTTATGGTCAAATACATGTTAAACCACACGAATCATTAACGACAACGCGTATTCAGTGAATACAAATTTAATCTTTTTTAATAACATAAATAACGCTATCTCTCCAACTTTAGTTGTCCAAATTAAGACTGCACTAATTTGTAGTTTGTAATTTTGTATTCACATAATGCAATAATATTGTGTTATTTCTTGATTATGTTGGTGGACCCATATTTTGTACGATGAACTTTCTCTGAGATTTGGTCGACTTTATAAAAAAGGAAAATTAAAACTTAAAAATATAAGTGTAACCACTTGTACTCAAAGCAAAGATGTTAAAAAAAGTCTTCGGGCATAGCTGAATGGCAAAAGATGAGAACTTAAAATCTAGCTGGAGACCTGTAGCGTGGGTTCGAACTCTGGTGGAAGCAATTTGCTCTCTTTTGGGGTAGGACCTTGTAGGTGATATCAGTTGCTCTGTTCTCAAACCCTGGTCATTCAGGCACACCCGCGATTTACTGATAGTACTGATGAGGGATCGGGTCTACTATCTCCAGGAATAGTATGGTGTAAGCCGAGAAGCTGAATATAAAAAAAAAATCTTAAAAAGAAATATAGAAGAAACAACTTGCTCACAACATCAACTATGCCAGATGTTACACTTTTCATTCTTGTTCACAAGTTTCGGTTCAAATCTTGGTATGGATAACCAATAACGACTATGGAGAAGTATTTCATACTTAATGAAAGGTCTTGAGTTTAAATTTTGAGTATGAAATTATTTTTATTAGGAAGTGTTTTACCTTTAATATGAGATTTTCCGACGCAAGTTCAAATTTAGTTAGTCTCCAAATAAAAATAAAAATAAATAATTTCCTTACTAATATTATTTATATATATAATTATCTGATACTCAAAATTTACTGATCCGATTAATTGAAATTACATTGAAATAGGACCATTAAGCTTTTAGAGTTATTTTACAGGCTTGCTTTCTATGCATGCTTTCTTCTTTCCTTGTTGGGCATTTGCATGTAGAGCTGGGCAGTGGGCCGGGCTCGGGACTAGCGGGCCGGATTTGGCAGGGTCGGGGCAGGGCGGGACGGGTGAAGGAGGCGGGATTGGGTTTGGCGGAATTTGCCGAAGTCCTGTCCCGATCCCGATCCCGTCGGAATTGGGTCGGGGCGGCATAGGGATAGGGATCGGGATCCGGGCGGTTTTTTTTTTTTATGTATAAAAAACTTAAAACTCAATAATTAAATAAGACAAGATAGTGTAATAAAAATATCACAAGATTGTTTTTGTGCCTCTTATATTATTTAATAGACATGATTTTTTGGTAATACAAATACAAATACAATTGTCGAAATTGCAACTTTGTGGTGTTGTCCAAAACTTGCAAATTACATAACGAAATTGCAATTAAAAAAAATACATTCTTAAAAAAATATGTTCTAGTTTCTTGATAACTTCCTGTGGTTCTTCGATTGGAATTGATAGTTTTGGTCAAATTGATCCACGTCGCTTCCACCACCTTCGGATAAGATTTCGTTGTAGTTTCGTCTTCTTCTTCGTTGATCTCCGGTTGACCGCACCTTCTCCGCTCCGCTCGTATCCAATCTTTGAATAATACTACAATCTCCAAGCTGTCTCCGACTAATGAGTGTATGTGGTCTCCTATTTGATATCTGTCGGCAGAAAAGCGCTTTCAGACGCAGTTGATGACGCTTGAATGTTCAAAACATCTCGGGCCATCATTGAAAGTGTCGGAAAGGTCTTCTCATTCCCCCTCCAGTATTTCAGCAAGTCTTCACATCCTTCTTCATTGAGAACTGCTTGGTACGGTACAGAACCCTGCAAAACAAAAATATCAAACTCGCTAATTTGGTTAGTAGCGGTACGACCGCACATTCTATTTCTGAGACTTTCAATACTAGCCGCAGAAACAACATGTCTTTTGTGAGATTGTGTTGAAGAAGAAGAAGATGGTATGGAAGCCGGTATGTTACTAGCATTTTCTTGTTGGTAAAACCTATATACTTTTTTGCATTGGTCTTCTACGCTAGACAACACTTCTTCTTTAGTTTGTTCAATAGGTGGTGGGTGATTTGAAATTTTGGGACTTGGAGGTGGTAGTACTTCTATACAATCGTATATAGTTTCAATAAGTGATTTAATACCGTCTATTTTAATAGTCGGATTTAATACAACACCAATAATATAAATAGTGGGAATAGGAATAAAATATTTTTTAATTTTGATAAATATTTTTTTAATAGCTGTCATATAAGCTGTTTTTTTTCATATATTCACTAAGTAATAAAAATATTAGAGCTATATAAAATAATATAGTTGAAATAGTAGGATAATATATACCGGAAAATTCTTTTGTAGCTTGAAAAAATTTCTCTAAAAATATATTAAGTTCAGAAATTTTTACCCAATCGCTATCTACAACCATATAAGCTGGATTTTGATTATGAGAGCTAAAAAGTAAAGTTATAGGTTTTCTATAGTCATAAGCACTAAGTAGTTGCTCGTATAAAGAATTCCACCTAATAGGTACTTCTTATGGAATTTTTCTATAAGGTAGTTGGCAATCGTGACAAGTTTTTTTATATTCTTTTCTTCGTTGTATTCTATTATTTTTAAAAATAAAGTTTATAGCAAATTGTATTTTACTAAGAATGTCTTCAAAAAGTGATAGATCATCCTTTACAGTTAAGTTATATATATGACACGCGCATTTTATATGAAAATGATCGGGAAAAGATGGAGTTAAACTATTTTTTAAAATTGTAATAGTGTAATTGTTAGAAGAAGTGTTATCTAATGTAATAGTCATAATTTTATCGGTTATCCGTAATAATCGCACACTTGATAAATATTTTCTGTAATAAAATTACCAGTATGCCTATCATCTATATATCTATACGCTAAGATACATTTTTGCATAGACCATTTATAATCTATCCATTGACAAGTTACCGTTAAATAATCATGGCCGTTAGTACTACGACCTATATCAGAAGTGATAGCCACTTTGCCATTAAAATGATATAGTGAATAACATAAATACTGTTGATATTCATGTGCAAATTTAAATACATCTCTCTTAACAATTGATCTAGGAAAACCGTTAAAAGCAGAATTATACAAATCTCTAATGTAATGAATAAAACCGGGAGATGAAGGAAATGAAAAAGGCAAACCCTTCACAACAACTAATTTTGCTATTGCTTCCCTATCTCTATGTTTATTGTATTTAGGGCCTACAATACCCCCCGGCATAGGGTTAATTTGACCCTGTACTTGGTCCGGGATAGTATCAGTATGTGAACCTTGTCCCGATGGAGCGAGCGTTTGCGCACCCGATTTTGAAGCCTCGTATTGGGCATACCTAGCTGGATGAGCCCTTGCTACGTGTCTCATTAAACCCCCCCGTCCCACCGTGACCTTTTCCAGTTTTAAATTTTAAAACATCTTTACAAATTTTACATCTATCTACTTGATTCTCTACGTCCCTATAAAAAATGTCCATGCATCTGATTTTAATGGTCGTTTTGGTGGACCTCATCTCATACTAAGGGGAATAGGAGGCATTTCAGTTGAAGGTGCACTAGTGGGTGTGTTGTCATCAACATTAGTGGGTGTATCATCTAGATTATCATCTAAATTAAAGTCTTCTTGAGTTCTAGAAAATAGCTCATCGTCTAAATCTAATGGTATTGTAGGAAAATGTTCAGTATCAACAAAATCATCCTATGTAGGAATAGGATGACTAGAAGAAGTACTCTTGCCCTTGTTGCCCCTACTAGAAGAAGCCTGACCCCTACCCGTAAGCATACGTTTAAATCCTTCCATTATAAATTTATAATTATACTAATAAATAATTAAAGTAAATAAAATTAAGTGTGCTAAATAAAATAAACATACAATAATATTTTAATAAAGGAACGAATGTACCAAATGCCGACGTAACGTCGACGTGTAATAGAGAGGTTGAAAATTGAAACTTTGCTCGATGTAAGATCCTCAAGCTAGTTGCCAACTTCACTCCCAATTCCCAAATGAATAAATAAAATTGAATATTTAGTAGACAATGTAGACTTGAAGAGAGATAGATTGAGAGATTAGAGAGGTTATAGGAAGATTTGTGAGAAAGATGAAGAGAAAATGAGGTATTTATAGTTGAAAAATTGGGTTAAAGTATAAATATAATAACTTATGGGTTAAAAATAAATATTAAGGGGGTAGGGGGAGGCCAAAAATGGCCGTTGCACAACGGCCAAAATGTAAAATAGTCGTTGGTGCAACAGATATTTTTGCAAAAGGGGGATTTCGGGCGGGATCGGGGCGGGATCGGGGCGGGACTGGAGAGCGGGCCGGGACGGGTCAGGACGAGACATTGTCCCATCCCGGTTCGAGTCCCGATACCGCAATTTTTTTAACTATTCGGGACCGGGCCGGGACTGGGCCGACCCGGCCCACTGGCCAGCCCTATTTGCATGTGACACTGTGAGTCTGCAACTTAAATAATCCACTTTATGGGCATTTGAACATAAATACTCCATAAAAAAAGTTACATAACTACCTTTTGCGCAGGAATATTCTGTGGGTTATTATAAATCCTAGCAGCCCACGTTTTTTAAATATTTACTTTTAGTTCAATTACACAATAAATTATTGTATTTTACAATCAATTATTCATCTACCCATTTGTACTTGATTTGACATGACACTATGACAACCCATCCGTTTTTCTATTTAATATGAATTTCGGATGAGGTAAAGACTCATCCATTTCATAAGTTTAAGTCATTTTTAAAAAAAAATTCTTGAAAAAAATATCCAACTCCAAAGTTCATAAAAATGACATCTCCTCCTTCAACTGTTAAGATTACTTTATTTTGGGATGAAGAGATTCTTCATGATAATAATATTGTTCGCTATAGTATTCCACCACAATATCATGTTAAGTTTCTAGTTTTTTTGGATTACGAAATATTACTCAATGTCATACACAAAATAATGAAAGTAAGTGTGAGTATGGATTATCTGTAATAGATAGATGTTCAATATCCATTGCATCGCAAGGTTTAGTGCTTTATGGCGAGTGGATTATCACTGATGACGAGTCTTTGAGAGAATATTTGAGTGCGCCGGAAGAATATAGGGGGTTAATCACCCTCAATGTTCTTGAAATGTATATGGAAAAGATACCTCACAGTCCTAGTGAAGTCTTGACCAGGACTCGTTAGGAAGTTCCAGAAATGCCGACTGCGTCTTGTCCTCAAATCCCTCAAGTCCAGCCTACTCATGGTAATGCTTATACGAACATGAGTTCTTATGAAGACATTTTGAGTGGTCACGTGCCGCTGAAAACTCTAAGTCAGCAGTTTAATCAAAATTATGGGAAAAATTGGTAAATATTCAATTTTTCGTTATTAATTGTGTAGTAGCACATGTTTATTATATATATATGATAATAGTAATATTTTTTGTATCTTTTTAGGTGTTATACACCTGATATGAGTAATATTGGACAATCCTCTCAGTTCGGTGCAGTTGATTATTATCGGTAGGTATACTTTTTAATAATTAAATAATATAAGTATTTTGATGTTTAGTATTTACAATACTTGAATTGCCTCTGTAGTAAAAATTATTCACAAAATTAGCCATTGGTATCAAATGTTGATTTCGGTACAGTTAATCTTTCTTCAAACCTAGACAATATTGATCATTACCGGTAGGTTCATCACCTTGATATTAAATAATTCATATATATTTTGATGTTGGTATTTAAAATATGTTACCTATTTTTCGTGTAGGAAGATCCCTTTACTAGATGGTCATGATTATTAAAATCATATAGAAATATCATCGAGTATAGCGATGATATACTGAATGCAGAGGTATCCGATGATGATGCCGTAAATATATCAGACAATGATGTTGATATTCATCCTCATAGAAATGAACAACAATTAGTAGAAATGATGCAAATTCAGCCACACCAGCAAGAATCGCTGGCAGAAAGCCCAATTCACCAGCACGAACCGATGGCAGAAAGCCCAATTCAGTGGCATTCTGACGTGATTCCATATCTTAACAATCTTCAAGGTCGTCCTGATGCCTTTGTCTTCACCAGAGAACATAATCCAATTCGCCAAAAAATATGAAAATAATCGAACGATCTTGTAAATGATGAAGTTCACCTCGCAAAAGGCATGCTTTTCCCTTTCAAAAAGGCAACGCAAAGGGTCGTCAAAATTTATAGCATCAAAGAAATGAGGGAGTTTAGAGTTGAGGATTCAACCCGAAGCCTGCAGAGATTGATTTGCAGATGTGAGCATCAAGGTTGTCAATGGATGCTTCGGGATATTGTTACTCATGATAGTATGTGGACTATCACAAAATTTCACTTACGTCACACTTGTGATATGGATGATAATCGAACAAATCATTTTAATTTAGATATAAATATGATTGCTCATGTGTTACTTGCTGACATTGCCGAAATCCCAAGGTACCCTATTTGACCAAGTTCATTATAATTTTGACATCAATTAAATTATCATTGTTAAATGTTGTTTGTTTAAAATTATCCATATTTCCCATCAAATAATGCATCAGAACAATTTTGAGAGTTTATGGTAAAATGATAAGAAAGAGAAAGAAATATCTCGGGGTTATGCGCGATTTTGAGATGATTTATGATACATGAGAGGGCTCTTTCCAGCCGTTGCCGAAGTATATGGCAACTCTACAATGCTTCAATCCTGGTACTGTTATAGAGTGGAAGCTCACCACCTACCCTGGTGTGACCAGTAATATTTTTAATTTTATGTTTTGTAGATTCAAACCATGCAAATATGTATTGTTTGTGGATAGAACAAAATAGACCAAAGCCATATTAGCAGATAGTGGGAAATTGATGCCAAATCCTGCAAAAATATTCGATCATCATAATAAAAAATATGAGCAATACAAGATGAAAGAGTATAATCATACTGAATATGTGTTTGAAGTCAGGACAGGTTCTTACCAAGGTCGGGGAGGCAACATTCATACCATTTATGAGATTACAAGAACGTGTAGTTGTGGTAAGTGGAAATCATATCACATTGCCGTATTCTCATGCCATCAAGTGTTTTGAGACAATTGGAAAAACGGTATCAAATTATGTGGCATCAGAATATAACATCAAAAGTTATCTTAAAGCGTATGTCGGTCGTTTCTACCCACTTGGTGATCAGGCTTATAGACCAAACGAGCCATTTTCAATGATTTCTAATAAGAAGTATATCCGTAAATTGCATGTTAATGCATGAACTCAGATTCCCAATCAAATGGATGTTCCGGATAGGACATACTCTCGAAGGTGCTCGACGTGTAAGGAGTTTGGCCATGATAAGCGTTTGTGTAACATACTGGACCGTGGTGGTGCAAGTACCTCTTGTGGTGGAAGAGATTCTCGTGGTTGAAGAACCTCATGATTTTATGAATGTATTTTAATTCTTGTTGACATATTCGAATTATCTTGAATTATGAATTTTAAGTATTTTTCTTCTTGTAATGAATGTTGTAATGTTTTTAATAAAGGATCTTGAATTAAACATTTTATCATCAAGAAAGTTCTATTGAAAATTTTTATAACATACAAAAATTAGAAAAGTAATTTAATCTTCGTTGCTCTCTGGAACTACCTCGTCGCCGTATTCATTTTCCTCATCTTCCTTACTTGCATTCTCTTCTTCATTTCTTTCCCCATTATCCTCGTTGTAGTCTAGATCCCAACTATCATCATTAGGAGCACTCGCTTGGTTAACACAACAATATGGCACTCCACAACCTAATATTTGTGGTAAATATTTTAGAAGACCTATCCATTCTTGAATTATTGGATAAACTAGATAAGAAGAGTCTCGATGAATTTTTTTATTTTGTAACAGTTTCCAATGATCTTCTTCACCCTCTCCTAAAAAATTAAGATCGTCCAAAGCATGATACATATCTAGTGCTTTCTGCATTTCTGAAATTTCTTTCATCAAGTGTTGGATAACCAGTGATTCATACTTGAATTTGAAGGTCTGATATGTAGCAGACAAAGCTTGTGGCACAACTAAACTATGCCAGCGACATAATACCTCACAATCACACCTTTTTAAATATAATTGAACCTATTGAAGCTTTTCACACCAAATTATAGTTCTTTCGGGTTTTGAGGAGAGTGTGTCACCCTCAATTATGTGTCAACAATCTTTAAATCAACATTGATACAAATTGGTTGATTTTCAAAGGGATGAAGAACACCATACCATTTTTAATTAGATAAATCTGTGTAACATCCTAATATCTCTTTTTCAAAATATGATTCAACTGTGTTTGTGTTTGTTATCCTACCATGAGGCATTGTTGAGCTACCTTCGCCTTTTTGTCTATTTTTGAACCAACTATTGATTGTAAGTTTTCTAGACATTTTTAAAATGTGAGTTTTTTAACCGAATGAGTTATATAAAAATTCCGCATGTAAATGTTGTGCAATATAAATGTGTCATATAAAACGGTCAAAAATGAGCATAATGTTGTCAAATTAAGGATGTCATTCCGATAACTCATATATTGCGCATATAAAAGTTGTGCAATATAACTGTGTCATAGAGCATAGTGTTGTCAAATCAAGAATGTCATTTTGATAACTCATATATTGTGCATGTAAAAGTTGCGCAATATAAATGTGTTATATAAAGCGGTCAAAAGCGAACATAATGTTATCAAA
The DNA here is from genome assembly GCA_029783415.1 of Anisodus acutangulus. Taxonomy (NCBI): domain Eukaryota; kingdom Viridiplantae; phylum Streptophyta; class Magnoliopsida; order Solanales; family Solanaceae; genus Anisodus; species Anisodus acutangulus. The sequence goes on from CM056502.1 coordinate 38,869,282, forward strand.
TCAAGGAGTAGTATATAACATGAATGACGAACAACTAGCATTCACATTAAAATGAGTTATTATGTCAATTTGGAACCAATTTTCTAATATTACTTATATTACATGTTCTACCCTAGCAGACATATTCGAAGCAATGGGTAGGATATGAGAACTAGATGATGATTTTAAATACTCAAATAACCCGAATCACATATACAATCAAGAATACAATAATACAACGAGAGCTGAGTGAAATTGGTGTATTAGGGAGGTTGAAATGCTAGAACAAAACTTGAGGGCACTCAGACTCAATCGTCCAAAAAATCGTGCTACGTCAATGCCTCGTGGTACACCACAAGAGTTCAATTGTTCTCTTAACCATTTTCGCGAAGAGAACAATCGAATGAAAATACGTTTCCTCAGGGTAGAACATGGTCAACATGGTTACGTCAGATTCAGATTCAAGTGGGATTCAGACTGTGAGATGTCCGATGAAGATGATTCCCCGTGATCCTATTAATATTTTTTTATATAATAAAGTAGGTAGGTAGGATCATAATGACGACCCCAAGGGTATTTGGGGTGTGCAAATATATAAGTAGTCTTTCATTTTTTATTAAACTATAAAATATTCGATGTCGAGTAGTAGAAATGTATATTGGTCAGTATTCCTTCCAAATGATCTGAATAGCAGTGGTCATGATAGCTCAAATCATAGCAGCTATTTTGGTGATTCGAGTTATCTTGATAATAATGAATTCAAGATAGACGATTTGAAATGTGAAATATTCAGATCCATGAGAATATTATTGCGGGTTACACCCAGAATGGGCATATCGGCATGCTGAATCATAACGTCTTATTCGTGACTTGAAAAATCTCAACGCTCAAATCCCAGCAAGGTTCTCAATGACCATGCCTCGAACTGATCAACATTCTTGTGAGGTTGTTGTACGGAGGATTAGAAAAGAAAACAACAGAATGCTAACAAGACATTGTAGATTTTACATGTTAAAGTTGGCCGAAGAACAAGCATCATCAACGGGTAGAGAACTAATATCTACAGAAATAAGATATGTCTTAAGAAATCCAAAATATTATTCTGAGGACGATATTGAGGACTTTCTATTCTAATGATGATTAGGGGTTATTTTGGTTCACTTGCTTAATTTTTTGGGTCATTTAAGTTATGGGCTCATGATTTAATTTATATTTTTAATTTATGATGAAGTCATGAATTTGAATAAAATTAGTATGTTTAATTTTACTTTGATTGTTATAGTCTATTATTAATTTATATAAGCGTCTTAGAGTTAATAATACATAAAAAGTTCAACAATTCATAATTTTTAATGAAAACACAAATTAATTAGTACATAAAAGGTGTCGATTACATAATACATTTAAAAAATATAGAAAATACATAATAAATGAAAACGTGCAACTAGTAAAAATAAAATATATAAAAATAATAAATTAAATCGAAAATACACAAAAATAATAAACAACAACAAGATATCACAAATAATCTTCCAAAATTTCAGTTTTTCTTTCAAAGATTTTTCTCGTGTTGAATATCTCTAAGGTTATCCTTGAAAAAACTTTGGTTTTCTTCGGATTCTTTTAGCAAGCCCTCCAGAAGGTCAATTTTTTCTTGAGCTTCCATAAGTCTAAACTGCAAGTCAAACTTCATGGTATCTCTAGTGATACGTGAAGTCATGATATCTCAATCAACATGAAACTTTTTAAACTTTGCTGTCACATTTTATCCACGGGAATGTTATCTTTCCATCGAAAATGTTTGCAACCATTCATATCCTATAAACATTACAAGAAAATTAGTTTTGAAAGTAAAATATGTAGATAATGTGAATAAACTCTAAACCCTAAAAACTTATAAAAATACTTACTTCGGGCACTTTACAACGCCAAAAACGATGATCCGAATTATCTTGGGTCCTTGATGTTCTTTGCTTACAATAATAACCACATTCACAAACATCGGGTTCTATAGCAAAGTTTGACGTTTTCGAGCTTTGAGACATGATTTTCGGGGGCTAAGGTATGGTAAAGGAGTGAAAATGGAGAAGGTGAAGAGTGAAGATGAAATGGAGAAGGCTGGCTAGGGTTTATAATAATCCCTATTGCGCATGAAATTCCTGCGCAAAAGGAGTTAACTGCGCCGTTACAGTTAACTTCTTTTGCGTAGTAATTTCGTACACAAAAGATAGTTATTTAATTTTTTTATGGATTATTTTGATTCATCAACCCACAAAATGGATCATTTAAGTTGCGGACTCACAGGACTTTGGCTACCTAAAGACAAGTCCGGCTACGCAAAATTAATTAATTATACAAGGACGGTTGTCAATAATTAAAATGAATAGTCGAGTAACATTTTTTTTAAGTGCAAGTGTTAACCAGATTACTAAAGCAATAGCATGGAATTAATTAGCTGAACTTCATGAATATATTTAGGAACTTCCTGTTTTAGATAATTAGATAAAAGGGGTTTAAGCGGATACAATTAAAATCAAGGAGTGTATTTGTAATTTAGTCATTATAGGATTTTTAGTGTAATTTATGTTATTTTATATTTGAGTGAGAAAAGGAGAAATTATATCTATATCAATTAATTATAGACGTGACTGATATCGGCATGTGTAGATATCCATGATGATGTTCTTGTATTATGAACAATTAATAATTTCATATTAACTTTTCTTCAAATTATATATTCAACTTTCACATTCATATTTAATTGAGTACTCTGTTTAATTTCCTATGCAAAACGTGCCATGCATATGAATTAACATAAGTCTCTTATATATATCATCTAAGATTGTGATGGCTTTTGGCTAGTCATTAGTCATTGAACCTAACTAAGATTATTCTAGATTTTAGCACATGTTACATGAATTTGAGATGGTAAAATGAAACACCAAAAGAGTATAACAAGTATTGATAATAATTTGATTCTACTAGTGAATTAGTTAGCAATAATTAATTAACACGTACACGTCGTACCATTTATCGTTGATTCATTTTAGTCGCTTCACGTCCTTGAATTGTTATTTATGAATAATTTGAGAAATCAGATAGTAAGATTCTATTTTAATTTCATAGTCGAAATTATTCTTCATTTTGAGTGGAGTCGTTTCCCACTCCCTTTATGAGACGTTAAGAAACTTTTATTTTTAGAATTAAGTTTTATTGCGACATGTTGTGCTTTCTCTTAATGCTAATAGATTAAGTTGACGGATCACGCGTCCAACACATATATTTTGGCCTTATGTGTCCATAACTCAAAAAAGGTGATGTAACCGGCCTCCAAACGACTAAATATACCAATAGGGTCTTGACAAATTCCGGAGCTAAGTGTATTGAATGAGGTTCAATTGAATTTTATTCATAAAAAAAGGAAATTACATCATACGAGTAGAAAATAAATTATTTTAGAGTCATAAATTCAAATTCTCCAATATAACATTCTATTAATTTTTGAATTTCCTTATATAATTTTCTGATTTCGCCACCATCTGAGTGTACTTAAGTTTTTATTATTACACATTCGTGTAACTCACAAAATGAAATCAAGAAAGAGAAACAAACAAATTGAGGATAATAAAACAGAGAAAAGCCCGCTTCTCACGTTAATCCCGATTAACTTAACTTCTAGGAGTATTAAATATTACATACTTTTTAAATGGTTTCTTACAGATGCAAAAGCAACGTTAAGTTTACCAAATTTTCATTTTTTAAAAAGATGGGTCGTGCACCAATCTATAGGATGTTATGACAATTTCTTACGTGCTGGGTAAAACTTTACATGTATCGGGTAGTTATATCGAATTAATAGACGTATAACATGTGTTTGAACATATATAATTATTACTAATTAATCATAATTAATTGATGTATATTTTCATTTCACTAAATCAACTAACTATGATATCATGTAAACGCTAAATGCCTCCTCTAGGTAGAATAGTGTTAAAACAAGATTCATTATTTTCAAGAAAAAGAAGTCAAATATTTTCTTTCTACACAAATTATAACAAAGCATAGGAGATCATCTTCTCGTCTCGTGCACGAACAAAATCTTTTCATCATCGTCTTCCTCAGTCAAAGAAATTGATATGTTTACAAGTGAATTCGAATTCTAAACTACTGAGTGCGAAGTGTAACAACATTTTATTCTAATTTGTGCAATGAAAATAGACTTACAATACGTTTAAAAATAAATTATAATTCAAGTTGAAGTAATATGTGCACTTGCAAAGTTAAGTTTACGAATGACTGTTGAACTTTATTCATTATAGCGCTAAAGTTAAAATTTTATTTTTTATCTCATTAAAGTTGCTGAATTTTCACCCACTATTTATGATAATGTCACTAAATTTTATTCACTATAGAAGTAACATCACAAATTAATTTTTATTTCATTAATTAACTGAACTTTATTGGCTATAATTACTAAAACTATTACAGCGTGTAAATCTACATGTAACTCATCCGATTATTCTTCAACATCAATTGCTTCGGACCTCCACTTAGTTTCACCCAACTTTATTTTGGTGATACGATTTGACTTGAAAACGTATGAAAATAATAATCAAATACGCGGAATTAAACAACACAAAGTAAGATAGATTTGATAGAAGAAAGAAGAGATTGAAATCAAGTAATTGATCAGAAACCAAGGGAGAAGAGACTTGAATTCATGATTGAATTACCAACCTGGATACATTCAAAGAGAGGTTCAATTGAAGAGATTAAGGCTAACCCTACACTAATCCCTACACTCACTAGGAGCAACTACACTACACTACAATCTAGAACCTAGATACTAGAGAATCACTCTCAATCAATATTCATCAAAGCTAAGTAATGAATTAACAAATGTAGTAATTATACTACTTAGACTAAGAAGACTACTAAGCTATTACAATTATTTCCTTAATGAAGTAAGGACCTTGTTTGGTGGTCTTCTCAAGGAATGATGTCTTTGTCTTTAAAGATTGGCCTCTTTGCATAAATAACTGCCTCCCCGTCTTGACATCTTCATCAAATACCATGCTTCTCTTCTTCAACCAAGTTGAGTCCTTCAAGGATCTCCAAGGCCTCTCCTTGCATGAACACGACTCGTATGGCTTGGAGCTGCTCAACATAGTCTCGGGTGAAGGAACTTGAGTGAGTTGTGTCTTGTTCCTTCCATGCTATTTCCCATAGCTTGATCATCTTCACACATAGGTCTTGAATGGCCTTCAAAGACCCATCCTTCATCATCAAGGAGTGAGGTGTGAAGATAACCGTTTGAGTCCCCCTGAAGCTCCTCAAATGTGGTGAATATGCTCTATAGATCATCATTGGCTTGAAGCCGAGTTCCAGCACGAAACTTAGCTCTCATAATCACCCTCGCGCCATCCCGTATCATATCATCCTCCCTTTCTTGAAAATGATTCGTCCTCCAATCCGAACTTTGCAAAAACCAAAGAAAAATAGACGAAAACATGATCCTCAAAGCATGAGGGTTAGCACAAAAGGAAATAATTATACGTTCACTCCAAGTACGGATAAACTTGTGGTACAACCACACATCAATGGTTATCATGAACCAACTCCTCACATATAAGATTTCAAAAAGTTGATTCCTCCAATCATGAAATGAGGATAAAGCAAAGAAACCAATGGATTTAAAATATCAAGCATGCTCCGCTACATTGATTCTAGATGACATAAAACACATTTGACCCTCATTTTTCAAACAAGGACATCTCCAAGGTAGTACAATCAAGTCAAACAAAGCCTCCCCGGGGTCAAAAGGAAGAGATATCCACACATCTTGGGCAAGACCACAACTATTACCCCATAAGGACCCCTTTCAACATAAGATGTACCCAAAATACCAACATGAATGCCATCATATGCAAATAAATAGTAAAGAAATGTGTCACTCAAAATAACTTCTTCATCTATAGTGTCCTCAAATTTAGCTTCACTATTAGGTTTAAGAACAAGATCAAGCATGCTACTACAATTTTGGTCATATAAAGAAGAATTAGCAATTTATAAACAAGTTTCACCTATCCTTTTCAAACACTCCTTCCCCGCAAGTGTACTATCATTTCCTAAAGGAAGATCTTCATCATAGGGAAGAGCGTCATCATTCCACATTAGATTCCTATAAACTTTGTAACCCCCAAATGTGGCGATATCTACCTCACCACAAAACAAGTGAGCATGCACATCATCGTTAACAATTATGTCATCATTAAATAAGACACTATCCTTAAGGAAAGAGTAATCATTTGAAGTTGGTGAGTGAAGGCATGTAATGTCACTCCTAAAAGGATTAACGTCATGACTCTCTACATGGAACATATCACTATCATAACCTTGAGTCTCATCAAAAGTCAATAAGGTAAGATCAAATGACTCATCTTCATAGGTGTCAAATATGGGCGGTGTGTCATACTCATTCAAAGGATCAACTTTATTAATATCATCACTAATCAGAGATTGATTAAGCACATCACAAGGTTCATCGAATAGTGGATTAACATTACAATCAAGTCGATCAACACAAATATCAACACTAGTTGGTAGTATGTCAAGTTCACAAAATTTACTGACATGTTACCACAAATAAAGTCAACTAGTGTAGAATCATAAGTGTACACACTAGGTGGACACAAATTGATTTTGCAAGAAGAGTCAATTCAGTCATCAAAAGGATCAACTAGTGTCTAGTGTGTGAACACTCCCAATAAGAGCATCATCATTATTTATCAAAGAGCCATTATGCTCCAGACAAGACAAAACCTCATCCTTACTCAATTGGCTATTAGTCACAACATGTTCCTTCAAGTTCAATAGAGTATAAGGATTAGCTTTGTTACCTTGTAGCTCACGTACATAACTCTCGTTACCTCAATCAAGCACCTTGCATTGGCTTTCCTATTTTGAAGAGGTTTGGTTTACTTCACTTCCCAAAGAAACTTGGGATTCTTTCGATTGTTCATCCTCATGAGTACCTACAAAAGAACCAAGACAACTAGAAGAAGTAGGAAGGTTAGAAGGGTTAAAAATAAGTTGTGACAACTCTCTCACATCACTCCGCACAACCTTTCCTTTTTCCACTTTAGAGTTGTCATGTGGCTCTCCCTTAGTCCTCTTAATTTTGTATCTCTCATGTTCATTAGACGAAGGATGAGCCCTCAAAATTCCTTCCGAAGGGTTAGGATGGCCCTTCACTTCAATCTTCCATTTGACTTTATTTGGGATAGCCCTCTCATCTTGTGTTGGTTGCTCCTTGGTCAAGCATTGACCAACTATTTTTTGGAGAGCATTTCTTATTTTCTCAAAATATAAAATATCAAGCTCACTCACCCTAAGCGGTGGGGTACTCGCATTTGCTTCCCATTCTCTACCATTTTCCCTTCTTGCTATTTCTAGCATGCATGAGTAATTATCTTTCGTTTGCAAATGTGTCAAGGGTTAGAGAATACGTCTTTGGCCTCCCAAGGTGAAGATATACTTGTTAGTCTTTATATCACATATAGCTCCCCTATCAATCTTCCAAGGACACCCAAGTAACAAATGACAAGCTCTCATAGGTAGGACATCATAAAGTACTTTGTTATGGTACTTCCTGATTTGAAACTTTACCCAAGCTTGCTTTAAAATAAGAGTGGCAGCCGGGCTCGAATCTGCAGCGGGGGTCGGGCCTGGCGGCGGACGGGAGAAGGCGGCAGATCGGTCAGCGGGCTCTGGCGGGAGTCGGGTCTGCAGCGGGATCGAGCAAGTCCGTCCCGATCCCGATCCCACGGGCTCGGGTCGGGCGGGCCTCGGGCCTGACTCCGGCTGTCCGGGATCTGACGGGTTTTTTTTTTTAAAATAACATATGTATAAAACTCAATAAACAAAACAAGATAGTATAATAAAAACATCCCAAGGTCGCTTTTGTGCCTCTTATATTATTTAATAGATACATGATTTTTTTGTAATACAAATACAATTGTCTAAAATCTAAATACAACTTTGTGGTGTTGTCCAAAAGTTACAAATTACATAATAAAATTACAATTAAAAAAATTACATTCTCAAAAACCTTTAATTGCTTGATGATTTCATGTGGTTCTTGATTGGAATTGGTATTTGTTGGTCAAATTGATCCACGCCGCTTCCACTACCTTACTAAGATTTAGTTGTAGTTTTCATCATCTTCTTCGTTGATCTCAGGTTGACCGCATTCCTTCTCGCCTAAGCTCGTATTCAATCTCGAATAATACCGCAATTTCCAAATTTGTCTCCCGGCTAATGAGTGTCTGTGGTCTCCTATTTGATATGCATCGCCAGAAAAGCGCTTTGACGCAGCTTGACGACGCTTGAATGTTCAAAACATCTCGAGCCATCATTGAAAGTGTCGGAAGGTCTTCTCATTCCCCTCCAAAGATGTTCAATAAGTCTTCATGTCCATCTTCATTGATAACTGCTTGATACTAGCAGTAACCACGCAAAACAAAATATCCAACTTCGCTAATTTGGTTTGTAGTAGAAATGCGACCACACATTCTATTTTCTCGAGGCTTTCAATACTAGCGCAGCAACATATCTTTATGAGGTTGTATTGAAGATGAAGAAGATGGTAAGGTGGTAAGTTACTAGCATTTTCTTGTTGATAAAATCTATATATATTTTTGCATTGGTGTTCTCGCTAGACAATACTTCTTCTTTAGTTTGTTCAATAGGTGGTGGGTGATTTAGATTTTGGGACTTGGAGGTGGTAGTACTTCTATACAATCGTAAATAGTTTCAATTAGTGATTTAGTACCGTCTATTTTAATAGTAGGATTTAATACAGAACCAATAATATAAATAGAGGGAATAGGAATAAAATATTTTTTTATTTTGAGAAACATTTTTTTAATAGCTGCCTTATAAGCTGGTTTTTCCATATATTCACTAAGTAATAAAAATATTAGAGTTATATAAAATAACATAGTTGAAATAGTAGGATAATATATACCGGAAAATTCTTTTGTTGCTTGAAAAATTTCTAAAAATACAATAAGTTAGGAAATTTTTTCCCAATCACTATCTAAAATCATATCAATTTGGCTTTTTATTATGAGTTAAAAAATAAGTTATAGGTAATTTATAGTCATAAGCAACAAGTAGTTGCTCGTATAAAGAAATTCCACTAGTGGATACTTCTTGTGGAATTTTTCTAAAAGGTAGTCCACAATCATGACAAAATTTTTATATTCTTTTCTATGTTGTACTTTATTACTTTTAAAAATAAAGTTTATAGCAAATTGTATTTTACTAAGAATGTCTTCAAAAAGTGATAGACCATCCTTTACAATTAAGTTATATATATGGCACGCATATTTTATATGAAAATGGTCTGGAAAAGACGGAGTTAAGCTATTTTTAAAATTGTAATGCGTAATTGTTATTAGAAGCAAGTATCTAATGTAATAGTCATAATTTTATCGGTAATTATGTAATAATCGCACTTGATAAATATTTTCTGCAATAAAAGTACTAGTGTGCCTATCATCTATATATCTATACTGCTAAAAATACGTTTTTGCACAGACCATTTATAATCTATCCAATGACAAGTTTGAGTTAAATAATCATGCCGTTAGTACTACGACCTATATCGGGCGTGATGGATACTTTGCCATTAAAATGATATAATGAAAACGTAAAATATTGTTGATATTCATGCGCTAATTTAAATACATCTCTCTTAACATTGATCTAGGAAAACCGTTAAAAGCAGGATTATATATATCTCTAATGTAATGAATAAACCGAGATGAAGGAAATGAAAAAGGCAAACCCTCTCCACAACAACTAATTTTGATATTGCTTCCTATCTCTATGTTTTTTGTATTTGGGGTTTACAATTCCTCCTTCATAGGGTTAGTTTGTCCGTGTACTTGGTCCGGGACAGTCTCAGTATGTGAACCTTGTCCCGGTGGAGCGGGCGTTTGCGCACCCGGTTTTGAAGCCTGGTATTGGGCATACTGGGGATGAGCACTTACTACGTGTCTAATTAAACCCTGCAGTCCCACCGTGACCTTTTCCGGTTTAAATTTTAAAACATTTTTACAAATTTTACATATGGCTACTTGATTCTCTACGTCCCTATCAAAAATGTCCATGCATCTGATTTTAATGGTCGCTTATCGGACCTAAATCTCATACTAGGAATATGAGGTATTTCAGGTTGAAGGTGCACTAGTGGGTGTGTTGTCATCAACATTAGTGGGTATATCATCTAGATCATCGTCTAAATTAAAGTCTTCTTGAGTTCCAAAATAGCTCCTGGTCTAAATCTAATGGTATTGTAGGAAAATGTTGAGTATCAACAAAATCATCTGTGTAGGAATAAGATGACTAGAAGAAGTACTTGCCTGGTTGCCTTCTCTACTAGAAGAAGCACCCTTACCCTTACCCTTAAACATACCTTTTAATCCTTCCATTTTAATTATGATAATAAATAAATAATTAAAGACAATAAAATTAAGTGATCTAAACTAAATAACAGACAATAATAATTTAATGAAGGAACGAATGTAGCAAATGACGTAACGTCGGTAATGTCCAGAAGTTGAAATTGAAACTTTGCTCGATGGAAGATCCTCAAGCTAGTTGCCAACTTCACTACCAATTCCCAAATGAATAAATAAAATTGAATATTTAGCAAACAATGTAGAATTGTAGAGAGATAAATTGAGAAATTAGAGAGATTGTAGGAAGATTTGTGAGAAAGATGAAGAGAAAATGAGTTATTTATAGTTGAAAAATTGGGTTAAAGTGTAAAATATAATAACTTATGGGTTAAAAATAAATATTAAGGGTAGGGGTTGGGGGAGGGAGGGGGCTAAAATGGCCAGTTGGCACGCCATATCTAAAATGGCCGAGTTGGTGCAACGACCATTTTTGCAAAGGCTCTGGTCAGAGGCGGGCTCGAGGCGGGTCAGGTCTCATGAACCTGAGGTGGGCTCGGTCTGCCTGCACAGGGCGGGCTGGGTCTCGCGGGACTAGACATCGTCCCGTTCCCGTCGAGTCCCGCCCCCGTATTTTTTTTTTTTTTTTTGCGGGGTCGGGGCGGGACCGGGACGGGCTCGGGACGGGCTCGGGTCGGGGTCGGGCTGTCCCGGCCCACTGGCCAGCCCTACTTTAAAACCCTTGATTCAACGCAATCCTTCAATATTAGAACTCTATAGGGTTAGTAATGGTATTGAGTTGGCAAATTCAATTGCTCTACCAAGGTAGAACTTACCACATTAATGATATTATCCTCATCAATGACCATAGACCCAATCATACCTTTAATCTTGCACCTTTCGATAAATAGGTTCTTTCTTTCTTGCATAAGTTGAGCCATTCACACTTCATCACATTCATGACGCTTAAGAAAATGATCACCCGTAATCATGACACTCACCCCACCATCACACCAAGGCACTTCATTACTACCATAGACTTCACGATTAGCCACCACTTAATGAACATTCCCTTTAACCAAATCACCTCCATATCGAGAGTAAGCCACATTTGCATGAGAGTAATAAGTACTAAACGTCTCACTACTACAAGTAGGAAATGTAAAATCTCCTCTTCCCCTAGGACTAATTTAATTCCATATCGATGCTTCCCTCCCACTTTCAACATCATATCCATATTGAGAGTATGGCAAACTTGTTATAGGATAAGAAACACGATTCATTGTATATCCTTCTTTCCTCCTACGATGACTCCGACTCGGTCCAGCGCACACACTTATACCTTCTAGCCTAGTATAGGAAGTGTCATAACGGAATGCACGTGAATATGCTCTAGAATATTCTCCGCAAGGTTTATGTTCAAAATCATTAGCCTCGCGGTCATATTCACCATAAAGCGCACGACTACAAGGTTCATGTTCATCGCAAGTTCCTACTTCATGCGACTCTTCATAAAATGATTCATAAAGTATGTGTGAGAAAGAACTATACCTCAAGTAGCCTCCACATCCATGGTGTGTAGTATGATGATCTTCATAACCATCGTCGTCACTATAGGACTCTTCATTAGGCTATTCTACTCTCTCATCTTCTTCATAAGATCCATGAGATCGATTTACCTCATATTCACCTCCGGAGAATTACTCTTCACCATTATATGGTTTATGATCATAGTGACCACCATTGTCTCCATAAGCTCCATCATTATCATGGTCATAACCTCCATCACTAGAGCTATAGCCTCCCATATCATCACAAAAACCCGATGCAATAGATGACATATTTCCTCATAACTCCTCTCCTTATGACTCATCTTCATGTACCTACAAAGCGAGTAAACAAGGTTAGTAATAAGAGTTTCGCACCAACGCTCATATTTGGACTCGTTTGTGCTTGGCTAGCACCACTCTATAGTTCTCACCACTCTATAGTTCTCACCACTCTTGCCTTTTTCCCTCTCAATAGAGTATCCTTAAGCTCATCAAGAACCTACAACTCAAATCATAACCCAGTAATATCCAAGCATCGGTTCAAAGTGGAAGTTATGTGACACTAAGAACGGACAATCAAAGCAAACGGACAAGAGCCAAATAATTCACAACGAAACAAAAGAGAAAAGCACAAAAAGAATGGACACAAAATGAAATTCGAACTCAAGAACTAATTTAACAATCAAATAGGTCAATTACTTGATGTTAAATAGTTTAGAGAATCAAAGAAGTGAAAAGAAATGAATTCGGAATGATCAGAGATCACAAAACCTGAAAAAGCACGGTCTGTTACGCCTGAGCAATGTCTCCAGTTCGCAGACACTGTTTGTGATGGCATTTGCAATTCGCAGACTGTGCTCAAGGATTGGCCAAAATTCTATCTCGATTTGCGAGTCATATGCGAACCACATATATTATTTGCGGCAACATTTGCGGTTCGCAAATGCCGCTCCTCTGCCAATTCGCTAATGACGTAATTTTTTTATTGGAGCTCATTTGACTGACCTTCTTTTGATTATTCCTTGTATTTGGACTCATTTTTAGATATTTTGCTAATTTTGACCACAAAAATACTTTTCCAACTTTTGACTTGAAAATTTTAGATGAAACACCATTTTTTTGCTTCTTCTTTACCAAAACAATGAAGAACAATTCAAATTTTCAACTACTCCAATTCCAACTCAATTTGCTCTCGAATTTCAGATCTAGACTCTCATTGATATAGAGAATAAATCTCAATACAAATTGAGATCAATTGCCCACCAAATCAATGAGACCCAATTGGAGTTCTTCTAGTTCTTCAAAAGCTTTAATGTCCAACAATGGTAAATTTTTCAATTTGCTCGGAATGCTTCCAAGCTTCATATTTTGAGTCTCTATCAATAGATAATCAAAGCCTAATAACTTTAAAGCTTCAATTCTTGTTCAATCTTCAAGACCCAATTAAAAAATTCCAAAACCTCCAAGTGCAACAATGATGATTTTTTCAAACACCTCTAAATTTCTCCAAACTTTAGATCTAGGTAGATTTGACCTTTAGAAACTCAAATCTACACTTAATTTTACTCAAATTTAACAACACCACCAATTTTTTTTGGAATTTACAAAATTTTTAGATTTTTGTGAATTTTCAAATAAGAAGAACATATGATTAAGAATTATAGAAACAAATCTCTAGCCTAAGCTCTTTTACCAAATAATATGATTCCTAAAGCGAAACTCTAAGAATCAGATGCGGAATTGAAAAGGATAGAAGATTAAATACAGAAGTAGTTATTCCAAGCAACCAATGATGTATCAAATCAAAGACCTCGAGGACATGAACTACAAAAGAACCTAATCTATGAAAGTTTGAGTGATTCCAATAGTGAGCAATACTCAAGTGTGAATCACAATTAAGATCTAAAACAACCAAGCAATTACACTAATTAGGTCGTGAACTAAATCCTATCACTACGACAAATGATACGATTCGACTTGGGAATGCATGAAAACAACAATTAAATACGCGGAATTAAACAACACAAATTAAGATAGACTTGATAGAAGAAAGAAGAGATTAAAATCAAATAATTGATCACAAACTAAGGGAAAAGAGACTTGAATTCATGCTTGAATTATCAACTTGGATACATTCAAAGAGAGGTTCAATTGAAGAGATTAAGGCTAACCCTACACTAATCCCTACACTCACCAGGAGCACTACACTACACTATAATCTAGAACCTAGATACTATAGAATCACTCTCAATCAATATTCATCAAAGCTAAGTAATAAAATAATAAATGTAGTATTTACACTACTTAGGTTAAGAAGACTAACTAAGCTATTACAATTATGTCCTTAATGAAGTAAGGGCCTTGTTTGGTGGTCTTCTCAAGGAATGATGGCTTTGTTTTTAAAGATTGACCTCTTTGCATAAATAGTCACCTCCCGGTCTTGACATCTTCATCCAATCCCATGCTTCTCTTCTTCAACCAAGTTGAGTCATTCAAGGATCTCCAAGGCCTCTCCTTGCATGAACAAGACTTGTATAACTTGGAGCTCCTCGACATAGTCTCGGGTGAAGGAACTTGAGTGAGTTGTGTCTTGTTCCTTCCATGCTATTTTCCATAGCTTGATCATCTTCACACATAGGTCTTGAATGGCCTTCAAAGGTCCATCCTTCATCATCAAGGAGTGTGAGGTGTGAAGATACCCATTTGAGTCCCCTTGAAGTTCCTCAAATATGGTGAATATGCTCTATAAATCATCATTGGCTTGAAGCCGAGTTTCACAACGAAATCTAGATCTCATAATCACCCTCGCGTCATCCCATATCATATCATCTGGTCATGGATAGATCACCCAGGTTCGGGTCCATAAGAAGTGATAATTGTCCTATGAAGACTCGTTTTTGCTATGGCTTCGATGGGTTCCCTTAATCAAGCCACTGCCTATGAGTCACTGACTCATTCTTCAACAGGTACGTGGTCAGAGCCCTGGCTCCTCCAGTGCTTGGGAGCTTACGACTTCATGTTCTATTTCACTCTCCGATGGGAGTTCTCTTCACCCTTTCTTCACGATACTACTTCGCTATCGGTTAACCTGGAGTATTTAGCCTTCCAAGGTAACTTTACTATTATTGTGATTAGTAAAGTTCAGTTAGTTTAATGTTTTACTTTGTAATCCGTAAAATTTGATTACTTTAAAAAATGAAAACTAATTTAATGACTTTATTATTTATTATTATAATCAATAATGAACGGTATCTTTATTTATTTTGAACCTTCTTTTTCTTTAACCTTTATTTTGGTGTTTGCTAGGGCAGATAGCATCTAGCTAGTCGAAAGCATATATGCCAATAGCATCTAGCTAGTCGAAAGCCAAAACTTTAGATATTTTCTGCTTTGATGTGATCAAAATCATAAGATATGGCTGTTCAAATAAAGTAGATTACTGATTCTTTTTATGTTGCTTCATTACTTGGATAAAAGAACTTAAGTACTTTGCATACATCATGAATTTGAACCATTCATAATGGTTAATTAATTTAGTTTAGTTATATCTTAAAACACCGTCAATAAATAATTATTGTTAATTATAGATAATTAATTCTTCTTTAATCAATGAAAGTAGAATATCCAAATAGAGATATTCCGCATTTGTACCGATTTGACATTCTTCCTCCCTACTTTATGAGGTTTCATCCCGACACCTCAACTCGGTCTAAACAAGTGTTTTAAACACCTCTAACACGGTTTGTTCCTCACTCTCCCTTAAATGACTTATATGCACGTTAGGTAAATTAATACCACGCATATAATTATTTTTGTTAATTAGATGACTATAATGAGTTTTCTGCCTATTTTATTAAATAAATAATATTTTATAAAGTAACTATACAAAATGGAACCAAACGAAAAAAAATTGGCAGTATCATTTCTTCTATAGTGAAAACACATGGATGGTCGTTTAAAATTGACTTTATTTTCTTATTTTGACACCTTAACTAAATTTGAACAGGTATAAATGTTCCTAAATGGAGAAAAGGAAAAATTCTAGGCTTAAAGTAAAGGGCTACATGTCGAAAAAATGTATATATTGCACAGGATTCCTAATAAGATTTATTTTAATTCAACTATTGACAAAATTAGTAAAAGCTAAAAGAGGATTATTAGGTAATTATAACTTTCAAGATAAAATGAATCTCACACTGAAATCCTATCTTAACAATATGTTCTTGTGGTGTTGTTCCTTTTCATTACTTGTAGCATTGGAATTTATAGACGACCTAGCTAAAGTCATTTCCTTTTAATATGGAATTAAGTCTATTCTAGGAAATTTCTTAGTGCTTTCTTTCCAAACAATCTTTTCTTGTCAAGACTTCGTTTTGTTTTTCGATGATCCATAATTATCAAAGTGTGTGATAATTATAATTTTATTTAAACTGATCAAATAGTCTAATATCACATATTTATTTAATTATGTTTTGATATAACATGCCTTTCACGTGTGATTTGATTGTTTTCTTACGTTTTTTTATGATAATAGATGGCAACTATACTCAAACTCAAGGCATCTGTCTCTACATCTATACCATGATAAAATATTATGATATATATTATTCCACATGAAGGGATCATTATTTTGAAATATTATAGCATGCAATAGACGTTGCATAACTTATCCTATAAGAAGAATAAGAGAATTAAGTCACTTAATGATGTGGACATAAACATAATATCCTTTCCTTTCTCAACCACTTCTATCCACAAATCTTCTAACAGGTGCCCTTACACACGGCTTCCAATCACCCACTAATTAGGAGAAAATGTTCCTAAGATTTTTCTAAAGATGTTTAACATAAGCAAATTTAAAATTTATAATTTCTATAACGATATTAAATTAATATATAATAACAATTGAATTCACGGGCAAAAAGTTATAAATATTTTATCATATACATAGGATATCAATAAAAAATAGTGCGGTTTCGTGAAATCCATTGATAACTAAACTCGCCATTGTGTTTAGATATATGTATTGCTAGTATAGTTTTTTTTTTCACACTATCAATCGAGTAGTACCCTCGCGCGCGGCTTCGAATCATCTACTTTCGAAATTAAAAAAAATTCCAAGTTTTTGACGGTAGGAATTTAACTATATATATATATTATCAATCTAAGTAATTTTTATGCCATCAGATCATCTAAAGAATATCTACAAATAACATTCTTAAATATGATATTTATAATGTTAAAATAAAATTAATTATCTATTATAACAAATAAAAATAATCTGATAATAGAATTTTTTTTTAAAATAGATCATTGTATTTAACTTAAATTCATTGTAGTTCGACAGCTTGATGAATTGGTATAACTTATTGTTTTAGAATCGACCTTTGTGTTGGAAGTAATCATTAGTTTCAATATACTCCCTCCGTCCCAACAATTGTCTTACTTTCCTTTTTGATTTGTCCTAAAAAAATATATTTTTTTATATATAGTAAGTTGACAATTCAAATATTTTACGTTGGCAAATTTAAAATCACAAGATTCGAATGACATTTTAATACATTACACACATCTTTAAATTAAAACCACAAGATTCAAATATCAAAATAAGACACTTAAATTGAAACAGAGAAAGCATGTTTTTCTAGTTTTGATGTTTCCTTTTGTTTCAACTACTACTTAAAAGAAAATACATCTTTTCACCTCTAAACTTGCACCGAAAACTCACTTTAGCAATTAAACTTTATTGATAATTATTTACCCCCATATTCTTGTCGATAGTGTATTAAATAACCCCCTAAGAGGTGACATGGCAGAGAAATTGCACTCTCTTCCTAGAAGCAAGTGAGAAAAAAATTATTTTAAAATCTGACAAATCATACACATGTAATTTTTTAATTGGTTAACATATATTTAATACTTTTAATATTATATTCTTGATATATTAATAATGAGGGATATGATTAGAAATGATGATATCCGGGACAGAGTGAGAGTGGCCTCAGTGGAGGATAAGATGCGAGAAGCGAGGTTGAGATGGTTCAGGGCATGTGCAGATGAGAGACACAAATGCCCCAGTGTGGAGGTGTGAGAGGTTGACTATGGACGGGTTCAAGAGGGGTAGAGGTAGGCCGAAGAAGTATTGGGAAGAGGTGATTAGACGGGATATGACGCAAGTGCAACTTAATAAGGACATGACCTTAGATAGAGGGTTGTGGAGGACACGTATTAGGGTAGAAGGGTAGTAGGTAGTTGAGCATAGTCCTACTTACGCTTACAAACTGGTAACTAGTAGTTGTAGTGTTATTATTGTAGGTCTTCTTAGGCTATCACACTAGTAGGTGCAGTATTGCTTTATAGTCCCATGTCGCTTGATTTCTGTTGCTATGGGTTCTTTAGTGTATTTTGTTTATCTTATTTACATGCGTTAGTTATTGCTTCCTTTTTCAGAACGTGTTATCATGACTTATTCGCTTTTGTTACCGTCATTTTCATATTGCTTTAAATTTCGTGTTCGGGTCCGATAATTTCTCTTGATTTGCTTCTCTTGCTTTGCTTGTGCTTATACTTTGTCTTGAGCCGAGGGTCTTTCGGAAACAACCGCTCTACCTACCAAGGTAGAGGTAAGGTCTGCGTACACTCTATCCTCTCCAAACCCCACGTTGTGGGATTTCACTGAATATGTTGTCGTTGTTGATATATTAACACATATTTTAAATTATACCAATTTTTTAGAGACTAAATCAAATTTGTGGGTCCCACTTTTTAATTTTTCTTCAACATCAGCAACAACTCCTATTGCATCCATGGCTCGGTTTTCTTCTAACTGGTGACGATGGTACGGTGTGTATTTTACTATAATGTCCACTAAGTTTCAAATGTTAGTTATGAGCCTAGTGACGTAATTAAGGTACTCCCCAGGTGTAACAAGTGACAATGGTTGACTGTTTGGAACATGATAGTGCATGTATGACATAGATTGGAAGTGTTTTGGGTTGATAAAGAACTTATGAAATATCAAATGCCAAAGCTGCAAACGAGTTGGGCTTCAAGACCCTCTCGCTTTGTTGGAAATGTTAGGATAATTATGATGACATCTCATAATTATCTCGAATCATAATTAAATCATATAAATTATAATCACATAATTTAGGATGATTAGGATGTGATTGTAAATTAGTATCATGTATTTTGGGATAATTAGACAGGTCTTCCTTAACATTAGCATTGTATACTTGTATGTATATTTCAAGATTGGAATGAAATAAACCATGAAATTGATTTCCTTCATGGTATCAAGAGCCAAAATATTTTTGCCCTAAACCTACCCCAGCCGCCCCACCTAGGGTTTTGTTATACTACAAACCCTAACCTAATTTTCAAAAACAAAACCCTAAACTACTACACCCCCCACCGCCGGCTACCCTAAAACCACCAATCCGTAATTATTATTTTTTCTCTCTTCTCCTTTTCTAAACCCTAGCCGACACCATTAGGGTTTTCTCCTCAAATTCCACCAATCACAAAACACCTTTCTCTCTTTCTTTCATTCTTGTTTTGTCTTTTCATGGAAAACTGTAGCCGAAAAATAAAAATTTCATCCAGCTCTTGCAGTATACAACATCAAGAACTTTATTTCCATAACACTTGAGATGGAAACGGGCAATACACCTCTTGAGCGGAATTATTCAAATTCCATTGTCGCGCATATGAGGTAATAAACCATATCATCCCTTCCGAATCAGCATCGGACATCATTGAGGTAGACAAAAAGTTATGGACTCGTTTATATGCTATAGTCCTTCAATAGATTTATGGCACTATCTCAAATGATCTTTTGCATACCATATTAGAACCAAACTCTACGGCTAAACAGGCGTGGGAACGTTTACAAAATATTTTCAAGATAATAAACTTTCTAGGGCAGTATATCTTGAACACTAATTCACCAATATTAAATTGGATGACTTCTTCAACGTTTTCGCCTATTGTCAAGAGTTGAAGGTACTTGCATACAACTATCTAACGTTGGTTCGCCGGTGACAAATCAAAGGTTGGTTCTTCAATTGATTGGAGGGTTGAATGAACAGTATAATGGGGTTGCTACATTCATTGAACAGAGTAATCCGTTGCCTCCATTTTACGAGGCTCGTTCGAGGTTGATTTTTGAAGAAACCTGCAAGGCAAAGCAAACATCCTCTGAGGCAGCCACCACCGGAACAACTCTTGTCTCCACCAATTCCTATTCTGTGGATTTTGTGACACCTAATTCCAGTTCAGGAGGAATCGGAAACCTCAATAATAATGGTAAAAAACGGGGGTGAAATTGCAATAACAATAAAGGTAAAAATAATGGCGGAAAGGGCCATGGAAGGGGTAGAGGCCAACCCATCGGCGACAGCGGCAACAACCAACAGCCAGGGCAGTGGTGGCCCAGCCAGTGGCAGCCGCAAGCCCAGTCCGGCGGGGGCTAGTGGGGCAGTACCCGTTGTGGGCTTGGGCACCGCAATGGGCTGCCCCACCGTGCCCATACCCCATATCATCATGGGCCAAGCCATGATCCACAAACCGACAGTCCGGAATTCTAGGTTCCCATCCGCAACATGCCTTTGCAGCCCAGACACCATCTTCTGTAGGATATACTCCCACCGATATCGAACAAGCCATGAACAACATGAATCTGAATGTTCCAGATGAGTCGTGGTACATGGACATAGGGGCTACGTTTCACATGACGACATCTCAAGGTAATCTCTCGTGTTATTTTAATATGAACAGTAATAAAAATATTATTGTCAGCAGTGGGCAGAAAATTCCAATTCGTGGTATTAGTCAAGTAAAACTTCCCTCACCTCACCCCCTGTTATATTTGAAAAATGTCTTACATGCACCAAATCTGATTAAAAACTTGATATATGTATGATGTTTTACAATTGACAACAATATTTCTATGAATTTTGATCATTTTGGGTTTTATATGAAGGATTTTCAAACGGAGATGCCACTAATGAGATGTAATAGCACGGGGGACTTGTATCCCATCACTACCACTTCCAACAACCATGTGACCAAACCAACGACCTTTGCAGCTATTACAGTATGCCATAATCGGTTGGGACACTCGGGAGCACCGGTGTTCAGCACTTTTAGGAAGAATAATTTTGTTGCTTGTAACAAACTTTTGGACTCTTCTGTTTGTCAAACTTGTGTGTTTGGGAAGCATGTTAAACTTCCTTTTTCATTATCTACTTTAAATACTCTTATGCCTTTTGGTCTTGTGCATTATGATTTGTGGACATCATCGGTTTTGAGTTCTGCATGTCATAAATATTATATGCTTATTCGAATTTTCTGTGGACATTTCCCTTAGGAGAGAAATCACAAGTCTTCACCATTTATAAATAATTTAGTGTTTTTATCAAAATCCAATTTGGCAAATCCATTAAATGTTTTCAATGTGATAATATGAGGGAATTCATAAATACCCAATTTAATGTTTTTTGTCACCAAAATGAGATGTCTTTGCGTCTTTTATGTCCACATACATCACCTCAAAATGGAAAAGCCGAAAGAAAAATTTGAGCAATTAACAATATCATTAGGTCTCTTCTTGTGCATTCGTCCACACCACCGATATTTTGGCATCATGCACTTCAAATGACCACATATCTTTTAAACATTCTCCCTAGCAAAATACTCTCCAACATATCACCTACACAAATGTTGTACCCTCGTCTCCCATCTTTTACACATTTGAGGGTGTTTGAGTGTTTGTGTTATCCCTTGTTTCTGTCCACAACCATTCACAAACTTCAGGCCCGTTCAACTCCTTCTATGTTTTTGGGATACCCACAAAATCATAGGGGATATAAATGTTATGATTTGACGAATAGGAAAATAATTATCTCCCGTCATGTAGTTTTTGATGAGTCTACATTTCAGTTTGATAATTCTCATATGGCATCCTCACCTTCATATGATTTTTTGGACACCGGAATGCATCCAATTTTACAACATCATCTACATACCCAAAATCAAGTAGGATCGGCCGAAAATAATCCTCCCACCTTATCGGCCCAACCACAAAATGGGACTGGGCCAGTCCGCGGTATGGAGGTCACTGCCTTTTTACCGTCGGCCTCGGCCCAGTCCACTTCTCGTGGCTGTCCTGTGTCCCCGACCTGACTTCCAGACCAAATGCTTCAGGACCACAATTACATCTCCTCTCGGCCCAGGAATATAGCCGGCCTTGGCCCAAAATCCAACAATCCCTCGGCCCACTACCATACCCGAGAGCCATAATCCCAGCCTTCAGTTTTAGCCACCCACAGACCATTAAAACACATGCCATGCACGTGATTTTTTTACCCAAACGCCATTTTAACATGACATCTTCGGTTCAACCATCACCTTTTCCAAAAAATCTCAAAGCAACCCTATCAGATCCGAATTGAAAAGCTGCCATGTTAGACGAAATTGCTCCTCTTATTAAAAATAAGACGTGGAAATTGGTGCCCCGTCCACCTAATGTTAACATAATCAGGTCTATGTGGGTTTTCTGTCATGAAAAAAATTATGATGACTCTTTTGCGAGATACAAAGCTCGTCTTATTGGTGATGGAAGGTCTCAGCAGGTTGGCATGGATTGTGGTGAAACATTCAGTCCAGTGGTTAAGCATGCTAGGATTTACGTCCCAAATCCTACCTAATCAGAAAAATAGTAAAAAAATGAAGAACAAATAACATACACAGATTTATAGTGGTTCATCATTAATACGAGAGCTACGTCCACTTTGCCTCTCCAGATTTTACAATAATGGAGTTTTGAGTTTATAATTCTCTATTTCTCTCTTTTTCGAACACTCTACTGGAAGAAAAACGGCGCCCTAGTTTATATATAGTGAAAACTAGGGCGAACATAATACAAGTCTAAAATTTCCAAAATATCCTACACTAAATAACATTACATTATAAAACTAGGGCGAACATAATACAGGTCGATCAACATACCACACTCTGCGTAGGGTCTTCATAGTGTCGGCGGTGAATTAGGCTCCACAACTCAACAAAGCGAACAACTATCAGGACTATTCTTAGCCTAGCACTTTCAAAATCCTGGTCCATTTATCAGTTGGATGTCCAAAATGCATTCTTACATGACCACTTACAGGAGAATGTGTACATGCACCAGCCCTTGGGTTTTCGAGATTCTACTCATTCGAATTATGTTTGCCTATTGAAAAAATCTTTATATGGCTTAAAACAGGCTCCCCGGGCATGGTATAACAGGTTTGCAAGGTTTGTATCCAAACTGGGTTTCTCACACAATAAGTCAGAACAGTTTTTGTTCATTTATAGAAAGGGCAGTGACATGACATATATCCTTCTATATGTAGATGATATTATTCTCACAGCATCATCTACATCACTTCGCCAGTCTATTATGTCTATTCTTGTAACAGAATTTGCAATGAAGAACTTGGGTCCTTTAAATTATTTTCTAGGCATTGTTGTAACTCAATGTGCAGGTGGTATGTTCCTCAATCAAAATAAATATGCCGAGGAAATAATTGACAAAGTCGGAATGTCCTCCTGCAAACTATCACATACACCGGTTGATACAAAGGCCAAATTGAGTAACTCTACATGTACCCCATACAACGATCCAACACATTAACACAACCTAGCAGGAGCCTTGCAGTATCTGACCTTCACGAGACCCGATATCTCATGTGCGGTCCAGCAAGTATGTTTACATATGCATGATCCAAAGGAAGAACATATGGGAGCTCTTAAGAGAATTATGTGGTATGTTAAGGGGACTCTTCATTTTGGTTTGCATCTGTATAAGTCCTTCATTTCGAGTCTCTCATCCTATACAGATGCAGATTGTGGTGGTTGTCCGGACACACGTCGTTCCACCTCTGGTTATTGCGTGTTTTTTGGAGACAATCTCATTTTATAGTCGTCAAAACGACAACCGACGATGTCCTGATCGAGCACTGAACTAGAATATTGAGGGGTAGCCAATGTGGTTGCTGAATCATGTTGGCTCCGTAATCTTCTTTTAGAGCTAAATTGTCCGATTGTAAAAGCAATTGTGGTTTACTGTGATAATGTGAGTGCGATATATTTATCCGGTAATCCTGTCCAGCATCAACGCCCAAAACACATAGAAATGAATATATTATTTGTCCGAGAAAAGGTTGCACGTGGATAAGTCCGAGTTCTCCATGTATCGTCCCGTTATCAGATTGCTGACATTTTCACCAAGGTCTTTCGCGCGTACTATTTGATGATTTAGGGACAGTTTCAGCATACGAGAACCTCCCGCTAAGACTGCGGGGGACATTATATACTTAGGATGATTAGAATGTGATTGTAAATTAGTATCATGTATTTTAAGATAATTAGATAGGTCTTTCTTAACATTAGCATTATATACTTATATATATATATATATATATATATATATATATATATATTTCAAGATTGGAATAAAATAAATCATGAAATTGATTTCCTTCGGGAAAGGCTGATCAAGGAAAATCAGGAAAGCTCGTGTCAATCGCTGAGAAAGAATCCGGCCAGACAGGTGTGAATGGTACATTCTGCTGATGATATGTGAAGACGCAATCAAAATTACTGAAACTCAACAATAAAAATAAGAAAAAAGAAGCAAGTCATCGTCGGAGAGAGAAAGAACGATGGCAGTGGCTCGTTTTGGTTCGCCGGAGAACAAAGGGAAAGGGAATAGGGGTCTGTTGCAAAGGAAATGCCGGAGCGACGCTGGAAAGTCACGCCATCACCGGAGACTAAAACGGCCAGATCTCGCCATTTTTTCCGTCGAGCTTAAGCTAGAGCAGATGACATACAGTCGGGTTCTATTATTTGGGCGTTTAGGGTTTATTTAATCAATGTTTAGTTAGTTTTGATGAATTTATAAAAAAAAATGGCGTGAACCAATCAAAGAGCTAGTGGTGAAACAAGACCCAACTCTCAATTGGTCTGGGCAAAATAAGGTTGATTTTAATTCACGCATAAGTTATTTAGAGAGTAAACAATTATCAGTAAAGTTTAATTGCTAAAGTGAGTTTTCGGTGTAAGTTTAAGGGTGAAAAAAATATTTTTTCATTACTTAATTAAATTAACAGGTTAAAAGAAGTGACATCTTAAATCTGATATACGTAGATGATATATGTAGTATATTTAAGAATAGAAACGGTTTAGTAACTACTATATTTTATCAAATAGTTTAAGAAAAAAGACCAATTTCAACAAGGAACTTCCTTTTATTTCAAGAACAAATCCCTTTTCGTCCCATTGTTTCCATTCTTTTTGTCTTTTCAAGGTTGACAGATTATAGATAAACAATTATTGATGGGGTCACATGTACACTCAAATTCAACAAATGATTACTAACGAGTAATAAGGAAAACATGTGAACATCATGTCTCTTATAATAGAAATTAAACACCTTGCTATAGAAATGATTACCCAGGGTTTAAGTTCTGGATATAAAAAAAATTCTTGATAGGGAGTATTTCTTTTGATTCGGATATAGTTGAATTCCAATGCAGTTATCAGACACCAAATAAAAAACAGTGGCGAAGTCAGGAATCTGGCAAAGGTGGTTCAAACTTATAATGTAAGTATTTTTTAGCAAAAAAAATTAGTTCAAACTACATAATATTTTACTTTGCCATTTTGAATTGTACTTTTTCCTAAAAGCATTATTCGAGTACTAAATTTGAATTTTCACGGAAACTTTTAGTTCAACAAAGAAAATCACTCAAGGGAGTTAAATAAAAAAAATCAACAGGCACCGGTAAAGAAAAAATGGATTGAAACAAAAGAAAATAAAAGAAGAAACAGAGAAGAACTAACCAGACAACCAACTTTGGTGACGTTCGACGCATGAAGATGACGAGGTTTTAAATAGACTTCTTGTAGTAATTAAAAAACAAGTCAAATAAAGTTTCTTTTAAATAAAATTAGTAAAATATATGCGCTTCACACGGTCGAAAATATCAACAAGTTTATAAATAATATTTTTTATAAATTTAATCGAGATCTTGCGGAGTCAATGAACAAATTTATAAAATAATATATTCATAAATTTAGTCGAGATATTTTCATGTATATACAAATAAAATTTAATAATATATAAATGAAATAAAGTAATATAGACATATTTATAGGAATTAGAGTTTGCATTGAACTACATTTTTCTCTATCAGATGAAAAAAAAACAAGAATCTTTTTACTTATATACGCGGGTCTGGTGGAATTTAATACATAACTACATTAATTTAATTATATACATAGTTAATTTATTTCAAGAAGGTTTGAATGAATGCTTTCTAGTTTACAACTTTAATGATATTTTAAGATTTGACATTGGAAGGAATAATTAAAAGAAAAGAAAGTAAAAGAGGGTATTGATAATGGTAAAATTTGATGGAACCCACAAATTCAATGATTTTCAAACAGCCAAAGTTTTCAATTAAAGCACCCAAATGATTGAAGAGTAGGAACTGAACTCCCGCAACGGAAAAAAACATTAAAAAGTATCCCTTTGGAGAGGGGTACCCAACCTCACTCAAGAAAACACATAGAGTGAGATGTAGGGCTAAGTTTATCTTGCATACCTTCTCCGAGATATGGAAAGGAGTTTCAGATAGAGGCTGACATTAAAAGAAGCGCTTTCAACACACACCTAAACAATCGTGTACTTGGGAGCTCCGAGACTTCCTTATAGATACAGACTTCCCGTACTGCCAAGGAAGGAATAGACTTTACAAAGGATCTACAACACTAGCAAATGAGCATTTCATACTTTCCCACGCTACTTCATGTGGGTTACAACAATTGTAGGAAATGAGAAGTAAGTAAATATTACAAATTGCTAGAAATGATAAACTAAAAATTATAACAAACTGGAATCAAGAACGATACAAACTCCCTGTGATTTGCTGAGTCGAGTGATGACACTCTGTATTTAAGATAAGATTGCTCCGTAGTTATCCTTTTACAGTGTCGGGCAATAGTCTCCCAAGATACAACAACAACTTAACAAATGAGCAAAGAAAACACAAGTGTTACTCTTGAAGAACTTTGAATATAGAAAACTTGCTAGAGAGGAAGAAGAAGATTTCAGAAAAATATCTTAAGTGTGTTGAACAATTGAGCTAAAGGCCTCAATTTATAGTGTACGGAGATGACCCCTCAACTAGCCAACTAATAGTCTTCAATAGCCATGTAATGACACTTATTGAGGGGTTATATTCAGCCAAATAATGGTTGAATTCATGTGCCAAATAATGGAGATTCAATGCTCCAAAACCAGCCCAAAAGTCAGAACTTTCCATCTTCCCGTTGCAGCATTCTGCCTCCGAAGCACCGCGGCTCTGCGAATTAGCATCGCGGCTCCTCGGCTCCAGTGGCTGAACTCCCAATTAGCGTCGCGGCTCTCCGGCGCCTCGCTCCGACGGGGCTCTGCTGCGGCCCTTTGCGGCTCCGCGATAATTTTCGACTCGTTTCATCTTACACTTCGCACACTTCTTCCTTCGTTTACCAACGTGGAATACTTGTCATTTGGCCAATAACCGTCCATCATTTTATATCTCAAACATTCACTTACATACCAATATCTCTTTCACTAATGAAATTTGTGATACTTGTCACTACGTGTGTGTGGAAACAATGTTTCCGACGTGCGGGGCCTTAATTGTTCGAGTCATAAATAATGGGATAAACTTAATTCCACATTAGTAAATTTTCAACACTACCCAGTCCAATAGAGGTATTTCCAGTAAAAGGTGCCAGAGTTGAACCTGCGACTTCAAGGGGGAATTGAACCCCCTTTACCGCTGAGCTAACCATTTGGCTTGTATCAAGGAGGTTCAACATTAAACATATACACGTATAACACAAATTTAACCCTATATACATAGTGTAATTTTTCATCGAAGGGGGTTCGTGAACCCCTCAGATCTACCTAGATCCGCCCCGGGTGAAAAACCAAAAAAAAAAAACCTTGTTCGCAAACAAACATATGAAAAAATCAATATTTATAAGTTAATGAACATAAGAGAATTATATATTAATAAAATCACTTTATAATTCAAGATCTAATGGTTGATATCCTAAAACTTCTTAAAAGTATAACAAGACGCATTTCCTGATTGTTAAAAACGTTCTCAATTATTTTTAAAATAATAGTTAGACAATTAGATTTTAAACGTGGAAAGCGATACAAGCTATTCAAGTTACCATCAAAAGTTTGTAGTTCATCGTATAGGTCAAGTTTTTCAAGCACACAATCAACGCGAGTTCGAATTTTACTATCTCTTCTCTTTTTTTTCTTTCATTTGTCCCAATACTATAAAGAAAAGAAAAAGATATTTGAATTTTCTTTTTTTCTTTCCACTTGGTGCTCGATATTTATATTGGGCACCGATTAATCGGGTTTCAAGTCGCTTAGGTCCATTTGAGGGTCGGAAGTACTCATTAATAAAGTCTTTTTAATATCAAAAGTTCAAAACTGAAACCTCTGATTCATCCTATATTTGGATTACTTTTTGAGTAATATTAATCTTAAAATTTATAGTGATATAGTAGAATATACTAAAATGTCATTTAATCTTATGGTATTAAAACATGTCATGTGAAGTAAAAAAAAAGGAAAAATGCTTCTTTTTGAAATATACTAAAAAGAAAAGTAAGACAAACAAATTGAAACAGAGGGAGTAATTAGTTACCCCGTTTCAAATTATTTATCGTGGTTACTAAAAATAGTTGTCTCAGATTATTTATCGTTTTAGAAGATCAAGGCATAATTAATTATTTTTTCTCCATTTTACCCTTTTGTTATTAATGAAGATGATACATAAATAAAGTAAATATTTAATAGAGAGATTATAACTTAGACATAAATAAGAATAAAGTAGGTCAAATGCCACTTTTAATTAATATTATTAAAGGGGTGTGTAAAATTTAAAAAATGATAAATATTTTGAGACAGAAGAAGTAGTATTCAAAATTTATTGAAATAAATTAATTCAGCTTAGATTTGTGTAGTCGTAAGAGAACCGCTTTCTACTATGATTTTTTGTTTTCAAAACGTAAACTCAAATCTCTGATTAAAGATGAGGTAGGGTAAAAACTAGAATACCAGAAGGAGGTTCATTATTCGAAATCACACCGTTTATTTTATTTTTATTCATATATAATATGAATGAACATTGTCTCCCCCATTATGAGTAAAGAATCAACCATACTACCATAACTCTTAGATCAAGATTATATTATGGATAGTTCAACCATCTTTTACTTGGGATAAGTTATACTAAGATTTTGGTATAGAAATAACATCGATTATAACTTATATCTCTAATCAAATGTAGGATAAATTTAGTCTCAAATTTAAATCGGAATAACCTATCTAATCCCTTGAACCAAACTGGCCCTAGAGTTCGTTTCAAAACAAAGTTATTTTAGAATTATAATCATGATAAATAATCGCATCTTCTATATGAGATAGATAATCTTGTAATTTAATTCTTCTGATGGTGTGTTGTACTCACTTGAAAGTCGTTGACGCGTGGGTAAACGAGTTGCTATTTGTTATAAATGTTATCGTGATTTTATAATACTCATAGCAAAACATTGAGTAAGATTAATCTTAAATTTTATAGTGAGATAATCAACCTAATATCTATAACAAACGGCCCCTCAAAATAAGGTTGTTCTAGAATTATAATATTCCTATATTTATGGAATAACTAATATCTAAATTTTTTAATTTAAGGACAATCTGGTACATTAAGTTTTCGCTATGCGTGGGATTTGAAGAAGGACTGAATCACAAGAGTCTATTGTATGCATTTTTATCTTGTATTTCTATTTGTAGGAAATTGATTCCTTGTTTATTTCATTCCAATGTTAGAAAATATATACAATCATAGGTTCTAGTACTAATGTAAGTTTTCCTAAAATATAAGATGCTAATTATTTACAATCCTCCTAATTGATGGCTAATTGATTATACTACAAATTACAATATCATGATTAATGGATAATAAATATAATTATGTGATTTTTCCATAATTATTCTAATAGTCCTCCGCAGTCTTAGCGGGAGGTTCAAGTATGCTTAGATTGTCCCGAAAATCATCAAAAAGTACGCACGGAAGACCTTTCATGAAGATATCTGCAACTTGATAGCGGGACGGTACATGGAGAACATGGACTTGTCCACGGGCAATCTTTTTGCGGAAAACTAAGATATCCATTTCAATGTGTTTTGTGCGCTGATGTTGAACAAGATTGTCGGATAAGTATATCGCGCTCACATTGTCACAATACACCACTGTTGCCTTTTTAATTGGACAATGTAGCTCCAACAGTATATTACGGAGCCAACATGATTCAGCAACCATATTGGCAACACCTCGGTATTCTGCCTCAGCACTTGACCGAGACGGTGTGGATTGTCGTTTGGACGACAAAAAAATGAGATTGTCCCCCAAGAACACACAATAACCGAAAGTGGAATGACGTGTGTCCGGGCAGCCACCCCAATCTGCATCTGTGTAGGCTGAAAGACTCGAGATGGAGGACTTATACAGATGTAGGCCGAAATGAAGAGTACCCTTAACATACCGCAAAATCCTTTTGAGAGCCCTCATATGTTCTTCATCTGGATCATGCATGTGTAAACAAACTTGCTGAAACGCATAGGAAATATCTGGTCTTGTAAAAGTCAGATATTGTAAGGCTCCTCCTAGGCTGCGGTAATGTGTAGGATCGATGTATGGAGTTCCGACATCGTTACTCAATTTCGCATTTGTGTGAACTGGAGTATGTGATGATTTGCAGGAAGACATCCCTACTTTGTCAATTATTTCTTCGGCATATTTCTTTTGACTGAGAAATAGACCACCTGCATATTGGGTGATGACAATGTCAAGAAAATAATTCAACGGACCCAAGTCCTTCATTGCAAATTCTGCTGCAAAAAGGGACATAATGGACTGACAAAGTGAAGTGGATGATACTGTGATAATAATAGCATCGACATACAGAAATATATATGCCATGTCAGTGCCCTTATGATAAATGAACAACGACTGATCGGACTTGCTATGAGAGAACCCCCACTTGGAAACAAATCCTGCAAACCTGTTATACCATGCCCGATGAGCTTATTTCAAACCATATAAGAATTTCTTCAACATGCAAACATGATCTGGATGAGTATAATCTCAGAAACCCAACGACTGATGCATGTACATTATTTCTTGTAAGTGACCATATAAGAATGTATTTTTAACATCCAATTGATTAATGGACCAAGATTTGGAAAGAGCCAGGCTGAGAACAGTCATGATAGTTGATGGCTTAACTATCGGACTGAATGTTTCACCACAATCACTCCAACCTGCTGAGACCTGCCATCACCAACAAGACGAGTTTTGTATCTCGCAAAAGAACCATCAAAATTCTTTTTATGACAAAAAACCCACATAGACCGAATGACGTTCATATTAGACGGACATGGTACTAATTCTCACATCTTATTTGTAATAAGAGCATTAAATTCGTCTAACATGACAGCTTTTTAATTCGGATCGGACAAGGCAGCTTTGAGATTTTTTGGTAGAGGTGATGGTTGAACTAAGGATAGTAGGTTAAATTGACGTTTGGGTCAAAAAATCCCGTGCATGGCATGGGTTTCAATGGTCCGAGGCTGTTTCATCAGTGGTTGGGTGGTAGGGGACTCGAGTATGGTATTGGGTCGAGTGGGTGTATTGTGGCCCAAGTGAAAATGGTTAGCCGATCCGGTATTGGGCTAGGGTAAGGTTGCGGTTGAGGGAGCAGTGGGCTGCCCCAGTTGGGCTTGCCCGCCACAAAAACAGGACTGGGCCGAGACCATCGGGAACAAGGCTGTGGTCTCCAGTCCAGTCTCATTTGGTGGTTGGGCTGGAAAATATTAGATATTTTATTGGGTTGGTTCCACTCGTGTTTGGATATTAAGGTGGTGGTGTAAAATGGGATGTATTCAATTGTCCAAAAACTCATATGAAGGTGAGGATGCCACATGAGACTTAGCAAACGGGAATGTATACTCATCAAAAACTACATGACGAGAGATAATTATTTTCTCATTCGTCAAATCATAACATTTATATCCCCTATGATTTTGTGGGTATCCCAAAAACACACAAGGAGTTTAACGAACCTGCAACTTGTTAATGGTAGTGGATGGAAACAAAGGATAACACAAACACCTTTAAATGTGTAAAAGACGGGAGACGTTGATACAATATTTGTGTGGGAGACAAATTGGAGAGCAATTTACTAGGAAGAATATTTAAAAGATATGTGGCCATTTGAAGTGCATGGTGCCAAAACTTTGGTGGTGTGGAAGAATGCACAAGAAGAGAGCGAATCATATTGTCAATTGTGCGAATTTTTCTTTCGGCTTTCCCATTTTGTGGTGATCTATGTGGACACGAAAGACGCAAAAACATCCCAGTTTGGTGACAAAAGTCATTAAATTGGGCATTTATGAATTCCCCTCCATTGTCACATTTAAAACAATTAATGCATTTGTCAAATTGAGTTTTGATAAAAATACTAAATTATTTTAAAATGGTGTAGGTTTGTGATTTATGTAGTATTTATGACCTACAGAACTCAAAACTGGTGATGTCCACAAATCACAATGCACAAGATCAAACGACATAAAGGTATGAGAAGTAGAGGATGAAAAAAGAAGCTTAACATGTTTACCAACACACAAGTTTGACAAACAGGAGAGTCCAAAAGTTTGTTACAATAAAATAAATTATTCTTCCTAAGATTATTAAAAACTTATGCTCCTGGGTGTCTCAATCGATTGTGCCATAGAGTAGGAGAAATGGCATTAAAGGTTCATGATTTGGTTATGTTATTGTTGGAAACAGTGGTGACGGGATACAAGTCCCTCGTGCTATTGCATCTCATTAGTGGCATCCCCGTCTGAAAATCCTTTACAGAAAAGCCAAACGGATCAAAATTCACAGAAACATTGTCGTCAATTGTGAAACGCCTAACATAGATCAAGTTTTTAATCAATTTTGGTGCATGTAAGACGTTTTTCAAGTATAATTATGAGGGTGGAGAGGGTAATGTTACCTGACCAATACCACAAATTGAAATTTCCTATCCACTTCCCATAACAATATTTTTATTATTGCTCATATTAAAATAAGATGAGAGATTACCTTGAGATGTCGTCATGTGTGACGTAGCCCATGTGTCCATGTACCATGACTCATCTGGAATGCTTAGATTCATGTTATTCATGGCTTGTTCAACGTCCGTGGGTGCATAACCAACAAAAGACGGTGCCTGGGCCACAAACGCATGTTGTAGACGAGATTCAAGAATTTTGGGTTGGCAATTTGAAGATGGAGGCCTTGCCCACGATGAGGTTGGATATGGACATGAAGGGGCAGCCTATTGTGGGGCCCAGGCCCACGGTGGGTACTGCCCCGACTGATTACCACCACTGTCAGCCCGCCACTGCCCAGGTTGGCCACCGCCTCTCCCCCGTCCCTTTCCACTTTTATTTTTTTCTTTATTGCTACGATTTGAACCCCGTTTTTACCCATTATTGTGAAGGTTACCATGTCCCCCCAACCAGAATTTTGGGGATCCAAATCTGTGGAAAATGAGTTCGTGGAGACGAGAGCAGTTCCGACGGTGGCTGATCTAGAGGATGCCTATTTTGTTTATGTGTTTCCTCGAGAATCAACCTCGGACGGGCCTCATAAAAGGGATGCAACAAATTACTTTGTTGAATGAACATAAAAATTTCATCATATTGTTCATTCAACCATGCAATCAACTGAAGGACCAACCTTTGATTTGTTACGGGCGAACTAGCATTGGATAGTTGGTCCGCAAGTACATTCAATTCCTGACAATAGGCGGAGATGTTGGAAAAGTCATTCAATTTAACATTAGTAAATTGGTGTTCAAGATAAACGACCCTAGAAAGTTTGTTATCTTGAAATATGTTTTGTAAACGTTCCCACACCTGTTGAGCCGTAGAATTTGGCTCTAATATGGTATGAAGAAGATCATTCGAAATTGTGCATATAGGACTATAGCATCTAATCGGGACCATAGTTTTTTGTCCACCGTAGTGGTATCCGACGATGACTCGAATGAGATGATATGGTCGATTACCTCATAATCGTGGCAAATATCTAAAGGTTCAGATATTATTTAAAAAATGATAAAATTCTAAGTGGAACGGCTAACTTCAGATACCCCTCGGCTAACTTCAGAACAAACGGCTAACGATAAAATTCTAAGTGGAACAAACTGAGTTATCATTTATGTAACGGCTAACTTTAGATTTAGTGTTTTAGGTTTAGATTTAGGGTTTATGACTACTATTTTATCTATCTGAAAATTAAAAAAGGTTCAACTCGGATGGGAATGGGACTATAGCATTCTATTTTTAATTTAAGCTTCTCAATATTATTTAATATTAATAATTAAATGATAGATAAATTCAATCTCAAATTTAATATTCAAATGGTACCCTAGTCCCTAGAACCAAATCACCCCTTAATGGATTTTCTAACTCATTTATGATTTCTCAAGTTTCAATATAGTATAGATTCATTGGACAGACAAAACATGATCCAATGATCACAACTGTACCACCGAATCTTAGCCGTTAGTTGAACCTTTTTTAATCTTAAGTTACATAAACTTCTAATATCTGAATTTTACTAGAAAGAATATTTAAAAGATATGTGGTCATTTGAAGTGCATGGTGCCAAAATTTTTGTGATGTGGAAGAATGCACAAGAAGAGAGCGAATTATATTGTTAATTGTTCGAATTTTTCTTTCGGCTTTCCCATTTTGTGTTGATGTATGTGGACACGAAAGACGCAAAGACATCCCAGTTTGGTGATAAAAATTATTAAATAAAAATACTAAATTATTTTAAAAATTGTGTAGGTTATGACCTAAGGGAAAAGTCCACAAAAAATTCAAATAATCATCTAGAAGGAGCATATAGTATTTATGGCATGCAGAACTCAAAATTGGTAATGTCCACAAATCACAATGCACAAAATCAAATGGCATAAAGGTATGAGAAGTAGATGATGAAAAAGGAAGCTTAACATGTTTACCAAACACACAAGTTTGACAAACAGAAGAGTCCAAAAGTTTTTTACAATAAAAAAAATTATTCTTCCTAAGATTATTAAAAACTTGTGCTCCTTGGTGTCCCAATCGATTATGCCACAGAGTAGGAGAAATGGCAGCAAAGGTTGATGGTTTGGTTATGCTATTGTTGGAAACAGTGGGGACGGGATATAAGTCCCACGTACTATTGCATCTCATTAGTGGCATCCCCATATGAAAATCCTTTACAGAAAAGCCAAACAGATTAAAATTCATAGAAACATTGTTGTCAATGGTGAAACGTTTAACATAGATCAAATTTTTAATCAGTTTTGGTGCATGTAAGACGTTTTTCAAGTAATGGTGGGTGTGGAGAGGGTAGTGTTACATGACCAATACCACAAATTGGAATTCCATGTCCACTACCGACAACAATATTTGATTATTGCTCATATTAAAATAAGACGAGAGATTACCTTGAGATGCCGTCATGTGTGACATAGCCCCTGTGTCCATGTACCATGACTCATCTGGAATGCGTAGATTCATGTTATTCATGGCTTATTCAATGTCCGTGGGTGCATAACCAACAAAAGACGGTGCCTGGGCCACAAACGCATGTTGTAGACGAGATTCAAGAATTTCGGGTTGGCCATTTGAAGATGGAGGCCTGACCCACGATGAGGTTGGATATGGGCATGAAGGGGAAGCCTATTGTGGGGCCCAGGCCCACGGTGGGTACTACCCCCACTGATTACCGCCTCTGCCGCCGGCAGGTTGGTCACCGCCTCTCCCCCGTCCCTTTCCACTTTTATTTTTTCCTTTATTGTTACGGTTTGAACCCTGTTTTTGTCAATTATTGTGACGATTACCATGTCCCCCTCAACCAGAATTTTGGGGCTCCAAATCTGTGGAAAATGAGTTCGTGGAGACGAGAGCAGTTTCGACGGTGGCTGCTCTAGAGGATGCCTATTTTGTTTATGTGTTTCCTCGAGAATCAACCTCGGACGAGCCTCATAAAAGGGATGCAACAAATTACTTTGCTGAATGAACATAACAATTTCATCATATTGTTCATTCAACCATGCAATCAACTGAAGGACCAACCTTTGATTTGTTACGGGCGAACCAGCATTGGATAGTTGGTCCGCAAGTACATTCAATTCCTGACAATAGGCGGAGATGTTGGAAAAGTCATCCAATTTTACATTAGTAAATTGGTGTTCAAGATAAATGACCCTAGAAAGTTTGTTATCTTGAAATATATTTTATAAACGTTCCCACGCCTGTTGAGCCGTAGAATTTGGCTCTAATATGGTATGGAGAAGATCATTCGAAATTGTGCATATAGGACTATAGCATCTAATCGGGACCATAGTCTTTTGTCCACCGTAGTGGTATCCGACGATGACTCGAATGAGATGATATGGTCGATTACCTCATAATCGTGGCAAATATCTGAAGGTTCAGATATTATTTAAAAAATGATAAAATTCTAAGTGGAACGGCTAACTTCAGATACCCCTCGGCTAACTTCAGAACAAACGGCTAACGATAAAATTCTAAGTGGAACAAACCGAGTTATCATTTATGTAACGGCTAACTTTAGATTTAGTGTTTTAGGTTTAGGGTTTATGACTACTATTTTATGTATCTGAAAATTAAAAAAGGTTCAACTCGGATGGGAATGGGACTATAGCATTCTATTTTTAATTTAAGCTTCTCGATATTATTTAATATTACTAATCAAATGATGGATAAATTCAATCTCAAATTTAATATTCAAATGGTATCCTAGTCCCTAGAACCAAATCACCCCTTAATGGATTTTCTAACTCATTTATGATTTCTCAAGTTTCAATATAGTATAGATTCATTGGACAGACAAAATATGATCCAACGATCACAATTGTACCACCGATTCTTAGCCGTTAGTTGAACCTTTTTTAATCTTAAGTTACATAAACTTCTAATATCTGAATTTTACTAGAAAAAATATTTAAAAGACATGTGGTCATTTGAAGTGCATGGTGCCAAAATTTTGGTGATGTGGAAGAATGCACAAGAAGAGAACGAATCATATTGTTAATTGTTCGAATTTTTCTTTCGGCTTTCCCATTTTGTGTTGATGTATATGGACACGAAACACGCAAAGACATCCCAGTTTGGTGATAAAAATTATTAAATTGGGTATTTATGAATTCCCCTCCATTATCACATTTAAAACATTTAATGCATTTGCCAAATTGAGTTTTGATAAAAATACTAAATTATTTTAAAAATTGTGTAGGTTATGACCTAAGGGAAAAGTCCACAAAAAATTCAAATAATCATCTAGAAGGAGCATATAGTATTTATGGCCTGCAGAACTCAAAACTGGTGATGTCCATAAATCACAATGCACAAGATCAAATGACATAAAGGTATGAGAAGTAGATGATGAAAAAGAAAGCATAACATGTTTACCAAACACACAAGTTTGACAAACAGAAGAGTCCAAAAGTTTGTTACAATAAAACAAATTATTCTTCCTAAGATTATTAAAAACTTGTGCTCCTTGGTGTCCCAATCGATTGTGCCATAGAGTAGGAGAAATGGCAACAAAGATTGATGGTTTGGTTATGCTATTGTTGGAAACAGTGGTGACGGGATATAAGTCCCACGTGCTATTGCATCTCATTAGTGGCATCCCGTCTGAAAATCCTTTACAGAAAAGCCAAACAGATCAAAATTCATAGAAACATTATTGTCAATTGTGAAACGTCTAACATAGATCAAATTTTTAATCAGTTTTGGTGCATGTAAGACGTTTTTCAAGTAATGGTGGGTGTGGAGAGGGTAGTGTTACCTGACCAATACCACAAATTGGAATTCCATGTCCACTACCGACAACAATATTTGATTATTGCTCATATTAAAATAAGACGAGAGATTACCTTGAGATGCCGTCATGTGTGACGTAGCCCCTGTGTCCATGTACCATGACTCATCTGTAATGCTTAGATTCATGTTATTCATGACTTGTTCAATGTCCGTGGGTGCATAACCAACAAAAGACGGTGCCTGGGCCACAAACGCATGTTGTAGACAAGATTCAAGAATTCCGGGTTGGCGATTTGAATATGGAGGACTGGCCCACGATGATGTTGGATGGGCATGGAGGGGCAGCCCATTGTGGGGCCCAGACCCACGTTGGGTACTACCCCCCACTGATTACCGCCACTGCCGCCGACAGGTTGGCCACCGCCTCTCTCCCGTCCCTTTCCACTTTTATTTTTTCCTTTATTGTTACGGTTTGAACCCCGTTTTTGCCAATTATTGTGACGATTACCATGTCCCCTCAACCAGAATTTTGTGGCTCCAAATCTGTGGAAAATGAGTTCGTGGAGACGAAAGCAGTTCCGACGGTGGCTGCTCTAGAGGATGCCTATTTTGTTTATGTGTTTCCTCGAGAATCAACCTCGGGCGGGCCTCATAAAAGGGATGCAACAAATTACTTTGCTGAATGAACATAACAATTTCATCATATTGTTCATTCAACCATGCAATCAACTGAAGGACCAACCTTTGATTTGTTACGGGCGAACCAGCATTGGATAGTTGGTCCGCAAGTACCTTCAATTCCTGACAATAGGCGGAGATGTTGGAAAAGTCATCCAATTTAACATTAGTAAATTGGTGTTCAAGATAAACGACCCTAGAAAGTTTGTTATCTTGAAATATGTTTTGTAAACGTTCCCACACCTGTTGAGCCGTAGAATTTGGCTCTAATATGGTATGAAGAAGATCATTCGAAATTGTGCATATAGGACTATAGCATCTAATCGGGACCATAGTTTTTTGTCCACCGTAGTGGTATCCGACGATGACTCGAATGGGATGATATGGTCGATTACCTCATAATCGTGGCAAATATCTGAAGGTTCAGATATTATTTAAAAAATGATAAAATTCTAAGTGGAACGGCTAACTTCATATACCCCTCGGCTAACTTCAGAACAAACGGCTAATGATAAAATTCTAAGTGGAACAAACCGAGTTATCATTTATGTAACGGCTAACTTCAGATTTAATGTTTTAGGTTTAGGTTTAGGATTTATGACTACTATTTTATGTATCTGAAGATTAAAAAAGGTTCAACTCTGATGGGAATGGGACTATAGCATTCTATTTTTAATTTAAACTTCTCAATATTATTAATATTAATAATTAAATGATAGATAAATTCAATCTCAAATTTAATATTGAAATGGTACCCTAGTCCCTAGAACCAAATCACCCCTTAATGGATTTTCTAACTCATTTATGATTTCTCAAGTTTCAATATAGTATCGATTCACTGGACAGACAAAACATGATCGATAAATTCAATCTCGAATTTAATATTGAAATGGTATCCTAGTCCCTAGAACCAAATCACCCTTTAATGGATTTTCTAACTCATTTATGATTTCTCAAGTTTCAATATAGTATTGATTCATTGGACAGACAAAACATGATCCAACGATCACAACTGTACCACCGAATCTTAGCCGTTAGTTGAACCTTTTTTAATCTAAAGTTACATAAAATTCTAATATCTTTGTGAAGGGAAAAGTCCCGAAGGCGAAACCCCCCATCTGTATCAGAGGCTTCTTGACCAGGTAGGATGTAAATCGAAGGATATGCTTAAGTGGCAGCCCTGCAAGGGAGAGGGCCAACGATACACGAACTCAGCAACATCCCTTGCAATATTTCAGCAAAGACTGTCACCACACGGATTCGAACCCGCGACGTCGGAGTGGTTGTACCCCAATTACCTTGCCACTTACCAACCCGCATGTGCCCCTGGGGCAACATAAAATTCTAATATCTGAAGGGCTAGAACAAACATGAATTACAGACCCCCCCCCCCCGTATAATTTCCCTCTTTTATCTATGAACATATGATCTTTTTGCTAAAATACTAAAATAAAAATAAAAATGTGTGTCTTGCCTTTTTTATTTTGTGGTTAGCATCAATCCACGGTAATTCACGAATGATCACTTAATTTTTAATTATTGTACGAAAGCCATTAAATCATTTTTTTACTAAAACAATTCATTCAATTTTGCCTATAAGTTTCACTTTACTATCACAAAATCCGACACCTCAGTTAGCGATAAATGAATCACATCCATCCCATCACAATCGTTGATAATGATATGCTTCTATTTAATATTTTATTGAGATAATCTAACTGAATAAGTACCTAAATAGTTTTTCCTCCGTTTCATAATAAGTAGTTTTTTAAGCTTTTAAATATTTTTCAAAATAAATGGTGCTTTAGAATTTCAAGAAGACTTTAGGCAGATTTTTTCAAGATTATCCTTATTTAAATAGTCAAGATTCATTAACTACTTTTTTTTTTAAGAAAATAGTAAAACTTTATTAGGGTAAGTTAGTAAAAACACTTCTAATTTTCTACAAGTGAACAATTCTTTAAGGGGTGTGCATAAATCTAAAACCCCACTTATTATGAAACGGAGGAAGTAGAACAAATTGAAATTCTTTTAAGATTAGAAATATTAATCTCAAATATTAGATTGTGTGTGTGTGACAAGACTTTTGGAGAAATATTGAGCATCACATATATATGTACTTACCAAAACGCGCACTCTTCTATTTACACAACTATAAAACTTAGCTTCTTAAATCTTAGATTCAACGAGCTGTAAGATAAAGTATGTGTGCATTTTGTTTTTCAAATACTCAATACGAGATATATATCTTTAAAATACTCAAACGGTTACCATTATAGGTATGCTGAACTTTTCCTGATAAACACATAACATTGATGTACATATTCACCAAAACTGGCAAACTCTAGGCTTTTTCGGTTCAAGTAATTATATATAGTTCAAGTAATTATATACCGTAATACCTCTCTATATCGGCATCCTCATATAACAACACATCTCTATAGCAGCCAAGTTTTATTGAAATCGATTTTAATATTATATTTTACCTCTCTGTAAAGTTTTTTTTTATCTATAACAACAACAATCATCTTTATAACAATACACTATTAGTAAAACTACCCTTCCATAACAACTATTTTTTTTGTAATATTATGGTTAATCATCTGCATAGAAATAGAATCTCCAAGATTACCAATAATATGTGTAGAGTTTTTGACCAATATTTTGTTACTTTAATACACTATTTATGACAAAAAAATATTATATGAATATATATTTTCATCATTATACAAAGTGTTATTGAGCTTAAGATTTGACAATTAAAAATGAAAAATTAGGTTCTATGCATAGTTTTTACCTATAACAACAAAGTATTATTTAAATATCTATGTTGTTATAGGTCATTCGCTATAGCGGTTAAAAATTTTGGGAGAATTTTCAAACAAACATGGAAAAGTGCATATATAATTAGCAAAATTTACGCTTTTTCACTTCATGCAGTTACGTAAATTACAGTCTTGAAATGTAAATACCTTAGTTTTAAAACTAGTAGTACAAGATAGTACATTCAAATCACAAAACCAACTTTTCCCATTCGGCAATTGCAGAAATTATGACTCCAAGAACTAATTGTACAGACAAAATACACAACATAATGTATATATTCATCGAAAAATATATTTTACAATTAATAGTTCTATGGATCTTATTGAAAAAGTTTGATACTCTTTAGGATTTATTTGTATTAGCGAATATTCTCCGAATATTCTCTGTATATTTTGTAATTATGATAGATGTATATTTAAGGTAACTTAGGATTCTAATTGTATTAGGAATCAACCTTTGTAAGGTAAGTTAGGATTCGTACCATACTAGGAATCAATCTTTGTACAGCTATATATATTGTGAATAATGAAAGGAATCCCCAAGGGAAATTATTCTATCTTTCATGGTATCAAGAGCCTAAAACCTAAATCCTCATTCCCGGCCGAAATTTTTTTTTCTGCTTTCACAAAAAAAAAAAAAAAAAAAAAATTTCTGGTTTCTTCCTCCATATTTCGGCCAAACCAGAAAATTCCCTCCCTCGACAGGCGGCAACCATGTCTTCCCTCACAAATTTCGTTTCATCCACTGGCACACTTGAAAACCCCTCTCAACGTTCAGTATCTTCTTTTCATCCGGCATTCGCCGTTAACAACATCAAGAATTTTATCCCTATAATTCTTGACCAAGAAGACTGTCAATATTCCATGTGGATGGAACTATTCTACATTCATGCATGTGCATACAATGTGCTCGATCACATTGACGAATCTGTTCCTCGTCCCACCGATGTTACAGACTCAATCTGGCGTCGTCTTGACGCCATCGTCAAACAATGGATCTACGGCACCATCTCCAAAGATCTGTTATGCACTATCATGAAAACAGGTGCTACGGCACGTGAACTTTGGGTCCGGCTAGAAGAAATCTTTCAGGACAATAAAAATACTCGGGCTGTGTATTTGGAAGAGCAATTCAACAATACCCGCCTCGAGAATTTTAACAACATGTCCGAATATTGTAAGCAACTGAAACTCATAACCGATCAACTATCCAACGTCGGGACTTCTGTTTCAGAAACCAAGATGGTGCTTCAACTTGTTGCGGGTTTACCGAAAGGTGAATATGACACACTCGCAACAATGATTCAACAAGCCGACCCTCTCCCAAGTTTCAACAAGGCACGTTCACAACTATTGTTGGAAGAAACTAGACGCGTGCTAAACAAGAGGAACATAATCAAAAAGGCGTAGCCGCTGACAGATGGCAACACCGCGCGCCAAGAAAGAACCACCATCACAAAGACGCCCAAAGAAGAAGCAAGAAGACCACCTGGTTGTAAATTTCACCGCACTGCAGAAGAAGAAGAAGACTAA
Organism: Anisodus acutangulus; assembly: GCA_029783415.1. Lineage (NCBI taxonomy): Eukaryota > Viridiplantae > Streptophyta > Magnoliopsida > Solanales > Solanaceae > Anisodus > Anisodus acutangulus. The sequence goes on from CM056502.1 coordinate 38,912,339, forward strand.
AGAAGACTAAAGAAGAAAGAAGCAGAAGAAGAATAACAACAAAGAAGAATAACAATCAGAAGAAGAAGAAGAAGAATAACAAAGAAGAAGAATAACAATCGCAAAGAAGAAGAAGCACTCAAATGCCTGTCTCCCGATCCGATTTGGGGCCAGCCTACACCACCGTGAACCTTCAACCTCGACGACAATTGGTACATGGACACCGAGCCCCATCTCCCCTCACCCGGTCGTCAGGTACCCCATCTCAACTACATCGGTTAAAGTGTCCTCACTTTATTACTGCCGGCAATGGTCATCGCATTCCAATTGAAGGTTACGGTAACACACACACCAAACATCCACACCCGCCTTTCTCCTTAAACCACGCCCTATACACACCTAACATCATTAAAAACTTAATCTCTCGTTAGAAAATTCACTAGCAATAATTACGTATCCGTTTAATTTGACCCTTTTGGTTTTTCTGTGAAAGAACTCAATACGGGGAAAATTCTTACACGCCACAATAGTGTGGGAGACCTCTACCCATTCACTCAATCTTCCGTTGTCAGACCGCAAGCACCTCTATCCCTTGCGGCAATCTCTCCCTCCACTTGGCACAGCAGACTCGGACACCCCGGAGACCCAGTTTTTACTTTTCTTAGGACTTCTAAGCGTATTCAATGTAATAATGGAAAAATTGCCCAACACTGTTTTTCTTGTCCACTAGGCAAACATACTGCCTTCCATTTATGTCATCAAACAGGTGTTACTTTTTCTCCCTTTGATATTGTTCATGCCGATTTGTGGACATCTCCAATTGTTAGCTCTTTGGGTCATAAATTCTATCTAGTATTCTTGGATGATTTTTCACATTTTGTCCGGATTTACCCACTTGAAATTCAAATCAAGTTTTGACAAAATTCCTCGAGTTTCACAAATTCATTAAAACACAATTTGAAAAATCTATCAAATCATTCCAATGTGATAATGGACGTGAATTTAATAACTCGACATTTCACAATTTCTGTTCTAAACAAGGTATGATTTTCCGTTTTTCTTGTCCCTATACTTCTTCCCAAAACGGAAAGGCTGAAAGAATTATACGTACCATCAATAACATGGTTCGCACACTTCTGTTTCATGCCTGTCTACCACCGCCTTTTTGGGTCTATGCTGTCAAAATGGTAGAATCCCTTCTTAATATTTTACCAACTAGCACACTCCAAAACAAGACCCCTACCGAAATCTTATACCGTAGGCTACCATCATATGATCACCTACGTATTTTTGGATGCTTATGCTACCCCAACATGGCCTCCACTGCACCTCACAAACTTGCACCTCGCACTCGCCATGTGTCTTCCTTGGTCTATCTCCTAATCATCTGGGCTACTTGTGCTATGACATTTCTACTTGCAAAATCATCGCCTCCGTCACGTCACCTTTGATGAGACTACCTTTCCTTTTTCAAATCTCCAGAAATTTCAGACCACCGATTACATCTTTCTCGATGAACCAAGTCTGTCCCCGATCATCCAAAATCTATACCAACAGCAGCCCACTGTTCGGCAGCCTCGCCATCGTCTAAGACCACCCCAACAGCTCCTCGCTCACCCCTACAACCCCGGTCGAGTCACGAAACCAGTCCAATTGAATCACGCCCATCGGTCCGTAACGATGGACCAAAGAACCTCCCAGCCCCGACCCACCGCCACTGCCGTCTCATCGTATGGAGACTCGTGCACAATACGGGATCTTCAAACCCAAGGTTCACTTCAATCTCTCCACACAAACCTTATCACCCATTCCAAAAAATCCAAAACTAGCAAAACTGGACCCAAATTGGAATGCGGCCATGTGTGAGGAATTTAACGCTTTAACCAAGCAGAACACTTGGGATTTGGTACCTAGACCCGAAGGTGTGAATATTATCCGGTGTATGTGGCTATTTCGGCACAAGTTCAGAGACAGTGGTGACTTAGAGAGGTATAAGGCAAGACTAGTCGCCAATGGCACTAATCAGCAGGAGGGTATTGATTGTGGTGAGACATTCAGTCCGGTTGTTAAACCGACCACTATTCGGACTGTTCTCAGTATTGCTATGGGCATGCATTGGCCAATTCATCAGCTTGATGTCAAGAATGCATTCCTTCATGGGGATTTGAAAGAGACTGTGTACATGCATCAGCCTCCTGGCTTTGTTCATCCGGCGACTCAGCGATTTGTGTGTCGTCTCGAGAAAGTCATTGTATGGATCAAACAGTACCCCGCTTGGTATGATCGTTTTGCCAAGCATCTTCTGCAGATTGGTTTTGTATGTAGCAGGTGTGATAACTCTCTCTTCACTTTTCACCGAGGTAGCAGCACTGCATATTTGCTATTATATGTCGATGACATTGTTCTTACTGCCTCATCTGACGGTTTGAAGAATGAAATCATTGCTCTACTCAAAACTGAATTTGCTATGACTGACTTGGGCAAGCTAAGTTATTTTTTGGGTATATCGGTAACCAGATCTGCAGCCACTATGTTCTTATGTCAGCGTAAGTATGCAGAAGAGATAGTATACAGGGCCAAGATGGCAAATTGTAAAATTATGCCAACTCCGGTGGACTCCAAATCCAAGCTTAGTGCCAATGACGGTGCGCCAGTTTCTGATCCCACTCTATATCGGAGTCTAGCAGGTGCTCTTCAGTATCTTACATTCACTAGGCCTGATATTACATATGTCGCTCGGCAGTGTGTCTGCTCATGCACGACCCCGAGAGTCCCATTTTGCCGCCCTCAAACGCGTATTATCGACACGTTAAGGGCACACTAGACTTTGGATTACACTTATACCCTCTCGCCCCAACCAAGTTACTTGCCTACACGGATGCAGATTGGGCGGGATGCCCGCACACACGCCGCCTCCACCTCAGGGTACCGTGTGTATTTCTTGGGGATAATCTTATCTCATGGTCCGCCAAGAGGCAGCCACACTATCCCGCTCGAGTGTCAAGCGAATATCGCGGTGTTGCTAATGTAGTTCTTTGAGATCCGCTGGCTCAGAAATCTTCTTTTAGAGCTCCAGTGTCCACTCCGCAAGGCGCCTATAGTCTATTGTGACAACATATCCGCCATCTATATGTCTCATAATCCGGTCCAACATCGTGGACTAAGCATATTGAGATGGATATCCACTTTGTGCGAGAGAAGGTTGCCCGTGGTCGTCAAAATTTTACACGTGCCTTCCTCTTATCAAAGATGCGTACATCTTCACAAAGGGACTACCGCGACAGCTCTTCACCGACTTCCGATCCAGCCTTAGCGTTCGGCCTCCTCCCGCTCCGTCTGAGGGGGAGTATTAGCGAATATTCTCCGAATATTCTCTGTATATTTTGTAATTATGATAGATGTATATTTAAGGTAACTTAGGATTCTAATTGTATTAGGAATCAACCTTTGTAAGGTAAGTTAGGATTCGTACCATACTAGGAATCAACCTTTGTACAGCTATATATATTGTGAATAATGAAAGGAATCCCCAAGGAAAATTATTCTATCTTTCAATTTGGCAACTGTAAAGTCCTCAGAAGAGCTGCCGAGTAAATAAATCAGATCCAGATACGGTTATTATTTCGTGGTGATGCGGACTCAATCCGTTCCTACCCACTTTGAGGTATCATAATATGTCGAGAATAAGGGGACTTACTAAATGTAACAACTCTCTCGATTGAGGGTTATGCCGTCATGAACCTTTTGATCGATGCACTATTGAGGATGCTGCTCACAAACCTACAAGTGTGGAAGCGATTCTGGTTATTCGTCTCCATTAATAAAAAAAATTATAATATTATTCTTCAAGAATTTTTTGATATTTCCTTTTTAAATTCAAATCCACATATTCTCAATTGCATTTAATTACAAAACACAAACTTGACTTTACCATTACGAGACATAAGAACCAGGCAATTGGTGTGCACACAACAACAAATTAGGAATGTTATGGGGTTAAAATCTAGTTTGTTCAAAATAAGCAATAAAAATTAAACAAAATTGACCGAACAACAAATTAGGAAAGTTATGGGGGTTAAAGTCTAGTTTGTTCAAAATAAGCACTTAAAACTTAACAAGACAAAATGGATACATACAACAACAAATTAGAAAAGTTATGGGGGGTTAAAATCAAGTTTGTACAAAATACAACAATAAGTGGGTCTGGGAGGATAGAGTCTACGCAAACTTTAACCTATTCTTGGGGGATAGAGAGACTGTTTTCGATAGATTCTCGGCTTAGAATAAAGCAATATAAAGCAGGTCAAATGTGAAAAAAGAACCGTAGAACAAAACAGTATATTAAGCGAAGAATAAGAGAAAGTGTACCAAATAAGTAATCAAAATTTAACAAGACAAAATGGATACAACAACAAACCAGGAAAGTTATGGGGGTTAAAATGTAGTTTGTACAAAATAAGCAATCAAAATTCAACAAAGATAAACTAGTTATCCATTTGCTTATATATAGGGCCCGCCACAACATAGTCGGTTGATATTCCACTGTGTGTGTTAGCCTGGGTGTGACTGTGGGGGTGGGGTGGGTAACAAACAGGGAGTTTTAGAGAGAGAGAGAGAGAAAGGGTTTACCGGAAAATAGAAGTTCCGGTGATAAGTTTCTTATTTTTCCGGTGATATTGCCGTGTTGATCTCACTTTCCGGCGAGACTAAAATGGTCTTTTTAGTCGTCTAAATACCAATTTCGCCCTCACAAATATATTCAAATATAGTGAATTTCTCATATTATTAGACCCTTTAATTTGGAGATGGTGGTTGAATTTTGATGTTTAAGTGCTATTCTTGTAAAAGGGATTGCTTTTAAAATGATTTAACTACTCAAAGCTGTTTGCTTTTTTGCTCTTCTAATTTTGTTTTTACTAATGGATTAAAACATTTATTGAATTTTTATTCTGGGGTGCTTGAATTTGAGTTCTTGATTTAGTTCCTTCAGTCCACTCTTAGTTTTAGAGCTTAAAGTTTGAATCTTTTTGGTGAAATTTTGCTCATATTTGATCATTTCTTGAACCCCTTTTGGACTAAATGTCTGTTTCTTGATTTATTTCCTTCAATTTCAGAGCTTAAAAGTTGAATTTTATTGTGAAATTTGGTCATATTTGATCATTTCTAGAACCCCTTTTGGAAGAAATGGTTGTTTCTTGATTTATTTCCTTCAATTTCAGAGCTTAAAGGTTGAATCTTTATTGTGAAATTTGTCATATTTGATCATTTCTAGAACCCCTTTTGGAGGAAATGGTTGTTTCTTGATTTATTTCCTTCAATCCACTCAGTTTCCTGCAATTTCAGACCTTAAAGGTTGAATCTTTATTGTGAATTTTGCTCATATTTGATCATTTCTAGAACCCCTTTTGGATGAAATGGCAGTTTCTTGATTTATTTCCTTCAATTTCAGAACTTAAAGGTTGAATCTTTATTTTGAAATTTGGTCATAGTTGATCATTTCTAGAACCCCTTTGGGAGGAAATGGTTGTTTCTTGATTTATTTCCTTCAATCCACTCTCGGTTTTCGTCAGTTTCAGAGCTTAAAGGTTGAATCTTTATTGTGAAATTTGCTCATATTTGATCATTTATAGAACCCCTTTTGGACTAAATGGCTGTTTCTTTGACTCGTTTGTCATGGTGGTGGTGGGGAGGGAAAGAGAAAGAACAAGGGTCTAATGGTTCTTCAATGAATCCCTTGCAAGACTTTGAATTTGGGTTGAAGGAACAAAGTGATAGCTTGAAATTTAAGTCAGTGAGGGGGGCTAATCTAGCTTCTACTAATACTAGGAAAGTGAAGAGGAAATGGAAGAGTAGAGAGGAGAGGAAGAGGGTTGATAAGAAATATGATGTGGTGTTGGTGCCATCAGATGGTGTTTGTTTATCTGGTTCGGAATCTGATGACTCTGACTGGTCGATCGGGTGGCTGGAACCACATGCCCCTGATTTCCAGAATGATGATAAGGGAGATGACAGTTTTGCTGTGCTGGTTCCTTGCTACAGGCATGGTTGTATTAGAGAGATAGAAGAAGAGCCAAACAATCAGTTTTTAAATGCCATTGAGAACCTTTCAAATGAGTATTCTGCTGGTAAGAACTGTAGATATGTTCTTGTCGCTTTTGCTGTATCCATTATGTATAATAATATGTCTTTTGGTAGATGTGGCATCTCTAAGTATATCTGCAATGTTGGATTATCGGTCTTTGATGATTATGCTTGTTTGCTACTGCTCTGAAGTGACAATAGTGACTCCTCTGAAGCTGAATTTGTTAAATTAATCAATTACGATAAGTTGGATCGGATTTTGCTGTTTTTTCTGCAGAACCTCGACGTGACACGAGTGTGAAAGAGTTTAGTAATTTACTATTTATTTAATTTTGAGTTACAAACGAAGCTTTGGACTCATTGGTCATGGGTTGGGAACGGGAATTGAACTCTATGAGATCGTATCTCCTGTTATTCCTCATTAGGTCAGTACGCATCAAAAGTTTCATGCTACATTATGCAGTTAGTTCTACATGCTTTCTCTTGGTGATATTATACCTTTTCAATCCAACCTTTTGGTTCTTAAAGAAAGCTTTAACATAGAGAGAGCAGTGGACAAAGAACTGACTTTTTGCTTGGAAGCTAGAGTTAGGAGAGAAAGGGAAAAGAGTAGTGTTCCCGACCTTTCTTTAGTTTAACTCTTAAAAACGGAAAGGGAAGTGGAAAGAGACTCAAACAGCATTGTATTGAGTCCACTATTCTTTCCTTTTTATTTTTATTCCTAAATGTTCTTTCCCTCGGTAGTTTCCAAAGATAGAGTTGTATTTTCTTTAACCATTTCAAAGATGTTTTTCCTTATGAGCAAATAGATCTTAGTTCCTGCTTTGTGTCTAAAGTTCCGTTTATACTTGCAGAGGGTAAGAAGTACATGGAGCAATGGTTGTCTTCTCTTCAAAAATTTTGAATCTACGACAGCTGGTTGTTTTTCTGCGCGTTAGGAATTTTCTGAAGCAGGAGCTATCTTTTAGTGAACGAGGAGATATGCAAGTTCTGCATCAATATTGAAAGTAGTTGCAGCAGGTCAGGATTTTCATTTGCGAGAGACAAATAATCAAGTTTATCGTGGCAGTGATCTTTGGTTACAAGGTCAAAAACACAAACCGTTGTCATCTTTAAACTTTGGAATTGATCAACTTCCGTTGGAGGGGGAATGACATATCAAGCTGATTCTTTAGTGTAAATATAGCTAATGTGAATATATGGGAGTAGTATGCTTTTGACCGCTGCTATTGTAAATAAATCATCCGTCTTCCAAAATCCAAGACAAGTGAAACATCATTGTTTATATCTGGATTATACATTAATGTTAAATGTTATGTTCTCACTCTTGCTAATTTTGTATCATCTTTCTTAGTGTTCATTATAATGCCTGAAAATCAAGAACCTATATGTTTCTGGATCACCATTGAATCGCACATTGTTTGCTTCATTAGGGCACTATTGTGGAAGATAATGACAATAGTCGTCACCGTCTGAATTCTTTTTTCACTGAGACTTTGTTAACTTGTCAAACTTTCTTTCCTTCACCGGGAAAGTGATTCGGTAAGCAACATCTTTGTTTACATGTATCGTTATTTCTGATGATGAAATTACAATGAGTTTAGAAAGACAACTGCATTTGTTGATTGCTCCACTCAAAGCTAAGAAACCCTAAAAGATGAAATTGGACCATTTTTTTGTTGTTGTATTGATTTCAAAGCCCATTTTAGACAAATTGATTCTTGCACTTAATGTTTTGCAGGAATGGCATGTGACCATTGGCACTAAAGGTTATATGACAACTTTTGCTTTGATGTATTCCTGATTAAGGGTAAAGTCTTACTTTCATAAACTCTTGAACGAAAAAGAAGATAGAGACATTGTGCTAGAAGATCTGGAGCAATCTGATAGGCATCGGGATTTTGGGTATTGTAGAAGAAATAAGGTTGAGGAGGTTAAAGGTGTTGTTCGCAGGATGCGCAGGGGACGAGCGACCGGGCCTGATGAGATCCCAGTTAAATTTTGAAAGAGCGCAGGCAGGGCAGGGTTGGAGTGGCTGACTGAGTTGTATAACGTCATTTTTAAGACGGCGAGAATGGCCGAAGAATGGAGGCGGAGTACAATGATCCCTTTGTACAAGAACAAAGGTGATATCCAGAGTTGCAACAACTATAGGGGTATCAAGCTGCTAAGCCACAGTATGAAAGTTTGGAAAATGGTCATGGAGATGAGGGTGAGAAGAGGCGTGTCTATTTTCGAGAACCAGTTTGGATTCATGTCGGGGCGTTCGACCACAAAAGTCATTTATCTTATTAGGAGGTTGGTAGAGCAGTATAGGGAGAGGAAGAGACATATATGGTTTTCATCAACCTCGAGAAGGCATACGACAAAGTTCCTAGGGAGGTTCTATGGAGATGTTTGGAGGTTAGAGGTGTACATGTGGCGTACACTAGGGCGACAAGGATATGTATGATGGAGCCAAGACCAGTAGGAGGAGACTCTGAGCACTTTCCAGTAGGGCTGCACCAGGGATCAACTCTTAGCCCATTCTTATTTGTCTTGGTGATGGATGGACTGACGCGACAAATTCAAGGGCCTATGTCATGATGTATGTTATTCGCATACGACATAGTCATGATTGATGAGACTCGCAGCGGAGTGAACATTAAGCTGGAGGTTTGGAGACAGGTTCTGGAATCTAAAGGGTTTAGGCTGAGTAGGACCAAGACAGAATACTTGGAGTGCAAGTTCAGTAACGGGAGTGACCTTGAGACAGACGTGGAGGTGAGGCTTGGTACTCAGGTCATTCTAAAGAAAAGAAGTTTCAAGTAACTTGGGTCTATTATCCAAGGGGATGAAGAGATCAATGACGATGTCACACGTCGTATTGGGGCAGGGTGGATGAAATGGAGGCTCGCATCTGGAGTCTTATGCGACAAAAAAATGCCACCAAAACTTAAAGGCAAGTTTTATAGGGCGGTGGTTAGACCGACTATGTTGTATGTGGTGAAGTGTTGGTCAGTCAAGACTTCGCACATCCAAGAGATGATGATGCTGAGATGGATGTGCGGGCATACAAGGAGGAGTAGGATTATAAATGATGATATCCGAGACAGAGTGGGAGTGGCCTCGGTGGAGGATAAGATGCGGGAAACGAGGTTGAGATGGTTTGGACATGTATAGAGAAGAAACACAAATGCCCTAGTGCGGAGGTGTGAGAGGTTGGTTATGGATGGGTTCTGGAGGGGTAGAGGTAAGCCGAAGAAGTATTGGGGAGAGGTGATTAGACGGGATATGACGCAGGTGCAACTTACTGAGGACATGACCTTAGATAGGGGGTTGTGGAGGACACATATTATGATAGAAGGATAGTAGGTAGTCGAGAGTAGTCCTACTTACGCTTGCAAATTGGTAGTTGTAGTGTTATTATTGCAGGCTCGCCTAGCCTATCATACTAATAAGCGCAGTATTGCTTTATAGTCCCCTGTAGTTTGATTTCTGCTGCTATGTGTCATTTAGTGTACTTTGTTTAGATTATTTGTCTGCGCTAGTTACTACTTACTTTTTTCAAAATGCGCTATCATGGCTTATTCGCTTTTGATACCAGCATTTTCATACTGCTTAAAAAAAAATTTATCGGGTCTGACCGTTTTTCTTGCTTTTGCTTTTGTTTTTGCTTTTGCTTTTGCTTTTGCTTACGTTCTGTCTTGAGCCGAAAGTCTCTCGGAAACAGTCTTTTTACCTACCAAGGTAGAGGTAATATCCGCGTATACTCTACCCTCTCCAGATCTTACGTCGTTTCAATGAGTATGTTAGTTGTGGTTGTATTCCTTGTTAGCTCTTCATAAAGTTCTTAGCCTACTTTTCTTTGCCCTTTTAAAAAAGTTTCCAACTTTTTCCATCAGGGGGTTTCTTTCTAAAGTGATGTTAAACAAATTGAAACAGACCCCACTTTTGGTATTTGAGGTTGCCAATGGGACATGTTGAGATATAAATTAAATGGTCGTTGACAATTGCGTGTCCCTTGCACTTATGATAGGGGGGGGGGGGGGGAAAGAAAAGAAAATGTAGTTTGTGGCTATTATTTTCTGTGATTGGTTGCTCTTCACCACATATTAGTGTAAGAATATTTTGGATAACTATAAATTACTCTTAATACTTTGGTGTTGCTTCCTACTGGCACTATATAAAGTATTATGATATTAAGTTATTGAATTTTATGGGTGTGCTTAATGATTAATGAAGTGAGTGTAAAATTTAGAAAATATAGTTTAGCTTTAGCGAAAACAATTTCTTCCCTATTATTTAAACCTTAGTGACGCATCGCTTCAGAGCTAGAACACAAGCTTCACCTACCCCCATCAGCACAAGTGAATACGAAAAGATGATATCGCCAAAGTTGTGATATCAACGTCTACATCTTACGGGCTGTGTCATGAGATCTCAAGTGCAATCATCATCCACACGACTGCGCCAGTATAAAAATTAAAATTTAACATGTACTCAATAACCGTGTTAATAGAACCACACCATTATTAAAAAAAACTACACCTATTGAGAAGTCTATTTAGATTCTTAGGGATAAAATTTTAATAAGAGTTTGTGCCTTTGGCAATGTCACTTTCATTGATGTTCCTGTTGGGAGATTTTACTCTTGTACTTTATAAAGCAGTACGGGAAGTATATAACTATTACACGTATTCGAAAGAATAAACAAAGATTCAATAATTCAACTAGAAATCTGAAATTACAATTGTTGCACAAGAAAAACTGGAAACTGTTTTTGCTGAATCGAGTGTGACACTCTGTCCTTAAGACAATATTGCCTCGTTGTATCCTTTATACGTCCTGGACAATTTGTCTCCCAAGATAAAACAGCAATGGAACACTTGAGCAAAGGAAACTCAAGTGCTACCGTGAAGAATATTGAGTAACGAAATGATGTTTGAAAGTTGTAGGAAGAAGAGTTTTCTGCTTGTGTAAGCTTCTGTATTTTCGTGTATATGTGAGTCTTAGTGTTCGTACTCAACAATGGTGTAAGGGAGTGTTTATATAGGTGAGGGAGGGACTGAAAACTGCCTCCATAACAGTCAAATAATGGTCATTATGGAGGTAGTAAAGTCACCAACATAAATGGTGAAATACTAACGGATTGGCCATTTATATGAGGAGTAATTCAGCCAAAATAAATGGCTGAATTGAGTGCTTGGCGTTTCGCTTTATTGTCAAATTTCGACTTTCGAAACTTCAGTGGACCAAGCGTACATCTTGAAACTTCAGGGGATCAAACTGTACATCCAAAGAATTCGGTCCAAAGATTACAGGATCAAAGCGTACTTCGGCAAAGTTTTCGCCCAAAGATAATATCGGAAGACCCACAACTTACGACCCGACGACGGCGGCGGCGCGCGTGTGGTCTTTCCTCGAACCGAAACACATCTAGGGAGAATTGAATACAATACCACACTTTTTCATGCTTCAAACACCTTACTTCGTGAACCAATATCTCTTTCATTTCTCAATGAAATTCGACGATTCTTGGCCCTACGGTTATCTACGTACTTAGTAGATCATGCATGTGTGAAGAACCGGATTCTCCAATATGTGTAACACTAGTGTTTAAGCTGTTAAAGTTGGTCGGTCGCAACTCCCGTCAAAGGCTAATTTCCAACGATCCCCTCTAATCGTAATAAATGTTGATAAGCCAAAGGGTGACTAGAGGGATTTGACAAGCAAATTATTGATGATAAAAAATGACATTTAGGTGATTCTAAGATATCATCAATTTGTCTTTTCACAACTCGGTTGCGTACTTGGAGCAGTTTGTCACGTAAACAAAAGTTGGATTATTTCTTTCGATGATAATCACATGCCAAGAAAAATGAGTGATTTGTGGGATTCTCCATCTCTTATTCGGGGCGAAGCTACATGCCTGCTTACAAGTTCGATATAACCTATTAATTTTGGTTCAATGTATTTAATATTTACTTAAATATATAAATAATTTATTAATATTCAGTAAGTTGCATTTCTTAAATTCAGAATTCATAAATTTAAAATCTAAGTTTCATCTCTACTCTTTTCTTGATGATAAAGTGAACCTAAATTATCTTATTATAAACTTGTGAGTATTAATTTGAAATCATGAATTCCATTTAACTCCTTGAAGACTCTATCTGCAATAGTTCTCTAAATAAACCTCAACTAGAAAAATAAAACCCAAAAGAAAAAAATGAAAAGCTTGAAGTACCTAATATTTAAATATTGGAGTTAATCTCTTTGAAGGTAAGGTTTTATGTACATATTTGCCCGTTTATATAGACAAGTTTATTAAAATTTGTTAGGTTAAGTTTTATGAAATTTAAGCTCCCGAATTTATTACTCTAAAAAAAGATGTATACTTTTTACATTCTTTCAGTCACAGGGTTATTTATTTATTTTTAATTTTTTGAATTTCATTATTTATCGAATTAGATTTTTTCTTAGTTTAAACGTGAGCTATACTCGACGAGGAGCCCGACCAATCAGTTATCCTCTTTTCCCGTGTGATTATGAATATTTACTTAGTACATCTTCTCATTTTTCATAGTGTGGTCTCTTGCTAATCTAATTGATAAATACCCCTGATATACACGGAATATACACCGTGTATATCACGGGCCGAATGCTCAAAATCAGGCTGTTAAACCTGTGATATACACGGTTTAGTGGTCTTATTTAGGTAAATATTTTCTTGTAGTTAAATTAGAATTGTACACTTGCCATAATTGTATAATTAATGTACAAGTAGAATAAGGTTTTAGGAGTAGAATAGGAATAAGATTTTTCTATTATGAAAATTGTAAATTGTATATATACTCTTTCATTAATGAAAATAATCAAGGGATTATTTCTTTCACTAATCAACAAATAATAATCTCTATATCCTTCTCTTTACATCTTTATGCAATATTAAGTAGTTCGCTTATTTCTTGTGATTTTTGGGTGAATTGTACCCTGTAAATAAGGCATTTTAGCCCTATTTAAGAGAATTTGAATAATTAAATAATAATATTCTCTGTATTATTCTCTTTATACTTATTGTCTACATTTTTGTGTTTAAACACATCCTAACTAAATGAGCCAAAATGAATTTGAAAAAAGAAAAAGAAAAAGGAGGTGCCTTACTCTTGTATACAATTGGGCTTGGGTTGTGAAGTCTATCTGTGTAGTTAGGTTGGGCTTTGATTGGGCTCAATATGTCAAACCAGCTTCATCCTTCATGTTGCTCCTTTTGGGCCAACTCTGGATTGGTATAGTCTAAAAACCCATTAGTTCCTAGACTTAGCAGGAATGGTTGATTTATCTAATATTCCTTTTTTGGCTATCATTAGATTTTGTCCAATTTTCAAAAGTTGTGCGAATATATTCCTTCAAAACTACCCTTTTGGACAATGTTACACTCGCATCTGATGTTCACTTATATATTGTTCGACCTCGGAGACAAAGCATAATATTGTCGTATAACGTTTGTAATAACTAACAAATTTTTATATTGTGATCTCATGGGATTTTCAATTTGCTCAAAGAGATTTTTTAAGACCGTGGTCTAAAAAGTCATTAAATTGCTAAGAAATAAAAAGAATGTCATTTACTAAACAATTGTCTTAAAAAGGACGACCTGAAAAAAATCTCACAATGGGAATAGAACCCTCGATCTCGACGGGAAAAATTAACAAATAGACACTACTTTTTGGTTTTTGTAATTGAAAAATAAGTACTATCTTAGAATTTAACTCGTGAGAATTTGAAGCTTCAGAATATTGACTATATATATTTCAAAGACAAAGACGAAGAATGACAAGTAAACGTTATTTCTATTGAACTCGACCTGATCTTTATCACAATAGATACGACTGTAAAGATAAAGGATTCCTTTTGTACCCCAATACATCTTGCATGCATATAGTTTCATAAAATGAAAATCTGTATGTCCAATTTGAATCGATCTCAATGAATCCCTCGTTACTGCCCAGAGGAGAAGAATAGGTAGGGATGACGGGATTTGAACCCGTGAATGCTTGTCCACAAGTGAACCAATTTCTTGAGTAGTTATATGAATCGAGTAATATATATATATATATATATATATATATATATATATATATATATATATATATATCCTTAAAATGTTGAAAAATGAAACTTTTCCTTATCGCTTGCATAATTTGAACAATGAGAGACCAAAATTATTTTGGACTTCAATATGGAGTTTTGACCCAGACTTGATGATACAAAGTGAGAAAGAGTTATATCTTATCTGGAAGTCTAATATTTTGTTTAAAAATCTTCGGTTACTCTCTTTATAACAGGATACTATATAGTATGTCAAATCATTTTACCTTGGTGTTTTATTACTTATAAAAATGAGCAGCAAGGATTTGTTATCATATGATAGTTTATAAAATACGCAGTTGCAGCTTATCGAAGATATTATCTTAGATAGGGATTATGAAGGACTCGTATTTAGTGGCGGATTCAGGATTTTCACTCAGGGTGTTTGAAAAAACAACAAAAGCTAAACATAAAAATAATGTTGTCCCTAGAAATCGAACCTGGGACAACAGAGACAATTTTGAACACCCTGGACCACTTGACCTAACCTTTTGCATTTGCTCAGGGTGTTCAAAGGTTAATATATGTACATAAACACAGAAAATATACTCTATCTATACATTATAATTTTTTGCCGAACACCCTCGGCACCCTCTAAATTCACCCCTGCTCATATTAGGTAGAAGTTTAGTAGGTAGTCCGCTTATCCTTTTGTACTAGTAGTCGCAATCTTGCTCTTTAGTTTTTTGTCCTCTGATTTATGATATTATTAGTTGTCTCTTGTACTTTGATTATCTTATTTATCTATTGCTCCTTTTTCAAACTGCTTTATCATAGCTTTTTCACTTTCACTATTTTCGTTTTCATACTGCTTTGAATTGCTTGTCCTTATTTGGTCATTTTTTGCCATGCTTTCTCTTGAGCCGGGGGTATTTCGAAAACAACCTCTCTACCTTCCAAGGTAGGAGTTGTAGGTTTTTGTTAGGTACAAAGCACATAAGTAAGGCACATCGGAAGTTTAAAAGTTTTGTTTCTTACTTACCCCAACAACATTTCTGGTATGGTTATACAATAATTAAACTTGTAACATAAAACATATACTTACAAGTTAGAATTATCTGGAATCTTTATCAACTGTGAGGTGCACACGCAATTGCCCTTCCGATTGCAAGCTCCAAGCTTCAATGTATTTCTCTTTCGGAAAGCTAGAAAATTCGGCAGAGGTTCGAGAGAGTATTTGATTCTAAGTCTCGAAGACTTAGAATGATATTCCGAAAATTGGTGTTTTAAATGATGAGGTGAATGCCTCTATTTATAGTTGAAAATAGGCCAAAACTGGATTAGGTTTTACCTTGGGCCTGGCCCAAAATTCGAGGCAGAGGCGCCATGGCCCTAGGGTATTGGCGTCATGGCGCTCGACATGCGCCTGCACTACGCCGCGGCCCTACGGTATGGGCGTCGCGGCGCTCGACGTGCTCCTACACTATCTCGATTTATTTTTCGTGCATTCTTAATTAAATCCAAAATCCAATTTTGACTTAATTAAAATAATCATTATTCATTTAAATATCTCGATTCCAAATCGAACATTTAATTACTCTCTCAATACATCCTTAGATCGAAACGGACAATCGACATAGTGTGACCCTACAGACCTTCTCATATCGACATTAACCAAATTAAGGTCTACACGGAACTCCTAGACGACGCCGAAAGACGAACTCAATATATGAAGTACGTTTATGCGAATCCAGTAAACTTAACATTTATGTGGTAAGATAAAATTCTTTCATTCATGACACACCCGATCAAACTTAGGATTTGTCATGTGTCTATCCAAATGGCTTAATCATTGTATCTCATCTATATTAGTTGACGACTAGACCATATTCTAAACATGTCTATTGCGTTGGCCAACGACTTAGTCAACCTAATATCACTGAGAATCTGAGTGTTCTCTCGAATATATATTCGAGGAATGAATCTTAATCTTAGCTCAACTACCACCTTCAATCCACATCGTAATGTACCCAATACCAGCCGTATCTCAACCTATAAGGCATTTGAACTTAGGACTGGATCAAAGTACATTACTTTGTAGACAAGGCGCGTATTGACCTCAAGTCTAAGGACTTTTATCTCCCACACGCTGATCATACTTTGGACAAGTATAACAAACAGTATATCAGCAGGGTATACCAATACTTCCAAAGTATCCATGTGTCCATCACGAGTAGCCATTACTCGTAGCAAGTGAGACATACTACATCCTCTAAGGATGTGATGCAGACCACATGTCGACTTATCACATATCATCGATATCTCATTCTCGATGATCATTAGTCGAGGCTATTTTAAGAGTTACGCTCTATCATGCATATATTACTCCATTAATGACAACGTAAGCTCAAGGGATGCACATTAATGAATAATTAGAAACCGTCAAATAATAATTCAATAATTCAATAATTGCAAATGTCAAAATATTTATCTCCATTAATAATAATATGAATGTGTATAAAGTACATTTGTCATAATACAGATTGTCTCTAGGACATAAATATACTTTTCATCTCCCATTTGGCCTAGAGTCAATCTCCAACATATCTAATGCCCATATTCTCAAAATGACCATTATGTTTGACTAAGCTTAATGGTTTAGTGAATGGGTCAGCTAGATTATCGTCTGTGGAAATATAGTCTAATCTAATCTTTTCAGTCTCCACCATCTCCCTGAGTATGTGGTACTTCCTTGGTACATACTTGTTTCTGTTGGTTGATCTTGGTTCCTTAGCTTGCGCAATCGCACCAGTGTTGTCACAATAAACCGTTATTGGACAAGTGGCACTTGGAACAACCCCTAGTTCCTTCAGGAACTCAGATATCGCGACAGCTTCTTTACCAGCTTTCGATCCAGCAATGTACTCAGCTTCTGTTGTCGAATCAGCAGTTGTACCTTGTTTGAAACTTTTTCAGCTTACTGCTCCACTATTGAAAATGAATGTGTACCCTGATTGAGATTTGTAGTCATCAACATCTGTCCGGAAGCTAGCATCAGTGTACCCAGTACATATCAGCTTCTCTTGTCCACCATAGACTAAGAAATATCCTTTAGTTCGTCTAAGATACATAAGAATACTCTTGACTGCTTTTCAGTGTTCTTCCCTAGGATTCTGCTGGAACTTGCAAGTCATTCTAAGTGCAAAGGCCACATCTGGCCTAGTACATGTCATGACAGACATGATCGATCCTATAGCCGAAACATATGGGATCTTTTTCATGCGTTCAAGTTCCATAGTATTAGAAGGACTATCCTTCTTAGATAACTTGATGCCTTGTCCCATAGGTAGATCGCCTTTCTTGGAATTTTCCATAGAAAAACGTCTAAGCACTTTGTCTATGTAGACTGACTGTGACAGCCCCAACAGTTTGTTAGGTCTATCTCTATAGATCCTAATCCTCAAAATGTAGTAGGCTTCACCTAAATCCTTCATCATGAAGGTACTGGACAGCCACTCTTTGACTGACTGCAGGAGAGTCTTATTGTCTCTCATTATTAATATGTCATCTACATATATGATAATGAAGGAAATACTCACATCCTTGAGTTTACTATAAACGCATGGATCCTCTTTGCTTCTAACGAAATCAAATGATTTGATAGCCTTGTCAAAGAAAATGTTCCAACTTATCGAGGCTTGCTTAAGCCCATAAATTGACTTTTGTAACTTGCATACATCATTTGGTTTGGACTCAATTGAAAAACCCTCAGGTTGTTTCATATACACCTCCTCAACTAGATTACCATTGAGGAAAACAGTCTTGACGTCCATCTGTCAAATGTCATAGTCATAATATGCAACTACTGCAAGCAAAATCCGAATGGACTTAATCTTAGCAACAGGTGAAAAGGTTTCATCATAATCGACCCCAGGCCGTTGATTATAACCTTTAGCCACCAGTTTTGCTTTACAAGTCTGTATCTTTCCATAAGCATCAATATTCTTCTTGAAGACCCATTTGCATCATATGGCTCTAACCCCTGTTGGCAAATCAACCAAGTTCCAAACTTGATTTATGTACATCGAGTTCATCTCAGATTTCATGGCTTCTTTCCATCTCTGTGAATCAATGTCCAACATAGCTTCGTTGTAGGTTGTAGGTTGTAGGTTCATCGTCATCAGGAATATCTATCTCATTGTGTGTTTCAACAAGGAGATTAAGTCTTTCAGGCGGACGATGAGTCCTAGTGGTCCTACGGAGTTGAGTATTCTGCGTTTCAGTGTTTATTGCATTCTGATTGTGAGAAGGTCTTTGTGTTTTGGACAATCTATCACCTTGAGAGCTTTCAGGAATATCATTTTCATGTATTTCCTGAATTGAATAATGTACAACCATTGTATCATCTTCTATTGGTTGTGTATAAGAGTCTTGCAC
Organism: Anisodus acutangulus; assembly: GCA_029783415.1. Classification (NCBI taxonomy): domain Eukaryota; kingdom Viridiplantae; phylum Streptophyta; class Magnoliopsida; order Solanales; family Solanaceae; genus Anisodus; species Anisodus acutangulus. The sequence continues at coordinate 38,930,909 of CM056502.1, forward strand.
TATCTCTCACAACACTCCCACTGGCTGAAGGGCGTACTCTAAGTACCCAATCTTCACCAGATACTCCCACTGAATCCTTGTTTAGGTCTTTCGACAAGGGTTCATTTTCTGTGTTATCTTGTGGTTCTTGAATTTCTTCAAGTTCTATCTCTGTGCAGCTATGTTCCTTGTAGACATATTCTTCTTCAAGGAAAGTTGTGTTCCTGGAAACAATGACATTATATTCTCCAGGAAGATAGAAGTAGTATCTCTTAGTTTCCTTTGGATACTCCACGAAGTAACATTTCTCAATTTTAGATTCTAACTTGTCAGTGAGCATCTTCTTAACATATGCAGGGCACCCCCAGGGTCTCATATGTTTAAGAGATGGCTTCTTGCCACACCATATCCGATAGAGTGTCTTTTCTACTGACCTGGATGGAACCCTGTTCAGAATATATATAGAGGTTTGTATAGCATATCCCTAAATGTATGTCGGTAGAGCTGAGGAGCTCATTATGGATCGAACCATATCTAATAAGGTTCGGTTTCTCCTTTCGACAACACCATTCATCTGTGGCGTTCCTGGAGGTGTCCATTCAGATTGGACTCCATGCAGCTTTAAGTAATCTAGAAAATCCTTGCTCAAGTACTCACCTCCTCGATCCGATCGAAAGGTCTTGATACTTGTTGCAAGTTGCTTCTCTACTTCCAACTTGTACTCCTTGAACTTCTCAAAAGCCTCGAATTTGTGTCTCATAAGATACACATACCCATACCTTGTGAAGTCGTCAGTAAAAGTGATGAAGTATGGAAAGCCTCCTTTAGCTTGAGTCGAGAATGGCCCACATACATCAGCATGGACCAACTCAAGCACCTCATTGGCTGGCACACCTTTCCTAGAACGTGGTTTATTGGTCATCTTTCCTCTCAAGCAAGATTTGCAATTACCATAAGACTCCAAATCAAATGGTTCGAGGTAGTCTAACTTCCTCAATCTTGCTATCCTTGATTCGTTGATATGACCAAGTCTGCAGTGCCATAGGTAGGTAGAGTTTCTATTACTTGTCTTGGCTCGTTTATTTTGTACATTGAATATCTCTCGACTACAGTTCAGTGTATATAATCCATCCACAAGAGGAGCAGTTCCATATATAACATTATTAAAAGACAGTACGTGATTGCCATTATAAATATACGAGGAAAAGCCCTTCATGTCCAACACTGGGATAGAAATAATATTCATCGTTAACGAGGGAACATAAAAACAATCATTCAACACTAAACAATAGCCGGAAGGTGAATTTAATCTATAAGTCCCTACGCGCTCAGCATCCACTCGTGCTCCATTTCCAACGCGTAGGTCTACTTCTCTCGATCCAACCTTCCTGCTATCAGTTAGCCCCTGCACTTTTGTACAAATGTGTGAGACACAAGCGGTATTCAATACCCAGGAATGAGAGTTATTTATAGACATATTTATTTCAATGACGTACATACCTTGTCCACCAAAGGCAGGAGCACCTAGTGTTTTTCCTCCTCCTGGTCTCGTGCAGTCCTTTTTCCAATGCCCCTTCCTATAGCAGTTGAGGCATTCATCCTTAGCCGCGTTCACCTTCTTCTTCACACCTCCATTGGGTTTCATAGTTGAGGGCACATCGATTGCTTTGCCCTTCTTCTTCTGCCATTCCTTGCCTTTCGGCTTGGGTCGGCTAGAAGAGCTCACCATGAGCACAACTTTGTCTTTGAAAGTGGAGGACTCAAAGGTCTTGAGCATATTGTGCAGCTCCGGCAGAGTCACCTTCGTTCTATTCATGTTGAAATTCACTATGAAGTTCTCAAAGAAACGAGGGAGAGAGTTCAGGATGAGTGTAGTAGCGACATTCTTTTCAAGCTTCGTTCCAATTGAAGCAAGCCTCTCTATCAGCCCTATCATCTTCAACACATGTTGCGAGACCGGGTCCCCTTTATTGAGCTTAAACTTGAAGAGTTCTATTAGCAACTCATATTTCATCGTCTGGGATTGAGAGTCATAGAGACTATTCAAGTGTTCGAGCATCTCATTGGGCCTCATGTTCTCATGTTGTCTCTGAAGTTCCATAGACATGGAATACAGCATTACACATTGCGCCGAAGTGGCATCATCTAGATGTTTCTGGTAAGCATTTTTATCAAAAGAGGCATATTCTTCAGAATCTGTCGCAGGGACTGTTGGGAACACCGTGTTCAACATTTATTCTATTTTCTCTTGTCTCAATACTATTCGCAAATTCCTTATTCAGTCAAGGTAGTTTGCTCCAATAAGTTTATTCATCTCAATCAACATTTTCAACGACAAGCTTGACATCTTTTATAATCTGAAGAATTAGATAGACCGGAAATCAAACTCAAAATCTATTTCCTATTATACACATTCATTTAGGCTAATCAACAATGTCTTTTGTTTAATTAGCTCCCACTATTTTAATATACTTCTACGACCCCATGGTAGAATACGGACCTATATTAATTAAGGTCATAATGGGCCAAGATCCAAGTATATGTTATCTCCATGTTTGTTTTGGCTGATAACTTCAACAACATATCTTGGTAGGTTCTAAACCAATTGCAAAACTTATTCGCAACTCTTGGTTGATCAAATATTACATTTAATCTTGCGTCCTTAGATTAGTCCGACACTTTGGCGCTAAGATTTGTCTAAGCAAGTCAACCCCATTACACGACTGTGTTTATATATCCAAGCAAATTTGGCCTTTGTGAGCAAACACTTTGGTGTAAATACCCACAAAAGTTTATCATTTACCTTTACATTAAAAATACATTTATGAAAGAGTCTAGGTCCTCGTAGACTTAGAGCAAATACTTTGGCATAAATATTTGTATCACCGGAAAGGATTTTGCACTCTAATAATTGAAATGGACGACGCGTTTTAATATAGACTTGTATTTAAAGTTTTGGGGAACATTTCAATTCTGGGTTTTAACCAATATCAACTCTTTTATGCCATATCCAATATGACATCTTAACATCATGCAAAACTAATAACACATATAGTTTGGGAACCGTCAACCCAATATGCATGATAGAAGATGGTTTAATCAAACGCTGGACGCCGCTTGCCCAGACAGTTATAGCGGACATTATTCTAGAAATGTAAATGACAAACATTTTTAACATTTAGCACATAAACAATATACTTATCAAATAATATACTGTATAATAATAATCTAGGGTTAAACATTCTAACTCTGATTTTTGTTTGTTTGTTTGTTTCTGGAAAGGTGGGGCCGCGACGCTAATCATTAGCACCGCGGCGCCACTGAGGCAATAGCCTTTCAGTTTCTGAAAAATGCATTAGCGTCGTAGCGCTCCACCATGGAGCCGCGACACCTGTTGTCCAGTGAGTTCATGTTTTGAAACGAAGCATTAGCGCCGCGGCGCCACCTTGAAACCCTCACAAGCGCCGCGGCGCCCTACCATAGGGTTGCGGCGCTCATGTCCTAACAAACGTTTCTGTGTTGATTCTCAGAATCGTTCGACCCCTAAATCCAATTTAGGGATCAAATCATAGGTCCTTTATCATCACCCACCATTATCAATAACGCCCATATCGACCATCATCCGTTCTTATTCGTTCTTAGCCGTGCACCGTGCAATGAGTTGGACAACACACTTTGGCTTAGTTCGAGTTAGAGCGGAATGACTTACTCGAGTTAGCGTATGAGATAATTTAGGGTGAAATCAAAAGGTCAACATTCGTTCAAGACATTTAGGATTTCAAGAAACCTCATTTTAATCCAATTTTATGTTTAACTCATATTATTATTCTATTCAATTGTTATATAATCATTGAACCAACCTGAGCTCTGATATCACTGTAGGTTTTTGTTGGGTACAAAACACATAAGTAAGGCACAACAGAAGTTTAAAATTTTTGTTTCTTACTTACCCCAACAACATTTCTGGTATGGTTATACAACAATTAAACTTGTAACATAAAGCATATACTTACAAGTTAGAATTATCTGGAACCTTTATCAACTGTGAGGTGCACACGCAATTGCCCTTCCGATTGCAAGTTCCAAGCTTCAATGTATTTCTCTTTCGGAAAGCTAGGAAATTTCGCAGAGGTTCGAGAGAGTATTTGATTCTAAGTCTCTAAGGCTTAGAATGATATTTTGAAAATTGGTGTTTTAAATGATGAGGTGAATGCCTCTATTTATAGTTGAAAATAGGCCAAAACTGGATTAGGGTTTGACATTGGGCCCGACCCAAAATTCGAGGCAGAGGCACCGCGACGCTAGTGTATGGGCGCCACGGCGCTCGACATGCGCCTGCATTGCGCCGTGGCCCTAGGGTATGGGCGCCGCGGTGCTCGACCTGCTCCTGCACTATCTCGATTTATTTTTCGTGCATTCTTAATTAAATCCAAAATCTAATTTGGACTTAATTAAAATAATCATTATTCATTTAAATATCTCGATTCCAAATCGAACATTTAATTACTCTCTCAATACATCCTTAGATCGAAACGGACAATCGACATAGTGTGACCCTACAGACCTTCTCATATCGACATTAACCAAATTAAGGTCTACACGGAACTCCTAGACGGCGCCGCAAGACGAACTCAATATGTGAAGTACGTTTAAGCGAATCCAGTAAACTTAACCTTTATGTGGTAAGATAAAATCCTTTCATTCACGACACACCCTACCAAGCTTAGGATTTGTCAAGTGTCTATCCAAATGGCTTAATCATTGTATCTCATCTATATTAGTTGACGACTAGACCATATTCTAAACATGTCTATTGCGTTGGCCAACGACTTAGTCAACCTAATATCACTGATTATCCGAGTGTTCTCTCGAATATACATTCGAGGAATGAATCCTAATCTTAGCTCAACTACCACCTTCAATCCACATCGTAATGTGCCATACAAGTCGTATCTCAACCTATAAGGCATTTGAGCTTAGGGCGGGATCAAAGTACATTACTTTGTAGACAAGGCGCGTATTGACCTCAAGTCTAAGGACTTCTATCTCTCACACGCTGATCATACTTTAGACAAGTATAACAAATAGTATATCAGCAGGGTATACCAATACTTCCAAAATATCCATGTGTCCATCACGAGTAGCCATTACTCGTAGCAAGTGAGACATACTACATCCTCTAAGGATGTGATGCAGACCACATGTCGACTTATCACATATCATCGATATCCCATTCTCGATGATCATTAGTCAAGGCTATTTTAAGAGTTACGCTCTATCATGAATATCTCACTCTATTAATGACAACGTAAGCTCAAGGGATGCACATTAATGAATAATTACAAACAATCAAATAATAATTCAATAATTGCAAATGTCAAAATATTAATCTCCATTAATAATAATATGAATGTGTATAAAGTACATTTGTTACAGATTGTCTCTAGGACATAAATTTACTTTCAGGAGTAAGGTCTGTGTACACTTTACCCTTTACAGACTCCACATTATGGGATTTCACTGGGTATATTGTTGTTGTATGATAGTTTATAAAATAGTAGGATATCTGCGTCGGAGATACTTAACAAATATATAGTGGAATAATCGAGTGATAATTAAATACTTACCAGCGCTAGATATTAACTGCAAACGAAATAATTTAAAGCTGAGGATATGTATCCTTAAGAACCTTAACCATGGTTAAATTATCAATATGCATACCAAAGACATAGGCCGTATTTATTTAATTGATGTAAATATTAGGTGCAAGTAAATTTTTACTATAGTTAAGATATGTAAGTAGACTCTAACACCACCTTATTTTTTTTAAAAGAAGAGCTCTATGTTACTAACATGTAATATTAAGGGAAGAAGGGGGGTTGGGGGGTCCTTTGGCATATTCGTTTTCCTTCTGTGAAGCTTCTTTCCCTTTCAGTCTTCATGATGAAAGTATAATATGTATTTATTTCTTTATGTATTATAAGGACTAGAAACTTTACACCCTTAATAGTAAATATCATTACTAATTTGTTTAAGAAATTTTTGAAAATTATTGGAGATCCTTTTGCCCAGCTATCAGATATCTAAACTCAGACCATGATGAGTTGTATTTAAATAATTTTTCTTTCGAATAATTTATTTGATGGAGTTGTTATCATGAGATCATGGCCCTCGTTTTTTAATGATTATTTTGATGAGCAAGAAGACTGATTCCAATTGATTTTTTCCACAAAAAAAAAAAGAAAGAAAGAAAAAAAACTCAGATAACTAAAGATTTCGCGTTCTAACTTTGAAAATAAATTTTTTTGGTAAGGTACGCTTGTCCATGGGACTTTATACAACGCAAATTCGAATTTGTCAGTATTCCAAAACAGATAGCGAACAATTTTGGAAAATTGAAAAAGAATTAACTTGATATGTTGATTGTTTCACTTGATAGTTCGTTAAAAAAACATGACATCTTGATTACAAAAAATTAATGACATTTTGTAACATTTAGATAAAATTGAATATTTTTTTGTTCATATTGATATTGCTAAGGATCACTTCTCTTTAGTGGGCTTACGCGATGTGAATTTGAACTAGCCGTGCCTCAAACAAATACAAAATATTTGTGGAAAATCAAAAGGAAAAGAAAAACTAAGTCCGGATATTGATTTTCACTTGACAATCCGTTAAAACGTCTTGATTATAATAGTTTAGTGACTTTATATAATACTTAAGTAAAGTTGAATGACTTTTTTATTTCCAAAAATATTTTAGTAACTCGACTGTCATAAAGTAAAAATTGAGTAACCATTCGTAAAAATTACTCCTTAATGGGTTAATCTCACACAAAAGATATATTTTAGGGACATTAGTGCAAAATTCTTTTAAGTATCTAACCGAAAGTTAGTTAATGACAGGCCGAAAGCAGCTATTTGTACTATATGCAAACACATAAATATTCAAAAGTTCATTAAAGAAGAAAACTTTAGCCTTTTCCAATGTAAACAAAAAAGAAACTTTAGGACAAAGAGAAAGATATTAGTACTTTCTTTTGTTTATTGGTTTTCTAATTCTTTGTGAATAAGCTGTTAAAGAGGCCAGTGGATGCCACGTTCACAATAATCTAATTTCATAATTGGCTGTCAATGGCTTTGGCTTTCGCTTTGATTTTGCCAAAAAAGAAGGGAATACTAGCACTTTTAGTCCTTAATTATTGATAAATTATGATTTTAGCCCTGGTGATATATGACTCATCAAAACCTTTAATTAGATTGTGTGATTTTGACCCTCTTAGGTAAGAAATATGTTATATTTGAATTATTTTTAGAAGTATATTGTTCTCAAATGTAGATTAATGATTGAAGAGGGCAGAACGGACACACATCAATCAATTGATTTTTTGATTTCTTGTTATCGTGAAATTTGTTATCAAGATGATTTGAGTGTACACCGACTGCCTTTAGTGGTGAATTATGCAGAGAAGGACCGGGCTTTTGGGATGCAGAACTCAACAAGATACTATATCGTTCATTCATCGTGGCTTATCGATCTCAGATCGACCCCCCCCCCCCTCCCCGAATCTTCTTCAACCGTGAAAATTTGGTTCTATCGGAGAGCTAACACCCCTTCAAGTGATTTTGCCGTAACAAGAAATGTGCTTCATTACAATCTTAACATAACACATATGTAATAAAATAGTAGAACGGTTAATAGATATGAAAATTTTTGAATACTCATAAGCAAAGGGATCAAAAGTGCGCATCTTAAGTAATTGAAAGTTAAATATACTTAGTCAGATATCATAAGGATCAAAATATGAATTTAGCGATAATAGAGGGACTAAAAATGTTATTGTGCCAACAAAAAGAAGAAAAATTGTGTGAAAGAAAAGCTAAATTATTTAAGGATAGAGAAGGGTCCAACATTCATTTTGGTGCGAAAGGAGCTCTCAACCAATAAAAACCATAATTAGACATTAAAGGCAAACAAGAGAAGAAAAAAAAAGACAACATAGTTTGTTAGTCCCTTTCAACTATGATTCCATCTCCTATCATTTTACATTAAAGAAAAAGTTCTCTTGTTTTGAAACTCTTTCTCTTTCCTAAAAAAGATTTATATTCTTTGTTGTTGTAGGAGGGAAAAAAGAGGAAGAGTTTCATATTTAATTTGTGTTATTTTGATTGTTTTTATAAAGAAGTAGAAGAAGAAAGATCAAGAATTGGTTCAAAATGTTACAAAGAGCTGCAACTAATGCTTATTCATGGTGGGCTGCAGGCCATATTAGGACCAAACAATCCAAATGGCTTGAACAAAGCCTTCAAGGTATGTTTTTTTAACATCAAAAGCCAAATGGGGTTTTGATATTTTGTTTTTTCCATAATCACAACTTTTAGACTAGGTGAATAATGAGCCCGCCTCTACATGTGGTTTTGATTCTTGATGAATTCTTCTTTTTCTTCTTTGTTCTTTCCCTGTTGAAATGGGGAAAGGATGTAAATTGTTCTAATGTGATTAAGATCGGTTAGTTGGTTAAATACATGATGAGGTGTTTTTTATACTTTTGTAGTTCTAGCTATTTTTGCACCTTCTAATTGACCTGAACAATATATACTATCCCCTCCACTCCTTTTTCATTAATAATGGAAAACCCTTCATTATTTTACTAAAAATGAAACGAAATGATCTTGTTTTATTCCTTGATAGATGAACAAAAGGGGTCTCTGGTATAATGCATGTATCCGTAAATGTAAATTTTGCACCTAAAATTTTGTGTTGACAAATTTGCAAACTTTTGTCATAAATTTCAATTTCCTTCATTTTCTTATTGTTTATTCAGTTTCAGATTAATAGGAAAATGTTATCAAAAGTTTTCAAGAAATATATGGATTACACAATATTATTAAGAAAAGATTGAGGAAAAGGGGATGTGTTTCAAATTGATTAAGAAAGTTGTAATCAAGAATAGGAATCAAATATGCAACTTACTTTCTATGCCTTCTTGTAGTGTAAATCTCATAGTCCATTTCCTTCCTTTCTTGCTTTTCCAATTCTTAGTATGGTTTTGGCTCATTATAATAATAACTATGCCTCATTCCCAAGCAAGCTGGGGTCGGGAATATGAATCATCACTGACTATATCGCTCCATTAGGCTCATTGTACTTATGGTATTGTAGATATGGAAGAGAAGGTAGAAGATGTGATCAAGCTCATTGAAGAAGATGGAGATTCCTTTGCAAAAAGAGCAGAAATGTACTACAAGAAAAGGCCAGAGCTAATAAACTTTGTAGAAGAATCTTATCGTGCCTATCGAGCATTGGCTGAACGATATGACAAGTTGTCAAGAGAGTTGCAGAGTGCCAACAACACCATTGCTACTCTTTTTCCAGAACAAATTCAACTAGCAATGGATGAAGAAGATGATTATGGTACTCCAAGAATGCCAAAGAGTTTCCCACAAACACCAACAGGTGGAGCAAATATACCAAATGTTCCTCCAAAGGCACCTGTTAAAGACATGAAAGGTCTGTTGAAAACAGGCACAAAGCAATTTCTAGGCAAGAAATCATCTAACAAAGCAAGAGATGCAAGTAAAGATGTCCCAAAATCTGGTTTGACAAAAGACGAAGCGCTTGAAGAGATCGACAAGCTCCAGAGAGATATTCTGTCTTTGCAAACTGTGAAAGAGTTTGTGAAAAGCTCTTACCAAAGTGGGATTGCTAAGATGATGGAAATCGAACACCAGATAGTGGAGAAGCATCAAAAGATTTGCAGTTTGGAGGATGAATTTGGTGAGGCTCGGGTTATTGAGGATGATGAAGCTAGGACCTTGATGGCCGAAGCAGCACTAAAATCGTGCCAAGAAACGTTAGCTCAGCTCCAGGAGAAACAAGAAGCATCCACCAAAGAAGCAAAAGAGGAGTTCAAGAAGATCGAAGAAGCTCGTAAGAAAGTCAAGTTTTTCAGGCAAAAGCACTTAGGTGATCCAGTTGATGAAACAGAACCAGATGAATCTGCTGAGTCAGCAGATGAATCATCACAATGCACGAGCCAAGAAGTAGTCAGTGAGCAAATAGAGTCGTTGAATGGCAAGATCAACGAGCAATTTGACGCGAGCTCTATGTCATCTCTAACAGTGACACAATTGGCAAGGAAAATTGATGAGCTTGTGAATAAGGTGGTCAGCTTAGAAACAGCAGTTTCAACTCAAACTGTTCTTATTGAGAGATTAAGATCAGAAGCTGGTGGGCTCCACATACAAGTTCAGATTTTGGAAGACGATAAGGTAGCTACTTTGACAGAGGATACACACAATCTGAATGTTAGAGTGACCGCGATAGAGGAAAAGTTGAAGGGTATTCAGGATCTAAACAAAGATGTCGAAAATCAAAACAGCAGCCTTCAGAGTCACTTTGCTGAAGCTCGTTCCAGTCTTGGCCAGTTATCGTTCAAATTGACTAGTGTGAAACCAGATGAAGAGGTTGATGAGACCGATTCATCTCAAGAAGAAGAGGAGGAGGGTCTTGCTGATATCAAGTCACAAGAAGAGCCAGAAAAGAAAAAAGATCATTTTAGTACAAGTAATACAAGTGAAGTTGAGAAAGAACAAGTTCCTGTTACAGTTGTTAGGGATAAAGAAGTCCAGGAAGGTACAGAAACACTGAAGAAACAAGTCAAGCTTCCGGAGCCAACAGCAGCTGAAAAAAGTGAAGAGAGAGTCTCCAAAAATAGTGCTCATGATGAGCCAAAACCACATGAAGACGAGGAGAAGGACGATGACCTAACATGGCAGCAAATGCTGTTGACTGGTTTGGAGGATAAAGAAAAGATCCTCTTAACAGAATATACAACAATTCTCAGGAATTACAAGGAATTAAAGAGGAAACTAATTGACATGGAGAAGAAAGAAAGAGACACTGAGTTCGAAGTCACATTGCAGATAAGAGAGCTTAAAAGTGCTATTTCAAAGAAAGATGAAGAGATAGAAAGTTTACGTCTAAAGTTGAGCCTTGTGCAAGGAAACTTTTCTGAAAGTTCATCTGTGGAAAACAAGGATGAACAGGATGTCAAGATCATTTTGATTGATCAATGTTCACCCCTCTCGCCAGTTGAAGAAAAACTCCGGATGGGCATTGATGCATTGCTAGATGAAAACTTGGATTTCTGGTTAAGATTTAGCTCAGCATTTCATCAAATTCAAAAGTTCAAGACCACAGCCCAAGATTTGCAGGGCGAAATAGCAACACTCAGAGAAAAGGAGGCGAAAGAGGGCAGCTCTAAAACAGATATGAAATCAGAAATCAGGCCCATATATAAACACCTGAGAGAAATTCAGAATGAGCTAACAGTATGGTTAGAACAAAGCTTGTCGCTAAAAGATGAACTGAAACGTAGGTTCTCGTCTTTATGCAGCATTCAGGAGGATATTACAAAAGCATTAAAGGAGGGAGTTGAAGAAGAAGAAATCAGATTCAGCAGCCATCAAGCTGCAAAGTTCCAAGGTGAAGTTTTGAACATGAAGCAAGAAAACAACAAGGTAAGAGAGGAACTGGAAGCTGGTGTAGAGCATGTAACTACACTTCAAGTAGATGTTGAGAAGACATTAAGAAAACTGGATCATGAGTTTGATGTTGGTGGAAGTCAACCACAATTGACAAACTCAGCAAGTAGGTCAAGGATACCTTTGGGAGCGTTCATCTTTGGAACGAAAGCAAAGAAGAGCAAGCGTTCGTTTTTTCATCACAATAGGAAATACCAGGTCCTGAAAGGTGGAGTACCTTTATAGATGATTTATCTTGGTCTTTTTTTTTGGTTTTTTCCCTTTGTTCTCATTCTTTTCCAGGTATTCTTACATATATCTGGGTAGATAAGGAATGTTGGTTATACTTTTTTTTTTTTTTTGCTCTAAGTGAGAAGTTTATGAGGATTGTATGTATTGCCTTGATGTGTAAGTTAGTGTAAACAGAGAATTTATATAACAGTACCATTTTCATTTGCTGGTCAAACTTTTCTTAGCCTTTCATAGCAACACAATATTTATTCAATCTGCGAGCCTATTTACAAGGTGTACTCTTATTCAGTTGGTACTTGAATTAACAAACTGAAAATATTTCCCCTTCATGATTCTGAAGGTGCTTCTTCTAATACAATACGGCGAAAATACAGCAAGAGAACTTAGCTGCACATCCCAGTGAACAAGAAAAGTTGCCTATGGACATATTTATCCTTCTATACCTTAATATAGACTAAGCAAGCTAAGAAGCTCTTCGTAAAGTCTGCAATAGCTGTAGCAGTTTCCTTCTGTGTTCTGAAAGGAAAATGTGGATCTAAATCTCATTGTTCAAAATCATGTCTCCTTGGTCGTCGTGTCAAACGAGATCTCTGAAACTACTTTTGCTCCTCTTCCTTTGGCCATGTAAAGGCCTACGTGATGCATCAATTCCTATACAACAAATATAGCAAATGGTTAGAAAAGTGAAATTGACAGTAGATATTTGCTCCAGTGAAAAAGAAGAGTATCTAATGCTCAAGCTTTTGGTGGCTAATACGCATGAAAGGGAAACAGCTTATTGCAGTTCCTCTTAGGAAAAAACTTATATTAAAAAGGTCTTAAAATAACCTTGTGTTGAGAAAGTGTTACGATAACAGCGACAGGAAAAATGGGAATCTTATATACAACTGATGCAAAGCATTTCTGCAAAATACACACAGACAAACACCAAACAACATATGTAGTCTCACTTTCTAATGTGTAGAATAATGAATATCCGTCATCAATCAAATAACACATTTTTGTCCTTTGCTGGAAATATTGTTCACTAATTTCTTAGGTGTATTGCAAGACACACTAAAAGCATTGAATGGCAGTGTGATATGTCAAATATCATTCTACAACAGCATGTGTACTATCAGCTCACCTGTGGATGAGGTAAGGCTCCTTTTATATTTCTGGCAATCTGGACTGGAAGATCAAAAGTAGCACAGCCAGGGGAATATACAATCACATCTTTCAGAGGGGAGAGAAATCCACGGTTCCTTGCAGATAAGGTAGAACACACAAAATCAAGCACGCATATGTCCGTGCATATCCCTACAACCAATATCTAAACCAACATATTCATACTCCCAACATCAGTGTTCAATCAGTGTTTGTTATAAGACCAAATCCGAGATAGAATGGAAAGGAAACATAATTTAATCAATTTCATGAGATACGGTGATACTTACAGATTTAATCTCATTAGCTTTCACCCAATTTACGAAGACATTAGATCCATCTTTCTCAATCGATCCAACAAACCCATCGTTACAATCCTTGCATCGCACTGTTACATTTGGTTCATTTTCCAAACACTGCAGAGCTGCAAATGATGATAGAAGACCACATTGAGAAAACTCACTTTTAGCCTGAAAGGACAAAAAACGAAGGGAAGACTAACCAGGAACCAACTTAGATTCATCTGTTCCAGTGATACAATGAGGAGGATGAGGTGGCTCAGGCACGTCAGGATGATGAGAATCACAAAGAGCATAAATAGGCCATTTCTTCTCACAGAACATTTTTGCAAGTTTAACCGACTCATCAACCATTGCTGAAATTTGTTTATCATGTGCCACTGGAGCCTATAGCAAAGCAAATGGCACAAATTCATAATCAATAATTAAAACAGAACAATATGAGGAATAAGGATCACATGAATTGCTTAGTCCAAATTGAGATTCACCTACTAGTCACTGAAATGATTGAAAAACAAACATTGGAACAACATACGAAGAGAAAGATATATATTTATATATGACAACTAGGTCACGGGTTCGTGTCGCGGAAGCAACCACTAATGCTTGCATTAGGGTAGGTTGTCTACATCACACCCCTTGGGGTGTGACCCTTCCCCGGACCCTGCTAAGGCAGGATGCTTTGTACACCGGGCTACTCTTTTTATAGATTGAACGAATCTCCCTAGTGGAGCTCCTACAAAAACCCATAAGGTGCAAGGCCTGATTATCACCCAAGATTCTCTTCCACGCGGATCCTGAACCCGAAGAAAGTACAGTTATTAAAGGAAAAACAAAGAAGACTTTCCAAGCATGGAATCCTACATAGAAATGGCAATAGACCAGCTTAATTACCAGCTCAAGTAATCCTGATATCTAATAATAACTTCATCTCTAACCAATTTAATCACCATCCTTTAACCTGTCCTGTTCATGTGCTAAAAAGTTCCTAACTTTACATGAGTTATACCTAACATACATTTACATTGGTAGATAGTGTATGTCTAATAACCAGAAAATGGCTATAAAGAAATCATTTTCCTAAAAAAGGAGAAGAATCTAAAACTTCCATGAACAATTAATACAAAGACTTTAAGATATAACTCCTCGAACGTCTAATCTAAATTTCCATTTCTTGCTATTACACTTCATATTTAACTTCTTACATATTAACACAAATACACACACACTCTCACATCACATATATGTGTACTTAAGTCAAATTTCCTTCCTTTTTTTCTTGGTTGAGAAGGTAAGGTATGAATTTTTGGGGTAAGGTCCGCATACACTTTATCCTCCCCAGACCCCATTACACTCAGGGCGGACCCCTGTATTAAGTTTTGGTACTCGAGCACCCATTAACCGTGACGGATACTCTTATGTAGACATATAGAAAATATTGAAATTTTGATATAAAATATTAAATAGCACCCAAGAAGCAATAAAAGATTTTGATACTTTGGTTAAAAGGTGCTAGACTACCATGGAGAAGCTGAGTTCGAACCTAACTCAAAGAAATATATTTTTTGTTGATTTTAAGGTGAGCATCCAGGATCATTAATCCCGGGTCCGCCACATTATGTTGTTCTTGTTTGTTGTAAGGTAAGGTATGAATTTTGAATGTTCCAAGTCTTTAGCGAACACAGTTATCCGTACTTGTGTTGGTGGTATATGTAAGATAGAATAATTTCTCTTAGGGATTCCTTTCATTATTCACAATATATATAGTTGTACAAAGGTTGATTCCTAATACAGTGCGAATCTTAAGTTACCTTAAATGGTTGATTCCTAATACAATAAGAATCCTAATTTACCTTAAATATACATCTATCATAATTACAAAATATACGGTGAATATTCGGAGAATATTCGCTAATACTCCCCCTCAAACGGAGCGGGAGGAGGCTGAACGCTAAGGCTGGATCGGAAGTCGGTGAAGAGTTGTCTCGGTAGTCCCTTTGTGAAAATATCGGCATACTGATAGGAGGAGGGCACGTGTAATATTTTGACCTGACCAAGGGCGACCTTCTCTAGTACAAAGTGGATATCCATCTCAATATGCTTAGTCTGCTGATGTTGGACTGGGTTGTGAGACATGTAGATGGCAGATATGTTGTCACAATAGACTATAGACGCCTTTCGCAGCGGACACTGTTGCTCCAAAAGTAGATTTCGAAGCCAACAGATCTCAGCAACGACATTAGCAACTCCGCGATACTCTGCTTCAACACTCGAACGGGATAGCGTGGCCTGCCGCTTGGCGGACCATGAGATAAGATTGTCCCCAAGAAATACACAGTAGCCGGAGGTGGAGCGATGTGTGTCGGGGCATCCTGCCCAATCTGCATCCCTGTAGGAGAGCAACTTGGTTGGGGCAGAGGGATAGAGATGTAATCCAAAGTCCAGTGTGCCCTTAACGTATCTGATAATTCGTTTGAGGGCCGCAAAATGGGACTCTCGGGGGTCGTGCATAAACAGACACACCTGCTGAACAGCATATGCAATATCAGGCCTAGTGAATGTAAGATCCGGGCGGCACTGCAAGGTCCAGATATAGAGTGGGATCAAAGCGGCGCACCGCCGTCATTGACCGAGCTTGGATTTCGAGTCAACCGGAGTTGGCATAATTTTACAATTTTCCATCTTAGCCCTATAGACTATTTCTTCTGCATATTTACGCTGACACAAAAACATAATGGTTGCAGATCTTGTCACTGATATACCCAAAAAATAGCTCAGCTTGCCCAAGTCAGTCATAGCAAATTCAGTTTTGAGTAGAGCAATGATTTCATTCTTCAAACCGTCAGATGAGGCAGTAAGAACAATGTCATCGACATATAATAGCAAATAAGCAGTGCTGCTACCTCGATGAAAAGTGAAGAGAGAGTTATCACACCTGCTACATATAAACCCGATTTGCAGAAGATACCTGGCAAAGCGATCATACCAAGAGCGGAGAGCCTGTTTCAAGCCATACAATGACTTCCTGAGACGACATACAAACTGCAAAACTGCCGGATGAACAAAGCCAGGAGGCTGATGCATGTACACAGTTTCTTTCAAATCCCCATGAAGAAATGCATTCTTGACATCAAGCTGATGAATCAGCCAATGCATGCCCATAGCAATACTGAGAACAGTCCGAATAGTGGCCGGTTTAACAACCGGACCGAATGTCTCACCACAATCAATACCCTCCTACTGATTGGTGCCATTTGCAACTAGTTTTGCCTTATATCGCTCCAAGTCACCACTGTCTCTGAACTTGGCGAAATAGCCACATACACCGGATAACATTCACACTGTCTGATCTAGGTACCAAATCCCAAGTGTTTTGCTTGGTTAAAGCATTGAACTCCTCGCACAAGGCCGCATTCCAATTAGGGTCCAGTTTTGCTAGTTTTGGATTTTTGGGAATGGGTGATAAGATTTATGTGGAGAGGTTGAAGTGAACCTTAGGTTTGAAGATCCCGTGTTGTGCACGAGTCTCCATGCGATGGGTAAGCGGCGGTGGGAGTGCGGGTGGGAGGTTCTTGAGGAGTCTTGTTTACGGACTAGGAGGCATCGATCGCAGACTAGGAAGGCTCTGAGTTTGTGGGTTACGGGTGGGAGAGGTTTGCGGGTTCTGCACTCGATTGCTTTTTGGAGGCAGCAGGGGTGTTTGTGTGGTGTTCGACCGAGAGCAGGGATCTGTTTGGTCGGAAATAGTGCCGGACAGTGGTGGTGACGGAGCTGTAAGCTCTGATTGAACAGCGGACTGCCGGTGGTACAGAGATTGGATAGCCGGGGATAGACTCGGTTCATCGAGAAAGGTGTAATCGGTGGTCTGAAATTTTTTGAGATTGGAAAACAGAAAGGTCGTCTCGTCAAAGGTGACGTGACGGGAGACGATGATTTTGCGAGTGTCAATGTCATAGCATATGTAGCCCCGATGATTGGGAGAGAGACCAAGGAAGACACATGGTAGGGTAGACACATGGTAGGGTGCGAGGGGCAAGTTTGTGAGGTGCAGTGGAGGCTATGTTGGGGTAGTATAAGCAGCCGAAAATACGGAGATGGTCATAGGATGGGAACCTAAGGTATAGTATTTCGATAGGGGTCTTGTTTTGGAGAGTGCTAGTTGGTAAAATATTAAGGAGAGATTCTACCATTTTAACAGCATAGACCCAAAAAGATGGTGGAAGACAGGCATGAAACAGAAGGGTGCGAACCATGTTATTGATGGTACATATAATTCGTTCAGCCTTTCCATTTTGGGAGGAGGTATAGGGACAGAAAAAATGGAAAACCATGTCTTGCTTAGAGCAGAAATTGTGAAATGCCGAGTTATTAAATTCACGTCCATTATCACATTGGAAAGATTTGATAGATTTTTCAAACTGTGTTTTAATATATTTTTAAAATTCAAGGAATTTGGCAAACATTTCAGATTTGAATTTCAGTGGGTAAATCCAGACAAAGTATGAAAAATCATCTAAAAATACAAAATAAAATTTGTGACCCAAAGAGCTAATAACCGGAGATGTCCACAAATCAGCATGAACAATATCAAAAGAAGAAAAAGTAACACTGTTGGATGACATAAATGGAAGACGAATATGTTTGCCGAGCGAGCAAGAAAAACAGTGTTGGGCAAGTTTTTCATTATTACATTGAATACGCTTAATAGACCTAAGAAAGTAAAAACAGGGTCTCCGGGGTGTCCGAGTCTGTTGTGTCAAGTTGAGGGAGAGATAGTCGCAAGAGATAGAGGTGTTTGCGGTCTGACAGCGGAAGATTTAGTGAATGGGTAGAGGTCTCCCACACTATTGCAGTGCGTAAGAATTTTCTCCGTATTGAGTTCCTTCACAGTAAAACCAGAAGGGTCAAATTCGACAGATACAAAATTATTGCGAGTGAATTTTCTAACATAGATTAACTTTTTAGTGATGTTAGGGGTGTATAAGACGTGGTTTAGGGAGAAAGGTGGATGAGGATGTTTGGTGTGTGTGTTACCGTAACCTTCAATTGGAATGCGATAACCATTGCCGACAGTAATAAATTGAGGATACTTTAACCGAAGTAGTTGAGATAAGTTACCTGACGACGGGGTGAGGTGAGATGTGGCGCCGGTGTCCATATACCAATTTTCGTCGGGCTATTGAAGGTTCACCGTGTTGTAGGCCTGGCCCAAATCGGTGGAGTGCCGTGCTGGTTGCGATTCTTTGCTAGACAATGATCAGGTGGGCTGCTGCGCTTCTTTGGTGGGCTGCACTTTGTTGGTGAGGCGAGCCAGCCAGTGACGACCAAGGCTGCTGGAACTGGGCCACTGCAGTTGGGTATGCAGGCGAGGCCCATTTCTGCTGAGTGGGCCATATTGGATGCTGTCCAGGCCACGGTAAATAGGCAGTGGTTGGGCCTGGCTGCTGGTTGCGGTTGCCTTTGCTGCGGCCCTTCCCTTTGTTGTTGTTACCGCGGCCTCTGCCGCCACGCCCTCCGCCGCGGGGCTGCTGCTGTTGGTGGTCTTGCAGTGGCGGCTGGGTGGTGGTGGTCGCCGGTGGAGTCATGCCGTCAACGGCTAATGCCTTGTGATTGTGCTCATCTTGTTTAGCACGGCGTGTTTCTTCTAGCAAAAGTTGGGAACGTGCTTTGTTGAAACTTGGGAGAGGGTTGGCTTGTTGAATCATCGTTGCGAGTGTGTCATATTCACCTTTCGGTAAACCAGCAACAAGTTGAAGCACCATCTTGGTTTTTGAAACAGAAGTCCCTATGTTGGACAGTTGGTCGATTATGAGTTTTAGTTGCTTACAATATTCGGACATGTTGTTAAAATTCTCGAGACGTATATTATTGAACTGCTCTTCCAAATACACGGCCCGAGTATTTTTATTATCCTGAAAAATTTCTTCTAGCCGGACCCAAAATTCACGTGCCGTAGCACCTGTTTTCATGATAGTGCACAACAAATCTTTGGAGATGGTGCCGTAGATCCATTGTTTGACGATGACGTCAAGGCGACGCCAGATTGAGTCTGCAACATCGGTGGGACGAGGAACAGATTCATCAATATGATCGAGCACATTGTATGCACATGCATGAATGTAGAATAGTTCCATCCATATGTAATATTGACAGTCTTCTTGATCAAGAATTATAGGGATAAAATTCTTGATGTTGTTAACGGCGAATACCGGATGAACAGAAAATAATGAACGTTGAGAGGGGTTGTCAAGTGTGTCAGTGGATGAACTGGAATTAGTGGGAGAAGACATGGTGGCAACCGTGTAGCCGCCGACCGAGAGGAAGGGAGGGTGGGTGGGTGGTTTCGGCCGAAAAAGAAAGAGAAGAGTAGGGATTAGGTTTAGGCTTTTGATACCATGTAAGATAGAATAATTTCCTTTAGGATTTCTTTCATTATTCACAATATATATAGTTGTACAAAGGTTGATTCCTAATACAGTACGAATCTTAAGTTACCTTAAATGGTTGATTCCTAATACAATAAGAATCCTAATTTACCATAAATATACATCTATCATAATTACAAAATATACGGTGAATATTCGGAGAATATTCGCTAATAGTACATAGCAGTTAAATTAATCGAGTTATGCGTAATTAAAAAAAAGTACACGAATTTTGAAGTATTTCTCTGTGACTTGTGATAATTTTGAATTAGTAATTTTATTTTAAAACCAAATCTACACAATAGATCGATCCAAACAGAACATTACAGATGGAATAAACAGATTCATTTGTTTTTTATTTTTTGCTGTCCATTTCCTTATAAATCCAAAAAAAGTATATACTACATGTATTTGGTTTTAAAATAAAATTACTAATTCTAATAAATTTAAGAATTATTAATAAATTACCAAATTTAAAGGATTGTAATACTAATAAATTACCAAATTGCCAGCGCCAACGGTACAGAAGCCATTAACGATATCGACGAGTACGAGACCGGTGTTAACGTCGCCGGAGAGAAGTAAAGGCTCATCTTCCTCCACTGGAATCTCATTCTTCAATAAATCAATCGCCACCGTTGCCATCACTGAAATTTCTTTTTGCTTATATTTTGTCTCTGTTTCAAAAGTTTGCTTGTTTGATTAGTGGATGAGCTCAGTCAAAGTAAAACAAAAGAGTTATTTATACTCCCTCCATCCCAAATTATATATGATATAGTTTAATTATACACAAAATTTAAGAATTAAAAAAAGATTTTTTAATCTTATGTTCTAAAACAAATCAAAGATATTAGTGTGATTATATATCATCTCGTTAAGCGTAAAATTTAAAGTTTAAAGTTAAATCGGAAAATGAGCAACTACGCCATCAAACTATCGGAAATGACTCGTTTATGTCACTCATCAACAATTTGACTCATTTATGTCATCGTCATTACAAAAATGACGCATTCATATTATTCTTCATTAACGCTAATTTTACAATACCATATATGACATGTGGCCTCCAATTAGAGGTCCACGTCGTTTAATTAAACTAGCCCAATTTTAAATCTCAAATTAATAAAAATCTGACTCATACACCCGACTCACCCATAACCATAATCTAGTTGGAGGTCACGTGTCATATCAGGTATTGTAAAATCGACGTTAATGAAAGATGACATGAATGAGTCATTTTGGTAATGGTAATCACATAAATGAGCCAAATTATTAACGAGTGACATAAATGAGCTATTTCTGATAGTTTGATGACATATTTGAACCTTTTCCGAAGTTAAATTATTGCCAAAGAAATATATCATTCTTTTTTAGATTAACTAAAATAAATATGTCATATAAACTGGTACTCAAAAAATGGTTAAAAAGGAAGAAAAAAAGGAGGAAAGAACAATTTCATAAAAGAAAATGTCGAAAGTCTTTCAAGTTGAATGTGAATAAACAAGACATAAGTTGGGGGGTGATGGAAATATGATTTTAGGTTGGGAAGAATATCTTGAGAATTGGAGTACTAAACATATTAGTCTTAAAATGAATAGTTAATCCATCTAAAAGTGCTATAGTCGAAATGACATAGTAGGGGTGATTGAAGATTGGAAATATGATTTCTGGTTGCTTTGGATTATATACATTTTATTTAAGTGCTTATCAAATGTGTAAATAAATTTAAAAGTGCAAACTTACAAACTTATCCAAATACCCTCGAAATCACCCAGTATTATTTTTGCATCCATGAAGATTTGAATATGTTACTTTAGTTATTTCACTAAGTACCTAGTATTTTCCACCATAGAAGCATCGAATAATATTGGAAGATAAACTAGTTGGAATTTACTAATGTGGAATTAAGTATATTCCATTATTTTTTACTTAAACAATTGGGGCTCCGCACGTCGGAAACGTCGTTTCCACACATGTGCACACATAGTGTCAAGTATCGCAAATTTCATTAGTGAAAGAGATATTGGTACGTATGTAATACGTTTGAGACATAGAATGATGGACGGTTATTGGCACGTTGGTAAACGAAGGAAGAAGTGTACGAAGTGTGAGATGAAACAAGTCGGAAGTCGTCGCGGAGCCGCGAAGGGCCGCGGCGCCTCCCAGGAAGCGTCGCGACGCTAATTGGGTCTTCAGCCACTGGAGCCGCGGTGCTTCGGAGGCAGAATGCTGCGACGGGAAGTTGGAAAGTTCTGACCTTTGGGATGGTTTTGGAGCATTGAATCTCCATTACTTGGCACATGAATTCAGCCATTGTTTGGCTGAATGTAACCCTTCCATCAAGTGTCATTACATGGCTATTGAAGGACATTAGTTGGCTAGTTGAAGGGTCATCTCATTACACTATAAATTGAGGCCTTTGGCTAAATTGTTGACAACACTTAGAAAATACTACAGAATTTCTGAATTCATCTTCTTCCTCTCTAGCAAGTTTACTATACTCAAAGTTCTTCAAGAGTAACGTTTGAGTTTCCTTTGCTCAATTGTTAAGTTGTTGTTGTATCTCGGGAGACTATTGCCCGACAACATAAAAGGAGATATACGGGGCAATCTTGTCTTAAAGACAGAGTGTCATCACTCGACTCAGCAAATCACAAGGAGTTTGTATCATTCTTGATTCCAGTTTGTTGTAATTTTAGTTTATCCTTTCTAGCAATTAGTAATATTTACTTACTTCCCGTTTCCTGCAATTGTAGTAACCCATAATTTTAAGACAAGATTGTTGTAAGTGCTTAGAAAGATGACTGGAAGAGAACAACTCATTTCTGATTCTGATTCTGCTACTCAAGGCAACTCCTCTGCCTTCCCCACTGCTCAAGGCACACCCAATGCCTTTCCAGTTGCTCAAGGGAACGTTAATGTTCCTCCACCCTCCGGTTTCCATAATTAACACCCAGAGAAGTTTATGGGCTCCAACTTCAAGAGATAGCAACATAAGATGTTGTTTTATCTGACTGTTATGTGAATGGATCATTTCCTAACAGAAGATCCTCCACAAACTGGAGATGAAGTGGACCCTCAGCCTAATGAAAGGGCTGGAGGGGGCCAAGGTATCCATGTCGTCAATAGCATGAAGATGGTTCTTGATGCTTGGAGTCATAGTGACTTCATGTGTAAGAACTATATTCTGAATTGTCTGTCAGACCCACTCTACACGGTGTTTTACACCGTAGGCACCGCCAAAGAGTTATGGGAAAAGATGCAGAAGAAGTACAACGCACAAGATGCTGGTACTAAGAAATTCATCGTTGGGAAATTCCTGAAATTTCAAATGGTGGATAGCAAAATTATGATGTCCCAAGTCCAGGAATTCCAAATGATTCTACATCACCTGGATTTGGAAGGTATGAAACCAAATGAGTAGTTTTTTATTGCATCACTGATTGAGAAGTTACCTCCCTCGTGGAATGAGTTTATGAATTACTTAAAACTCAAGACAAAGGAAATGACCTTTGAGGAACTTATTATCAAACTCCAGATTCAGGAAGATAATAAGAAGGCCTTGCCTAGGGGAAAACAACCCGCTGAGGCAAAGGCAAATCTGGCTGAGGCCAAAGGGAACCCAAGCAAGAAGCGCAAGTTCCAGAAAGACGGCAAGACCCAGGCGGCGGAGAAGTAAAATGGGAACTGTCACTACTGTGGAAAACCTGGTCACATGATCAAGGACTGCCGCAAGCTCAAGACTGAGCAATAAGAGAAGGCCAAGGCCAAAGGCAAGGCACATGCTAATGTCATCAAAGACACGCTTCTTGATGACATGATTGAGGAGTTCTCGGCGATGGTGCTTGAAGCAAACCTTGTTGAGAATCCCATACAATGGTGGATGGACACGGGTGCTACCAGACACATTTGTTCCAATAGAGATGACTTCTCCACATATACACCAGTTACAAACAAGAAGTTGTTTATGGGTAACAACGTTTCCTCTGACGTGCTGGGGGTAGGAAAGGTAGACCTGAAGATTACTTCTGGAAAGGAGCTCACTCTGAAGGAGGTGATGCATGTCCTTGAGATTATGAGGAATTTAATTTCAGGTTATTTATTGGTTAATGCTGGTTTTAGGCTAGTATTTGAGTCCAATGAGTTTGTAATCACCAAGAATGGAAATTTTGTGGTAAGAAGCTTCGTCTATGAAGGCCTCTTCAAAGTTTACTATATTCAAAGTTCTTCAAGAGTAACACTTGAGCTTCCTTTTCTCAATTGTTAAGTTGTTGTTGTATCTTGGGAGATTATTTCCCGACAACGTAAAAGGAGATATACGGGGCAATCTTATATTAAAGACAGAGTGTCATCACTCGACTCAGCAAATCACACAAGGAGTTTGTTTCATCCTTGATTTCCAGTTTTATTGTAATCTTGAGTTTATCCTTTCTAGCAATTGTAATATTTACTTACTTCTCGTTCCCTACAATTATTTTATCCAACAATTTTAAGACAAGATTTGTTGTAAGTGCTTAGAAAGATGATTGGAATAGAACAACTCGTTTCTGATTCTGCTGCTGCTACTACTCAAGGCAACCCGTCTGCCTTCCCCACTGCTTAAGGCACACCAAATGCCTTTTCGGTTGCTCAAGGCTCATCAAACGCCTTTTCTGCTGCTCAAGGGAACGCTGATGTTCCTCCACCCGCTGGATTCCACCATGAACGCCCAGAAAAGTTCATGGGTTCCAACTTCAAGAGATGACAATAGAAGATGTTATTCTATCTGACTATTATGGGAATGGCTCATTTCCTAACAGAAGATCCTCCACAAGCTGGAGATGAAATGGACCATTCGCCTACTGAAATGGCTGAAGGGGGGCAAGGTATCCATGTCATTAATGGCATGAAGATGGTTCTTGATGCATGGAGTCATAATGATTTTATGTGTAAGAACTATATTTTAAACTACTTGTCAGACCCTCTCTACACGGTGTATTGCACCGTTGGCACCGCCAAAGAGTTATAGGAGAAGCTGAAGAAGAAGTACAATGCATAAGATGCAGGTACTAAGAAATTCATCGTTGGGAAATTCCTGAAATTTCAAATTGTGGATAGTAAAACAGTGATGTCCCAAGTCCAGGAATTCCAAATGATTTTACATCACCTGAATTTGGAAGGTATGAAACCAAATGAGTAATTTTTTGTTGCATCGCTGATTGAAAAGTTACCTCCCTCGTGGAATGAGTTTATGAGTTACTTGAAACTCAAAACAAAGGAAATGACCTTTGAAGAACTTATTATCAAACTCCAGATTCATGAAGAAAATAAGAAGGCCTTGCCTAGGGGTAAACAACCCACTGAGGCAAAGGCAAATTTGGCTGAGGCCAACGGGAACCCAAGCAAGAAGCGCAAGTTCCAGAAAGACGGCAAAACCCAAGTGGCGGAGAAGTTCAAAGGAAACTGTCACCACTGTGGGAAACATGGTCACATGATCAAGGACTGCCGCAAACTCAAGACTGAGCAACAAGAGAAGGCCAAGGCAAAGGGTAAGGCTCAGGCTAACGTCATAAAAAAGACAAGCTTTTGGATGACATGATTGAGGAGTTCTCAGCGGTGGTGCTTGAGGCAAACCTTGTTGAGAATCTCATGCAATGGTGGATGGACACAGGTTCTACAAGACATATATGTTCCAATAGAGATGCCTTCTCCACTTATACACCAGTTACAAATAATAAGTTGTTCATGGGTAACAACGCTTCCTCTGACGTGTTGGGGGTAGGAAAGGTAGTCCTGAAAATGACTTCTAGAAAAGAGCTCACTTTGAAGGAGGTGATGCATGTTCCTAAGATTATGAGAAATTTAATTTCAGGTCATTTATTGGTTAATGCTGGTTTTAGGCTAGTATTTGAGTCCAATAAGTTTGTAATCACCAAGAATGGAACCTTTGTGGGAAGAGGCTTCGTCTGTGAAGGCATCTTCAAGGTTAACGTCATGTCTGTATTACGTGCAAGCAATAATATTGAAGCTTCTTCTTACTTGCTTTTGTTCTCTAATTTATGGCATCATAGATTAGGACATGTTAATTACAAGTCCATCCAAATGTTGGTAAAGTTAGAGTTGTTGTCGTCTATCGACGTAAACCCTCAACATAAGTGTGAGGTGTGCGTAGAGGCAAAACTCACAAAGATTCTTTTTCGATCCGTCGAAAGAAATACCGCTCGTCTAGAACTTATTCACACATATATATGAGATTTGAAGTTTGCACAAACTAGAGGGGGGAATAAGTACTTTGTGACATTCATTGATGATAGCACAAGGTATTGTTACCTTTACTTATTGAAAAGTAAAGATAAAGCCTTTGAAGCGTTCCGACGTTACAAAGCAGAAGTTGAGAACCAATTAAGTATGCGGATTAAATCCATTCATAGTGATAGAGGGGGAGAATACGTAGCGCTATTTGAGGAATATTATGCCCAATCAGGCATTGTTCATCAAACGACGACTCCATACTCACCTCAGTCGAATGGTGTGGCGGAACGTAAGAACCGCACATTGATGGAAATGATGAATGTCTTGCTCATCAATTTCGGTCTTTCCCAAAATATGTGGGGAGAAGTCGTCCTTACCGCTAATACGATTCTTAACAGAGTCCCACATAAGGGTAAGGACAAAACTCCATATGATTCATGGAAGGAAAAGAAACCCACCTATAAATATTTAAAGGTGTGGGGTTGTTTGGCAAAGTTTGAAGTACCCAAGCCAAAACAGGTCAAGATTGGGCCTAAGATTGTAGATTGCATTTTCATCGGATATGCAAATAACAGTAGTGCTTATCGCTTCTTAGTGCATAAGTCAGATATTTCAGATATCCACGGGGGTACAATCATGGAATCAAGGAATGCTCAATTCTTTGAAGATACATTTTCTAGAAAGAAAAAAGACATAAACTCTCTCAAACGAAGTTATGAACAAAGCTCTCAGGAATCGGGAGTCGTTGACTGCCCAGATCTAGATGGTTCAGATCTAATGGACTTTGAAATGGTTGAATATCCGAAATCTAGTGTTCCAGATTCTCAGAACTTGGAGACTCCAGAGATGGAACCAAAGCGAAGTAAAAGGGCCAGGAAGGATAAATCCTTCTATCCTAACTTTGTAGCTTATATGGTTGATGATGAACCAAGGACAATTGTTAAAGCATTGTCAACTCCAGAGGCACCGCTCTGGAAAGAAGCTATTGAGAGTGAAATAGACTCCATTCTGCATAACCATACTTGGGAGTTGGTTGATCTTCCTCCGGAAAATAAATCGTTGGGTTGTAAATGGATACTCAAACGGAAGTATAAAGCAGATGAGTCTATAGATAAGTACAAGGCCAGGTTGGTAGTCAAGGGCTATCGGCAGAAGGAAGGCCTTGACTACTTTGACACGTACTCCCCGGTGTCTAGGATGACGTCAATACGAGTATTCATTGCGATCGCAGCATTATGTGACCTTGAGATACATCAAATGGATGTCAAGACAATCTTCCTAAATAGTGATTTAGTAGAAGAAATTTATATGGAACAACTCGAGGGGTATGTGGCTCCAGGGCAGGAGAAGAAAGTTTGTCGTCTTGTCAAATCTCTGTACAGGCTGAAACAAGCCCCGAAGCAATGACACAAAAAATTTGATAGTACTCTACTATCGAAGGGTTTCGCCATTAATGAGTGTGACAAATGTGTCTACATGAAAGGTAACTCTGACCCATTCATCATGATATGCATGTACATAGATGACATGTTGAAACAATGCTTCGACATGAAGGATATGG
Source organism: Anisodus acutangulus (assembly GCA_029783415.1). Classification (NCBI taxonomy): domain Eukaryota; kingdom Viridiplantae; phylum Streptophyta; class Magnoliopsida; order Solanales; family Solanaceae; genus Anisodus; species Anisodus acutangulus. Next base: position 38,958,327 of record CM056502.1, read on the forward strand.
GTATCACAGATGTCATCTTAAGGATAAAGATCTCTAAGACGTCTAGCGGACTGGTCTTATCTCAGTCTCACTACATCGAGGATGTGTTGAGAAAGTTCGAGATATTTGACAGTTCGCCTATGAAGTCACCAATGGATAAAAATCAAAAGCTTGATAAAAATCGTGGTACACCCGTATGCCAGAAGCGACATGCACAAGTGATTTGGTAGTTTGATGTACATAACAAACTGCACCCGACCTGATATTACTTATGCAATCAACAAGTTGGCTTGGTTTACCCGTAATCCGAGTAATAATCATTGGAAGGCGTTGAATCGGGTACTACGATACCTGAAATACACACTAACTTACGAGTTGCATTATTCGAGATATCCAGCTGTACTAGGGGGTACAATGATGCAAACTGGATATCTGATATAGAGAACACCAAGTCCACTAGTGGGTATATATTTACAATTGGTGGTGGGACTGTGTCTTGGAAATCCTCTAAGCAAACTTGCATTGCCCGATCCACGATGGAATCGGAGTTTTTTGCTTTAGACAAAGCAGGAGAAGAAACTGAGTGGCTTCACGACTTCTTAGAGGATGTTCCTTGTTGGGAAAAACCCGTACCTTCTGTAATTATCCACTGCAACAGTCAGTCGGCTCTAGGAAGGGCACGGAGTTCTATGTACAATGGCAAGTCTCGTCATATTCGACGCAGACATAAGACTGTTAGGCAGTTGATCACCACAGGTATAATATCTATTGATTACATAAAATCAAAGGATAACATAGCGGACCCAATGACAAAGGGCTTACCCAAAGATCATATATTCTGTCTGTCTAGGAGAATGGGCTTAAAACCCAAAGTATAAGGACCAATACGGTGGTAACCCAACCTTACTGACTAGAGATCCCAGGAATTGGGTTCAATAGAAAATCTAAGTTGTAAAGGTTCAGTTGAGCGCTTCGATTGAAGTATGAGCACTTCGGATAGTGATTTCTGTAAAGAAACACCAAATCCAAAACCATTCCCGCGATAGACGTTAAGTGCTATCTACAGTGTGTGTAAAGGTTAAGTTTCCAAAACCTTTAATGATCTTCACCGGTTGAGGTTAGGTTTGGGAAAACTTTTAATGGTTTCTAACACTTGTAAAGTAGGGTATAGTAGGATACCTTGTAGGAGACCACCTATTTAAGTACGAGGATAGGCCGCCTCAAATGAATGCACTTAAGAATCCAAGAAGTGTCCACGGCCACAACGGACAAAACATTACGAAGAACATAGTAAGGGAAGTTGTTGTGTTGGTACCGTTGACTTGGCTTACACTAAACACTGACGGTTCAAGACATCACATTCATCGCGTAATAAGTAAGTCTGATTTTATTCAACTATGGAAGGTTCAAAGCGGAAGCTACCTATCCAGATGCAACATCGGTCCGCTGAAAGATTGTTGGAAAAGGCACCATGTGAGTGCGCCAAAATCTCTTTCAAGAGGGGATTGTTGGAAATTTACTAATGTGGAATTAAGTATATTCCATTATTTATGACTCAAAAAATTGGGGCCCCGCACGTCGGAAACGTCGTTTCCACACACGTGCATACGTAGTGCCAAATATCGCAAATTTCATTAGTGAAAGAGATATTGGTACGTATGTAATACGTTTGAGACATAGAATGATAGACGATTATTGGTCAAATGACAAAGTATTCCACGTTGGTAAACGAAGGAAGAAGTGTAAGGTGAAACGAGTCGGAAGTCACCGCGGCGCTTTGGAGGCAGAATGCTGATATGAGAAGTTGGAAAGTTCTGATCTTTAGGCTGGTTTTAGAGCATTGAATCTCCATTACTTGGCACTTGAATTCGATGAATGTAACCCCTCCATCAAGTGTCATTACATGGCTATTGAAGGCCATTAGTTGGTTAGTTGAAGAGTCATCTCATTACACTATAAATTGAGGCATTTGGCTCAATTGTTGACAACACTTAGAAAATACTACAAAATTTCTGAATTAATCTTCTTCCTCTCTAGCAAGTTTATTATACTCAAAGTTCTTCAAGAGTAACACTTGAGTTTCCTTTGATCAATTGTTAAGTTGTTGTTGTATCTTGGGAGACTATTGTCCGACAACGTAAAAGGAGATATATGGGGCAATCTTATCTTAAAGACAGAGTGTCTTCCCTCGACTCAGCAAATCACACAAGGAGTTTATTTCATTCTTGATTTTCAATTTTATTGTAATCTTGAGTTTATCATTTTTAACAATTATAATATTTACTTACTTCTCATTCTCAGGAATTGTTTTATCCAACAAAACTAACCAACCTCAGACTTGTTCCAAGTTCCAACCTTCTTTTAGTGGTGCTCATATCATCATTCTGTCAGGTCCCCTCATAGACTTTATTCAAAGACAATTTTCATGTGATTTTGTCCGATTGCAAATATTAACGTGACTCGTGGAAAGTAAATTGGGAAAGGGGATCCATCACGTGTAAACGAAGGCAATACGAGAGGACTAAAGAAAATTAGTTTGTATATATTTCCTCTTTATCTTTTGAATAGGGATAATATCAAATACAAAGTATATCCACGACCAATCTTTTTATGACGGTTCTTCATCCCTCCTAATGTTATAATAGTATATATTCATTCTATACTATCATTAATTATTTTAACATACTATAATTGCAGATTACTCCAACATGGCGGAAAGATTTACCATCAATAGAAGATTGGACGTGCAATATCCAAGTAGTTGATAAAACTCGGCCAAGGGATCGGACAACAAAGAGAAAACAAGAAAATACCAACTCTTAATTCTGCAAGATGAATACAAGAGGTGAACTTTTAAATAGAATAATTCAAAAGTTACCAAGCCTCTTACAAATTCAATGCTGATATAACACATTTTGAAGATCTATTTGCTCCTTTCAACACTTATTTGGTGTCTATTGCACAAGTAAAGGAATCAGCTTATGACTACGAAAATTCAATCAATAAATTTACATGGATAATCGATAGAAGCACCATTATTGAGCCAATTGAAAAAATTTACTCCTCCTGAGGATCCATTACCACCACCAACGCTGTTAACTCTTACCGCACCCAAAGACTATGAATTTGATATTTAAAGATTTAATTGTCTATATTTCTGTAAATGAAATTATTTATTACTATAGAAGAGTGATTTTCATTATCTAATGCAAGATGTACTTGCCATTGTCATTAACGACAGCCATCCAACAAAAAACTGCAAATGGAAGAAGACGTCAGGAGTTTATTATCATGGACAAACAGTAAGTATATACATCATACTCATGATTCAACAACATTTGTTTTTTTTTCCTTGTCCAACAATGCCTTTATATTGTATAATTTGAAGTCAATATATGTGATACCAACTTCAGCAACAAATTTGTTATAATGATTTTACTTGTATTTCATGCACACAACTTATATTTATGTCCTAGAGACAATCTGTATTAGGACAAATGTACTTTATACACATTCATATTATTATTAACATAGATTAATATTTTGGCATTTGCAATTATTGAATTATTAATTGATTGTTTGTAATATTCTATAATATGCATCCCTGTAGGTTACGCTGTTATTAAGTGTGAGATATTAATATTATAACGTAACTCTTAAATAGCCTCGACTAATGATCATCGAGAATGGGATATCGATGATATGTGATAAGTCGACATGTGGTCTGCATCACATCCTTAGAAGATGTAGTATGTCTCACCTGCTACGAGTAATGACTACTCGTGGTAGACACATAGATACTTTAGAAGTATTGGTATACCATGCTGATATATTGTTTGTTATACTTGTCTAAAGTATGATCAGCGTGTGGGAGATAGAAGTCCTTAGACTTGAGGTCAATACGCGCCTTGTCTGCAAAGTAATGTACTTTGATCCCGTCATAAGCTCAAATGCCTTATAGGTTGAGATACGGCTTGTATTGGGTACATTACGATGTGGATTAAAGGTGGTAGTTGAGCCAAGATTAGGATTCATTCCTCGAATGTATATTCGAGAGAACACTCGGATTCTTAATGATATTAAGTTGACTAAATCGTTGGTCAACGCAATAGACATATTTAGAATATGGTCTAGTTGTCAATTAATATAGATGAGATACAATGATTAAGTCATTTGGATAGACACTTGACAAATCCTAAGCTTGAGCTGGTGTGTCGTGAATGAAATGATTTTATCTTACCACATAAAGGTTAATTTACTGGATTCACGTAAACGTACTTCACATATTGAGTTCGTCTTGCGGCGCCGTCTAGGAGTTCCGCGTAGACCTTAATTTGATTAATGTCGATATGAGAAGGCATGTAGGGTCACACTATGTAGATTGTCCGTTTCGATCTAATGATGTATTGAGAGAGTAATTAAAATATTCGATTTAGAATCGAGACATTTAAATGAATAATGATTATTTTAATTAAGTCAAAATTAGATTTTGGATTTAATTAAGAACACGCGAAAAATAAATCGAGACAGTGCAGAAATTCATCGAGAGTCGTGGCGCCCATACCCTAGGGTTACAGCGTCTCGCCTCGAATTTTGGATCAGGCCCAAGGTCAAACCCTAATCCGGTTTTGACCTATTTTTCAACTATAAATAGTGGCATTCTTTTCATTATTCGTACACCAATTTCAGATTATCATTCTTAGCCTTAGAGATTTAGAATTAAACTCTTTCAAACCTCTGCCGGATTTCCTAGCTTTCCGAAAGAGAAATACATTGAAGTTTGGAGCTTGCAATCGGAAGGACAACCGCGTGTCCACCTTATAGTAGATAAGGACTCCAGATATTCTAACCTGTAAGTTTATGCTTTATGTTACAAGTTTGATTGTTATATATCCATATCAGAAATGTTGTTGGAGTAAGTAAGAAACAAAATTTTAAACTTCCGTTGTGCCTTACTTATATTCTTTGAACCCAACAAAATCCTATAGTGGTATCAGAGCACAGGCTAGTTCAATGGTTATATAACAATTGAATAAAGTAATAATATCGGTTAAACATAAAATTGGATTAAAACGAGGTTTCTTGAAATCCTACATGTCTTGAACAAATGTTGACCTTTTGATATCACCCTAAATTATCTCTCACGCTAACTCGAGGAAGTCATTCCGCTCTAACTCGAACTAAGCCAAAGTGCGTTGTCCAGCTCATTGCACGGTGCACGGCTAAAAATGAGTGAGAGCGGATAATGGTCGATATGGGCGTTATTGATAATGGTGGGTGATGATAAAGAACCTTTGAATTGATCCCTAAATTGGACTTAGAGGTTGAATGATTTTGAAAATCAACACAGAAACGTTTGACAGGACATCGGCGCCGTGACCCTCTGGTAGGGCGTTGCGGCTCTTGCTAGGGTTTCAGGAAGGCGCCGCGGCTCCATGGTTGAGCGTCGCGGCGCTAATGCTTCGTTTCAAAACTTGGACTCACAGGACTATAGGCGCCGCGGCTCCATGGTGGAGCGCCGCGGCGCTAATGCAATTGCAGAAGCAGAAATGTTTCTGCCCTTACAGCGTCGCGACTCTATGGTGGAGCGCCGCGACGCTAATGCATTTTACATAAGCCGAAAGACTTCTGCCTCAGTGGCGTCGCGGCCCTAATGATTAGCGTAGCGGCCCCACCTGTCCAGAAACAAAAAAAATCAGAGTTCAGAATGTTTAACCCAAGATTATTATTACATGGTATATTATTTGATAAGTATACTGTTTATGTGCTAAATGTCAAAATGTTTGTCATTTACATTTCTAGAATAGTGTCCGCTATAACTGTCTGGGCATGCGGCACCCAGTGTTTGATTAAACCATCTTATATCATGCATATTGGGTTGACGATTCCCAAACTATATGTGTCATTAGCTTTGCATGATAAAATGTCATATTGGATATGTCATAAAAGAGTTGATCTTGGTTAGAACCCTCAATTAAAATATTCTCCAAAATTTTAAATACAAATTTATATTAAAACGTTTCGTCCATTATAATTGTTAGAGTGTAAAATCATTTTCGGCGATGCGAGTATTTATGCCAAAGCATTTGCTCTAAGTCTACGAGGACCTAGACTCTTTCATATATGTGTTTTAATGTAAAAGTAAATGATAAACTTTTGTGGTATTTACACCAAAGTGTTTGCTCACAAAGGCCAAATTTGCTTAGATACATAAACGCAGTCGTGTAATGAGGTTGACTTGCTTAGACAAATCTTGGCACCAAAGTTTCGGACTAATCTAAGGACGCAAGATTAAATGTAATATTTGATCAACCAAGAATTGCAAATAAGTTTTACAATTAGTTTAGAACCTACCAAGATGTGTTATTAAAGTTATCAGCCAAAGCAAATGCAGAGATAACAAACTTACTGGACCGAACTACCTTGACTGGCTAAGAAATTTGCGAATAGTACTGAGAAAAGAGAAAATAAAATACGTGATGGACACGGTGTTCCTAACAATTCCTACGATAGACTTTGCTGAATATGCCTCTTTTGATAAGGATGCTTACCAGAAACATCTAGATGATGCCACTTCAGCGCAATTCGTAATGTTGTCTTCCATGTCCATGGAACTTCAGAGACAACATGAGAACATGGGGCCCAATGAGATGCTCGAACACTTGAAGAGTCTCTATGACTCTCAATCCCAGACTATGGAATATGAGTTGCTAATAGAACTCTTTAAGTGTAAGCTCAATAAAGGGGGCCAGGTCTCGCAACACGTGTTGAAGATGATAGAGCTGATAGAGAGGCATGTTTCAATTAGAATGATGCTTGAAAAGAATGTCACTGCCACCCTCATCCTGAACTCTCTCCCTCGTTCCTTTGAGAACTTCATAGTGAACTTCAATATGAATGGAACGAAGGCGACTCTGCCAATATGCTCAAGACCTTTGAGTCTTCACTTCCAAAGTCAAAGTTGTGCTCATGGTGAGCTCTTCTAGCCGACCCAAGCCGAAAGGTAAGGAATGGCAGAAGAAGAAGGGCAAAGCAATCGTTGCGCCCTCAGCTATGAAGCCCAAGGGAGGTGTGAAGAAGAAGGTGAATCCGACTAAGGATGAATGCCTCAACTGCTACAAGAAGGGGCATTGAAAAAAGGACTGAACGACACCAAGAGGAGGAAAAGCACCAGGTGCTCCTGCCTTTGGTGGACAAGGTATGTACGTCATTGAAATAAATGTTGACACCCAATTTTGTCCCATCTTTTATGATTTTATTCGTAATTTTTAATATTTTGACACTTTTAAAATAATTTTAAAATATAGGCATATATGTGTGTATCTTCGTATTATTATTATTATTCGCATATTTTATATCGTTTGCATTTTTATAATAATCATAAGTTATCCAAAAATTCTATGTTATTTATTCTCGCAAAATTGCATCGCATTTACATTTTTTATTTTAAGCATTAAACATTTCGCAAATATTTTATTATTATCACGTCGTTATGTTATTTTAAATAATTTACATCTTTTACAATATATATATATATATATATATATATATATATATATATATAATATCTTTTAATATTAAACCCCTTTTATATTTTTTATCCATAACCCATTTTCATTTTCCCAACCCAAAACAATTTCTACCCAAAAAAAAATTCAACTCTCCCTCTTTATTTCTACCAACCGACCAGCCCAAAACTCCCAAATTAAATTCCCTTATACCCAAACCCAAAACAATTAAACCCAACACCACAAGCCCAAAACTCCCAAATTAAATTCCCTTATACCCAAACCCAAAACAATTAAACCCAACACCACCGGTTTACCCGCCAGCCCAATTCGGCCAAATCCATTTCATCGCCCCAGCCCAACTCCGTCGGCCCACTCACCAAACCCGACCCATCAGCTCTCCTTTTAACCCATCCCTTTACCCCATTTCCCATAAAACAAAAAACAAAAAATCCCTAACCCCATTTCTCTCAACTCAATCAGCCGACCCACACCCCTATCCCCCAAAACCCGCCGGCCACCATACCCCTACACCACCAAACCCTGACACCACCACACCCCTCCCGTCACTTCGACCCATACCCCCCAAAATCCGCAACACACGCCCCAAAAATCAGATTTTGTCCCCCCTTTATTTTGAAATTTGAATTCGTTTTTAAGGGGGGGGTATGAGGGGGTTGAACGCTGAGTTTGAGACCTATAAATATCCCCCTTGTTCTTCATTTTTGGAGGTCCGAAAATCTGTCTTTGAAGGGGATTTTTGGAGAAATTTCGGGTCATTTTTCGGTCTGAAATTTAAGAAAAAAAGGGGTCCGAAATCTCCTCAAAGGTTTGCATTATCTTTTGTTTGTTTGTTCTTCACTAAAATAAAAACCATCCAAAATCTTTGTTTGTTCTTCCATGTGTTCTTCAACTTAAAGATTCCGAAATATAGGTCGAAATTATTGGTTTTGTTTGTGTTGAAGAATCTGGATTTTTAGCTTCTTTTGTTTTCTTTCGGTTCAATTCGGGTCGGGTCACTGCCGGATCGGGTCGGGTCATTTCGGGTCGAGACCAACATCAGAAAAACAGTATCCTTTTTCAGAATTACCAATTCAGAGTGGGTGATCAAAAATCCAAAATCTGAATTCTAAACATCTCCGGCGGGTCGTCGATTCGAAACAAGCCTCGGTTCATTTGCCGGAGAAGGTCAAGAAAATACAAATTCCTCTCAGTATGTTTTCTGTATTTTTATGTGTTTTGTTGTTAATTATGTGATAAGATAGTCATTTTTGCTATTATGTTCATTATTGTGTCAAGTATGTTAGTTTGGTTTAATCGGCAATTAATGTTTAGAAACGTTTTCCTTGTTTTATCAGATTTATACTTAATATGGTAAGAAGCTTTGTGTGTGTGTTGATTTTATGGACATCGTGTGATCATATTGGATTTGAATGTTGAATCATACTTATTTTCTTGAGTCTCATGAATCGATAACACACTTGCCTTACCTGTTTAAGTGTTAAAAGGCCTCGATATTAATATGTGAAGTCTCCCAAGTTATCTTGTATCATGTCCCACCTCTAGAGTTTGCTTGAATGACATTTACATTAGTGATTTGCATTATTTGAACCAGTTTATACCCTGTTAAGCCATAGTTTCTAATGCATTCCATATGTGGTTTGTGATTATGTTTCATGAAGGAAGCATGTATAGGGTATAGTCCAAATGTTAAAGCGCTTAAGTGAATAGAAAAATCTAAGGAATGGTTTAAACTTAGGGATATGAAGGTCTTTGATTCTTATTGAGTTATGCATTATCTACATGTGAGTGTGGGTTGTCTTTTTCTTGCTATGGATCTCAATTACAAGCATGCCTATCTACGTCAAACAGTTTGTTGAGTAAAGGACTGTTGCGGTTAATTCTAGTTTTGTTCGTGTTTGCATCGCCAAGTTCCCTCTGATGTATGATAAATAAGAAGGAGTGATTAAATGAAACTGCAATGATTTTTGATTTCTTGCTAAAGTTATAAACTGGTTCTGTCTTTCTGATTCTTGATTAGGCTTGACCCAAAAATCAGGAAAAATGCTATCTCATCTAGAAAAGTTGCCCTAAGTTCTCTGTGTCAATATATGTTGCTTGTTCCTTTAATATTCGATGTCTTATACATGGATAAGATAACATAATTTGTTTGACTTGGTGTTGAGACATCTGGGTATTCTTTCTTGTTATGCCTGGATCTACTCTTCATACTTGCACTGGCCTGATATTAGTGCAATTGTTTCATTTCTCTTGTTGGAATTGAGTCTGCTCATTCTGCCTAATGCTAATTCTGCCTAATGCTAGTGTGTGCTATCCATTAAGTGTCAAGATGTCTCATCCTTTAATGTGAACCTCCTGAATCATGACATGCCAATGACTTGCCTAGTTTGGTTCTACTTAGACCATGCCTAGGCTACTATTTGGACCATTTTGTGCTATGACAGGTGTACCTACATGTATGCTAGCCTGATTAAGCGATGTTACGCTTGATATGTTACATTGACTAGTGTACAACATGAATATATCCATATATGTGTAATTAGACCACCAATGGTTCTGTATAATCTAAAATATTATTCCTAAAGAGTCAGTTAACTATTTCTGCATGTTAGTTATGTTTGATGAGCTGAATACACATTTGCCTTGCCTAGTAAGTCTAATAAGTATGATATGTTATGAGTTATTCCTCTAAGTGTCAATATGTCCAATACATAACAGAAAAATGGTCTTGTGTGCTTAGTATAGCTTAAATGATTCCGTACCTCTTTGAAATTTTGTCTTAAATAGATATTTGCCCATCTCCATGTCCTAAAATGTCTTACAACTAATCATCTATACGTCTTTATCTATCTAAATGCTAGACTGCATCCATGACAACATATAATTCCTTCTGAGTCATTTGGTTTACCATATTAGTATGTTAACTGATCTGTGCACATGTGTGTATTTAGCCAGTCCCAAATTGATAGTTCCCTTGTTTGAAATCTTTTTATTATATTGTTATGCTGGCTGAAATTCGAGGCAAGCTTTGGGTTTGGTTTAGCCTTCTTCGATAGCCTGCCATGCCTAAGGTTCAAGAAGCCTTTTGAATCTTGTTGCGGCATCGAAAAATGAATGGTGGTAGCCCCCCCCTTTGATCTTCTTATCTTTCAAATTTGAAGTTTAGAGTGATTGGTCTTTAAGTTGACCTTCCCCTTTGTCTTTGCTGTGCTACCAATAGTTGTGGTATCCAGCTGCACCTTGAGATTCTGGATATATGTCATCTTTAAATAGTTCTGGTTATGGGTTTTGTTGCATTTTGGCTGCTGATTAGAGGCGCCGATTCTTTGCGATACTTGGGCTGATTACTGCACTTTTGAGCCATTATTCTGCTGCTGCGTTTGCCGCGCATAACTGCTGCAATCTTGACCATTTACACTTCTTTTCGGAAGCATTTTACTGCTGCATTTTTGAGCTCATTTGGTGTCTTATCACTGCTGTATTTTTAGCACAATTGCTGCTGTTTTCTTGGCTTAAAACTGCTACTTTGGGCTGTTTCGGACAGCCCACTGCTTCTGTGTTTCAAACCCACTACTGCGTTATTTTTTTAAACCCAATTGCTGCTGTTTTTCTCGGCTGAAAACAGCTGGTTTAAAACTGCTTTGGACAACTGCAATATTTCGACTTTACTGTTTTTTACTGTTTTGAATAAATACCGCTATTTGTTAGTGTTTTCTGTTTCTGTTTGCTCCCGTTTTGATTCTTTGTTTTCTTGTTTTTATCATTTTTACTGTTTTTAACTGAACACCGCACTTTTCAAAGATTGCTTTCTGTTCGATCCATCATTTTGACATTCAAATTACCGTTCTACTTTTTCTTGTTTTAAACTAGACACCGCGTCATTTTGAGCTGTTTTTCCCTCTGCCTCTGTTTTTCGATATCGCTCACTGCTTGTTTTTACGCTACTGCTCTGTTTTTACGCTCATCTGCTGCTTTGTTTACATTCGATTTAAAATTTCTTGATTTGAACACGATACTACACTGGCCGATGAAAAATATCCGTCGATTTTGAGGCCTCCACAGTTGCAAAGACGGAAATATAACTTCTGGGCAATGATGAAGACTTAAACCTTTTTATCCGAGATCAGCATGTTTAGTAGGCGAGGTGACTAAAATAACCAACAAGTTATATATTCGCAGCCACGACGTGATTATAGTGATCTTTTCTATTTCACCCGAGAGACCAACACGTTTAGTAGGCGAGGCAATCAAAATAAACCACATTAGTCATATGTTTGCAGCCACGACGTGATTGGAATGTTCTTTTCAAAATTTAAGTCTGAGCCCTCCGCGATCAAAACATTCACTGTTTTGAATACGGATATGAAGTTATTTGTATTTAACTGTTTCTAACCGTTTGTTCTTGACAGCTTGCAGGGATTAAAATAAATAACGGCGAATTATTCCTCGGAGTTTATTTATTCTATTTCTTTCTTTAATTCAGCTTTTATCCCGCTTTGTATTGTAATATTATTTATCGCACTTATGTAATTATTGAAATGCTTAGAATAGGCAAACTTAGGATTAATTCATAGGTTAGTTTAAGATTTGAAACCCGTCGCTAGCTTATTTATTTGTAGGCTCGGTTGAATTCAAACTTAGAAATCCTTCGCTAGTTTATTTATTTTAGGCTCGTCACGCTTATTCAAGATTTTTAAAACAACTTTTGTCATCTTTTATTTGCTTTATTAATCATACCGAATAAGTTTATCTTTTGTCAATTTACAATTCATTGATTCCCAAAATTTTACTTCTTTGGCATTATAAATAAATTGTTTTACTATCAATTGTCAAAAACATATTTTTTCAACTCTACGTGTATTTCTCTTTAGATATCATATAAATGCATATTTTGAAAATCTCTACATTCATCTATCTTTTAAAATGCATTCCTTCTTTATTAATTATTTGCAAACATCTTTTAACTTCATGCTTCAAACATGCATTTTTTCTAGTAATAATTAACCTGAGTTTTACCGGATAACCGCAAGTTAGCGGATCTTAAAGGATGCCTAACCCCTTCCCTTTAGGATAATGAAGAACCCTTACCTAGAATCTCACTAGTTTCGCAGACCTTAAAATTGGAGTTACATGGCAGCATTTAGTTTAATATTTAGGTGTCCTAATTCACCGTAAAAATAATTAGGTGGCGACTCCTCAACCCTTTTACCCAGGAATCACCCCGGACACGTCCGCGCTCCGCTTCGACCCGAGCAAGGTCGAAAAATGGGCGCGTACATCATGGCGACTCCACTGGGGAATTTTCAGGTTCTTAACCATAGCAAAATTCAGGTTAATTATAATTATGCTTTACTTTCACTCTTTGTTTGATGAAATGCTTTGATTTGTTTCTTTTGTAAAAAATTTTTGCATGCATAACTGCTTTAATTTCCATATTTTTACTGCTTATCTTAAATTGACATTTCGCTCATATTTCTTCCACTCTGGAAAATTGACACTATCACACACTACACGCGAGGTGTGTTTTGCGCACCCGCAAATTTATTTCAATCTACCAAATTTTAGGAGAGTTGGCGTATGCGCGGAGTGACCGGACCATCCGGTGGCCGCGTAGCCTTCTCACTCGAGTAGTCCGCTCGGGAACCTTGTGTCTAGTCAGCCAAATCTTAGAAAATTTAAGATAGAGCTATACCACCCTTTATTTTAAGTCATGCATGCATACACCTTAGGTGGAGTCGATCCTTCGTATCGACTGCACAATTAAGCAATCCGCCAAAGATGTCTACGGGTCTCACAACCCAACGATCATTCATCATATTATGTGTAGCGTGATAAGGATAGACTAATCCAAGACTAATCATGACATCTTTGAAATTGAAAAATGTACATTCATTTTGTCTCATTTCCGACAAAGCATTGCGGTTTAGCGACTTGGATCAAATCTGTCGTAATCCCGCATATCTGGCGTTTAGGCCCACCTCTGGCATAAGAGAGGCCCCTTGTATATTAGGACGCGCATATACAATTTGCTTGCTATTTTCTACTGCTTTCCACTCTGTGTATATCATTTAAATCAATAATTACTCACCTTATACTAATTTAGTTTTCTTCATTTTTCAGGAGATTCATTTTGCCTTATTTATTTCCCCAAAAGTTGATTCGTGTTGACTAAAACTGGCGGAGCACCCCATCTGTTATTTCCCAATCATGCCTATCCAAATTGTATTAGTACTTAATGAAAAATGCGATTTAAATTGAGGCATGAACCACATTTTATGCAGTTTAATGTATTTTGCCTCCACCTTTTGAAAGCTTAAAATAACAAATCTGCATTGCTTTTGCTATTATAAAATCTGTCTTGTTTAATAATTTTCTTTTCTTTTTCATCATGCAAACTAATTTGTCGGCAATATGTGACATATAATGAAACAAGCAAACAAAGTCTCAAACAACAAGCAAGGCTTCGAAGAATATAAGGAAGACTCACAACCGAAAGAATTGAGGCACTTTTGGAATAAGTCAAAGCCAGATTTGGATGAAACATCAAGATGGTTGATAGTTACAAGCATTGACACAGACGTTTGCCATTTGTACTCTTGGGCTACCACACTACGATCAGGACTTCTCTTTGGGGCAATGCTATTTCTTTCGCGACCAAGTGGATACCAAATCATTTTCTAAGAGACTGATAGATGAAAGCGGATAGACGCAGATTGTCAGGGCAACCTTATCGAATAGAATGGCCAAAGATTTTTAAGGGGCAATTGGTGTCAAACGCATATCCCTACACCAGGATGAAGCCAAAGAAAAGATTGAATTGGCAAGGGCCTTACAGTTCACCAAATCTTGTTGGAAGAACACTAATCCTAGCTGAAATGGACGACGAAGTTTGGCCAAAAGCTATCAACGCAGATGCGGTGAAAAGATACTACATTTAGGATTTTTTCGTGGACCTGAACTACGTTATGACCTGATTCCCTCGGCGGGATACGTAGGCGGCCACATCGGCTTCGGTCCCATCTTTAGAAAAATCCTTACAATCTCCTTTGCTTAACCTGAACTACGTTATGACCTGATTCCCTCGGCGGGATACGTAGGCGGCCACATCGGCTTCGGTCCCATCTTTAGAAAAACCTTACAACCCTCTTTACTTGTAATGAACTACGTCATGACCGGATTCCCTCATGGGGATACGTAGGCGGCCTAAATCGGCTTCGGTCCCACCATTAGGAAATATTTTCTCATTTATCTCACATAGGACAAAATGCACCCATCTGATCACCCTGATAGGACAGGCAAGCAATCTACACAAGACTCGTTTGTCCGTTCAAAAGATCATCATCCTCACATATCGGAAACTGGGGCATTTTTTAAGGGATCACTGCCGGAGGATGCCGAAAACATGGAAAAGCATCGGCAAACTAAGTCTTCAGCCTAAGAGGATTTTGGATAAGACGTTTGCTTTGTTTCACGACATGTCACTGCTCGACAGAACTTTTACATATAGGCATACTTTCTTATAAGCAATTTATTTTCAACAAATACTTTCATTAGAGTTTGACAAGATTTTTGTTACTAATATGCATATTTTCTTATACACAATTTATTTTCACCAAATATTTTCATTAGAGTTCGACAAGAACTTTTTAATGATAAGCATACTTTCTTATAAACAAATTATTTTCAACAAATGTTTTCATTAACGGTTAGCCAAGACTGGGAACCAGACAGGGGCTATGAGTCCAAATCGGCGGGACATGCGGCTATCAAGAGCCAAAGCTACCAAGTCAACGCGAATCAACCGCCCCTCCCCAAACTCACAAATTTTCTTTGAGTACAGGTTCTTCAGGTTGAAAAAGCAGGGAAGCCACATCAGTTTTGATCAATTCCCCAAAGAATTTCGGCACCACAACTCACTACAAGGATTACGTTCTTGTTCGCATTTATACGAAGACGTCATCTTGACCTCTGGTCCCGACTATTATGTCCGCACAAAGATGTTATTTCGAATCACAAAGAACGACAACAAGGCAAACCCGACGGCAAAGACGTCGCATCACATTTTCGCCTGCCAGGGATCGACATTTCAATTCATATGAGTTTGGATCGGGAAGATTGACAACGTAGAACCCTATTACAAAGAAAGCGACGGCAAGGACGTCACTTACATCTCTTACAACAGGACAACATTTCAAAAACGTCATCGACGTTATGGCAGCACAACAAATATCTTTTACAGCTTTACAACGACGTCAACAACATTACAATGACGTCTTCAATGCAGCAGCTATCTTTTACGGCATTACAACAACGTCATTGACGTAACTGCAGCACATCAACTATCTTTACAGCACTACAACAACATCATTGACGTTACGGCAACACGACAACTATTCTTTACAACAGCGACGACATCATCAACGTCTATACAACGACGACATCAGCGTTATCATTACAACGACATCAACAACATTACAATGATGTCATCAGCAACACGCCCATACAACGGCGTCATCAACAACGCGCCCATACATCGGCGTCATCAACAACACGTCTACGCAACGACGTCTTCTGCACAACATTTATTTTTACAGCATTACAACGACATCAACAACATTACAATGATGTCGCCAACACGCCCATACAATCTGGCGGCGTCACGAACAACGCGCCCATACAATGGCGTCATGAACAACACGCCACGCAATGGCGTCTTACGCAAAACAATTATCTTTTACATTCTTACAACGACATCAACGACATTACAATGATGTCATCGACCAGCGGCGCCCATACAACGGCGTCATCAACAACACGCCTATGCAACGGCGTCTTACGCACAACATTTATTTTTCTGAAGATTACAATGACGTCCAGCGGCATTACAACGACGTCTTGACACAACATTTATTTTTACAAAGATTACAATGGCGTCAACGGCATTACAACGACGTCTTGACACAACATTTATTTTTACAAAGATTACAATGGCGTCAGCGACATTACAACAACGTCTTCAAAGACAACTTTATCTTTACAAAGAAACAAAGATTACAATAACATCATTTCAGCGCCCACCTCATAATGCGGGTATTTTAATTTGACCAGCGCCCACCTTATAACAAGGGAATTTTAATTTTGATCAAAGGCCCACCTTATAACAAGGGAATTTTAATTTCGACCAGCGCCCATCTTATAACAAGGAATTTTAATTTCAACAGCGCCCACCTTATAACAAGGAATTTTAATTTCGCCAGCGCCCACCTTATAACAAGGGAATTTTAATTTCGGTCAGGCGCCCACCTTATAACAAGAGAATTTTAATTTCGGTCAGGCGCCCACCTTATAACAAGGGTATTTTAATTTCAGTCCTAATGCGGGTATTTCTAAGTTATTTTCTCTAATAATATTTTCTCAGCAGTTATACACTAATTATATCTTAAGCTTTAGTTTGCAGGAGTTTTCAATTTGCAGGAACTTCATCACAGCATCGCGCAAGAACTTCATCACAGCGTGGGACTATCTCTTACAGCGAACCGAGGCAATTTGGTCAACGACCTACTTCGAACGTCGATCCGCTCTTTTCCATTAGTTTCTCACATCTGCGACCAGTGTCATCCTAAGTCGACACTGGGGCATTGTTGTTTGAATGTGCACCATCTTTTTTCAACTTCTTCCCAGGATTCTATTTCTTACCATGCAGTCCGATGATCGGGACAAAATTAACTACTCGATCAACTTCTTTGGCGAAAACTCTTTCATCGTCTCCGTCCAAAGAGGGCGATCTGTTGCCACACAATTTTGTCACACTTTTTATGATTTTATTCGTAATTTTTAATATTTTGACACTTTTAAAATAATTTTAAAATATAGGCATATATGTGTGTATCTTCGTATTATTATTATTATTCGCATATTTTATATCGTTTGCATTTTTATAATAATCATAAGTTATCCGAAAATTCTATGTTATTTATTCTCGCAAAATTGCATCGCATTTACATTTTTTATTTTAAGCATTAAACATTTCGCAAATATTTTATTATTATCACGTCGTTATGTTATTTTAAATAATTTACATCTTTTACAAAATATATATATATATATATATATATATATATATATATATATATATATATATATATAATATCTTTTAATATTAAACCCCTTTTATATTTTTTATCCATAACCCATTTTCATTTTCCCAACCCAAAACAATTTCTACCCAAAAAAAAATTCAACTCTCCCTCTTTATTTCCAACCTGGACCCAAAAACTCCCCAAATTAAATTCCCTTATACCCAAACCCAAAACAATTAAACCCAACACCACAAGCCCAAAACTCCCCAAATTAAATTCCCTTATACCCAAACCCAAAACAATTAAACCCAACACCACCGAAGCCCACCCGCCAGGCCCAATTCGGCCAAATCCATTTCATCGCCCCAGCCCAACTCCCGTCGGCCCACTCACCAAACCCGACCCATCAGCTCTCCTTTTAACCCATCCCCTTTACCCCATTTCCCATAAAACAAAAAAACCAAAAAATCCCTAACCCCATTTCTCTCAATTCATCAGCCGACCCACACCCCTATCCCCCAAAACCCGCCGGCCACCATACCCCTACACCACCAAACCCTGACACCACCACACCCCTCCCGTCACTTCGACCCATACCCCCCAAAATCCGCAACACACGCCCCAAAAATCAGATTTTGTCCCCCCTTTATTTTGAAATTTGAATTCATTTTTAAGGGGGGGTATGAGGGGGTTGAACGCTGAGTTTGAGACCTATAAATATCCCCCTTGTTCTTCATTTTTGGAGGTCCGAAAATCTGTCTTTGAAGGGGATTTTTGGAGAAATTTCGGGTCATTTTTCGGTCTGAAATTTAAGAAAAAAAGGGGTCCGAAATCTCCTCAAAGGTTTGCATTATCTTTTGTTTGTTTGTTCTTCACTAAAATAAAGACCATCCAAAATCTTTGTTTGTTCTCCCATGTGTTCTTCAACTTAAAGATTCCGAAATATAGGTCGAAATTATTGGTTTTGTTTGTGTTGAAGAATCTGGATTTTTAGCTTCTTTTGTTTTCTTTCGGTTCAATTCGGGTCGGGTCACTGCCGGATCGGGTCGGGTCATTTCGGGTCGAGACCAACATCAGAAAAACAGTATCCTTTTCAGAATTACCAATTCAGAATTGGGTGATCAAAAATCCAAAATCTGAATTCTAAACATCTCCGAGCGGGTCGTCGATTCGAAACAAGCCTCGGTTCATTTGCCGGAGAAGGTCAGTAAAATACAAATTCCTCTCAGTATGTTTTCTGTATTTTTATGTGTTTTGTTGTTAATTATGTGATAAGATAGTCATTTTTGCTATTATGTTCATTATTGTGTCAAGTATGTTAGCTGGTTTAATCGGCAATTAATGTTTAGAAACGCTTTCCTTGTATTATCAGATTTATACTTAATATGGTAAGAAGCTTTGTGTGTGTGTTGATTTTATGGACATCGTGTGATCATATTGGATTTGAATGTTGAATCATACTTATTTTGCTGAGTCTACTGAACTGATAACACACTTGCCTTACCTGTTTAAGTGTTAAAAGGCCTCGATATTAATATGTGAAGTCTCCCAAGTTATCTTGTATCATGTCCCACCTCTAGAGTTTGCTTGAATGACATTTACATTAGTGATTTGCATTATTTGAACCAGTTTATACCCTGTTAAGCCATAGTTTCTAATGCATTCCATATGTGGTTTGTGATTATGTTTCATGAAGGAAGCATGTATAGGGTATAGTCCAAATGTTAAAACTGCTTAAGTGAATAGAAAAATCTAAGGAATGGTTTAAACTTAGGGATATGAAGGTCTTTGATTCTTATTGAGTTATGCATTATCTACATGTGAGTGTGGGTTGTCTTTTCTTGCTATGGATCTGAATTACAAGCATGCCTATCTACGTCAAACAGTTTGTTGAGTAAAGGACCTGTTGCGGTTAATTCTAGTTTTGTTCGTGTTTGCTACTGCCAAGTTCCCTCTGATGTATGATAAATAAGAAGGAGTGATTAAATGAAACTGCAATGATTTTTGATTTCTTGCTAAAGTTATAAACTGGTTCTGTCTTTCTGATTCTTGATTAGGCTTGACCCAAAAATCAGGAAAAATGCTATCTCATCTAGAAAAGTTGCCCTAAGTTCTCTGTGTCAATATATGTTGCTTGTTCCTTTAATATTCGATGTCTTATACATGGATAAGATAACATAATTTGTTTGACTTGGTGTTGAGACATCTGGGTATTCTTTCTTGTTATGCCTGGATCTACTCTTCATACTTGCCTTTGGCACGATATTAGTGCAATTGTTTCATTTCTCTTGTTGGAATTGAGTCTGCTCATTCTGCCTAATGCTAATTCTGCCTAATGCTAGTGTGTGCTATCCATTAAGTGTCAAGATGTCTCATCCTTTAATGTGAACCTCCTGAATCATGACATGCTAATGACTTGCCTAGTTTGGTTCTACTTAGACCATGCCTAGGCTACTATTTGGACCATTTTGTGCTATGACAGGTGTACCTACATGTATGCTAGCCTGATTAAGCAGTGTTCTGCCCCAGTATGTTACATTGACTAGTGTACAACATGAATATATCCATATATGTGTAATTAGACCACCAATGGTTCTGTATAATCTAAAATATTATTCCTAAAGAGTCAGTTAACTATTTCTGCATGTTAGTTATGTTTGATGAGCTGAATACACATTTGCCTTGCCTAGTAAGTCTAATAAGTATGATATGTTATGAGTTATTCCTCTAAGTGTCAATATGTCCAATACATAACAGAAAAATAGTCTTGTGTGCTTAGTATAGCTTAAATGATTCTGTACCTCTTTGAAATTTTGTCTTAAATAGATATTTGCCCATCTCCATGTCCTAAAATGTCTTCTGAACTAATCATCTATACGTCTTTATCTATCTAAATGCTAGACTGCATCCATGACAGCATATAATTCCTTCTGAGTCATTTGGTTTACCATATTAGTATGTTAAGCGATCATGCACATGTGTGTATTTAGCCAGTCCCAAATTGATAGTTCCCTTGTTTGAAATCTTTTTATTATATTGTTATGCTGGCTGAAATTCGAGGCAAGCTTTGGGTTTGGTTTAGCCTTCTTCGATAGCCTGCCATGCCTAAGGTTCAAGAAGCCTTTTGAATCTTGTTGCGGCATCGAAAAATGAATGGTGGTAGCCCCCCCCTTTGATCTTCTTATCTTTCAAATTTGAAGTTTAGAGTGATTGGTCTTTAAGTTGACCTTCCCCTTTGTCTTTGCTGTGCTACCAATAGTTGTGGTATCCAGCTGCACCTTGAGATTCTGGATATATGTCATCTTTAAATAGTTCTGGTTATGGGTTTTGTTGCATTTTGGTCTTGATTACGAGGCGCGATTCTTTGCGATACTTGGTGATTCTGCACTTTTGAGCCATTATTCTGCTGCGTTTGCGCGCCATAACTGCTGCAATCTTGACCATTTACACTTCTTTTTGGAAGCATTTTACTGCTGCATTTTTGAGCTCATTTGGTGTCTTATCACTGCTGTATTTTTAGCACAATTGCTGCTGTTTTCTTGGCTTAAAACTGCTACTTTGAAATTTGTTTGGACAGACCCATCGCTACGTGTTTCAAACCCACTCTGCGTTATTTTTAAACCCAATTCTGCTTTGTTTTTCTCGGCTGAAAACAAATTGGTTTAAAACGCTTTGGACAATCGCTATATTTCGACTTTCTGTTTTTCTTGTTTTGAATAAATACCGCATTTGTTAGTATTTGTTTTCTGTTCTGTTTGCTCCCGTTTGATTCTTTGTTTCTTGTTTTATCATTTCTTGTTTTAAATGAACACCGCACCTTTCAAACATTGCTTTCTGTTCAGTCCCTTTGTTTGACATTCAAATTACCGTTCTACTTTTCTTGTTTTAAACTAGACAGCGTCATTTTGAGCTGTTTTTCCCTCTGCCTCTGTTTTTACGATCATATCGCTCTTTGTTTTTACGCTCGCTCACATCGCTATCGCTTCTTGTTTACATTCGATTTAAAATTTCTTGATTTGAACACGATACTACATGGCGATGAAAAATATCCGTCGATTTTGAGGCCTCCACGGTTGCAAAAGCGGAAATATAACTTCACGGGCAATGATGAAGACTTAAACCTTTTTATCCGAGATCAACATGTTTAGTAGGCGAGGTGATTAAAATAACCAACAAGTTATATATTCGCAGCCACGACGTGATTATAGTGATCTTTTCTATTTCACCCGAGAGACCAACACGTTTAGTAGGCGAGGCAATCAAAATAAACCACATTAGTCATATGTTTGCAGCCACGACGTGATTGGAATGTTCTTTTCAAAATTTAAGTCTGAGCCCTCCGCGATCAAAACATTCACTGTTTTGAATACGGATATGAAGTTATTTGTATTTAATCATTTTCTAACCGTTTGTTCTTGACAGCTTGCAGGGATTAAAATAAATAACGGCGAATTATTCCTCGGAGTTTATTTATTCTATTTCTTTCTTTAATTCAGCTTTTATCCCGCTTTGTATTGTAATATTATTTATCGCACTTATGTAATTATTGAAATGCTTAGAATAGGCAAACTTAGGATTAATTCATAGGTTAGTTTAAGATTTGAAACCCGTCGCTAGCTTATTTATTTGTAGGCTCGGTTGAATTCAAACTTAGAAATCCTTCGCTAGTTTATTTATTTTAGGCTCGTCACGCTTATTCAAGATTTTTAAAACAACTTTTGTCATCTTTTATTTGCTTTATTAATCATACCGAATAAGTTTATCTTTTGTCAATTTACAATTCATTGATTCCCAAAATTTTACTTCTTTGGCATTATAAATAAATTGTTTTACTATCAATTGTCAAAAACATATTTTTTCAACTCTACGTGTATTTCTCTTTAGATATCATATAAATGCATATTTTGAAAATCTCTACATTCATCTATCTTTTAAAATGCATTCCTTCTTTATTAATTATTTGCAAACATCTTTAAACTTCATGCTTCAAACATGCATTTTTTCTAGTAATAATTAACCTGAGTTTCTGGGATAACATGCAAGTTAGCGGATCTTAAAGGATGCCTAACCCCTTCCCTTTAGGATAATGAAGAACCCTTACCTAGAATCTCACTAGTTTCGCAGACCTTAAAATTGGAGTTACATGGCAGCATTTAGTTTAATATTTAGGTGTCCTAATTCACCGTAAAAATAATTAGGTGGCGACTCCTCAACCCTTTTACCCAGGAATCACCCCGGACACGTCCGCGCTCCGCTTCGACCCGAGCAAGGTCGAAAAATGGGCGCGTACAATAAATATGTCTATAAATAACTCTCATTCATGGGTATTGGATACCGTTTGTGGCTCACACATTTGCACAAATGTGTAGGGGCTAACTGATAACAGGAAGATTGGACCAAGGGAGGTAGACCTACGCGTTGGAAATGGAGCACGAGTGGATGTTGAGCGCGTAGGGACTTATAGATTAAATTTACCTTCCAGCTATTGTTTAGTGTTGAATGATTGCTTTTATGTACCATCGTTAACGAGGAATGTCATTTATGTCCCAGTTTTAGACATAGAGGGTTTTTCCTCGTATATTTATAATGACAGTCAAGTGATGTCTTTTGATAATATTATATATGGAACTACTCCTCTTGTGGATGGATTGTATTCACAAAACTGTAGTCAAGAGATATTTAATGTACAAAATAAACGAGCCAAAATAAGTAATAGAAACTTCACCTACCTATGGCACTGCAGACTTGGTCAGATCAACGAATCAAGGATAGCAAGGTTGAGGAAGTTAGACTACCTCGAACTATTTGACTTGGAGTCTTATAGTAACTACGAATCTTGCTTGAGAGGAAAGATGACCAATAAACCACTTTATGGAAAAGGTGTGCGAGCCAATGAGGTGCTTGAGTTGGTCCATACTGATGTATGTGGGCCATTCTCGACTCAAGCTAAAGGAGGCTTTCCATACTTCATCACTTTTACGGACGACTTCACAAGGTATGGATATGTGTATCTTATGAGACACAAATCCGAGGCTTTTGAGAAGTTCAAAGAGTACAAGTCAGAAGTAGAGAAACAACTTGCAACAAGTATCAAGACACTTCAATCAAATCGAGGAGGTGAATACTTGAGCAAGGATTTTCTAGAT
Source organism: Anisodus acutangulus (assembly GCA_029783415.1). Taxonomy (NCBI): domain Eukaryota; kingdom Viridiplantae; phylum Streptophyta; class Magnoliopsida; order Solanales; family Solanaceae; genus Anisodus; species Anisodus acutangulus. The sequence goes on from CM056502.1 coordinate 38,982,060, forward strand.
TACTTAAAGCTACATGGAGTCCAGTCAGAATGGACACCTCATGGAACACCACATATGAATGGTGTTGCCGAAAGGATAAACCGAACCTTATTGGATATGGTTCGATCCATGATGAGCTCTTCAGCTCTACCCACATACCTTTGGGGACATGCTATACAAACCTCTATATATGTTCTGAACAGGGTTCCTTTCAAGTCAGTAGAAAAGACACCCTATGAGATATGGTGTGGCAAGAAATCAGCTCTTAAACATATGAGACCCTGGGGGTGCCCTGCATATGTTAAGAAGATGCTCACTGACAAGTTGGAATCCAAAAGTGAGAAATGTTACTTCGTAGGGTATCTAAAGGAAACTAAGGGATACAACTTCTATCTTCCTGGAGAACATAAGGTCATTGTTTCCAGGAAAGCAATTTTTCTTGAAGAAGAATATGTCTACAAGGAACATAGTTGCACAGAGGTAGAACTTGAAGAAATTCAAGAACCACAAGATAACACAGAAGTTGAACCCTTGTCGAATGACCTAAACAAGGATTCAGTGGGAGTATCTGGTGAAGATTGGGTACTTAGAGTACGCCCTTCAGCCAGTGGGAGTGTTGTGAGAGATAGTGCAGAAATGCAAGACTCTCATACACAACCAATGGAAGATGATATAATGGTTGTACATCATTCTATTCAGGAAATACATGAAAATGACATTCCTGAAAGCTCTCAAGGTGATGGATTGTCCAACACACAAAGACCTTCTCACAATCAAAATGCAACAAACACTGAAACGCAAAATAATCAACTCTGTAGGACCACTAGGACTCATCGTCCGCCTGAAAGACTTAATCTCCTTGTTCAATGAGATAGATATTCGTGATGACGATGAACCTACAACCTACAGCGAAGCTATGTTGGACATTGATTCGCAGAGATGGAAAGAAGCCATGAAATCTAAGATGGACTCGATGTACATAAATCAAGTTTGGAACTTGGTTGATTTGCCAACAGGGGTTAGACCCATAGGATGCAAATGGGTCTTCAAGAAGAATATTGATGCATATGGCAAGGTACAGACTTATAAAGTAAGACTGGTGGCTAAAGGTTATAATCAACGACCTAGGGTCGAATATGATGAAACCTTTTCACATGTTGCTAAGATTAAGTCAATTCGGATTTTGTTTGCAATAGCTGCATATTATGACTATGACATTTGGCAGATGGACATCAAAACTGTTTTCCTCAATGATAATCTAGTTGAGGAGGTGTATATGAAACAACCTGAGGGTTTTTCACTTGAGTCCAAACCAAATGTTGTATGCAAGCTACAAAATTCCATTTATGGGCTTAAGCAGGCCTCAAGGAGTTGGAACATTTGCTTCGACAAAGCTATCAAGTTATTTGATTTCGTCAGAAGCAAAGAGGATCCATGTGTTTATAGTAAACGCAAGGATGGGAGTATTGCCTTCATTATCATATATGTAGATGACATATTAATAATGGGAGACAATAAGACTCTCCTGTAGTCAATCAATGAGTGGTTGTCCAGTACCTTCATGATGAAGGATTTAGGTGAAGCCTACTACATTCTGGGGATTAGGATCTATAGAGATAGACCTAACATATTGTTGGGGTTGTCACAGTCAGTCTACATAGACAAAGTGCTTAGACATTTTTCTATGGAAAATTCCAAGAAATGCGGTCTACCTATGCGACAAGGCATCAAGTTATCTAAGAAGGATAGTCCTTCTAATACTATAGAACTTGAACGCATGAAAAGGATCCCATATGTTTTGGCTATAGGATCGATCATGTATGCCATGACCTGTACTAGGCCAGATGTGGCCTTTGCACTTAGTATGACTTCCAAATTCCAGTAGAATCTTGGGGAAGAACACTGGAAGGCAGTCAAGGGTATTCTGAAGTATCTTAGACAAATTAAAGATTATTTCTTAGTCTATGGTGGAGAAGAAAAGCTGGAAAAGTTCCAAACAAGCTACAATTGTTGATTCGACAACAGAAGCTGAGTACATTGTTGGATCGGAAGCTGGTAAAGAAGTTGTCGCGTTATCTGAGTTCCTGAAGGAACTAGGAGTTGTTCCAAGTGCCACTTGTCGGTTTATTGTGACAATATTGGTGCGATTGCGCAAGCTAAAGAACCAAGATCAACCAACATAAACAAGCATGTACCAAGGAAGTACCACATACTAAGGGAGATGGTGGAGACTAAAGAAATTAGATTAGATTATGTTCCCACAGACAATAATCTAGCTGACCATTAAGCTTAGTCAAGCATAATGGTCATTTTGAGAAGATGGGCATTAGATATGTTGGAGATTGGCTCTAGGCCAAGTGGGAGATTGAAAGTATATTTATGTCCTAGAGAAAATATGTATTAGGACAAATGTACTTTATACACATTCGTATTATTATTAATGAAGATTAATATTTTGGCATTTGCAATTATTGAATTATTAATTAATTGTTTGTAATATTCTATAATATGCATCCCTAGAGGTTATGCTGTTATTAGTAGTGTGAGATATTAATATTATAACGTAACTCTTAAATAGCCTCGACTAATGATCATCGAGAATGGAATATCGATGATATGTGATAAGTCTACATGTGGTCTGCATCACATCCTTAGAGGATGTAGTATGTCTCACCTGCTACGAGTAATGGCTACTCGTGATGGACACATGGATACTTTGAAAGTATTGGTATACCCTGCTGATATATTGTTTGTTATACTTGTCTAAAGTATGATCAGTGTGTGGGAGATAGAAGTCCTTAGACTTGAGGTCAATACACACCTTGTCTGCAAAGTAATGTACTTTGATCCCGTCCTAAGCTCAAATGCCTTATAGGTTGAGATACGGCTTGTATTGGGTACATTACGATGTGGATTAAAGATGGTAGTTGAGCCAAGATTAGGATTTATTCCTCGAATGTATATTCGAGAGAACACTCGGATTCTTAATGATATTAAGTTGACTAAGTTGTTGGCCAACGCAATAGACATATTTAGAATATAGTCTAGTTGTCAACTAATATAAATGAGATACAATGATTAAGTCATTTGCATAGACACTTGACAAATCCTAAGCTTGATCGGGTGTGTCATGAATGAAAGAATTTTATCTTACCACATAAAGGTTAAGTTTACTGGATTCACGTAAATGTACTTCACATATTGAGTTCGTTTTGCGGCGCCGTCTAGGAGTTCCGCGTAGACCTTAATTTGATTAATGTCGATATGAGAAGGCATGTAGGGTCACACTATGTCGATTGTCCATTTCGATCTAAGGATGTATTGAGAGAGTAATTAAAATGTTCGATTTAGAATCGAGACATTTAAATGAATAATGATTATTTTAATTAAGTCAAAATTGAATTTTGGATTTAATTAAGAATGCATAAAAAATAAATCGAGACAGAGCAGAAATTCATCGAGCGCCGCGACGCCTCTGCCTTGAATTTTGGGCTAGGCCCAAGGTCAAACCCTAATCCGGTTTTGACCTATTTTTCAACTATAAATAGTGGCATTCTTTTCATTATTCATACACCAATTTCAGATTATCATTCTAAGCCTTAGAGACTTAGAATTAAACTCTCTCAAACCTGTGCCGAATTTCCTAGCTTTCCGAAAGAGAAATACATTGAAGCTTGGAGCTTGCAATCGGAAGGGCAACTGTGTGTCCACTTTATAGTAGATAAAGACTTTAGATATTCTAACCCGTAAGTTTATGCTTTATGTTACAGGTTTGATTGTTGTATAACCATATCAGAAATGTTGTTGGGGTAAGTAAGAAATAAAATTTTAAACTTCCGATGTGACTTACTTATATGCTTTGAATCCAACAAAACCTTACAAACTTAAGTACCTACTAAATTTTAGTATTTAATATTTCTGTCACTTGAAATTATTAATAATGATATCAAGTGTTCACTTACTCCTAACAGATTTGAAAATTAAAATTCATAAGAAAGTTTATTTACATGTAAAAGCTAAAAGCCTGTAATTTTTTTTATACCATTTGTAATAGTTTGGTTTGAGATTTGGTGTTCATTGTATTCTTCCAATATTGCATTCCTTCCAATACTTTTAATATAAGATTTGAACATGTCTTTTCATCATCTGCAGGAAAAACTCAACAAAATTGACATTTTGGGAGGAGCTTATTGATCATGACGGGGATAAATTTTTTAAACAACTTAATGAATATCCGGTCATTCTTGCTAGAAGAATTGTGAAAGCACCCACAGGTGAACTGCACATAATTATATTTCCCTCTTTTAAATATTAAATGATGAAATTAAAACTAAATATTCAAATGCATATAGGATCAACAAATAGATTCAATGGTTTGTCGAGCTTCAGTACAACAATTGAAATCAATCTTCGCTACCCACAAGCTACCGCATTGAGGACATGGTAAATTATACATCTAGAGAATCATTATGTTCATTAAATGCTTGAATATTAAGAGTGACATCGAAAATGGAATGTGAACATAAATTTCTTATATGCAGTTGGACAATTCTCAACCTACAAGCTAGCTTTTGGATTGAGTTAGGCTCAATATACATTTTTTATATGGTATCAGAGTCAGACTCATTCCAATTCTTTATTCACCGATGTTTGGCCCCCAAATTATATTATCCACGCTCCAGTTAACAGGGTATGGACGTGCGGCGGAGTGTTAAGAGTCTCACATCGAAAATGAAATGAAAACATGAACTCCTTATATAGACTTGGACAGTCTTCACCTTACAATCTAGCTTTTGGAGTTGACTTAAACCCAAGATACATTCTTTACATTGAATATATACAATAAATTTTCATATTTTCAATTATAGGGCCAACACGATCAAACTAAAGCTTATGGCTTACACACTGAAGAGTACAACTGCGTCGCGCTCTGTTCTGGTGGCTCCCTTTGAAGAAGAGATCATATTTAGATATGGCAGTGGATCCTGGACCCGGTCCGGATCCGGTGGATCCAGATCCGTTTTATAGGATATGGATCTTCAAAATTTGGACCCGACGGATCCGGATCGGACCCGGGTCCGTTTCTGACGGATCGAATTCGGATATGGATCTTGTATTTGAGATCCATATCCGATCCAGATCCGACCCGTGGATCCGTTTTTTATTAAATATATTCATAACTTTAGAATGTAATTTTATAAGTATTTTCTTAAAATTGCTAAGCACATCCTTGCAAGTTTAATTCTCAAAACAAGTTTAATTTATCCCGCGTTAACTCAAAAACCAAAAAATAAAGAGGTAACTTTGATAATAAAATCAATGTTATATTAGTGAATGACTAACATCTCCATAGACAAGTAGTTAAAATTATATTCACTTCATTTGTGGAGATTCTAAGCACATGCAAGTTCTGCATTGTGGAAATACTAGTTAGCATTTTCCACAACTATTGTCATTGTCCAACATTTTCAATTAATAGCTCACAATCAAAACGAGACAACGAACAAAATATCTCATATGAAAATTTCAAAATTGAAACACAGTAAATTGTTAACTAAGTAAAAATCGTTTGTCAGTTCAAAAAAAATTCTTAGCAAGGCAGTTTTTTTTACATGTGGATCCAGATCCGATCTGTGGATCCGGATTTGGATATAATTTTTATGGACCCGATGGATCTGAATCCGGATCTGGATTCAGGTATGAAAAACGGATCTGGATCCGGATCTAGTAGGATCCGATCCAGATCCTATCCGTTGCCATCCCTAATCATATTTGTTGCTAATATCCAAGCGCAACCTCCAGAAAGAACAACAAAAATTATATTATTCTACTGCTTTTATATTTATTTTTTTGTAATTGAAACGGAAGTACGTGGCATTCTTAAATATTTAGAGACAAGTATTTTATATCGAAGATGAATTATCCCTGTCGTCTATCTTTTTATCTCCCATGCTTTCCGTTGGTAAATATAAGCATCAGAATCAAGGATTGCAATTTGCAAAGTAATTTTCATAAAAGAACTCAAAAGTCCTTAAACTATATTTACTTCATTATACTGCTTTACTCAATTGTTTTTTTATTTTAAAACTATAAATGGCGAGTTTTTTCTTCTTTTTTTAGGTATTTGACTATAAGTAAACTAAATTCTATTCTAAGAGAAAAAGGCAGCAGCAAGAAGTTCTGGGATATGTACATCCAAATCAATAAATAAAATTAGTGACATAAATATTTTTCATTCGATCTCTAAATTGGAATGAATCAACTGTGAATATGCTATTAAATAATGAAGGTAAGGAGTATTATAATAATTGAAAGGTCAAATGGATTATGATGAATCTTTACCTGTATGCTTCAAATGTTGCTAGCTGACCAAATAAACCAAATTAAAAGGGTAAGGATTTCTTCATGGGAAAAAAAGAAGCGTCAAATTGGTAAGTGTACGACTCGCTGAATGTACATCAAGCAATGCAACAACTTAGGTCTATTTATATAGCTTACACAAAGAGATTATTGTCCACCACTAATTGTGATTGAGAATTTGAAAAGACCAAAACTGAATGGTAAAAGACAATTCACTTATTTTAGTAACAGGTGAAAAGCTAAAAGAAGAGGAAAGGTTGATATTAATTAGTAGAAGATGAAAATCACTTCTCATTAAGTAGTCTGTATTTATTTAATTTCAATTAATTTTATTTTTTTATTTTTATTAGAATGTGTATTTACATTTTTATACAATAATCCATTCTAAGAAAAGGACAAAATTGTCAATCAATTTTTTATGAGCAAATTCGAAAAACTTTCATTGTTCTCACTTTTAGTATGAACTAAGGTTGTCCAATGGGTCGGGTCGGCCCGATCCCGACCCGGCCCGTCTCGCTTACCTCCTCTACCCGCCTCGATCCCCCTTAAAAAATAATGGTAGGGGTGTTCGAACTCGGGACCGGACTAGGGCTCGTCCCGCCTGTCCCGATCCCCCCCTTGCAAAAATAGTCATTGTACAATGGCCAAATTTAGATTTTGGCCGTTGTGCAATGTCTATAATGGTCATTTCCCCCCCACCCTATAATCCCCCCTACCCCTTAATATTTATTTTTATCTCCTAAGTTAGTATATTTATACTTTAACCCTATTTCTCAACTATAACTACCTTATTTTCCTCTTCATTTTTCTCACAAATCTTCCTACCATCTCTCTATCTATCTCTTTACAAGTCTACATTCCCTACTAAATATTTTATTTTAGTTGCTTATTTATATCAAAGTTCAAAAATTGGGAGTGAAGTTGGCAACTAGCTTGAGGTTCATCCATCGAGGAAAATTTCAATTTTCAACCTCGATTACACGTCGACGTTACGCCGGAGTTTGGTACCTTCATTCCTTCTTTAAATTATTATTGTTACTTAATTTTAATTATCGTACTTAATTTCATTAACTTAAATTATTTATTTGCATAATTATAATGAAACGAATTGGACGTTTTATTTCTGGTAGAGGTACTAGGGATAACAGGGGTAAGGGTGCATCTTCTAGTAATCCTAATTACGATGATTTTACTCATGTATATGAAACTGATTTTTTTGATGTTGATATTAATATACCATTAGATCATGAGGTTTATTCTGCATCTGGACCAGACTTTAATTTAAAAAATGAATTAGAAAATAATTTAGATAACACACCCACTAATACACCTCTACCTCAGGCTCAGACTGAGTCTCAACCTGAAACTCAAACTAGAAAGCCTCCTATTCGCCCTAGTATGAGTCGAGGCCCAAGTCAACGAAAATTAAAATCACTTGCATAGGATTTTTTTGATATGGACATTGATAATCAACTAGCTAGATGTATAATTTGTCAAGAAGTTTATAAATTTAAAACCGAAAAAGGTCAAGGTGGGACAGGAGGTTTAACGAGACATGTAGAAAACTCTCACAAAGCAGATATAACCAATACCTGACTGAAAAATCGGGTGTGTCAGTGCCTTCTGACTCGGGAAAAGGTTCACATAGTGTCCCCGACCAAGTAGAGGGTCGAATTAACCCGATGACAGGGGGAATTATATGTCCTAAATATGATAAACACAAAGATAGGGAAAATATAACAAAATTAGTTGCAGTGGAGGGTTTGCCTTTTTCATTTCCTTCATCTCCTGGTTTATTCATTACACTAGAGAAACGTATAATCCTGCTTTTAACGTTTTTTCTAGATCAACTGTTAGAAGAGACATTTTTAAATTTGCACATGAATATTAATATTATTTACGTTATACATTATATCATTTTAATGGAAAAGTGGCTATCACTTCTGATATAGGCCGTAGTACTAACGTTGATGATTATTTAACTGTAACATGTCATTGGATAGATCAGACTTGGTCTATGCAAAAACATATTTTAGCATATAGATATATTGATAATAGGCACACTGGATTATTTATTGCAAGAAATATTCATGAAATTTGTGAATATTATGGAATAACTGATAAAATTATGACTGTTACATTAGATAATGCTATTTCTAATGATTATGTTGTAAATATTTTAAAAACTCAATTAACTCTATTAAAGTAGACGGTTGTAAAACACTTGTTGAAACGATTTATGAAAGTATAGAAATACTTCCACCTCCAAGTCCAACAGACCCAAATAAAGAACCAACTCACAAACCAACTAAAGAAGAAGTTACGTGTAGCATACACACTGAATGCAATATATATATATATATATATATATATATATATATATATATATATATATATATATTTGTACCATCTTCTTCTACTTCGCCGCAACCTTATAAAAGACATGTTGTTTCTGCCTCAAGTATTTAAGGCTCTAGCAATATAATGTATAGTGGTTCAACTTCTTCACAAATTAGCGAGTTTGATGTTTATGTCTTGCAGAGTGTTGTACCGTACACTCGCCATTCTTACGACTTACTATTTGATGAGTTTCAATTCCCCTTTGCCTCTCTACACTCGCCACCTCGACACCTCGACATTCTTACGACTTCCTAGATGATGGCCTAAACGCTCTTCTAATTCACCATTTACATAGTTCGCTGTCTCAAACCCCTACACCCGCCACCACCTCGTCCAGTCCGGGACTAACTGCCCACCCGGTTCTGCTAACGGTGGCCCGAAACAGACTGCCTCAGGGTGATTTCGCAGCCATCCCTCGACAAACTAAGGTTCGGCCAGCCAGTACTGTTACCCCAGCCCTTCCTCCTCTTCCCGACAGTCCCGCGAAAAACCCCCCTCTAATCCTGTGTGCCGAGATACACTCTCGGATCATGGAAACATATGTCATGCACAGAATTCATAAACCTAAATAACTATTTAACCTTTCCATTTCAGTTGTCCCTTCCCCTGTTCTTCGTAACCCGAAGGATACCTTGTCCGACCCTAATTGAGAAGCCACAATAATTGACGAATATAATGCTCTTATTGATAATAATATGTGGGACCTAGTACCCCATCCACCTGATGCTAACATTATTCGTTCTCTGTGGTTTGTTAGACATAAAAAAATTTGATGGTTCTTTTGAGAGGTACAAGATTCGTCTTGTAGGTGATGTCAGGTCTCAACACGTGGGAGTGAACTGTGATGAAATGTTCAACCCGGTTGTAAAGCCCGCAACCATCCGGACCGTCCTCCGCATTTCCATATCCAAGTCTTGGCCCATTCATCAGCATGATGTCAAGAATACCTTCTTACATAGAGATCTTCATGAAATGGTATATATGTAATAACCTATGGGTTTCAGGGATCTTATTCATCTGGATCATGTGTGTCTGTTGAGGAAATTGCTCTATGGACTGAAATAGGCTCCTCAAGCATGGTACCAGTGGTTTGCCAATTATGTCTCCTCTATCGGTTTTCACACAGCAGATCCGATCATTCCATGTTAATCTACAACAAAGGCACAGACATGGCTTACCTATTATTATATTATGATGACATCATCCTCACCACATCATCTGATGCTCTCCGCCGGTCCATTATGTCTCTCATTTCCTCTGAGTTTGCTATGAAAGATCTGGGCCCTTTGAGTTATTTCTTGGGAATCTCTGTCACTCGACATTTTGGCGGCCTATTTCTATGTCAGAAGAAGTACACCGAAGAGATCATTGACCGTGCAGGCATGACAAATTGTAAACCATCCCACACGCATGTAGACACCAATTCCAAGCTTAGCGCTGATTCCGACCCTTCATATTCAGACATGACTCACTATCGTAGCCTGGTTGAGGCCCTGCAGTACCTCACATTCATGAGACCAGAAATAACATATATCGTGTAGTAAATCTGCTTGTACATGCACAGTCTGACGGAAGCGCACACGCATTCCCTCAAATGTATTTTACGATACGTCCAAGGTACACTTCACTTTAAATTAAATCTATACAGGTCTTCGCTCATTGGTTTCACTGCTTATTCTGATGCTGACTGGGGTGGATGTCCTGACACCCGACGCTCCATGTCTGGTTATTGCGTTTTCCTCGGACATAACCTATTGTCTTGGTTTTCCAAAAGGCAACCTACATTATCCAGATCCAGTGCAGAAGCAGAGCACAGAGGTGTCACCAACGTCGTCTCTGAGTCTTATTAGATTTGTAACATTTTACTTGAGCTTCACTGCCCGATTCAAAAGGCAACACTGGTCTACTGCGATAATATTAGTGCAATATATCTTTCCGGCAATCCCGTCGAACATCAGCTCACTAAACACATTGAAATGAACATTCATTTCATTCGTGAAAAAGTGGCTCGTGGTCAAATTCGTGTCCTTCATGTTCCTTCCAGATATCAGATTGCCGACATCTTCACCAAAGGACTTATGCACATACTATTTGATGATTTTCGAGTCAGTCTCAGTGTTCGTGAACCTCCCGCTTCAACTGCGGCGGTGTAATAGAATATTTCTCAATATTCTTTCATTAATTGTATTAATTGTATATCTTCTATTTTAGGTAGAATTATAATCCTTTTGTAATTAGGTTAATTAGTTATCTAGTTTGTATCAAAGTAAATATTCTTGTAATCTTATATTGTAAATCATTCATCAATAAAGATAAGGAACATATTCCTTTATTATACGAATAAGATGAAAGCTAAGAAGGAATACTGACGGTTAGTATACGCTCGATATATTACACCAATAAAATTGAATATGATCAAGAAGGTTTGAACACAAAGTAATGTTAATGGTGTAAAGGTTGTTATTGGAGGAGGAGGATTTTTTCTTTCTTTTACTACTTCCATAGCAATGATGATTGCTATTGATTGGTGTATACATTAAGTTTGAAAATGTAATAAGAAGAGAGAAATAGACTTTAATTTGAAGACTAAAGCGATCAGGTTCTTGTGGTGTAGTTTATTTGTGTGCATGTGTGTGTGTGTTATCTTTTTATATATTGTGACATTTCTAGTCAATCAGTTGAAAAAGACTTGAAGGGAGTCATTGTGGAGAATTTTCTTTGAAGTTTATTGGAAGATGCCTCATTTATAGTTGAAGTTGTGCTCGTTGCTTCTTGGAGGGTTCATGGAAATGAACTATACTTTCTATGAGCTAATAGGGTAATAATTATATATATTGATAATGTAATTTTTTTATATATGTACTATTAATGTATTTTGGTCTATTACACGTCGACGTTACGTCGGCGTTTGGTACATTCGTTCCTTCATTAAATTATTATTGTCTATTTATTTTATTTGGCGCACTTAATTTCATTTACTTTAATTATTTATTTGTATAATTATAAATTTATAATTGAAGGATTTAAACGTATGCTTACGGGTATGGGTCATGCTTCTTCTAATAGGGGCAACAAAGGCAAGTGTACTTCTAGTCATCCTATTTTTAGATAGAATTCTATTCCTACACAAGATGATTTTGTTGATACTGAATATTTTCCTACAATACCATTAGATTTAGACGAGGAACTATTTTCTGGAACTCAAGAAGACTTTAATTTAGACAATGATCTAGATGATACAACCACTAATGTAGATGAAAACACACCCACTAGTGCACCTTCAACTGAAATGCCTCATATTGCCCCTAGTATGAGACGAGGTCCAGCAAAACGAACATTAAAATCAGATGCATGGACATTTTTTGATACGGACGTAGAGAATCAAGTAGCTAGATATAAACTTTGTAAAGATGTTTTAAAATTTAAAACTGGAAAAGGTCACGGTGGGACGGGGGGTTTAATGAGACACGTAGCAAGGGCTCATGCAGCTACGTATGCCCAATACGAGGCTTCAAAACCGGGTGCGCAAACGTCCGCTCCATCGGGACAAGGTTCACATACTGATACTGTCCCGGACCAAGTATATGGTCAAATTAACCCTAAATACAATAAACATAGAGATAGGGAAACAATATCAAAATTAGTTGTTGTGGAGGGTTTGCTTTTTTCATTTCCTTCATCTCCCGGTTTTATTCATTACATTATAGATATGTATAATCCCGCTTTTAACGGTTTTCCTAGATCAATTGTTAAGAGAGATGTATTTAAATTCGCACATGAATATCAACAGTATTTATGTTATTCGTTATATCATTTTAATAGAAATGTGGCTATCACTTCTGATATAGGCTGTAGTACTAACGACCATGATTATTTAACAGTGACCTGTCATTGGATAGATTATAAATGGTCTATGCAAAAACGTATCTTCTCGTATAGATATATAGATGATAGGCACACTGGTACTTTTATTGCATAAAATATTTATCAAGTGTGCGATTATTACGGAATAACTGATAAAATCATGACTATTACATTAGATAACGCTTCTTCTAACAATTACGCTATTACAATCTAAAAAAATAGTTTAACTCCATCTTTTTCAGATCATTTTCATATAAAATGTGCGTGCCATATATATAACTTAATTGTAAATGATGGTCTATCACTTTTTGAAGACATTCTTAGTAAAATACAATTTGCTATAAACTTTATTTTTAAAAATAATAGAATACAACAAAGAAAAAAATATAAAAAAAACTTGTCACGATTGCCAACTATCTTATAGAAAAATTCCAGAAGAAGTACCCAATAGGTGAAATTCTTTATACGAGCAACTACTTGTTGCTTATGACTATAGAAAACCTATAACTTTATTTTTTAACTCTCATAATCAAAATCCAGCTGATATGGTTGTAGATAGCGATTGGGGAAATTTTCCGAACTTATTGTATTTTTAGAGAATTTTTTTCAAGCAATAAAAGAATTTTCCGGTTATATTATCCTACTATTTCAACTATGTTGTTTTATATAACTCTAATATTTTTACTGCTTAATGAATATACAGCTTATAAGGCAGCTATTAAAAAATGTTTATCAAAATTTAAAAAAAATTATTCATATTCTCATTATTTATATTATTGGTGTTGTATTAAATCCGACTATTAAAATAGACGGTACTAAATTACTTATTGAAACTATTTACGATTGTATAGCAGTACTACCACCTCCAAGTCCCAAAAATCCAAATCACTCACCACCTATTGAACAAACTAAAGAAGAAGTGATGTCTAGCATAGAAGATGAATGCAAAAAAATATATAGGTTTTACCAACAAGAAAGTGCTAGCAACCTACCGACTTCCATACCATATTCTTCTTCTTCAACACAACCTCACAAAAAATATGTTGTTTCTGCGGCTAATATTGAAAGCCTCATAAATAGAATGTGCGGCCGTACAACTACTAACCAAATTAGCGAGTTTGATATTTTTGTTTTGCAAGGTTCTGTACCGTACCAAGCAGTTCTCAATGAAGAAGGACGTGAAGACTTGCTGAAATACTGGAAAGGGAATGAGAAGACCTTTCCGACACTTTCAATGATGGCCCGAGATGTTTTGAACATTCAAGCGTCATCAACGGCGCTGAGAGCGCTTTTTCTGCCGGCAGATATCAAATAGGAGAGCACAGACACCCATTAGCCGGAGACAACTTGGAGATTGTAGTATTATTCAGAGATTGGATACAAGCAAAGCGGAGAAGGTGCGGTCAACCGGAGATCAACGAAGAAGAAGACGAAAACTACAATGAAATCTTATCCGAAGGTGGTGGAAGCGACGTGGAGCAATTTGACCAACAAATACAAATTCCAACCGAAGAACCACAGGAAATTATCAAGAAACTAGAACATGTGTTTTTTCAAAATGTAATTTTTTTAATTACAATTTTACTATGTAATTTGCAACTTATGAACAACACCACAAAGTTGCAATTTTGACAATTGTATTTGTATTAAAAAAATCATATGTCTATTAAATAATATAAGATGCACAAAAACTGTCTTGGGATGTTGTTATTACACTATCTTGTTTAATTATTGAGTGTTTTATATATATGTTATTAAAAAAAATAAAAATATAGCCCCAATCTCGATCCCGATCCCGTCCGCCCCGATCCCTATTCCGCCCCGACCCAATCACGCATGACCCAACCCGACGGTCCCGAGCCCGCCCCACTGGCCAGCCCTAGATAAAACTGTACATGTGAAAACTCACTGTCTTTCTCCCAAACATACTCGAATATGATGACTTTCTCAGTACGCGATTGCATTATTTCGCCTCTTCTTTTCATGTCAGAGGCGGGATTTGAAGTTAGTGATTTTGAACTTATCATGGACTCATAATTCGTTTTATTGGGTTTGTCTGAGCCGATATCTCATAGTGTAGCTCTTCCCCTAGTCCCTGCTTTTGGGCGTTCAAAATTATTTTGTCGTAGTTGTTCTCTTGAAAAAACAGCTTGTTTAGTTTTCATCTTAGCTTTATTAATCTATTCATTTGTAGCAATATAAGTTAGATTTAAATAGTAGCATTGGATTCATTTACATACTTATAGTTGCCTTTCTCATATTGATATTGGAAATTGTAATGTACGACATACATAAAGTTGAGATGGGTACTCTGTGTAACTACAGACAAACATTCTTTAATTTTTTAGTACTCAAAACTTTTTCCCAAATGACCTCCCATTTTTCTTCACAATAACTCCTCTTAGCATGTTCATTGCTACGTCCAAAGCACCTCCAATTATGACCATCATCATCAGCTTGATAATCACAAATAACATAGTCATAAAACATTACTCCACTGCTAATTATGGCTATCACATAAATAGGAAGACCAGCCAAAAATCCAAAAAAGTGCATAAAATTGATAAACAAACCCAAAAATAATGGAAGAAATCAAGAACCATATAGCAAATCCCACCAAATTTTTCTCCAATGAAACTTTTTTCGATGGACGGCTTCGATATATAGATGATAAGTATGTGACCAAGAAGTAACTGAAATATATGAATAAGATGAAAGCTAAGAATGAGTACTGATTGTTAGTATATGCTCGATATATTACGCTAATAGTGTTGAATATGATAAAGAGGGTTTGAACCCAAAGTAATCGAAAGTATACCATGATATACACGGCATATACAATGCCTTGTGTATATCGTGTATATCACGGAAACTCCAGACAAATTGAAGACCGTGATGTACACGGTATACACAGCCGTGTATATATATTTTTGGTAATATGTTATTTATATTTAATTAGCATTGTACACTTACCAAAATTGTAGAATTCTTGTACAAATAGAATAAAGTTTTCGGAGTAGAATAGGAATAGTATTTTCCATATTATGGATATTGTAAATTGTATATACTCATTCATTAATGAAAATAATCAAGGGGATTATTTCTTTTATGGTATCAGAAGTCTAGGTCTTACTTGCTTCTACCAATTTCCTCTCTTCCACTGCCTCGGTTTTGGTGTTCATTCTCGGAATTTGTGCAACATTACCTCATCTCTTCCCAATTTTTCTTTCAAATCCCTCATTCACCTATTGTTCTTTCGTTATGTCTACGTCAAAGAACATGTTTCATCCTGCCCTTATTGTTTCCAACATCAAGAACCACATCCCTAATGTTCTTGAGATGGAAAACGTCCAATATGCGACGTGGGTAGAATTGTTCAAAATCCACGCAGTCGTCTCACATCAAGTCCTCATTCACATAATTCCTCCGACACCTGGCACAACCGCTGTCTCTACACCCGCGGAGGATCCTAAGTTATGGATAACTCTTGATGCTACAGTCCTTCAGTGGATTTACTCCACTATTTCTATCGACCTTTTACAGACGATCATTGAACCAGACTCTACGGCCATGGCTACCTGGAATAGATTGCTTGATATATTCCAGGATAACCAACATTCCCGAGTTATCACTCTTGAGCAAGAATTTTCACAAGTCAGCATGGAAGATTTTCCGAATGTTTCAGCTTATTGTAAACGGCTCAAAGAATTGGTGAACCAACTCCGTAACGTTGGAGCGCCTGTTACCAATAATCGTCTTGTTCTACAAATGGTTGCACACCTATTTGAGGCCTATAATGGCGTTGGGACTCTCATCGTCAAAGTAATCCGCTTCCACTTTTTTATCAAGCCCGTTCGATGCTCACGTTAGAAGAAGCCGGCTTGGCAAAAAAGGCAGCTATCGGCACAAGTGCCTTGGCGATGATGACTTCATCCGATAACTCTCACAATGTTGTTGACAATTCGGGCCAAAACCGCAACAACAGTGGCGGAAAAAAGGTCAAAACAGTAAAAATAATGGCAAAAATTGCAGAGGCAACAACATCGGCGAACATAATAGTAGCAATGCCGACAGTGGGCCTCAGGGTACTGGGCCTTAGCCCTAGGCCCCTTGGAAGTGGGCCTGGACCAGCGGCCAATGGCCTAGTCCCGCCTACTGCCCTCCCAATTATTTCCAAGGGAATTGGGCTCCTGTCCAGCCCAATCACCGGCCTAGTTTCTTGGGTTTTTACGGCACCAACCAGCAGCGTTTCGAGTCGGGTTAGTAGGCCGGTCTGTTTGGGTCTCGGCCCCCGCTGGCCTTCACTGCTGCGGGCCCGAATCCGATCCCGACACCCACCGATATTGAGGCCGCCATGCATACACTTGGATTAAATCCTCTAGATCCGAATCGGTTCATGGACACCGACACCACTTCTCACATGACGTCCGACCAAGGTACTCTCCCGTCTTATTTCAATTTGAGCAAGAATCGTGGCATTATTGTTGGTAATGGCAACTCAATTCCAATTCGTGGTTACAGTCATACAACTTTGTCTCCCCCACATCCACCTCTAGTTTTGAAAAATACCCTTCATGCTCCTAACTTAATTAAAAATTTGGTGTATGTTTCAAAAATTCACCACTGATAATTGGGTTTCTGTTAATTTTGATCCATTTGGGTTTTCTGTAAAGGATTTCAAAACGGGGATACCTCTCTTGAGATGCAATAGTAGGGGAGATCTTTATCCAAACAGGACCACCACCACTTTCTCGAGTCAAGCCATGCAGTCGACTTTTGCAGCTCTAGCTCCTTCCTTGTGGCATGCACGTTTGGGTCATCCTGGGTCGTCAATTATTTCTTCCTTGCATAAAAATAAATTTATTTCTTGTAAGGGCATGCGTAGTACTCCAATTTGTCATTCCTGTTCATTAGGGAAACATGTTAGATTATCATTTGTAGCCTCTACTTCTCGTACTTTGATGCATTTTGACATTATTCATATCGATTTATGGACATCTCTCATTCTAAGTTCTTTGGGTCATCATTATTATGTTCTATTTTTGGATGATTATTCTAATTTTTTATGGACCTTTCCGTTAGCGAAAAAATCTCAAGTTTTTTCAACTTTCTTAAAATTTAGAGCATTCATCTGTACCCAATTCGAACGAAAATAAAAAATATTCAATGTGATAATGGCAAAGAATATGATAATGGGTTTTATGGAGAATTTTGTGATGCTAATGACATAGTTTTTCATTTCTCTTGTCCTCATATGTACTCACAAAATGGGAAAGCCGAACGAAAAATTCATATCATTAATAATATTATCCGCACTTTATTGGCCCATGCTTCTGTACCTCTTTCTTTTTGGCATCATATTCTACAGATGGCTAATTACCTCCTTAACATACTTCCTACCAAAGGGTTAACATATGATTCTCCCCTTAAAATTCTCTATAATAAGAATCTTTCGTATTCACATCTTCGGGTCTTTGGGTGTTTATTCTATTCACTTTTTTCGTCACCTACAATTAACAAACTTCAAGCCAGTTCTACCGCTTGTGTATTTTTGGGTTATCCCTCTAATCATCATGGATACAAATGTTTTGATTTATCGTCTAATAAAATCATCATTAGTCGTCATGTAATTTTTTTATGAAACCCAATTTCCGTTTGCAAAAGTCAGTAGTCTCGTGCCTGGTTCGTATAATTTTTAGATGACGAAGTCTCACCGTACATTATGCACCACTTAATGGGCCAATCTGGTGACCACGAAACACCAGCAGGCCCACTACCTGTTGGCCCACTAGGTAACTAATCAACCTAATTATAAAAGGAATATAATTCTACCTAAAATAAGAGATATGCAATTAATGTAAGAATATTCGGTGAATATTCTATGATAGATCCATTCTTTACATGGTATCAGAGTCATGCCCATTCCAATTCTTTGTTCGTCGATGTTGGACTCTCAAATTATATTGTCCATACTTCGGTTAATGAGGTCTGGGAGTGCATGGGAGTGTTAAGAGTCTCACATCGGAAATGAAATGGGAACATGGACTCCTTATATGGACCTGGACAATCCTCACCCTACAAGCTAACTTTTGGGGTTAAATTAGGCCCAAGATCCATTCTTTACGCAACTCAATATGAATGACTCCATAGAATTATCCTAAAGGTCGTTAATGTGTTATTAACATCATTGAATGGATAAAATGGCTCATACATCATGTCAAATGTCGTAGGATATTGAAAATGTACAGTTGAGTTCTCTAGGGAGTCATATATGATAACAATCCAAGAGATCTTTATGATGATTTTCATTGAAGATGGGTTTGCAAGTTTTTTTCTTCCAAATGCACAATCTTTTTCTGAATTTGTTGGTGGTTCATTAGAACTTAATGATGGGGTAATGTGTGATTTAGTAGTGAAAAGAACATGTAGCACATATTGTTCGATGGTAAATATCATGCAGTCAGTGATACAGTTGTGTTCTTTGACACAGCAATACCTGTTCTTGAGAAGGCATATGATTGACGTCCACATATTTGGCAGTTCCATGTTGCATCATTTTTCTAGTATGCGTGATGTTATTAGCTGTTGCTTGATTATAGTTGTTCTTTACCAGTGATTTTGGAAATGGTATCAGAATCATTTTGCTTCCATTCTATGAGCCTAAAACCTGCGGCTAGCTCTACTTTATCTTTGTCCATAAAACTTGTTTCTTACCCTAGCATCATAAATAACCTTTCAATACGTTATTGCTTTAGAGATCTCTAATTTTCCCAGATAGTAATACTGGTGTCCTGACCAACTTGCGTGTACTTCATCGGACCGACTGTCCAAGCCCATGAGCACAGGTTGCCAAGGTAATCCTATTCGCCATATTAAAGCAGGTGGAATTTGTTTTTTTCGTTTTCAATCCGGTGTCCGAAAATCGCATTAGAGCTCGATTAAATTTGCATTCACGTCGGAAGTGGAACATTTTTCAACGCATTCGCGTTGGAAGTCGCACATTTTTCAACCGAGAGTTTGTTACTTTCATGCCTCAACCATTTAGTCATTCCTTGGGGATTAAAATTCCCACTTTCTTAGGTTACAGTTCTTGTCAAATCATTGACAATTATTAGCATTTAGGTGAAGCTTCAAATTCTCATTTTCTTCTTCATTTCTGGACATTATATATATATATATGGGGGTCAGAGGTTTAATGAAATGACTAAGCATGGGTTGTTGTTGCCTTGAAATACAAAATGTTGCACATGGTATCTCTTGTGTTCTGTAGTCTGATTCACTCTTCATCTCCTTTGTGTGTACACACACATCTTTTAGAATCCAAGATGTTTGCTAAAGATCAGACGATCTATATTAAGCAAGAGATAATCACCGTTGATTCTCCTTTAATCACCTCAACTTCAATCCAAAAACGTAACCAAAACATTAAACACAAACTAATCCAAATTTCCCCTAAAAAAATGTGCTACGGATTTCCGTCAAAAGACAACTTAACCGACCCGACCCGGAACAGACCCAAACTTCACAGACAGCAAACGAGAACGCCATGGTAGTAGAAAATCTCCGGGACCGGTTAGCCTAGACCGAGGCGCGGCTTGAGCGAGCTCGAGAAGCTGAGCTGAGCCGACAATTAGAGGAGATGAAGAGGTTCGTGTCTGTTATGGAGATTTTAGAATGTTATCTTAAACGCCGTTACAGAGAATAGCAAGTTACAACAACAACAACATGCCCAGTGAAATTTCACATCGTGGGGTCTGGGGAGGACAGAGTGTACGCAAACCTTACCTCTACCTTGGTAGGTAGAGCGACTGTTTCTGATAGACCCTCGGTTCAAGACACGCATATGCACAAGCAAAAATAAGAGAAAGCAGTTAGACCCGGTCAAAAAATCTAAAGTAGTATGAAAATGTTGGTATCAAAAGCGAATACGTAATGATAGCGCATTTTAAAAAAAAGTAACTAACACTTAGCAACAGAAATCAAACTATATGAAACTATAAAGCAATACTACGCCTATTCGTATGATATACTAAATGTGATGGTCCAGGATTTGTTATTATCTAGGAATATGTCACGTAATCGATCCAAAGACTCCATTGTCGTGGAGTCGGGTTCAAGAATCGTATGTAATAAATCACTTGAAATTGTGGCATAAATCCAATGGAGAACCGTCGCATCGATGGTAAACCATAATTCCTTTTCATCATCGGTTTTCGGCACATTCTCCTTGCCTTTTTCCGGCGGAATTATGTGATGGATAACCCAGTGTGACCGACAATGAATTTTGAAGAGCTCCGTCCACGTTGCATAATGGACGTTTTCCATCTCAAGAGTGATGGAGATATAAGATTTAATGTTTGAAACTGTGAGGGCTGGATGACAATTTGATTTGAAGTCAGACATGGCTGACGGAAGAGGAAGAAAGTCGGCGGCACAATGGGGGTGGGGCGGCGACGGTGAAGGAAATTTTTTTAGGGTTTAGAAACTTTCCCTAGAATATGATACCATGTAAGAAATATCTTCCTTAATTATTTCATTCCAAAATGGTTAGTAAATATATCCATAATACAAGCATCATCCTAGGCTAGAATTAAAGTATTAAATGACTAAATATACACCGACCATATACAAAATATACTATGTCCCAATAATTTGTTGGAAATTTGCCTTTGGCGAGAGTTGCATCCGACCAACTTTAACGGCTTAAACACTAGTGTTCCGCATGTTGGAGAATCTGGTTCTTCACACGTGCATAATCTACTAAGTAAGTAGATAACCGTAGGGGCAAGGATCGTCAAATTTCATTGAGAAATGAAAAAGATATTGGTTCACGAAGTGAGGTGTTTGAAGCATGGAAAAGTGTGGTATTGAGATCAATTTTTTCTCATCGGTGGAGGAAGAAAGAATTGTTTTGTTCATAAGTCTCAAGGTTGGCTTGGGATTTGGGACCCCCAAGGGGTATCCTATGTGTTTAAAGGAGGGAGGACCTAGATGTGCTTCGGTTCGAGGAAAGCCCACACGCGCGCCGCCGCCACCAGTCCGGTCCGGGGTCACGGGTCGTGGGCTGTGGCCTGTACTTCTTCTAATATTATCTTTTTGAACCAGAATTCTTTCATATGTACAGTTTGGTCCCTGAAGCTTCAATATGTACAGTTTGGTCCCTGAAGTTTCAAGAAAGTCAGATTGGGCAGATAACAGAACGTCAACCAGCACTCAATTCAGCCATTTATTTTGGCTGAATTACTCTTCCTAAATGTCATCTGTATTCACCATTTATTTTGGTGAATTACTACCTCCATAATTGTCATTACTTGGCCAGTAATGACACTTATGTAAGTAGTTGGTGAGCCTCTCCTTCAACTATATAAAGGACTATTTGTCACCATTGTTGAGCTACACACAACACAGAAAAACAGAAACAAAAAATCAGTTCTTCCTACTACCTTCCAGCATCAATTCATTACTCAAAATTCTTCACGGTAGCACTTGAGTTTTCTTTGCTCATTTGTTCATTTGCTGTTTTATCTTGGGAGACAATTATCCAGGACGTAGAAAGGATACATATGGGGCAATATTGTCTTAAAGACAGAGTGCAAATACTCGACTCAGCATACCAAAAATTGTTCCAGTTTATTGTTCAACTTAATTGTAATTTCAGTTTATTGTTCAATTGTAATTTCAGTTCTTGTATTACTTAGCAGTTACTTGTAATTTCCGTTTCCTACATCTTTGTAACCAACAAGTTTAAGACAATATTTTGCTTACTGTAACTGCTGCAACATGGCTGGAAACATGATTGATTCTAATGGTGTTGCTGCTGCCACTCAAGGCAATAATTCTGCCTTCCATATTGTTGCTGCCACTCAAGGCAATAATTCTGCCTTCCATATTGCTGCCGCTGCCATCCAAGGCAAAGAACTCATTGCCCGCTTTCTGTCCAAGGCAACAACTCATTGATGCCACTCTTGTCCCAAGGCAAAGAACTCGATGTCTTCCTGCATCGCCAAGGCACGTCTTCTACCTTTGTTGCTCCATCCTCCGCATTCCACCATGATCGCCCTGAAAAATTCATGGGCTCAAACTTTAAGAGATGGCAGCAAAAAATGCTATTTTACTTAACTGTTATGGGCATGGCCCGGTTTCTAACGGAAGATCCTCCACAAGCTGGAGATGAAATGGACTCTTCGCCTACTGAAACGGCTGAAGGGGGCCTTGGTATCCATATCGTTAACGGCATGAAGATGGTTCTAGATGCATGGAATCATAGCGATTTTATGTGTAAGAATTACATACTGAACTGTTTGGCAGACCCTCTCTACACGGTCTATTGCACTGTTGGCACTGCCAAAGAGCTGTGGAAAAAGCTGCAAAAGAAGTACAACGCACAAGATGCGGGTACTAAGAAGTTCATCGTTGGAAAATTTCTAAAATTCCAAATGGTGGATAGTAAGACAGTGATGTCCCAAGTCCAGGAATTCCAAATTATTTTAAATCACCTGGATTTGGAAGGAATGAAACCAAATGAGCAGTTTTTTGTTGCATCGCTGATTGAAAAGTTACCTCCTTCGTGGAATGAGTTACTTAAAACTCAAGACAAAGAAGATGACATTTGAAGAGCTTATTATCAAACTCCAAATCCAGGAAGATAGTAAGAAGGCCTTGCCAAGGGGTAAACAACATGTTGAGGCAAAGGTAAATCTGGCTGAGGCCAAAGGGAACCCAAGCAAGAAGGGGAAGTTCCAGAAAGACGGCAAGGCCCATGCAACAGAGATGTTCAGAGGTAACTGTCACCACTGTGGGAAACCTAGTCATAAGATCAAGGAATGCCGTAATCTCAAGACTGAGCAAGAACAGAAAGCCAAGTCTAAAGGCAAGACGCATGCTAACGTCGTCAAGGACACGCTCCTGGATGACATGATTGATGAGTTCTCAGCAGTGGTGCTAGAAGCCAACCTGGTTGAGAATCCGATGCAGTGGTGGACTGAAACATGTGCAACCAGAGACATCTGTTCCAACAGAGATGCCTTCTCCACGTACACACCGATCACCGACAAGAAGTTGTTCATGGGCAACAACGTTTTCTCTGACGTGCTGGGGTAGGAAATGTGGTCCTGAAGATGACTTCCGGAAATGAGCTCACTCTAAAGGAAGTGATGCACGTCCCTGAGATTAGAAGAAATTTAATTTCAGGACCTTTAATGGTTAATGCTGGTTTTAGGCTAGTGTTTGAATCCAATAAGTTTGTACTCACTAAGAATGACACTTTTGTGGGGAGAGGCTTCGTCTGTGAAGGCCTTTTCAAAGTGAATGTCATGTCTGTAATGCGTCCAAGTAATAAAGTTGAACCTTCTTCTTAGTTGCTTGAGTCTTCTAATTTATGGCATCATAGATTAGGATACGTTAACTACAAGTCTATCCAAACACTGGTAAAGTTGGAGTTGTTGCCGTCTGTCGACGTAAACCCTCAACATAAGTGTGAGGTGTGCGTAGAGGCAAAACTCACCAAACCTCCTTTTCGATCCGTCGAAAGGAATACCGCTCCTCTAGAACTTATTCACACAGATATATGTGATTTGAAGTTTGCACAAACTAGAGGGGGGAACAAGTACTTTGTGACTTTCATTGACGATAGCACAAGGTATTGTTACATTTACTTGTTAAAAAGTATGGATGAAGCCTTTGAAGCCTTCCGACGTTACAAAGTTGAGAACCAACTAAGCCTGCAGATTAAATCCATTCGTAGTGATAGAGGGGGAGAATACGTAACGTCATTTGAGGAATATTGTGCCCAAGAAGGCATTGTTCATCAAACGACGGCTCCATACTCACCTCAACCGAATGGTGTGGCGGAACGTAAGAACCGCACATTGAAGGAAATGATGAATGTCTTACTCATCAATTCCGGTCTTCCCCAAAACATGTGGGGAGAAACCGTCCTTACCGCTAATACGATTCTTAACAGAGTCCCACATAAGGGTAAGGACAAAACTCCATATGTATCATGAAAGGGAAAGAAACCCACCTACAAATATTTTAAGGTGTGGGGTTGTTTGGCAAAGGTTGAAGTACCCAAGCCAAAGCAGGTCAAGATTGGGCCTAAGACTGTAGATTGCATATTCATCGGATATGCAAATAACAGTAGTTCTTATCTCTTCTTATTGCATAAGTCAGATATTCCAGATATCCACCAGGGTACAATCATGGAATCAAGGAATGCTCAATTCTTTGAAGGTACCTTTCCTAGAAAGGAAAAAGACATAATCTCTCGCAAACGACGTTATGAACAAAGCTCTCAAGAACCGAGAGTCGTTGACGGCCTAGATCTAGATGGTTCAGATCTAGCGGATCTCGAGGTGGCTGAACATCCGGAATCTAGTATTTCAGATTCTCAGAACTTGGAGACTCCAGAGATGGATCTAAGGCGAAGTAAAAGGGCCAGAAATGATAAATCATTCGGTCCTGACTTTGTAGCTTATATGGTTAATGATGAACCAAGGACAATTGCTAAAGCGTTGTCAACTCCAGAAGCACCGCTCTGGAAAAAAGCTATTGAGAGTGAAATAGGCTCCATTCTGCATAACCATACTTGGATTTGGTTGATCTTCCTCCGAAAAATAAATCGTTGGGTTGTAAATGGATATTCAAACGGAAATATAAAGCAGATGGGTCTATAGACAAGTACAAGGCCAGGTTGGTAGTCAAGGGCTATCGGCAGACAGAAAGTCTTGACTACTTTGACACATACTCCCCGGTATCTCGGATGATATCAATACGGGTATTCATTGCGATCGTAGCTTTGCATGACCTTGAGATACATCAAATGGATGTCAAGACAGCCTTCCTAAATAGTGATTTGGAAGAAGAAATTTATATGGACCAACCCGAGGGGTATGTGGTTCAAGGGCAAGAGAAGAAAGTCTGTCGGCTTGTCAAATCTCTGTACGGGCTGAAACAAGCCCCGAAGCAATGACATGAAAAATTTGATAGTACTCTACTATCGAAGGGTTTCTCCATTAATGAGTGTGATAAATGTGTCTACACGAACGGTAACTCTGACTCATTCGTCATGATATGCCTATACATAGATGACATGTTGATCACAAGAAGCAGTCCTAGGGTAATCCTATAGACTAAGAACATGTTGAAACAATGCTTCGATATGAAGGATATGGGTATCGCAGATGTCATCTTAGGGATAAAAATCTCTAAGACGTCTGACGGACTGGTCTTATCTCAGTCTCACTACATCGAGGATGTTTTAAGAAAGTTCGAGATGTTAGATAGTTCACCGATAAAGTCATCAATGGATACAAATCAAAAGCTTGATAAAAATCTTGGTGCACCCGTATACCAGAAGCGATATGCACAGGTGATCGGTAGTTTGATGTATATAACAAACTGCACCCGACCTGATATTGCTTATGCAGTCAATAAATTGGCTAGGTTTACCTGTAATCCGAGTGATGATCACTGGAAGGCGTTGAATCGGGTATTACAATACTTGAAATATACGTTAACTTTCGGGTTACATTATTCAAGATATCCAGCTTTACTAGAGGGGTACAGTGATGCAAACTGGATATCTGATATAGAGAACACCAAGTCCACCAATGGGTATGTATTTACAATTGGTGGTGGGGCTGTGTCTTGGAAATCCTCTAAGCAAACTTGCATCGCCCGATCCACAATGGAATCAGAGTTTATCGCTTTGGACAAAGCAGGAGAAGAAGCTGAGTGACTTCATGACTTCTTAAAGGATGTTCCGTGTTGGAACAAACTCGTACCTTCGGTAATGATCCACTGCGATAGCCCGTTGGCTCTAGAAAGGGCACGGAATGTTATGTACAACGGCAAGTCTCGTCATATTCGACAGAGGCATAAGACCGTTAGGCAGCTGATCACTACGGGTATAATATCCATTGATTACATTAAGTCAGAGGATAATATAGCAGACCCGCTAACAAAGGGCTTACCCAAGGATCAAATGGTTTGCCTGTCTATGGGAATTGGCTTAAAACCCAAAGAATAAGGACCAATACGGTGGTAACCCAATATTACTAACTGGAGATCCCAGTAATTTAGTTCAATGGGAAAACTAAGTTGTAAAGGTTCAGTTGATCGCTTCAGTGGAAACATGAGCACTTCGGATAGTGATTGCTGTAAAGAAACACCAAATCCAAAGTCGTTCCCGCGATAGAGGTTAAGTGCTATCTGCAGTATGGGTAAAGGTTAAGTTTTCAAAACCTTTAATGATCCTCAACAGTTGAGGTTAGGTTTGGGGAAACTTTTAATGGTTCCTAACACTTGTGAAGTGGGGTATAGCAGGATAACTTGCAGCAGACCACCTATTTAAGTGGGGGGATGGGCCGCTTCAAATGAACACACTTAAGAATCCAAGAAGTTTTCCATGGCCACAACGGACAAAACATTATGAAGAAGAGAGTAAGGGAATTTGTTGTGTTGGTACTATTGACTTGGCTTACACTAAACACTGACGGTTCAAGACATCACGTTCACCGCGCAGTAAGTAAGTCCGATAGTATTTAACTATAGAAGGTTCAAAGCTGAAGCTACCTCTCTTTATGCAACATCGGTCCGCTGAAATATTGCTGGAAATGAAAAGGCACCATATGAGTGCACCAAAATCTCTTTCAAGAGGGGATTGTTGGAAATTTGCCTTTGGCGGGGGTTGCGTCCGACCAACTTTAACGGCTTAAACACTAGTGTTCCGCATGTTGGAGAATCCGGTTCTTCACACGTGCATAATCTACTAAGTAAGTAGCTAACCGTAGGGCTAAGGATCGTCAAATTTCATTGAGAAATGAAATAGATATTGGTTCACGAAGTTAGGTGTTTGAAGCATGGAAACGTGTGGTATTGAGATCAATTCTCCCTCATCGGTGGAGGAAGAAAGAATTGTTTTGTTTATAAGTCTCAAGGTTGGCTTGGGGTTTGGGACCCCAAGGGGTATCCCATGTGTTTAAAGGAGGGAGGACCTAGATGTGCTTCGGTTCCAGAAAATCCCACACGCGCGCCGCCGCCACCCGCTCGTCCCGTCCCGTCCGGGTTCACGGGTCACGGGTCGTGGGCTGTGGTTCTTCTGATATTATCTTTTTGGACCAGAATTCTTTCATATGTACAGTTTGGTCCCTGAAGCGTCAGATTTGGCAGATAACAGAACGTCAACCAACATTCAATTCAATCATTTATTTTGGCTAAATTACTCTTGTCATCCGTTGCACATCAAATTCACCATTTATTTTGGTGAATTACTACTTCCATAATTGTCATTAGTTGGCTAGTAATGACACTTATGTGGGCAGTTGGTGAGATCTCCTTCAACTATATAAAGGACCCTTTGTCACCATTGTTGAGCTACACACAACACATAAAAACAAAAATGAAAAATCAGTTCTTCCTACTACCTTCCAGCATCAATTCATTACTTAAAATTCTTCACGGTAGCACTTGAGTTTCCTTTGCTCATTTGTTCATTTGCTGTTTTATCTTGAAAGATAATTTTCCACGACGTAGAAAAGATACATACGGGGCAATATTGTCTTAAAGACAGAGTGCAAACACTCGACTCAGCATACCAAAAACTGTTCCAGTTTATTGTTCAACTTAATTGTAATTTCAGTTTATTGTTCAATTGTAATTTCAGTTCTTGTATTACTTAGCAGTTACTTGTAATTTCCGTTTTCTGAATATTCTATTAATTCTATCAACAAGATCATATACCGCATACTCAAAGGTCTACAGGTCATGCCAAAAGGTTTTATGCCTTCTTTTGTACCTCTGTTTCTTCTTGACTGCCTTAGGCAATTGACGTTGGATTGCATCTACCTTTAAGGAATTTCTTCTTGGCACATGTACGACAAAGGTATGTTTCGGCAATATGAAGGCTTGGTTAGTGCAACTCAATATGAATGAGCCCATAGAATTATCCTAAAGGTCGTTAATGTGTTACGAACTTTTTGTTTTTGACAAGGAAAAGTTTGGGCACTTTCGTAGAAGCTACTCCGAATGGATAAAATGGTTCATGCATCATGTCAGATATTGAAAATGTACAATTGAGTTCTGTAGGGAGTCATATATGACACAAGCTAAGAGATCTTATGTTGTTTTTTCAGGTTTTTTACTTCCAAACTTAAAATCTTTCTCTGAATTTGTTAGTGGTTCACTAGAACTTAATGATGGGGGTAATGTGTGATTGATTAATGAAAAGTACGTGTAACACATGTTGTTCGATGCTAAATATTCTGCAATCAATGATACACTTGTGTTCTTCGATGTGACGATACATGTTCTTTAAAAGGCATGTGGTCGTTTCTGCTATTGGTTTATGATTGACATAGCTTCCATATATTTTGGCAGTTCCATGTTGCATCATTTTTCTAGTAAGCGTGATGATATTAGCTGTTACTTGATTATATTTGTTCTTTACCAGTGATTTTGGAAATGGTATCAGAAATGATTTTGCTTCCATTCGGTGAGACTAAAACCTGCGGCTAGCTCTATTTTATATTTGTCCATGAAACTTGCTTCTAGCTCTAGCATTGTATGTAATAATAATTAGAGTAATTAGAATATTTTCCTCATTATTTTTCTTTCACAAATGTGGTTAATATACAACTATACAAGCTACTAATTAGTAGATGATAAGGAGAAGACTGGGCCTAATTATCTTCCCTAAGATAAAAGCTAATCTTCCTAATGACAAGATAATCCTAATAAATATTTTACCTCCTACCATATATACAAGATACAACTTAATTACAATAATAATAATTATTAACAATATTAATAATTATTATTCTATCACTCCCCCGCAGTCGAAGCGGGAGGCAAACAGATGCTGAGGTTGTCCAAAAAATCTTCAAATAACACTAGCGGAAGATCTTTAGTGAAGATATCGGCAATTTGATGGCGTGACGGGACATGTAGCACCCGCACTTGACCGTGTGATACTTTTTCACGGACAAAGTGGATATCCAGCTTAATATGTCTTGTGCGTTGATGATTGACTGGATTGTCGGACAGATAGATATCACTAATATTATCACAATCTACTAAAGTGGCTTTCGGAATCAGGCAGTGTAGCTTAAGAAGAAGATTTTGAAGACAACATGATTCAGACACGACATTGGCAACCCCTCGGTATTATGCTTCGGCACTGGATCTTGATAATGTGGCTTGTCTTTTGAGGACTAAGAAACCAAGTTATCACCCAGAAATATATCATAACCTGAGGTGGAGCGTCTGGTGTCTGGGCAGCTTCCCCAGTCTGCATCTGTGTAGGAGACAAGTGTGGATATGTATGATGGATATAAGTGCAAGCCATATTTAAGGGTACCATGTATATATCGCACAATGCATTTCAGAGCATGCATATGATCATCCATCGGATTATGCATGAAAAGGCACACTTGTTATACAACATAAGATATATCTAGTCTGGTGAAGGTTAGATACTGCGGGGCTCCTGCCAGGCTGCGGTAGAGTGTCGGGTCAACAAAAGGCTTACTGGAAGATGCACTCAATTTGGATTTAGTGTCCACCGGAGTTGCTGAGGGTTTATAGGAGGACATACCAGCTCGTTCCACAATCTCTGATGTATACTTCTTTTGGGAGAGAAATAAACCACCTGTATGATGTGTCACAGCTGTGCCAAAAAAATAGTGTAGTGGTCCCAGGTCCTTCATTACAAATTTAGAGCCAAGCTGTGACATGATGGACTTTCGAAGAGCATCTGATGAGGTAGTTAATATAATATCATCCACATATAAGAGAAGATAAGTAATATTATTACCATGACGATAAATAAACAGGGAGTGATCGGAACGACGGTTAGAAAAACCAATATGTGAAATAAAATCTGCAAACCGCTTATACCATGCCCTGAGAGCTTGCTTTAGTCTATATAATGATTTTTTGAGAAGGCACACATGATTTGGGTATTTGGAGTCCATGTACCCCAAAGGTTGGTACATGTATACCGTTTCATTTAGATGTCCATGAAGGAAGACATTTTTGACATCCAATTGATGAAGTGGCCAACCCTTTGAGAGAGCCAAACTAAGTACTGTTCGGATAGTCGCTGGTTTGACCACCGGACTGAATGTCTCACCGCAATCCACGCCAACATGTTGCGTTTTTCCATCACCTACAAGACGGGTTTTATGCCGCTCAAAAGAACCATCAGAGTTTTCTTTGTGACTAAATATCCACATAGACCGAATTATATTAGCATGAGGTGGACGAGTTACTAATTCCCATGTCCTATTTTTAATAAGAGAATTAAATTTATCGTCCATAGCCATTTTCTAATTCGGGTCATGAAGAGCAGTCACATGATTACGGAGTAATGGTGATTTTGAGAGTTGAGTGTGTAGGCTATATTTGGTGTTGGGTTTGACAATACCGTGTTGGCTTCGGGTAGTGGGTTGGTAGACTGAGTGTTGGGTCGAGGGGATAACACTGTTTGGCATGACGGGGGATGGTGTGCCTCGGCCCAAGTCACTACCAGAAGGCTAGACAGTGGCATTGGGCTGGGAAATCACTAGGGGCCTGGCAGTAGGTTGGAGCACTGGGCCTTGGGACTGGAGGCCCAATCCGCTAAAATGTATTATCTTGCGGCTGGGCCACTGTTTTGGGGCCCAATTGGCCCAAATCGATTGGGTGACCTGAAACAGTGGGCTCGGGAGAGTAAAAAAATTGGTTTAAGTACGGGGGTCGGCTATCAAAATCATAGGCGTGGGGTCCAGACGTATGTATTTTGGTAAATGGGAAATTCGTTTCATCGAAAATGACATGACGACTTATAATAATTTTATTTGAAGATAAGTCGTAATATTTATAACCTCGATAATTAGATGGATATCCAAAGAACACACATGGAGTTGACCGGAGTTGAAGTTTGATGATGGTAGTTGATGGAAAAAGAGGATAGCATAAGCACCCGGATACTCGTAAATGGGAGTAAGAAGGGTCCCGTAGGTATAGGATTTTTAGTGGAGTTTGGTAGGACATGTTCTTTTGAGGGAGTATGTTTAACAAGTATGTGGCCATTTGTAGTGCATTGTGCCAAAATGAGGAGGGAAGTGTGGCATGGGCAAGGGATGTGCGAACAATATTGTTGATGGTTCGTATTTTGTGTTCCGCCTTTTCATTTTGGGAGGATTTATGGGGACATGAAAGGCGGAAGTTTAAACAAGAGAATTGTAAAAATCCCAAAAATGCCAATTGTCAAACTCTTTGCCATTATCACATTGAATATTCTTGATTTTCCGTTCAAATTGATTTTTGATGAAAGCTCTAAATTTTAGAAAAGTGGAGAAAACTTGTGATTTTTTAGACAAGGAAAATGTCCACAAAAAATTAGAGTAATCATCTAACAGAAGCAAGTAATATCTATGGCCCGAAGAGCTCAAAACGGGGGAAGTCCAACAATCACAGTGGATAATATCAAATGGCATATGAGTGAATGAACTAAAGAAAACAAAATGGCAATTTAACTTGTTTACCAAGTGGGCATGAATGACATTTATTTAACGTTTTGGATTGATTACATGAAATAAACTTATTTTGCTCAATGGAGGCTAAACCTGGTGCCCTCGGATGACTCAATCGTTCATGCCATAAAGAAGAGGTTACTCTTGTAAAAGAAAATGGTAACTTGGACTGTTGGATAGGTGACGTTATTGGATATAGCTCACCTTGGCTATCACATCTCATGAGAAGGCTCCATGTCTGAAAATCCTTCACAGAAAATCCAAAAGGGTAAAAAACAACAGACACCCAATTGTCAGTAGTAAACCTTCTAACAGACACCAAGTTTTTGATTAATTGTGGAGCATGAAGGACATTTTAAGGCTAGTGGTGGGTTTGGTGGTGGCAATTTAGTAGAACCATAACCTAGAATTGGAATATAATGCCCATTTCCGACAATTATACCATTATTTTTGCTCGAATTAAAATATGAGAGATTACCTTGGGAGGACGTCATGTGAGACGTCGCTCCGGAGTCCATGTACCAATTTGCATAGGGTGGATTAAGTCCAAGTGTCTGCATAGCGAATTCAATATCCGTCGAGTGGGCCACTGCCGAATGGGCCTCTTACCACTAGGTCGGCAGTGGCCCAGAATTCACTGCCCATTGCTGCTTCACTGCTCAGTTTGTGATGGCCCAAAAAAATTAGGATACTGGCCAATGGACTGGCC
This sequence comes from Anisodus acutangulus, assembly GCA_029783415.1. Lineage (NCBI taxonomy): Eukaryota > Viridiplantae > Streptophyta > Magnoliopsida > Solanales > Solanaceae > Anisodus > Anisodus acutangulus. The sequence goes on from CM056502.1 coordinate 39,014,886, forward strand.
ATTGGGCCTGGGGCTGGCCTGGCCCAGTTTCCAGTCGGGACAGGGCACGGTGGCAAGGCCCAAGGCCATTGCCAGGCCCACTGGAGTGGACCGCGGGGCTGCCAGTTTTGGGCTCATGTGTTACTATTCCGGGAGTTACCACTGCCACTGCCACCGGAATTTCGGTGGCCTCCACTTTTATTATTTCTGCGATTTCCACCTTTATTTTTACCACCATTCCGTCCTTTTTATCCCCGATTTGGTTATGAAGGTTCAAAGTAGGTAGTACCGTCATTCGTGGGGGTAGCAATCATGGCGGAATTGGTAACGGTGGCAGCCTTTTTGGCGAAACCCACCTCTTCAAGTATAAGCATCGAACATGCTTGGTAAAAAATGGTAAAGGATTGCTTTGTCGGATGAGTGTCCCCACACCGCTATAGACGTCGGTAAGACCGGCAACCATTTGTAAGACTAAGCGATTATTGGTAACCGGTGAACCAACATTATTAAGTTGATCCAACAAGACTTTAAGGCGTTGACAATATGCCGACGCATTTGGAAAATCCGACATATCAATGGTGGAAAATTCTTGTTCTAAAGTGATGGCGCGGGAATTTTTGTTGTCTTGAAAAATGTCCCGCAACCGATTCCAAGCCTCCATTGCTGTAGAATCGGGTTCCATTATTGTGTGTAACAAATCAAAAGATATTGTTGCATAAATCCATGAGAGAACTCTGGCATCAAGAGTTTCCCATAGTTCTTTGTCATCATCGGTCTTTAACTCCTCCCCTTTTTCATTTTCTGGTGGGATTATGTGATAAATAACCCGGTGGGAACGACATCGAATCTTAAAAAATTTTGCCCAAATTGCATAGTGAACATTTTCTATCTCAAGAGTGATGGAAACATGTGTTTTGATGTTTGAAACGGTAAGGACTGGATGAAAATTATTTTTGGAGTCGGACATTGTTGATTGGAAGACAAAAAATATGAAGAACAATAATGGAGATGAAGAAAAAAAATGAACAAGAAGACACACAATTCGGCTAAGAGGGTGGGGGTGGCCGATTGGGAGGTTTAGTGGTAGGATCTTTTCCTAATCTCTTGATACCATGTAATAATAATTAGAGTAATTAGAATATTTTCCTCATCATTTTCCTTCCACAAATGTGGTTAATATACAACTATACAAGCTATTAATTAGTAGATGATAAGGAAAAGATTATGCCTAATTATCTTCTCTAAAATAAAGATAATCTTCCTAATGATAAGATAATCTTCCTAATGATAAGATACTCTTCCTAATGACAAGATAATCCTAATAAATATTTTACCTCATATCATATATACAAGATATACAACTTAATTACAATAATAATAATTATTAATAATATTAATAATTATTATTCTATCATTGTATATACCCTTTTAATTAGAAATCTCCATTTCTTTCCTTCTAGTAATATTGATGTCCTGACCAACTTGGACGTACCTCCAATAATCCACCAGACGGTCTGTCAAAGCCACGATCATAGATTACCATAGTCATACCAAATGTCTTAGTTGGAATTTCAACCTGGATGTCTCGACCATTTAGCCACCCCATTGGGATTAATATTCTACTTTCTTAGGTTGTAGTTCTTATCAAATCATTGACAATTATTAGCATTCAGGAGAAGCTTCAAATTCTCATTGGACATTGTATATATGGGGTGTCAGAGGTTTTGTGAAATGACAAACATGGGGTTTGTTGCCTTTAAATACAAAATGCTCTACATAAATCTTTCTTGTGTTCTAGAGTCTGAATCACTATTCATCTCCTTTTTGTGCACACACACACATCTTTAGGATCTAATCTTTATCTCACAAAAAGTACTTCTTTACTGATACTTTTGCAATAGGAAAAAGTCCAAATTACTTATAGAAGAAAAGTTGACTATTATATTGCCACCATAGCTAGTCCCCTTGTCTTATTGGCTCCTTTGTCAAAAGTTTAAACTGTACCAGAATGAGAAATAAAAGAAAGGGAGGATTTTGTAATGGATTTTGGTTATAAAATGCAAACGTGCACCTAAAGGTATGATCTAGCGGTCAAGTTGGTATGACTATGGCTGAGTCGAGAGATCGCTATCTGTCTTTAAGACAAGATTGCCCCGTATATATGATTTTACCTTAACGGACAATAGTCTTTCAAGATAAAACAACAACTAATCAATACTACAAAGCAAATAGGTTGATTCTAACGAAGAAAACAAATACGAAACGACTTGCTGAAGAATGGAAAAGGAAGGAAAAGTTTCTGTTTTAGACACTGTTTCTGCTCACGTTTTTGGACAGAATCTGTGTTGTTTCTCTCTTCTGTTTGTGTCTCATTTTTCTGTCACTCACAATTGAGCCAAAAGGCTCCAATATATAGCATAAGGGGAGGGACTCATCAACTGCCAAGTAATGGTTGTTTATGGCCATTGAAGGAGGAAGTTAATCAGCCAAGTAATGACTGTTTATGGCCATTGAAGGAGGAAGTTAATCAGCCAAGTAATGGTTGTTCCGTCGTTCCCAATTTCATCTTTCCAGAAACTCCAGGGACCAAACTGAAGACCCAAGACCCACGACCAGTGACCCGAGACCCGAGACCCGAGCCCGGACCGGACGAACGGCGGCGGTGCGCGTGTGGGCTTAGTCTTGAACCCAAGCACATCTAGGTCCTCCCTCATTCAAACACATGGGTTACCCCTTGGGATCCCAAACCCTTAGCCAATTTTGAGACTTATAAAGAGAACAATTCTTCCTTTTCCCACCGATGTGGTAGATTTTTCCCACACCATATTTCCATGCCTCAAACACCTTACTTCATGAACCAATATCTCTTTCATTTCTCAACGAAATTTGATGATTCTTGGCCCTACGGTCATCTACTCACTTAGTAGATTATGCACGTGTGAATAGACAAAGTCTCCAATGTTGACACCCAATTTTGTCCCATCTTTTATGATTTTATTCATAATTTTTAATATTTTTGACACTTTTAAAATAATTTTAAAATATAGGCATATATGTGTGTATCTTCGTATTATTATTATTATTCGCATATTTTATATCATTTGCATTTTATAATAATCATAAGTTATCCGAAAATTCTATGTTATTTTATTCTCGCAAAATTGCATCGCATTTCCCCTTTATTAAGCATTAAACATTTCGCAAATATTATATTTTTTCACATCGTTACGTTATTTTAAATAATTCACATCTTTTACAAAACAAAAAAATATATACATATATATATATATATATATATATATATATATATATATATATATATATATATATATATATATATAAATATGTTTTAATATTAAACCCCTTTTATATTTTTTATCCATAACCCATTTTCATTTTCCCAACCCAAAACAATTTCTACCCAAAAACAATTCAACTCTCCCTCTTTATTTCGGCCCAACCGGACCAGCCCAAAACTCCCCAATTAAATTCCCTTATACCCAAACCCAAAACAATTAAACCCAACACCACAAGCCCAAACTCCCCCAATTAAATCCCCCATTTCATCGCCTCACCCAACTCAGTCGGCCCACTCACCCGACCCGTAACCCACCAGCCCAAAACTCCCTTTTAATTCCCCAAAAAAAACCAAAACCTAAAACAAAAATCAAAAACTCAAACCCTACTCCCCCAAACCGGCGCCAAGACACCCCACGCCCCCGACCCCACTCGCCGGTCACCTCGCCCCTGCCACCACCGACCCCTGACACCACCAACCCCCCTCTGTTACGCCGACACCCACAAAATCCGCGACCCATACCCACAAAATCAGAAATCTTTACCTTTATTTTGAATTTCAAACTCGATTCTTGGGGGGGGGGGGGAATCCACCTATAAATACCCCATGATTGTTCTTCATTTAAGGGGATTTTGAGAGGGATTTTCGGGGAGAAAAAAATAGATTTTTGGAAGGATTTTCGGAAGATTATTCCATATACACATAAATATTTTGTTGTGTTCTTGAGTTTAAAGCATTTGGCTTCTTTGTTGTTTCAAGAATCAAGTCCGAAAAGGTTTGTTCTCCCATTTTGATTCTCTGATTTTCTTCACTGATTTCGGGTCGGGTTGACCCGTGTCGGGTCGACCCGGCTCGGGTAAACATTTTCAGAATTCTTGCATTTCATATTTATGTATGTTGGTTATCTGAATTTGGTGTTAAAATTTGATTTGAAACTCCAATTCGGGTCGGGTCACTGACCCGGGTCGGGTCGACCCGATTTGAATTTCCAAATTTCTTGCATTGTTGCTGTTGTTATCATTGGTTATCTGAAATTGATGAATTTATTTGATTAGGGTTGAAACATCGACCGGTCGGTCATCGACGGTCAGATCCTTGACCGGTCGGGTCGACCCGGTTGGGTAACATTTTCAGAATTCTTGCATTTCATATTCTTGTTATTGGTTATCTGAATTGGGTGTTGAAATCTGATCCGGGTTGAAACACTGATCCGGGTCGGGTCACTGATCCGGGTCGGGTCGACCCGATTTGGATATTTCCAGAATTCTTGCATTTCATATTCTTGTTATTGGTTATCTGAATTGGGTGTTGAAATCTGATCCGGGTTGAAACACTGATCCGGTCAGTCATCGATCCGGTCGGTCGACCCGATTTGGATATTTCCAGAATTCTTGCATTCCATATTCTTGTTATTGTTTATCTGAATTTGGTCTTTGAAATCGATTCGATTTGGATCATCGATCCGGTCAGATCATCGACCGGTCGAGCGCCCGATTTGAATATTTCCAGAATTTCAGAACTCGGGTCGGATATTTTAAACTGCTCACTGCTCGTTTCTTTGGCACTGTTTTACTGTTTTATTAATATCGCATTAAGGCCGACGAAATTGAATTCGAGGCCGCGCTTTTCTTTCGTTTCGCTTCTCTTTTTTTAGTTTAAGCTGTTTTAGATATCCGTGCAGCGGATATATTATTGTTTTATTAAGTTTCTTGTTTTAGATTTCTTGCGACGGATATCATTGTTTTATTGTTTTGAATAAATACCGCTGTTCAGCGCTTGTTTTTTTTTTTTCCGTTTGCTCCCGTTTCAGACATCGCTTTCTCGCTTTTATCATTTCTTGTTTTAAACTGAACACCGCACCTTTCAAACATTGCTTTCTGTTCCAAATTAATTGTTTCAAAGATTCAAATTACCGTTTCTACTGCTTTATCGCTTTTAAACTAGACACCGCGTCATTTTCAAAACTGCTTTTTTTCTCTGCCGCTTTTTTTGCTCACATCGCTATCGCTATCGCATCGCTGCTGTTCCGATTTAAAATTTTACTGATTTGAACACGATACTACACTGGCCGATGAAAAATATCCGTCGATTTTGAGGCCTCCACAGTTGCAAAGACGGAAATATAACTTCTGGGCAATGATGAAGACTTAAACCTTTATCCGAGATCAACATGTTTAGTAGGCGAGGTGACTAAAATAACCAACAAGTTATATATTCGCAGCCACGACGTGATTATAGTGATCTTTTCTATTTCACCCGAGAGACCGACACGTTTAGTAGGCGAGGCAATCAAAATAAACTACATTAGTCATATGTTTGCAGCCACGACGTGATTGGAATGTTCTTTTCAAAATTTAAGTCTGAGCCCTCCGCGATCAAAACATTCACTGTTTTGAATACGGATATGAAGTTATTTGTATTTAACTGTTTCTAATCGTTTGTTCCTGACAGCTTGCAGGGATTAAAGTAAATAACGACGAATTATTCCTCGGAGTTCATTTATTTTATTTCTTTGTTTCAGCTTTTATCCCGCTTTGTATTGTAATATTATTTATCGCACTTATGTAACTATTGAAATGCTTAGAATAGGCAAACTTAGGATTAATTCATAGGGTAGTTTAAGATTTGAAACCCGTCGCTAGCTTATTTATTTGTAGGCTCGCAAACTTAGAAATCCTTCGCTAGTTTATTTATTTTAGGCTCGTCACGCGAATTCAAGATTTTCAAAACAACTTTTGTCATCTTTTATTTGCTTTATTAATCATACCGAATAAGTTTATCTTTTGTCAATTTACAATTTCATTGATTCCCAAAATTTTACTTCTTTGGCATTATAAATAAATTGTTTTACTATCAAATTGTCAAAAACATATTTTTCCAACTCTACATGTATTTCTCTTTAGATATCATATAAATGCATATTTTGAAAAATCTCTACATTTATCTATCTTTTAAAATGCTATCTTTTTTTATTAATTATTTGCAGACGTCTTTTAACTTCATGCTTTAAACATGCATTTTTTTTTAGTAATAATTAACCTGAGTTTTACCGGATAACCGCAAGTTAGCGGACCTTAAAGGATGCCTAACCCCTTCCCTTTAGGATAATAAAGAACCCTTACCTAGAATCTCACTAGTTTCGCAGACCTTAAAAATTGGAGTTTACATTGCAGCACTTAGTTTAATATTTAGGTGTCCTAATTCACCGTAAAAAATAATTAGGTGGCGACTCCTCAATCATTTACCCAGGAATCACCCGGACACGTCCGCGCTCCGCTCTGACCCGAGCAAGGTCGAAAAACGGGCGCGCACATCCAATATGCGAAACCCTAGTGTTTAATTCATTAAATATGGGTGTACGCACCTCCCCACCAAAGGCAAATTTCCAACAATCCCCTCTTGAAAGAGATTTTGACGCACACACAAGGTGCCTACTTTCAGCAATCTTTCAGCGAAAAGATATTGCATCAGGAGAGGTAGCTTCTGCTTTGAACCTTCCCTAGTTGAATACCACCGGACTTACTTACTGCATGGTGAATGTGATGTCTTGAACCTTCAGTGTTTAGTGTAAGCCAAGACAATGATACTAACACAATAACTCTCCTTATTCATTTTCATTCTTATTGTTCTGTCTGTTGTGGCCATGGACACACTTGAATTCTTAAGTGCGTTCATTTGAGGCAGCATGCCCTCGCACTTAAATAGGTGATCTCCTACAAGGTATCCTGCTATACCCCACTTCACAAGAGTTAGTAATCATTAAAAGTTTCCCCAACCTTAACTTCAACCGTTTGAGGATCGTTAAAGGTTTGAAAGCTTAACCTTTACCCACCATGCAGGTAGCACTTTAATGTCTATCGCGAGAACAACTTTGGATTCATGTTTCCCTACAGAAATCATCATCCGAAATGCTCTTGCTTCCACCGAAGCGCTCAACTGAACCTTTTGCAGCTTAGTTTTCCCATTGAACCAAATTCTTGGGATCTCCAGTCAGTATGGTTGGGTTACCACCGCAAAGGTTCGTATTGTTTGGGTTTTAAGCCCATTCCCCTATACAGGCAGAACACTTGATCTCCGGGTAGTCCCTTAGTTAAAAGGGTCTGCTATATCCTTTGATTAGTAATCAAGAAAGTGACACTCTTGATGATCAACTTCCATACGGTATTATGTCTCCGACAAATATGTCCAGACGCCGTCATCTGTGTCCTTCCTGAAGCCGACCGGCTAGCCACAATGTATAACTGCTGAAGGCACGGGTTTCTCCCAATAAGGGACGTCCTCTAAGGAGTCGTGAAGTTACTCAACTTCTTTCATGCTTTGTATAAAGCGATAAACTCCGATTCCATTAAAATTTGTCGAGAAAAAAGTAAAACTGTTTAACCTCGGGATACTTAGAGATTACGATTTTTGCTATAATCTTAAGGGAGAAGATGAAAATCCAAGTTTCAATGGATTTTTAGATTGGATTTTGAAGGAAAACCATTTGAAATTGATCATATTGCGGTTAGCAAAAATATTAGGCGATTTTTCTCATCTATCCAATCATTGATAGAGTTACTCAGTACATATATTAGAAAAAGAGTGCAAATATGTCGTAAAATTAGTCAAAGTACACACAAATTCGACCCAGATGCAGTCATCGATTCTCCCGAGAGGTCACAATTGCCGCGAGCAAAGATATTAATGACGAGGAAGGCTTTTTTATTATGCTACTAATACTTGCTCTGCTATTCTACCCAACCCACGATCATTAAAAAAAAGAAGCTATGTACCTATGTGGAGTTCATATCATTTACGAACATATTGTAAGTGGTACTATATCACTCGTTCAAACTCTTTTGTCCATCCCAATCTATAACATTCTAAAATATGTTTAGGACTCTCTCCTTGTCAATATTCTCCTCTATACGAAAAGTTGGAGATAATATATCGACTAAAATTTTAAAAAAATTGCAAAATCCCTTAAAATAAACATAAAAGGGTGGTTGTTCTGGTAAGTACCCTTTTATTTTTAATAAAAGATTTTAAGTTTGAGCTTTAAAAATGAAATCATCATTGATAAGAAAGCTTTACCCCCAAACTCTGAAGTGGGATATTTTAACTTAGAATTTGAATTCGCCACTCTAAAACAAATATCTGAGCACCGAATATAAGAAAGAAAACAAAAAAGAGCCCCGGGGGAAATGAGAAGTAGAATGGTAGCAAAGACAAGATGATGAAGTCAATACCTTTTGTTTGGTTACGCATCATCATCAACAACTCCAAAGTGGCAACCTTATCTTGTTCCTCAAGGATGTCAAAAAACAAATAATTAGTACTAATGTAGATTGTAACCATTAGGACCCAATACTCAAACTTGGAGAAATCTGATTAGTTTAATTTCTTTCCAAGCTGTAAAAGTCCATAGTGGATCTTGATGGAATAAACATGTTTTCTTTTCTTCATTAAATGTCGGATATTCATATTGAGGCCTAATTAAATTCCGATTTTATATTCGAAAATCTCATGTTAGGGATAAAATGCTCTCTAACAAAGACGACTTCATACTCAGAAGTCAAATTCAAAACCTTTAATTAAAAATAAATGAAATATTTGTCACTCTACCATAATTTTTATTGGTGAATAAACCTCACTTTCATTAGCTTTCTTACCTTTCTTTCTCCAATTAACACTTCCAATAAACCCTTTGAATTTTATGCTTTCTTTCACTTACTAACATTGTTTCGTGTTAAACTTTATTATCATGTATCCTAGCCAACCAAATAATGACAGTTAAGTCTATGGTTTAAATACGTAGTGATACTCCGCACATGGCTTCTACTACGTATTTTCTATCATCTTTATTATTACACATAACAGCTCTTGTGTCCGTTTCAAGTTTGGTACGTATCAGTAGGTTGTCAATATCAATCACTATAGAGAAATTGAGTTAGGAAAATCGAGTGTATAAGAATAAAAAGCAAAGACAAAATCAAGATTTGAGAAATCACTTAAATCTCCTTTCTTCATGTAGATTTTTTTTATAAACGTATTGCTCAATATATTATTGGCAGTTGGAAACATTTCGAAATTATAATTTTGTCTCTGATCAAACGTCTCATTTTTCTATGCTTCTTGGAAGTGTAGAATAGGGGTGTCCAACGGAGCGGGGCGGGTCCCGGCGGGACGGGGAGGGTCGGAATGCAGGCTCCGGCCGGATTAGCGGGCCGGGATAAGCGGGATGGGAAGAGGTCCGGTCCCGTCCCGTCCCACATCCCGCCGGAAGAGGGGCCGGGATTTGGGGGGACGGGTTGGGTCGGGATCGAGATTTGGGTTTTTTTTTGCCACTTAAGTTTTAAAAATAATATATATAAACACTTCAATAATTGAACAAGATATTGTAATAAAAATATCTCAAGGCTGTTTTTGTGCCTCTTGTATTATTTAATAGAAATATGATTTTTTTGTAATACAATTTCAAAATTGCAACTTTGTGGTGTTGTTCAAAAGTTGCAAATCATATAGTAAAATTGCAATTAAAAATATTACATAGTTAACCATACTTTTTCTAATTTCCTCACAATGTCTTGAGGATATTCGATTGGAATTGGAATTTGTTGGTCAAATTGTTCGACTCTTGTTCCCTCGGACAAGATTTTGTTGTAGTTGTAGTCTTCTTCTTAGTGGATCTCCGGTTGACCGCACCTTCTACGCTCTGCTCGAATCCAATCTCTGAATAGAAGTGTAATCTCCATTGTGTCTCCCGCCAATGAATGTATGTGCTCTCCTATTTGAAATCTTCCAGCAGAAAAAACGCTTTCAAACGCTATTGATGACGCTTGAATGTTCAACACATCTCGAGTCATCTTTGCTAGTGTCGGAAATGTATTCTCATTTTGCCTCCAGTATTTCAGCAAGTCTTCATGTCCTTCATCATTGACAATTAATTTGTACGGTACAACACCCTGCAAAACATAAACATCACATTCGCTAACTTGTGAAGAAGTTGAACCTCTAAACATTTTATTTCTAAGGCCTTGAATACTAGCAGCATAAACTACATATTTTTTATAAGGTTGCAGCGAAGTAGTAGAAGATGGAACAGAAGTCGGTTGATTATTTACACTTTGTTGTTGGTAATACATATATACTTGTTTGCATTCAGCATGTATGCTAGACATAACTTCTTCTTTAGTTGGTTTGTGAGTTTGTTCTTCAGTTGGGTCTATTGGAAGTGCTTCTATACAATCATAAATCGTTTCTATAAGTGTTTTACAACCATCTACTTTAATAGTCGAATTTAATACAACACCAATAATATAAATAGTATAAATAGGTAAAAAGCATTTTTAAAATTTTATAAATATTTTTTTAATAGATGGAACGTAAGATGTTTTTTTCCATATATTCATTAAGTAACAAAAATATTAGAGCTATATAAAATAATATATTTGAAATAGTAGGATAATAAATACCGAAAAATTATTTAGTAGCTTGAAATATTTTCTCTAGAAATCCATTAAGTTCTAAAAAAATTTCTCAATCATTATCTACAAGCATATCACTTGAATTTTTATTATGTGCGTTAAATAATAAAGTTATAGGTTGTCTATAATCGTAAGCAACAAGTAGTTGCTCATACAGAGAATTCCACCTAATCGAAACTTCTTCTGGATTTTTCTATAAGGTAATCCAAAATCATGATAAGTTTTTTTTATACTCTTTGCATCTTTGTATTTTATTACCTTTAAAAAATAAAATTTATAGCAAATTGTATTTTATCAAGAATGTTTTCAAAAAGTTTTAGGTCATCCTTTACAACTAAGTTATAAATATGGCACACACATCTTATATGAAAATGATCAGAAAACATGGAGTTAATCGAACTTTTAAAAGTCTTATAGCATAATCATTAGAAGTAGCATTATCTAATGCAATAGTCATAATTTTATCAATTATTACATAATAATCACAAATTTCATTAATATTTTGTGCAATAAAACTTTCAGTGTGCCTATCATCAACATATCTATATGCTAAAATACGTTTTTGCATAGACCAATTTTGATTTATCTAATGACATGTTACCGTTAAATAATCATTACCGTTAGTACTACGGCCTATGTCAGAAGAAGTGATAGTCACTTTGCCATTAAAATGATACAATGCATAACGTAAATATTGTTGATATTCACTTGCAAATTTAAAAACATCTCTTCTAACAGTTGATCTAGGAAAACCATTAAACGCAGGATTATATGTTTCTCGAATATAATGAATAAAACCAGAAGAGGAAGGAAATGAAAAAAGCAAATCCTCCACCACAACTAATTTTGTCATATTTTTCCTATCTTTGTTTTTATCATATTTAGGATCAAAAATTCCCCCTGTCGTCGGGTTAATTTGACTATTTACTTGGTCGTGAACACTATGTGAACCTTGTCCCGACTCAGATGGCATTGGCACACCCAATTTTTTAGCCTGGTATTGATTCCACCTAGTTGTGTGCTCACCTTGTACATTTCTCAATAAACCTCCCGTCCCACCTTGACTTTTTTCGATTTTAAATTTATAAACATTTTTACAAATTTTACATCTAGCTAGTTTATTCTCTTGGTCCCTATCAAAAAAATCTCATGAAACTGATTTTAATTTTCGTTATATGGGCCTCGACTCATATTAGAGGGAATAGGAAGCACTCCAGTTTCAGTTTGAGACTGAGACTCAGTCTAAGCCTGAAGTTGAGGTGCACTAGTGGGTGTGTCATCAAGATTATCGTCTAAATTAAAGTCTAGTTCATCTAATGATATATAATTAAAAAAAAAGCAGTTTCATCTATATCTTGTTACCCCTACTAGAAGAAGCACGCTTACGCTTAATCATACGTCCAAAGCGTTCTATTATAATTATGCAAATAAATAATTAAAGTAAATAAAATTAAGTGTGATAATTGATAATTAAAATTAAGTAACAATAATAATTTAAAGAAGGAACGAAGGTACCAAACGGCGACGTCAAGTCGACGTCTAATTGAGGTTGAAAATTAAAACTTTGCTCGATGGATGATCTTCAAGCTAGTTGCCAACTTCACTCCCAATTTTTTAACTTTGATATAAATGAGCAAAAAAAATATAATATTTAGTAGGCAATGTAGAATTGTAGAGAGATAAATTGAGAGATTAGAGAAATTGTAGGAAGATTTGCGAGAAAAATGAAGAGAAAAATGAGGTATTTATAGTTGAGAAATATGGTTAAAGTATAAATATATTAACTTAAAGGTTAAAAATAAATATTAAGGGGTAGGGGGTTTATGGGGGGGGGGATGGTCGTTATAGCCGTTGCACAACGGCCAAAATCAAAATTTGGTCATTGTTACAACAGTTATTTTTGCAAAGGGGAGGGGGCTGGCGGGGCGAGACGAGGTCGGGGCGGGACGGGGTTGGGTTGGGGCAGGTCGGGTCGGGACCCGTTCTGAGTTCGAACCCCGACACCGCCAATTTTTTATGAGGGATCGGGGCTGAGCGAGGCGGGTAGTAGGACGGGCCGGGTTGGGATCGGGCCGACCTGACCCACTGGACAGCCCTAGACCAATACAATGGAGTTGACACATTTTCGTTGTTTAATATCATAATTTTCTTAATTACAGTTCATGACATCTCATATATCATGCTTAATTTTCATAATTCAAGCTTCTAATATATAAACACCCATGACCTCTCCCTCCCCCACCCATCGCCACCACCCCACCTAGGAAAGCTCTTTTAGACTATATCATTGAATTATAGATATCACTTTTACTAATTAAAATATTTATTAAAATAATTACCGTAATTACCTAATACGTGACTTGATTATGTAAAAATAAAAAATCATCACTAGAAAGCATAAAACTTAAAACTTTTATTTTACCAACAGAAATTATGATGGAATGATAAATATTTCTTTATCTTTAATCAGATGTTTTGAGTTCGAGCTCGAGGTGTGAAATCACCTTTATTGAGGAGCACTTTACCCTCAAACGTGTGATTTTTTGAAAGAAATAATCCCTTAATTATTTTCAATAATGAATGGGGTATATATACAAGTTACAATCGTCAAATATGAAAAATACTATTCATACTATACTTCTAAATCCTAATCATACTTGGACAAGAATTTTACAACTATGGTAAGTTTGTACACTAGTTTAATTACAATTCTAATATTCACGGTATATTTCTCACACCCCCGCAGTCATAGCGGGCGATTGTAATACGCCGAGACTGTCCCTAAAATCTTCAAATAAAATCGAGGGAAGTCCCTTAGTAAAAATGTCTGCAATTTGGTACCTGAAAAGGACATGCAAGACGTGTACTTGTCCACGATCTACCTTTTCGCGAACAAAGTGGATATCCATCTTGATATGTTTAGTGCGCTGATGTTGGACCGGATTATCAGAAAGATAAACTGCACTAACATTATCATAGTAGACTAAGATAACCTTCTGAATGGGAAAGTGAAGTTATAACAGAAGATTACGCAACCAACAAGATTCAGACACCACATTGGCTACCCTTCGATACTCGGCCTTTGCACTGGATCTTGATAATGTAGCTTGGCGTTTTGCAGACCATGAGACAAAGTTATCACCAAGAAATATACAATAACCGGGTGTTGAGCGTCTGGTATCAGGACAGACACCTCAATCAACCTTTGTATAAGACACAAGTGTGGAAACGGATGAAAAATACAAATGCAAGCCATAATCAAGTGTGCCCTGGATGTATCGTATAATGCGTTTGAGCGCATGCATGTGCTCAATCCGTGGATCATGCATAAACAAACACACATGCTGAGCTGCATACGTAATGTCAGGCCTTGTGAAAGTAAGTTACTAAAGTGCCCCTGCAAGGCAAGGCTGCGATAATGAGTGAGATCCTCGTATGGTGTGCTAGACGTAGCACTCGGTTTTAGTTTGATATCAACCGGACTGAAAGTAGACTTACAAGATGACATACCAGCTCTCTCAATGATCTCAACGACATACTTCTTCTGTGATAAAAATAGATCACTTGAATGACGAGTGACAACAATACCCAAGAAATAACTCAAGGGCCCCAAGTCTTTCATATCAAATTCTGAACTGATAAGTGACATGATAGACTTGTGCAGATCATCAGAAGAAGCAATCAATATAATATCATCTACATACAATAAAATGTATGCCAGAGAAGTACCACGATGATATATAAACGGAGAATGATCAGACTTGTTGTGAGAAAACCCAATAGTAGATACATAATCTGCAAACCTTTTATACCAATCCCATGGGGCCTGCTTAAGCCCATACAAGGACTTCTTTAGAAAACACACAAGATGAGAATGATTGGGGTCTCGAAAACCCAAGGGCTGATACATATATATTGTCTCCTTAAGATTACCGTGTAAGAAAGCATTCTTCACATCCAACTGATGAATGAGCCATGCTTTTGAGAGAGCCAAACTGAGAACAGTGCGAATGATAGCCGGTTTGACCAATGGACTAAACGTCTCACCACAATCCACTCTAATTTGTTGAGTTTTACCATCACCTACAAGACGAGTCTTATGCCTCTCAAAAGAACCGTCTGAATTTTCTTTATGAGTAAAAATCCACATAGATCGAATAATATTAACACCAGATGGACGGGGTACTAACTTTCACGTCTTATTTTCAATAAAAGCATTATATTTGTCGGTCATAGACAGTTTTCAATTTGGGTCATGTAGTGCAGACATAGGGTTACGTGGTAGTGGGGATTTAGAGACATTAGAATTGAGATTAAAATAATGTTTTGGTTTAAAAATACCCATTTGACTACGAGTAACGGGCCCTTGACTCGAGGCAGAGTTGGGTGGATTTTGGGCAATGTGCGGGACGGTGACGGACTGACCAGCAGGCATCAGGCCTGCTGGTCCAATAACTGAAACATGGGCAAAAGTCGATACTGGAGTGGGCTGGAACACTGGAACAATACCAAGATTGGTACTAGACCGTGTTTCTGGCCCACTGGGCAGAATCGGCGGAACAGAGGTAACGAGACTGTGTGGGCCAGCAGGCAGTGAGCCTGCTGGTGTATTTTGGTCACGGGACAAGTCCGATAAATGGTGAATAATATATGGTGAGACCTCATCATCTAAAAAATTATACGAACTAGGCACGGGACTACTCACTTTAGCAAACAGAAATTGGTTTTCATAAAAAATAACATGGCGACTAATTATGATTTTTTTTAGACGATAAATCAAAAATATTTGTAACCACGATGATTAGAAGGATAACCCAAAAACACACAAGCAGTAAAACGGGCTTGAAGTTTGTTAATTGTAGTTGACGGGAAAAGTGAATATCATAAACACCCAAAGACCCTAAGATGTGAATACGAAGGATTCTTATTATAGAGAATTTTAAGAGGAGATTCATATGCTAACCCTTTGGTAGGAAGTACGTTAAGGAGGTAAGTAGCCATTTGTAGTGCATGATGCAAAAAAGAAGGGGGTACGGAAGCATATGTTAATAAAGTTTGGATAATATTATTAATGGTATGAATTTTTCGTTCGGCTTTCCCATTTTGTGAGGACGTATGAGGACAAGAAAAATGAAAAACTATGCCATTAGCATCACAAAATTCCCGAAACAACCCATTATCGTATTTCTTGCCATTATCACATTGAATATTTTTAATTTTCCGTTCGAATTGGATACAGATGAATTCTCTAATTTTTAAGAAAATGGAAAAAACTTGAAACTTTTTGGATAACGGAAAGGTCCACAAAAAATTAGAATAATCATCCAAAAATAAGACATAATAACGATGGCCCAAAGAACTTAAAATAGGAGATGTCCATAAATCACTATAAATAACGTCAAAAGGCATCAAAGTACGAGAAGTAGAGGCTACAAATGGTAATCGAACATGTTTTTCTAACGAACAAGAAGGACAAAGTGGAGTACTACGCGTACCCTTACAAGAAATAAAATTATTTTTATGCAAACAAGAAATAATAGACGATCCCGAATGACCCAAACGTTCATGCCACAAGGAAGGAGCAAGGGCGGCAAAAGTAGACGGCATGACTTGACTCGTGGAAGTGGTGGTAGTTGTAATTGGATAAAACTCTCCCCTACTATTGCATCTCATTAGAGGTATCCCCATTTTGAAATCCTTCACAGAAAATCCAAAGGGATTAAAATTAACAGAAACCCAATTATCAGTGGTGAATTTTCGGACAGACACCAAATTTTTAATTAAGTTAGCGGTATGAAGGGTATTTTTCAAAACTAGAGGTGGATGTGGGGGAGACAAAGTTGTATGTCCATAATCGAGAATTGGAATTGAGTTGTCATTACCAATAATTATACCACAATTTTTGCTCAAATTTGAATAAGACGAGAGAGTACCTTGATCGGAAGTCATATGAGAAGTGGCGTCGATGTCCATGTACCAATTTGAGTCCGGAGGAGTTAATCCAAGTGTACGCATTGCAACCTCAATATTTGTAGGTGTCGAGATCTGATTTGGGCCCGCAACATGGAATGCCTGGGGAGACCGAGGCCCAAGCACGCCTTCCGCCGCCTCACCCCGTAATCAGATTCCGCCGCCATCGTGTCGACCGAGAACCGGCCTGGAATTGGGCCGAATGAGCCCGCTTTCGGGTTCAGACAAGGTGAAAAATAGGGGTTGTTGGGCCAATGGCCACTGGCCTAGCCCCACTACTATTGCCGCTACTATTTCGTCCTCCCCACCGCCACCGTTACCACCGCGGTTTTTGCTATTATTTTACAATTTTGACCCTTTTTGCCGCCACCGTTGTTACGGTTTTGGCTCGAATTTTTGGAGAATGAGTGAGCGTCGTCGGACGTGGTCATCATCACGACAGAATTTGCTCCAGTAACCACCTTTTTAGCCAAATTGGCCTCTTCCAACGTGAGCATGGAATGGGCCTGATAAAATGGTGGTAGAGGATTACTCTAACGAAGTAGTGTTCCAACGCCACTAGACTTCTGATACCATGAAAGAAATAATCTCTTGATTATTTTCATTAATGAATGGGGTATATATACAAGTTACAATCTCCAAATATGAAAAATCCTATTCATACTATACTTCTAAATCCTAATCATACTTGGACAAGAATTTTACAACTATGGTAAGTTTGTACACTAGTTTAATTACAATCCTAATATACACTCTAGAGAGTACATGGTCCGTTATCAACGTACGCGTTATGAATCCTTTATTTTCAAACTTATCTCCAAAATCTGCTCTTTGATCAGTGATTCACCGACCAATTCCAAAAACCAGCGAGAGGTTTCCCACTCTTCTTTGATCCGTCTTAGGACGGAGTGGAAGCCTCGACCCGCGCGGAAGTGCGATGTGTCTGGAAACTCGAGATCATAAATGGATTCGAGTACCATTCTGATCGCCTCTTTCATGATCCTTTCTATAGGTAGAACTACTGGGGTATATTTGTCATTTTCCATGCGAATCCCAATTTAGATTTCAATGCGCTTACCAGACACTAGATAAGAAACTAAAAGAAACATTATTTGTTTAATTATAATTTATTAAGAAAATTTACATGATTCATCAAAATTAGTCAAACAATGTTATGATAGTCCAATTTCCTTCTGAAATGTCTCAGCAAAGACATCTTAGCTTTGAGGACAAAGTTACTCCGTATTTATGCTAATAAGAGGTAACAAATACTAATGAATTATTAATTATGATAAACGAAACTTGGTCCGAACGTCATCGTAATTAAAATAAGAAGTTTCTTCTCAACAAAATATGACATTCATCACCGAGTCCATGAATCACTCAAGAGAACAGACAATTCATTTTCCTTTTAAAGGTAATGACAACATCAACTCAATGAGTCCAAAAACTGAGTTTAACATATTATCATGCTTGAAAACTAAGGGAGCCAAAACACCTATATTTGAAGAAGGGACATAATAATAGTCACCCTCCAATCACAATTCACACTATTTCAACGGCAACTGACATAAAATAGTGGCATTCTTGTCTTTTCGCTTCCACATCATCCCAAGAACCTTCAGCTTATTGATAGCAACATCTGAGCGGTAATATGAAATAAGAAATAGTAAACATCTAAAGACCAGGCCCGGCCCGCCAAATCTAGTCCCCTTCCAACGTGTCAGGGCCGATCCGTGACTCGTAGGAATCCCGAAGAATCAGAGTCAAGATCAAAATTTTAAAAAAAATAGGATCAGAGTCAGGCCAAGATAAAAAATCACACCCACCCTGACCGGCCTGACCCGAGCTTTGGACAGTTCTACTCCTCTCCCTCCCAATTTAAATGATTTACTTTTCGTTTTTGTGTGTACTAGTATTTCTAAGTTTGACAATTTGGGAAGTTTAAAATCATAACATTCAAAAAATATTTTAGAATCAAATATTAAAAAATCTCATTTATTCATTACACTGTCAATACCACATTTGTTAAAATGGGAGTACTATACTACTGGCCTTTGAGTTTGAGCTCTTACTGGCTTAGTGTAGTAGCCATTATTGCATTTTTTGAAACTTAAGTTCTTTCTTTGCTTGAAGTTTTGTTCTTTTCTTGATTTTGGGTAGTGGGGTTGAGAGAAAGAGAGTAAAGAATTGATTTTTGTGGTGTTTTATTGATACCCATTTGAGGAAATAGTGAAATGGAAGGTGGGTTGAACTCAGAAATGAAAGAAAGAGTTGATAGACAAAAGGGTTTTAATCCAAAGATTGAACCTTTTGTACCAAAAAAGGGTCATGATCCAAGAGAGTTGAAATCTTGGGCTAAAAGAACTGGTTTTGTGTCAACAACTTTTTCTGGTGAGACTGAAAGAAGGAGAGATCCGAATGTGAGGAATGATAATGTTGGATTTGATTTGGAAAGAGGGGTTGATAGAAATGAAACTGTATCGCCAAAGATTGAGCTTGATCCTATTTTAGGAAGGGCAAGGAATAGAGGGGTTGAAATTGAGCCAGTTTTGGGGTCTATTGCGAAAAATGGAACAAGAAGAGGGGAAAATCTTGGAAGGAGAATTGAAATGGAGCCTATTTTGAGAGCTAATAATGAGGAGAGGAAAATTGATGTGAATGAGAATGGAAATGGTGGTAATAGTGTTAATGGAATTGTGAATGGGAATGGACATGTAGCTCCAGTTACAGAACCAAAGAAGGATGATGGAAATGTGGATGAAGAAGTGGGAATGGGTGAATATCGCGATGGCGAGGGTTCTGGTTACGGAGGGTGGCATCAGTCTCCGTGGATAAAATGTGGACTAAGGGAAAATCCGGGTCTTGGTTAGTACCTGTTTTGTTTCTAAGATTGTTGAATGTTGCTCTTGTCATTGACTTGAACTATTCATTTTCCCTTTCATTTGGTTGTAAATGTCTGGATGTCATATATTTTACCTTCTTAAAAATAAAAGAAAAAAGGATCTTTTGGAATAGCATCACTAAGAGAGACGATTTTGTGACCATCTAAGTAGAAGTATTAAACAGAGCAGGAAGAAATATTTTAGTAAAAGTGCTGTTTGTATGCATTTGAGCCTCATCAAATATTCATTGAAAGTTCTGGACTTGAAGAATTCATTGTTGAAATCAAGATATTTTGACCAAATAGACAGGTCTCTGAAGCTTCCATTGTATAATGTAGAATCAAACTTATGCTATTTGATCACAAAATTGTCTTTCCGTCAGGAAAAATGAAGACACACGTTTGAGATTTATTATGATACCCTTGTCATATGGAGTAGTATAAATGTCAATGTGAAATTTTATTCTTGATGAATTATAAAGACATTTCATGGTGATTGTTTTCAGCTGTTGATCACTATTGACCTTCTTTTGGTCATTGAATTGCAGTGCCTCTTATGTACTATGGGTTGCAGCACTATTTATCATTGGCTGGTTCACTTATTTTTATCCCTCTGATTATTGTTCCCACCATGGGTGGAAGTGATGTGAGTAATTTCTTTATAAACTTTGAACTTGAATTACAGTTGTATAGAAAAGCAAGTTTATTTTCACTCTCATTGATTTGTCTTTCCATATGATGACAGAAAGATACTGCCAATGTGGTTTCCACCATGCTGCTAGTGTCCGGCCTTACCACAATATTGCACACATATTTTGGCACCCGTCTGCCCTTAGTTCAAGGAAGTTCATTTGTATATTTGGCGCCTGCATTAGTTATCATGAATTCTGAGGAGTACCGGAATCTTGCTGAGCATGTAAGTTAAAAATGAAGTTATCCTAGTGAGACTTTGTTTAGGTAAATGGTTCTTTTATCTATCAGTTTTTGTATGTGTGCTAACTATAGTCTTTACATTGCTTGTCACATGGAAATTTTCTAGAAAGACCATGCTTGTTACTCATAATGTTGTGTCAATATTGTCTGCACATGAATTTTTTGATATATTATATACCTTTTACGTGCTCTTATAATAGATGATGTATTTTTGTTCATGGAAACTTTTTTCGGGTGTCCACAGAAATTTAGGTACATAATGAGGGAGTTACAAGGAGCTATAATTGTTGGATCGATTTTCCAGAGCTTCTTGGGTTACAGTGGCTTGATGTCCCTTTTGCTACGGTAATATTTGAGCCATTTACTCATTATCCATCTTGACCAGCCCCCGTTTTGTGAATTTACTTTCTAGGAGAATTTGAAAAAGCTGTGTTTCTTTTTTAAGACTCTTCCAAGAACTAATCAATATATTTAAGAACATATCCTGCAGGTTCATAAATCCCGTCGTGGTCGCACCAACAGTAGCTGCCGTGGGTTTAGCATTTTTCAGCTATGGCTTTCCACAAGCTGGTAGTTGTGTAGAAATCAGCCTTCCTCAGATACTGCTTATCCTTATTTTTACCTTGGTAGGTAACCATGTAAATGTTTTCGTGATCGTAATCTATTTTTCGTATACTACTTGTATACTGGAGTTTTCCCTTTATTTATTGAAATCTTTTCTTATTTAATAAAATAAAAAAAAGGTTTGTATTGGCATAGATAAAATATTCTCTTTTATATCAGATAGTGAGCTGATTTTCAGTTTCACCATCCAACTTATGTGTCACTTCTTTTTAGTTAGTTCCAAAAAAAATGATACCTTTCTATGTTTAGTAATAATTTAATTTTAAACTTCTCATTTTACTCTTAATGGAATGATTTATAACCACATAAATATCTATCACTTATTTTAGACCACAAGTTTCAAAACTCTTCCCTTCATTCTTAAATTCTGCGTCCAGTCAAATACCATCACGTAAATTGGGACGAAGGGAGTATTATTTTCTTTCACTAACTTAGTTTCATCACTTCTCATTGCAGTACCTTGGAGGAATATCCATTTTTGGTCACCGAGTGTTTCGTGTATATGCAGTACGTATTTTCTGCTCTTCCTCTTATTTTTATCTTTTTGCCTTCATAGAACAAGAGAATATTAGTCAATTTAGGTCCAAGAGAATATCCGGTGGTCTAACAGATAGAATTATTGCAGGTCCCTGTTAGTGTTATAATCATTTGGGCATACGCATTTTTCCTGACAGCTGGTGGCGCATATAACTTTAAGGTTTGTAGCTCCGACATACCGAATTCCAACATCCTTATTGATGCTTGCCGAAAGCATGCAGATACAATGAGGCACTGTAGGACTGATGTCTCCAACGCTATGAGAACTGCTGCGTGGGTCAGGATTCCTTACCCTTTCCAATGGGGTATACCGGCCTTTCGGTTACGGACTTCAATCATTATGGTCATTGTGTCACTAGTTACTTCCATTGACTCGGTGAGTAATCAGTGACCCTGTGTAAAGGTGTCGTTTATGGTATTGAAACTATTCTAGTTAGGTATTTCACTAACTTAGAGTTCTTGTTTTCACAATTTTGGCACTTCTGGCATATCTTCTTCTTTACTCCCTCGGTCTCAATTTATGTGACACTCTTTCATTTTTAGTCAGTCTCATTTTACCCTTAATGAAATGATTTATAGTTACACAAATATCTATAGCTTATTTTAGACCACAAGTTTCAAAAGTCTTTCTTTATTTCTTAAACTCTGTGCCTAGTCAAATTCCTTCACATAAATTGGGCCGGCGGGAGTATAACTTATCGTTATAGAAAAAATAATCTTACTCTTTCTTTTCTCTATGCTGACAGATTGCATTTCACCAGTAAGATAACCTATGAAGATAAAAAAAAAAACAAGAATGGGTTAATATGAACTTCCTTCTTTGTTGTTTTTGGTTCCTCCGAATTTTTCATGTTGCTTAAAAAAATAAAGTAAAAAAGAAAGAAAATCATCTCTCTTTTGTAGCCTCAACATCTTCAAGAATTCAAGACCAAATATTTCAGATACTATCTGTTGGTGCCATAGACCCTTGTGAGGTAAGGCTGCGTACAATAGACCCTTGTGGTCCGGCCCTTTCCCGGACCCTGCGCATAGCGGGAGATTAGTGCACCGGGCTGCCCTTTTTATTTGTTGGTGCCATAACAGAGTTTGTTTGAGTTGTAAACTCATTAAAATTTGCACATTGTAGATTGGAAGTTATCATTCTGCAGCAATACGAATGAATTTGAAACCCCCGACCCCAGGTATAGTCAGCAGGGGGATTGGTCTGGAAGGTTTCTGTAGTGTATTGGCTGGACTTTGGGGAACGGGTACTGGGTCAACAACTTTGACAGAGAATGTACACACTATCAATGCAACAAGGGTAGCAAACCGAAGGGCTGTACAGCTTGGAGCAGCTCTCTTAATCCTCCTTTCCTTTGTAGGTATGATTCAGCAATGACTTCATCACTGAAATTGGAGAAAAGCTTATCCTAATCCTTCTTTTTTCTTATTAATAAGTAATCTGATCCTGTTCCAAAGGATGCTGTATTATCTGTTTTGGCTACTATGGTGTATTATCCTCATCATTATATCCTGGTGACTCAACTTTCTCTTACTATTTTTCAAAAGTGTGTATTTCTGCATGCATGAATGTAAAGTAAAAAGGATATTTGGTTCAGTTTGCTTCTGTGGAAGTCCCTATACTTGTTAGATGAATGGAAAGTGGCATTGCAAGATTTTCTCCGTCTCCATTCCCCTTTACAATGCAGTACTGGTCCCCATGATGTTTGCTAATAAACGTGAAACCCGAAAGACAGCAACAACAACAACATACCCAGTGAAATCCCACAACGTGGGGTCTGGAGAGGGTAGGGTGTACGCAGACCTGATATTTTGCAGTTCAACCATTATACAGACTCTCATCAATGGAACATGTAGCATTAGTCGATAAGTTTCAAGTGCTATGTTCATTAGCCATATGTGAGTGCAGGGGCGGATGCAGCTTATTGTTATCAAGTTCATATGAACTCGGTACTTTTGATGCGAAGCATAAATTCATTTGTAAAGAAACACTAAAATGCAATAAATAGTAAATATGAATCCACAACTTTAAAAATATACGGGGTCAATGCTAAGAACTTTAAAGGTTGAATCCATAAACCTTAAATCCTGGATACGCCTCTGTGTGAGTAGAAACCAGATTGCCTTGGTCTATTCTTGTAGATACTGAACATTTATTTTCTTTTTATTTGCTTCTTTTAAGATGAAAACTACCTAGACGATGCCTTGCCACACCTTTGAATAGCTGGCAAGTTCGATAGAAGAGACATCTAACCTCTTATTTTCTTTTTTACTGTGGTAGGTAAAATTGGTGCTATTCTTGCATCTATACCACAAGCGTTGGCAGCCGCGGTACTATGCTTCATATGGGCTCTTATTGTGGCTCTAGGTCTATCAACATTGCAGTATACACAAAATGCAAGTTCCCGAAACGTTATAATTGTCGGTGTATCCTTGTTCTTTGGTTTATCGGTCCCCGCTTATTTCCAGCAGTATGCACCAGAGACCGGGCTAATCTTGCCTGGCTATCTAATTCCTTATGCAGCAGCATCCAATGGACCAGTCCATGCTGGGAATGCACAAGTAAGTTCATCTTAAAAAACTTCTGTTATTGTCCTTTAACTCTCACCCACATGCTGTACTCGCCTTTTTTCTCTTGGATTTGATAAAACAAGCATATGGTGGGCTTATATGATGTTTGTGTTGAGTTTATATAATGATGTTTGTGTTGAGTTTACCAAAATATAATTTTGGGAGAATAGCATTTTTGGTCCCTCAATTATTGGTAAATGCTGATTTTGGTCCTTGTGATATGACTCGACACATTTAACCATCAGTTAACTAAAATGTATGGTTTTAGTCCCTTTATGTAGGAGATATGTTATATTTTTAATACTTTTAGAAGTATATTACCCTAAAATATGTAGTATAAGTACAAGTTTAACATAACACATAGGTAATTAGACAGTGGAGAACAATTAATAATTCTGAAAGTTTGTGAATATTTATAAGCAAAGGGATCAAAAGTGCACATTTCAAGTAATTGAGGGTTAAGTATGCCTAGTCAGATAACACAACAACAACAAACCCAGTGTGGTCTCACAAGGTGGGGTCTGGGGAGGGTAGGATGTACGTAGACCTGACCTCTAATTTTAGTCAGATAACACGACTAAAATTAGAATTTATCCATAATTGAAGGACCAAAAACCCTTAAATTTTTTATACAGAAGTGGAATATGGAGAATGCAGTAGTGGTCTGAAGTTTGACAAAAACAATGTACCATTTGTGCAGTATACAGCCAACACTAATGACGATCAATCGAATGGTTCTCCTGTAAACTCCTTAACAATTGCATGCAGTTTGATATAACATGGAAAATGTGTACAAGAACGTGTTACCATAGAAAATGTACTTTTTACTCATTTTCCTTCTAAATTTGGCAATGAACTAACATCTCGTTTCTTCCTATTGTGTTGCTGTCAGTTCAATTTTGCAATGAATGCACTTCTGTCGTTGAACATGGTGGTTACACTATTGGTGGCATTCGTATTAGACAACACAGTCCCTGGTAGCAGACAAGAACGAGGGGTTTACGTTTGGTCAAAGGCTGATGACATAATGACAGATCCGTCTTCACTTTTAGACTACTCGTTACCAAGTAGAGTAGCAAAACTTTTCCATTGGGCAAAATGCGTCGGCACATGACTTGCTGTTGCTGCATGCCAAACTTCAGGGAAGAAACTTATTGAGGTTCAAAGCATAGCTTAGAAAACATACATATTTTATCATTTTATACACAAGGAGGTTACAGATTTCACCAAAATATAGCATTGTCTCTGTAATTGTGAAAGAACCAATGAGGTAATCCCATATTCAACAGTTCATTCATTCTTATTTTTTATACAAAAATGTAAGTTTTATTTTTGGTTATGATGAATGGAAGAGTTATATTGAAATACTCTTGCAATGGAATGGTAACCAGCCTTTGGATGGAAAATTTCCCTGTTTGGTTTGTGAGAAAATGATTCGAAAAAGCCCTGGGAGCTTTAGTCTAGTCGTAACAGTGCAACACGTGATGTGTGAATTAAATGCATGCCATAGGTTAACTCTATCGTAAAATCCTTGTATTTAGGCGGAGAAGGATAGAAAAGTGGACCCAATATCACCGAGTTTCAAACTGTGTGCCAATGGCCCCAGGAGATTTCTTGATTACAAGAATAAAAAAAATATATCTACTTTCTCGTGTTCCTCTTCAATTCCCTCACTTTGATAAAAACTTGGATAAAGGAACTTCTTGTTAAGAAACTCATGCTTTACAATGTTATCAAAATTGAAATTGGATTAGTCACATGCTCGAACCTTACTATAGACAAAAGCAACAACAACATACCCAGTGTAATCCCACAAGTGGGGTCTGGGGAGGGTAGATTGTACCTTACCTTCTGCCTTGGGAGGTAGAGCAAGGCAGAGAGGTTGTTCCCGAAAGACTCTCGGCCTTGAGATTACTATAGACAAAAGTCTGGTATTTAAATGGAGAAGGATAGAGAAGCGAGCCCATTATCCGCCGAGTTTTGAATTTCAAAAAGTTATAAAACTGAAACTTTTCATGGATTAGTCTCACTGACTCTATATAATTGCCATCCTTAATACATTTAACAGTAAAGAACTTGTCAAAGATGGTTCTGGGACACTGTTTACTAGTAGTTGATGTTGCTCTTGCTACCTTTATTCTTCTCCTGCATTTACAAAATCCTATGAACCTTGATATCAACTTTCTCGCTATCCCTCTCTTTCTATCTATCTCTCTTTCTATCTATCTATCTATCTATCTATCTATCTATCTAGTAGAAATTGATCTTTTCTTTTGAGAATCTTGGATCAGAGCACGTAAACTATGATTCGGTGTGAGAAGATTGTCCTTGAGCCTTAAATTTGTCATTGGTGATGTATCTCTTCCAGTCTTTAGCCATTCCTCTATAGCTTCTAACTCATATGAAAATCCATCAGCTGCAACATGTGGATTCTTCATCACTTCCTGCAACCAAAAATATCAAGAATTAACTTGAAAATCCAAGTCTTTAAAAAACTACTCTTATTTAAAAAAGAATTGAGAAAAAGTTGATTTGAAATGATGAATATGAGGGTCAAAAGTGAACTATGATAGTCAAATAGAGCGTGTTTCGTATGACACAAGTCATTTCTCATGAAAAATGTCTTCCTTAGAAAGTATATATCATCAATCAAACACCAGAAAATGACTTTCTTGTCGAAGTCACTCTCGTACCAAACACACCCTTAAAGTAATGTAAATGTTGGGATAGACAATGAACCTGGAAAATGGGGCAAAGGAAGAAATTGGGGAACTCTGCTGAGTCTTCCTTATCATCTACATGTCTTCCATTTGCCACAACACATTCACCATTTGCTACTATTTCATCAGCTAACTTCTTCACTTTCTCTATTTCTCTTGCCAAACTAGTCATGTTTAACTCCTTATTTTCATGAATGGACAAACACTTTATACCTATTCTTCCAAGCTCCAGTGCTACATCCAATGGCCACTCTCCGTCGATCGGATCAAGCACTTCAATAAGCTTAGTCTGGTCCATCATAATCGCCTCCTCAACAAGCCCAGCCCAGTTTCTTCCAGTCAGAATCTGTAAGACTAAGTTCCCATAAGCCCGGATATCTGATCTTATATCTGATTTATCACAGGACAAAGGTGTCCTAACACCATGGATTTTCACCACATTGTTACGATCAAGAAGGATTTTTGAAGGGTTGAGGTTGCCATGAGTCACAGGCCTCGGCTTGGCCCGGTGGAGGAAGCACAGGCCCGTACAAACGTTGGCTACAATGCATATCCTAGCTTGCCAGTTTAGACCCTTGTTTCTCCTTTTAGAGCCTCTCTTGCCTGAGAAGAGAATGTCTCTTAAGCAGCCATTATGCATATACTCGAACACGATGCACCTTAACTCAGAGCAATATCCTATCATCGATAGTATATGCGGATGCCTTATATGGCTTAAGAGCTTCACCTGCATCAGATTTTTTCGGGTTCAGATATGTAATGATATTATTTTCGTGATATTTTACCAACTCTTTATGATTTAGAGAGAAAAGAGTCAATAATACCCCTATAATATACGAAATATCTTAAGTCTGCTCTTCGCTATTCATTGGGGCCACTCATACCTTTGCCGTTAGCAAATTCTCTCGTATTTGCCTTTGATTCTAAAGGAGCTCCAAGTTGATGGTAATTTTAAACATAGTCAAAAGTAGAATGGTAAAGTTTAACATTTTTTCCTCGAAGTATTTTGACACGTGATATCCACTGCTTCATGCTCGAGCTCCATTAAAGTTAACGGCAAGTACGAGACGATTCGCTAGCGGCAAGGATAATCGTCACAAAGTACAACACGGGGGGGGGGGGGAGGAGTTAAATATAGATATTTCATATAGTAAAGGAGTAAGTTTTGACCATTTCCCTTAATTTACAGAAGGGTAATAGTTAATGTGCCAACTTTATATTGCATATAAAGAAATAAGTGAAGTACCTTAGCATTGAAGGTGTCTTCAGAGTCAACATCTGCAGAACTATAAAGTTTGATTGCAACTGATGTGTGATGAAGCTTAGCTTTATACACATCAGTCCAATCACCACCAGATTTCAACCTCATACGATCCGAAAATCCGTCTGTGGCTTCTCTGATCTCTGCAGCACTAAACTCCTTGTACTCGAACCTCGGTTCAATCAGCATTGTAGCATTTCCAATCGCGTCTTTTTCCCTACAAAACTCTATCCTTCGTCGTAGAACGTCTCTTTGCTTTCTGAACTCTTCAATGTCCTGAAGCGTATCCATTCTTTGCTTCAATACTTTTTCCACTTGGACCTCAGCACGCGATCTTGCCAACGAGGATATCTGCATCTTGTTGGATAACTCACGCTGTAGTTCAAGAATCGAGCTGAGTTTTCTCTTTGTGACCTCAACTTCATTGTGAAGTTCACTCAGCTCGTCTTTTGTAGCGTCTGACTCTCTGTTTAGATCAGCCTTTCGCGCGATTTCATCATTTATGCAGCCATCATTTTCCTCAGCCTATATAAACATATAGCAAAATTTTCTTATGTAAATTACAAATTGAAACAAAATTAGCCTAAGTATAAGATTTTTTGGCCATGGTTAGTAAAATCGTAACCACTTACTCTTCTAGTACATAAAGTGATAGCCCATTGAGCCTTAGCTTGTCCTTCAACATGGGCTTTTGCTTCTTCTCTGCTTACATGTATTGCTTCTTTTATCTCCAGAAATTTGATTCTCAAAGATTCTTTCTTTTCTTGCACAGTCTAAAATTTGAATATAAATCAGTCTTCATGAGAAAGAAATTAATGCAATGAGGATATATAATTTTTTCACCTACTAGATAATATCAATTGTTATGCGCCTAAGAGTGTGTCATGACGGTCGGTGAAGTTGGCAAAAATCATGGGGTGGTTCAAATCCTAGCAAAGACAAAATCGCCAAGTGATTTTTTTCTAAACGGTAAGTGGTTTCTTTTCCATAAGTCTAAAATTTGGTGGCAAGAATTATCCTGTACCTGTACTGATGGGTGATAGCAAGTACCCAAACGAAAAGTATAGTTGGGCCAAATAGAAAAAGATTATAACCAGAGGGCTTCATATATTTAAGAATGATAACCAACAGTGTATACTAGTTAGTCCTATCACTATCACAAAAATTCTGATGTCAAACTGAGCAAGATAATAAGAATTTAAAAGAAAAATAAATAAAGATAACGGAAGCCAAAGTTGACTTGTCAAATATAAAAACCTATTTTGCAACTACTCCAAAATGATCATAGCCATTATTGAGATTAACTTTTATACATCAATAGCGTAAAAGATTTTTTATATAACCAAGTCATATAAAATATACGTATAAGTAACCGTGTATAAAAATTGAGATTAACTTTTATATACTCACAGTGTAAAAAAATTCTTACATAATCATGTCACGTGAAAAATAAGTATATATAGGTAACCATATATAACAAAAAATTGACATCAGTTACTTAAAGAATAATGTGTTACTTGATACAACACGTTAAAATATATGATGGTATAAAATTCTTTGCTTTGTTAGAGTATATAAGTCAAATAGTAGGAATTTATATAAAAAGTATCTCTACTTACCATATTTTCTGCCATAATAAGCTCTGTAATGTTCTTCTGGAGAGTCTCATCAGCAACAAAATCATCAATTTTATCAACATTTGAAGATAATAACTGACACGTATAATTTTCAATTTCTTCTTTATACTTTTCCCATTGATCAAATGAGCCATTGCTTGCTGATGAAGAAGGTGAATCACATTGATTTTTCATTTTTGAACTATTTTCAGGGAACATTTTTACAACCAAATCTCTAAAACTTCGCCTCATTGATCTTGATTTTGCAACCATTAATCCTTGATCATCGTCAATTAATCCTTCATTATTTCCTTCCCTTAGAAAAATCAATTTCCCACTACATGTAATAAATAATTCACAGAATTCTGGCTTCTGTCTATGCACAAAATATGATCCACTTATTGCACTTCTTGATTTCCTACAAAACAATAAAATTACATAAATGTTTTTAAAAAAATCTTGAAATTAAATAATAAAAATATTCATAAAAAGGGGTTTTTTTGTTTTTGTTTTTTTGTACCATGATGAAGTCTTCATGAAAGTCAATGACATGACTAATTTGGTTATCCTTAGACCAGAGATCAAATCCACCATAAAATTTTGAATGGATTCATCATATCTTTCAATCTTGATTGCTTCAACTTTCACCTATAGAAACAAAAAAAAATGATTTCTTTGTTAAGAAAGTATCAAAACTTGTTTAAAAAGTTATAAAGAATCATCAAAGCATATACATTTCCACAAAAAACTTTGTATCTCGAAAGTATCTTGTGATCTTTTGCTTCTTCAAACTTTTCAAGATCCTTCAATTTCTCCTCATTCACTGAACCTGCTGGTAGCTTTCCCACTATACATAAAAAAGAATAATGAAAAAAAGGGTGTATGAATCAATCAAGTAAAAAGAAAAAAAAGAGTGAATTATAAATAAGACTTACTTGGTGTAATAACATAATCTTTACATATGTTATTAGAAGCATAAAGAATAACAATGGTGATTGAATTTGAAGACCATCTTTTGAGTGCCCATTGTAAAGTTAAAAAACCATCATGAATATCTGAATTAATTGCTACATAGACCTTGTTATCTAACTCTATCTCCATAGCCATGGCCAAGAAAAATGACTTAAGAAATAAAAATTCTTGATATTTGTATGGTAGTCTTAAAATTCATCACACGTACAAAAAAGTCTTAAAAAGGTATAGAGTGTGAAGCACATGTGAGAAAATATATACTCCTATAAGTAAAAGAACAAGTAAGCTATGGCTTTTTGAAAATCTTGTGTTTTTTTCTTTAAGGGGAAGATTTTCAAACGAGAAGAGAATAGGAGGACTATTTGGCTTCTATATTGTTGTGTCTAAGAGTCAAGACAACAAAATTTCTTTTATTTTTTTGGGTTTATAATATTTTTAGTCCCTTAATTATTGGGCAAGTTTGAATTTTAATCCTTATGATATCTGATTAAATATATTTTATCTTTAATTAATTAAAATGGGTACTTTTGATCATATTGCTTGTGAATATTCACAAATTTACCATAATTACTAATTGTTTCACCACTTAATTATTCATGTGTATATATTATGCTTATATTGTTACTCTATATTTAAAGTAATATAGTTTGATAAATAATCAAAACATAACATAGTTTTTAGATAAAGGGACCAAAATGTGTATTTTACTTAATCAAAGTTAAATATGTTAAGGCATATATTAAGGACCAAGAGCATAATTTATCAATAATTTAGGGACTGAAATATTATTATCCCTTTTTTGGTTTTGGACTTTTGGTTTAGGCTTTTAGCGGTGATAGCAAAGCCGGGGCCAGATTGATGGTACTTGATTTGATTATTGAGATTTGGAAAATTTCATGGATATTACTTTAGACTTGAGAAGATTTAATTTATAATTAACATTTAATGTGATTGGTTAAAAAGGAGATTAGCTCTATGACGTTTGATACATGCATATCCGAGGATATTCTTTGCGGGTAATTTACACCTACCCTACTATATTAATTAATGAAAACTACCTTTTTAGTGGGAGACAAGTCAACTTTTTGTTGGCGTCAATTTATTCATATCTGATGTTTATACCAATTAATATCACTTAATAGTTGTTACGTGATAATATTCTCACTAATTTTGAACTATAAAAATTGAATTACATAATTTAATATAAATATTAAGTGTGAATAAGTAAAAATTTTTCCCTAAAAAGGGATCTTTTAATAAGATTCTAATAGAATGATGGAGTTCATTACTTTATCAATTTTTTTGTAAAACGCGGCTACGTGGGCTATTTTATTAGTTAAAGGGTGTGGAAGGTACAGAACAAAAAAGGAAATGAAACTAATCTAAAGCAAAAAGTTGGAAAAGGAAAGATAAAAAGAAACCCTAATTTAGAAATCTCAGTTGAGCTGTCGATCTGCATTTGAGTTGCTGAATTGAACTTGAGTTTTGCTCCTCTGGATTTCGGTTCCACGATGGTGCCCGTTTGTGGACGGAATCTTGAAGATGAAGCATTGGTTGAGTACGTTCTTTTCTCTTTGAGTCGCATCATCTGTATCTTGTTGGACTTTCGATTTGTACGATTGCATCTGTCTTCATTGCAGTTGCCCTTCATATGGACTGGTCTTTAACTTTTTTTCTTTCAAATCGCTTTCTTTAATTTTTGTCCTTTACAAGCTAAAGTATCCTTGTTCAACCTTTCGACTGGAATTGCATCATTTAGACTTTTAAAAGATGACTCCAACCTTTCGGTTGGAATTATATCATTCTGACACTTAGAGTGACGACTGAAACCTTTTGATTGAAATTACATCACTCGGACTTTTGAATCACGACGGTAATTTTTCGTCCGAAATTACATTTCGGCTAAAAGGTTGTTGTCACGATTCAAAAGTTTGAGTGACGTAATTCCAGCCGAACTGCTACAATAGCCATTCCAAGTGTCAAAGTGAAGTAATTTCGGCCGAAAGGTTGCACTCGTCATTCAAAAGTCATTACAGCATTCTAACACTTAGAGTGATGACTGCAATCTTTCGAATTGAATTACATCACTCAGACTTTTAAATGACTACTGCAACCTTTTGGTCGGAATTATATCATTCTGACGCTTGGAGTGATGACTGCAACCTTTCGGCCAAAATTACACTCTAAGTTTCAAAATGATGTAATTCCGACGGAAAGGGTGTAGTCATCATTCAAAAGTCTAAATGATGTAATTCTGGCCGAAAGGCTGCAGTCGCCACTCCAAGCGTCAGAGTGATGTTATTTTGGTCGAAAGGTTCACCCATCTACAAAATAAGACATTCCGGGTTCTAACCCAGCAGAGCAAAAACAACAACTATTTCACAAAGCAAAGTTTATAGAAACTAGCCTATGCAAAGTTACATAGACACTATCCCTTAAGGCATAGTTTCGTGGGATAACTTAATTCTGCAGAACTATATCGGATAAGGCAGTCTTAATTTCTACAGAACTATGCCTTAAGGCATAGTTTTTATGTAACTTTACCCCCGAATAGGCATAGTTTCTATGAAACTTTTGCCTTGCAAATTTTATTTTGACTCTGCTGGCGTTCGAACCCAGAATATGAACTTCGTTTCTTGTTTTTTTCCGTGTCAGGATATTTTCGACCACTTTTTTGTTACTTAAAGTACCGAAGGCAAAAATTAAAGACCAGCACTTTGAGGGGGCTGGGGGAAAAAAAACTAAAGACCACCCCAAAATAGAGGCATTCCTGCGAATTGCCCAATTTTTCGCCCTCCCTTATAGATCTATTATGCTTTGTAGCCTGCTGTATTTTATTCGTATTGCGGTGTTGAAAATATGCTCTGCTGCTATTTTGCTTATCTCTGACTATCTTGATTTGTCTCTGGATCTTTATGTGCATTAAGAAATTGTGTGTTTCAATTTTGTGCTCATACATCTTCTGCTGAACATTTGTTATCCTCCTCTCTGACTTGTCTGCTATTTTATGTTGGCATGTTATTTCTCCATTAGCTTAGAATCGGTACTTGTACCTGCAAAATGAAATAACTTGTTAGAAAAAACAACCTCCTTCCTACTCTCCTCCTTTAGGACTTGAGTAGAAGGTTTCACTTTCCCCTTATTTTCTCTCATCTGATGCATTGTTGGATTCTTAAATATGGCTTTGCTAGCTTGTCATTGTTGACACTTCTTCTCTCTTGAGCTTCAAGTTGCTGTAAGCTATTAGCTACCACCTCTCCATTGTCTAGAGCCAAATTAGTGAGCAAATATGCTAATTTATTGCCTTCCCTATATAGATATTATGATTGTTCTACCTTTCACAAGTCTCCATGCTTCTTCAATCATAGTTATTACTTGCCAGGGAACCTCCCATATTTTCTGTATAACATTCCCAAGCAACAAAGAGTCAGTTTCCAGGACATTAGATTCTAGTGATGTCCTTGTATGTATCTCAAAACTTGTATAATGGTCATGATCTCAGTCTGAGTACTGGTGTTGGGATCCTCCATTTCTTTAGCTTGGGCATGCAGTACATCACCCTATTCATCTCTAATATAAAATTCCCCATGAACTTCTTTTAGGATTCCCTCTCGAGGCCCTATCAATTTGATTTTGACTTATCCATCCTCTAGAGCTTTCCATAACACTTTAATGATCTTCACTTTTGGCTGATATTTAGAGATTGCTTCCACCACTGTAGTCCATCTATAAATAATATATTTGTAATTCTTTCTTTTCACCTTCAAGAACATAACCTGTGTATGCATTACCTGATATACCAATTTCATGTTTGAGATTTTGCCTTCATGTATTTCTTCTCTTTCAGAGTTCTCAACCTGTGATTGCGGGCACAACTTGAGAAATATACTTCACCTTTTGTCCTTCTGTCAAATCTCATCACTTGTTTATAAGCTGTGTAATATGGTTATTTATACTTATCCCAACTGGCCAAGAAGTGTTTCCATAAAAATTGTGCAGTTGGTGCTTTCATGAACACATGAGAAATATCATCTATCCTTGGATCTTCATAACAAAAGCATCTAGATGGGAATTGCATTCCCTAACTCTTCAATTTATCATCCAGGTGTAGCTTATATTTTTCAGAATCTTCATAGAAAGAAAGAGATTTTAGAGGGTAAACCTTTAATCCACATCTGTTTATACACCTTGCAAGATTCATTCATCTGCCTTAGTAATTGAAATGCAGATCCTAGTGAGAAATTTTCCCTAGTATCCATCTTTCAGAAAGGTTTGTCTGCTCCCTTTGCTTTTATTGGAGGGTCAATATTGGCCAGAATATGCTCTGTCGGTTCCTCAGGTAAAAGTCTTCTTAACATGTTTCCATTTCATTCTCCCATCTCATCAGCTTCCTTCATTAAGAATTATTGTAGGCCCTCATCGGATATGGAATGGGAACATGGACTCATTATATGGACTTGGACAAATCCTCACACTACAAACTAGCTTTTGGGGTTG
The DNA here is from genome assembly GCA_029783415.1 of Anisodus acutangulus. Lineage (NCBI taxonomy): Eukaryota > Viridiplantae > Streptophyta > Magnoliopsida > Solanales > Solanaceae > Anisodus > Anisodus acutangulus. The sequence goes on from CM056502.1 coordinate 39,050,214, forward strand.
AGTTAGGTCCAAGATCCATTCTTTACGTAAATATAAAATCTGGTGGTGTAATGAAATAAAGAGCCCTTAAACCTGTCCAATTATCCAGCAATAAGAATTGCCTTGTCACCATATTTCTTGCTCAACCTCATCTCTGCATTTAATCATCTTCCTCCATACATATGTTCCTGCCTTTCCTAGAGCTAGAACTGCATGATTCTTCTTCAAATATTTGTTACTCGTGAAATTTCTCCAAAGGGATGGCTTGGTTCTCATATTCCACTACAACTTTGCAAATAGAACTTTAGAAACATCTTGCAAACTCCTGAACCCCATCACCCCTTCCTCCTGTGTGGATGACATAAAGATGTCCATTTCACCCACTGTTTACTAGAGTTTTCAACTGAGTTGCGCAGATTTTATTTGATTTATTTTACAAATTGGATGATGAAAACGTTATACCACGTTATAATTTCAGAACTTGTCTTTTTAATTATGAAGTATAAAAGTGTAAGCCAAGAAAATAAAAGAACGAAATCTGTCACTTAGGCAGTTGTTGTAACTCCATAAGCGCATTTCATTTGATTTAATATGAATTGGACGATGGAAAACCCCCACACTACAATTTTAGAACTTATACTTTTTAGCTCTGAAGTATTAAAATGGAAGTGAAGAAAATAGAAGAACGAAATCTATTAACAATTGATCTAACTTTGTAAGTGAATTTTATTTATTTTAATTTGTTATGGGTTGAATGATTACTATTTCAAAGCTTATCTTATTTAGCCGCCCTTTTGATATTACATATGAAGGATTATGCTGTTAATATATTCTTTTTTTAACTGTAATAGACTAGGAATGAAAGAGAAAATAAAAAAGATTATTAGACAATCAACTGTTACAAGGATGAATTACAATTGAATTATCTAATCAACTATAAACCCTTCAAGCTGTAACAATGACCTACAACAACAATGAGAAAGAAGAAGAAAGAGACTCGACCTGAGTTGTTTGTTTGTAACTAATGCTTCTATATGCTCCTGACACTTGTCCCACTTATTAGTCATGAGCAAGGCACGTGTTCCTCCACCTTAAACGCCGAACCCTATTTCCCAATTCATTTCCCTAATCCGTCTAATATTTTCTTGATATTTGCATGGTAGCCTTTTGTTGGAAATTTATTAATATGGAATTAAGTTTATCCCATTATTTATGACTCGGATAATTGGGGTCCCGCACGTCGGAAATGTCGTTTCCACACGTGCAATCTTAGTGCCAAGTATTGTAAATTTCGTTAATGAAAGAGATATTGGTATGTAAGTGAAATGTTTGAGGCATAGAATGATGGAAGATTATTGGCTAAATAACAAGTGTTCCACGTTGGTAAACGAAGGAAGGATTGTGCGAAGTATAAGATGGAACGGGTTGGAAAGGGGCGCGGAGCTGAGAAGGGTCGTGGCGCCTCCCGGATTGGGTCGCGGCTCCCTGCTTGCAGCGCCGCAGTGCTAATTGTCTGTTTGGCCACTGGAGTCGAGACGCCGCGACTCTAATGTTGCAGAGCCGCGACGCTTCCCAGGCAGTGAGTGCTCGACGGAAGTACAAAAGTTTAGCTGATTATGGAGAGGTTTTGGAGCATTAACATGATATTTTTTCCTCCATAACTCAGCCATCAGCCATTATTTGGCTGCATTAGTTGGGGGTTAAATGTCATGCATTACATGGCAATTGAATGCCATTATGAGGCATTTGAAATGCCATCTTGCACACCTATAAATTGAGGCATTTGGCTCAATTCTATAGAAATGAACAGAAATGCACACAATATATATACAAGTATACAACACCACAAAGAGATCAGTTTTCCTGATAAACAATCTTTCTCTTAGCAATCTTCATTGTTCGTGTTCTTCGCTAATGTCATTTGTCTAGGCTTGACACATTTGATAGTTTGTTGTTTTATCTTGAAAAACTATTGTCCACACTTTCGTAAAGTCTATATACGGGGGCAATCTTGTCTTAAAGACAGAGAGTCATCTCTCGACTCAGCCGGTGGTGTTGTGATTATCTAATTGGTTGCTAAGTGTTTCAGGTGTGAACTAGAATCTCAAAGGACTATAACCGTTCGGATTCTCAGCGGATCTACAAGCCACAAGTGTAGCAGTTCATGTTCTTGTATTTTCGAATACAAGATCCATATTTGAAGTTTCAATTCAAGATCAAGAGAATGACAACTTCTTGTTGTAATCTTTGTAGTTTATCCTTTCGATCACTGTAATAGTTATTTACTATTCCGTACATGCTTTACATATTCAACAATTTTAAGACAAGATAGTATTAGTGATCGAAAGATGTGTGCCAGCAGATATGGTCCCAAATATGATTGTGGTTTTCTTCTTGAAAACAGTTCTGTTAACAGTTCAAACACTGTCTCTGTCAACAACCGTGCTTTCAAATCTGGTCCTAGTTTTGGTTCTCTCTTTGGCAGCGATTTACAAACTGCATTTTCGTCAAAGGTGGGATCTCTGGATCTGATGTTGAGCTTCAAGATACTGCTGATAGTCATGCTAGTACGATTAAAGATCAAGGACGAATTGGTGTCACCGCTCTCGATGGTGGTGGAAACAAGTGCCCACGAGAGACTGAGGATGTCAACTGGGACAAGAGGAGAAGGCTAAAAATGATGTTCTATCATGTAGCAAAAGGCCTATATCTTTCCCCGACAAAGGATCCTAATTATGGTAAGGAAGATGTGGACACCTAGAATCCAAAAGGTTAAGTTAATTATCCTTCCTTATCTATAATGTGTTTAGTTAATATCTGAATACAAGTGTGTAAAGCAAGGCTAGGAATATGAAAGTGTTTTCATTAAATACTTATATTCCCTACACTCTAAAATCAGATATTGAATCTCATTCCTTCTCGGTTAAAGATTTGGACTATTGTAAACAAAACTTAAAAGATCCGTTCTTTTGGGTGTAATTATTAAAAGTGTGTAAAGTATGTTCGCACATACGAAGGATAGAGATCCACTGACTGTGCGAAAACTGTTACCACTCTTAAGTAAGCGTCAAAAATTGTCTGGGCACCAATCTCAAAGGAAGAAGACTGAAAGCTAATGGCTTATCTTCAGACGTTGAACCTGACACACTATTTGACATAATATCCTTCATTTGATGGGATGATATTGGACACTCAGTCGTACAAAGCCTACGGGCTACTGGAGTGGGCCAGAATTCATTTGATAGGATGATATTGGATACTCAGTCATACAAAACCTACGGGTGATTGAGGTGGATCAGAATTTCCAGGTCTTAAATGATCTAAGGCCAAAAGAAAAGCAGAAAAGTAATAGACACCTAGTGAGGTGGGCCAGAGTTTTCATGTCTTAAATGATCTGAAAGCCAGAAGAAAGGCAGAAAAGTAATGGACACCTAATGATGTGGGCCAGAGTTCCAGGTCTTAAATGATCTGAAGGCCAAAAGAAAGGCAGAAAAGAAATTGGACACTCAGTCTGCCAAAGCAACTAGAGTGGGCTAAAGTATCCAGATCACATATGATCTGGTTACGCCCTAACCACAGACAAGATGTTGTTCATGTGAAGTCACGCCACCTCTAAAGTAGAAGGGGTTGGAGAGGTTGTCTTCAGTGGTACTTCATGGAATGAGATCACTCTAAAAGGAGGTGATACATGTCCCAAATTTGGTTTAAGGGACGCTATTGGTCAAGTTGGTTTGAGACTAGTCCAACAGGTCTGTAATAACTAAGAATGGTATAGTATGTCTATAGCTAAATGAATGATATATTTGTAATCCGTGCATCTATGCCATCATAGATTAAAACACGTTATATATAAAGTCATTCAAAAGCTAACGAAGTTGAGATTGTTGTCTTCTGTCGACATAAACCCTCAAAATGAATGTGAGGTAGGCGAAGAGGCAAAATCACTTTTCCATTCCATCAAAGGAATAGCGAAAGAAGCACCGCTCCTCTAAAACTTATCACACCTACATGGGTGATTTGAAGTTTATACAAAATAGAGCGGGGAGACAAGTACTTTGTGACCTTCATTGATGATGGTACAACATATTGCATCCTTGTTTGTTGAAAAGCAAAGATGAAGTTGTTGAAGCGGATAAGTGCTACAAAGCAGAAGTTGAAAATCAAATAAGCTTACGGATTGAGGAATTTGTAGTGATAGAGGGGGAGAATGTGAAGCATCGTTTATCAAACGTCTGCTCCTTACTCACATCAGTCTAACGATGTTAGCCAAGCGCAAAGTCGTACGCTCAAAATATGTGGGGCAAGGCGATCCTTATCGCTAATGTGATTCTCAACAGAACTACACATAAGGATAAGGAAACCCTCCGTGTGAAACATAGAAAGGATCCCACCTACAAATGTTGTGTTGTGGGGTGGCTTGGTAGATGTTGGAATACCGAAACAGGTCAAGTTGGACCTAAGACTGTAAATTGCATATCCACTGGATCTGCAAATAACAGTAGTGCTTATCGCCTTTTGGTGTCAAAGAATGCTGAATTCTTTGAGGATAACTTTCCTTGAGAAGGAAAAAGAAGTAATTGCTCGAGATTAACAAGAATCTGCAGGTGCATGATTGTCCGGAACCAGACGTTCCTGAGCTACAGGACTTGAAAGTTGCTGACTATCCGGAACTTAATGTTCCAGATCTACAGAACTCAGGGATTCTAGATGTTGAACCGAGACGGAGCAAAGAGGGGACAAAGACTTGTTCCAGGCCTTCTAGCTTGTATGGTTAAGAACGAACCATGGACAATTAACAAAGAATTGTCATCTCCAAAAGCGATGCTTTGGAAAGAAGCTACAGAGAGAAATAGATTCCATCATATAGAACCATACTTGTGTAATGGTTGACCTTACTCCGGGAAAAGAACCTTTGGGTTGTGAAAGTGGATACTCAAAAGTGAGTACAAAGTAGATGGATCTACTGACGAGTATAAGACATCACTACTTGTACATGTGCTCCCCCGTGAATAGCTTATCATCCAGCGTCATTGCAGTCTTGTGTGACATGGATGTTGAAACAACCTTCCTAACTGGAGAGTTGGAATGGGAGGATTAGAGTTGGTTTGTTGGACTGTTGGGCTTCTTCCTGAACTTTCATTTTGGTCCCTGAAATGTTTACATTTTGGTCCTGGAAGTTTCAAATGAAATAGAAATAATGAATCTGACAACATTGACTTTGAAGTTAGAAAGCCAATAGTTGAAAAACCAACAGTCTGAAAGTGGAAGTCATATTGAAACAAAAGTCTTGATATGAAAGATATGGGTATCACATATGACAACTTAGGAATTGGGATTTCTAAGACATCTAACGGACTAGTCTAACTCCAAACTCAGTTGTGAGATAGTTGACAGTCTCGTTGAAGCCACCAATGGATATGAATCATAGAACTGATTGGAATCATGGTGCACCCACATACAAGGAGCGATATGCGCAGGTCACATGTAGTTCAATGTATGTTACACACTACAACCGACCTGATATCGGCCTACAAAGTAGATCAGTTGAACTAAGGTTCACTCGTGATTCTAAAAATGATCGATAGAAGGCATTAAGTCAGATATGACGATATCTGAAATATTCGCTTATCTACGGATTATGGTATTCTGGATGTCCAGCGATTCTGGGAGAACACGGTGATGCAAACTGGACATCAGACTTGAAGAACACCAATGCCACAAGTAAATGTGTATGGTGGGTCTTGGAAAATCCTCTAAGCAAACTTGCATCGACCGATTCATGATGGAATGGAGTTTATCGCTTTATACAAAGCATGAAAGAAGTTGAGTAACTTCACGACTTCTTAAAGGACGTCCCTTATTGGGAGAAACCCGTGTCTTCAACAGTTATACATTGTGGCTAGCTGGTTGGCTTCAGGAAAGGCACGGATGACGGCATCTGGGCATATCTGTCGGAGACATAAGACCGTATGGCAGTTGGTCATCACGGGTGTCACTTTCTTGATTACTAATCAAAGGATATAGCGGACCCTTTAATTAAGGGACTACCCGAAGATCAAGAGTTCTGTCTGTCTAAGGGAATGGGCCTGAAATCCAAACAATACGAACATTTGCGGTGGTAACCCAACCATACTGACTGAAGATCCCAAGAATTTGGTTCAATGGGAAAACTAAGCTGGAAAAGGTTTAGTTGAGCGCTTCGGTGGAAGCAAGATCACTTCGGATTACGATTTCTGTAAAGAAACATGAATCCAAAGTCGTTCACACGATAGACATTAAAGTGCTACTTGCATGGTGGGTAAATGTTAAGCTTCCAAACCTTTAACGATCCTCAAACAGTTGAGGTTAAGGTTGGAAAAATTTTTAATGATTCCTAACACTTGTGAAGTGGGGTATAACATGATACCTTTGAGGAGATCACCTATTTAAGTGCGAGGACAGGCCGTCTGAAGTGAAAACAATTAAGAATCCAAGTGTCTACGGCCATAACGGCCATAACAATAAGAAGAAACGAATAAAGGGGAGGTATTGTGTTGGTACCGTTGTCTTGGCTTACATTAAACACTGACGGTTCAAGACATCACGTTCACTGCGCAGTAAGTCCGATGGTATTCAACTAGGGAAGGTTCAAAGCGGAAGCCACCTCTCCTGATGCAATATATTTTCGCTGAAAGTAGGCACCTTGCGTGTGCGTCCAAAATCTCTTTCAAGAGGGGATTGTTGGAAATTTACCAATGTGGAATTAAGTTTATCCCATTATTTATGACTCGAACAATTGGGGTTCCGCACGTCGAAAATGTCGTTTCCACACACGTGCAATCTTAGTACCAAGTATCGTAAATTTCGTTAATGAAAGAGATATTGATACGTAAGTGAAATGTTTGAGGCATCGAATGATGGAAGGTTATTGGCTAAATAACAAGTGTTCCACGTTGGTAAACGAATGAAGGATTGTGCGAAGTGTAAGATGGAACGGGTCGGAAAGGGCTGCGGAGCCGAGAAGGGCCGCGGCGCCTCCCGGATTGGGCCGCAGCGCCGGAGCACCGCGGCCCCCCCCTGCAGCGCCGCTACGCTAATTGTCTGTTTGGCCGCTGGAGCCGCAGCTGTAATGTTGCAGAGCCGCGGCGCTTTTCAGGCAGTGAGTGCTCGACGGAAGTCCAAAAGTTTGGCTGATTATGGAGAGGTTTTAGAGCGTTACTATGACAGTTTTCCTCCATAACTCGGTCATTATTTGGCTACATTAGTTGAGGGGGTTAAATGTCATCCATTACATGTCAATTAAATGCCATTATGGGACATTTGAAATGTCATCTTGCACACCTATAAATTGAGGCATTTGTCTCAATTCTATATAAATGAACAGAAATGCACACAATATACATACAAGTATGCAACACCACAAAGAGATCAGTTTTCCTGATAAGCAATCCTTCTCTTAGCAATCTTCATTGTTGGTGTTCTTCGCTGAGGTCATTTGTGTAAGCTTTGCACATTTGATAGTTTATTGTTTTATCTTAGAAAATCATTGTCCACACTTTCGTAAAGCCTATATACGGGGGCAATCTTGTCTTAAAGACAGAGAGTCATCTCTCGACTCAGCCGGTGGTGTTGTGATTATCTAATTGGTTGCTAAGTGTTTCAGATGTGAACTAGAATCTTAAAGGACTATAACCGTTCGGATTCTCAGCTGATCTACAAACCACATGGCAATTCATGTTTTTGTATTTCGATTACAAGATCCATATTTGAAGTTTCAATTCAAGATCAATAGATTGACAACTTCTTATTGTAATCTTTGTAGTTTATTCTTTCGATCACTGTAATAATTATTTACTATTCCGTACATGCTTTACCTATCCAACACCTATTAGGTAACACATATTATTAACTAATTAGTGTCTCTTCAGAACAAAAAAAATTGATGGAGAAATAACTTTTAGAATACGTACAGTAAAACTGCATGTTTAAAGGAAAAAGATAATAGGTTACGTTGATGACCAACAGCATTAGGTAAGAGATGCATATCTTATCTATAAGTGCATTCAGTATTCGATTATATCCTAAATTCCGCTAAAAGTTTAATTTTAAAGTGTTTATCTCTTATTTACTTTTAAGATTGAAAGGCGACAAAGGTGTACATTTGTTGGATATTACAAGGATTGCAAGAAACGGAAATTACAAGTAACTGCTTATGTAAGAATTGAAATTACAATTCAACTAGAAAACTGGAAATTACAATATCACAATAAAATCGAAATTACAATTTTTGTAGAACAAGAAGACCGAAAACTGCTTTGGTTTTTGCTGAGTCGAGTGTGGCACTCTGTCCTTAAGACAATATTGCCCCGTATGTATCCTTTATACGTTCCGGACAATTCGTCTCCCAAGATAAAACAGCAATGGAACAATTGAGCAAAGGAAACTCAAAAGCTACCGTGAAGAATATTGAATAACGAAATGATGCTTGGAAGATTAGGAAGAAACTGGTTTGCTATGCTTTCTGCTTTGTGTATATTTGTGTATATCAAGTGTCCCTCAACAATGGTGTAAGGGGTGTTTATATAGGAGGAAGAGGGTTTGTTTGATGCGCTTCCATAACACCATTATTGGCCAAATAATGACCATTATGGAGGTAGTAAAGCCACCAAATAAATGGAGAAAATTGCCAACGGATTGGCCATTAGTGGAGGTATAATTCAGCCAAAATAAATGGTGAATTGAGGCCGGAAACGTTTACATCAGACCGTCGAAATCGACTTTCGAAAAACTTCAGGACCAAAGCGTACATCTTGAAACTTTAGGGATCAAACTGCACATCTGAAAGAATTACGGTCCAAACTGTACTTGACAAAGTTTCTGCCCAAAAAGATAATATCGAAGGCCCACCCACGACCCCACCTGACCGGAACCCGATCGGACGGGCAAGGCGGCGCATGGCGTGGTCTTTCCTTGAGCAAAGCACATCTAGGTCCTCCTCCTTTAAACACATGGGATACCCCTTGGGGTCCCAAACCCCAAACACATTTCGAGTCTTATATACACAACAATTCTTTCTTCCTCTACCGATGAGGGAGAATTGAACACAACACCACACTTTCCATGCTTCAAACACCTCACTTCGTGAACCAATATCTCTTTCATTTCTCAATGAAATTTGACGAATCTTGGCCCTACTGCTATTTATCTCATTACTTAGTACATCATGCATGTGTGAAGAACCGGATTCTCCAACATACGTAACACTAGTGTTTAAGCCGTTAAAGTTGGTCGGTCGCAACTCCCGCCAAAGGCTAATTTCCAACAACATTTTCACTATGTCGGCTCATCAATGATTATAAATAAATAATCGATTTTGTCGTTTTATGCTTGTAAATTTTATTTTCTTTGTCTATGGTGTTTCTCATAAACCTTGTTTAAAATATATTGTAGATGAGTATTTAGATGAAATCGAATAGCAAATGCATTTATATTTAAGACCTACATCTAAAGATGGCAGTGGATCTTGGACTCGGTCCGAATTCGGTGGATCCAGATCCGTTTTATAAGATATGGATCTTCCAAATTTGGACCCGACAGATTCAGATCGGACCGGATCTATTTCTGACGGATCGGATCTGAATCTTGTATTTGAGATCCGTATTTGGTCTAGATCCGATCCGTGGATTCATTTTTTATTAAATATATCCATAACCTAGAAGGGTGATTAGTTCTCATCATTCTAGGCTTCAGCTGGACCATGATCCCCCAACCCAAGACGATCACTTCCTATTTTTTTTTAAGGATTGGAATCCATAAAAAGAATTCAATTTGATGTACCATTAATGTAACAAGGGAGTAAATACCAATGGTCAATGTGAATATTGTCTGTAAATGAAAATGAAATTTGAACTTACTTTACTAAGAGTCAAATTCTGCGACTTTGCGAGACTATTTTACATGAGAATTATCAAGTAAACACAAACCATTAAGAGGATATTATTGGCTTGTTAGTCTTTATAAGATTGACCAAAGCATTTGGTCAATAACTATATTTTTTAATTAGCACTACTAAAACTTTCTCCAAATTAAACGGATAAACAATTTCATCAGAGTAGTTCTTGTCCGATAAAAATCATCCGCCATGCTAGGAGTGATATTGTTCTTGCACTGTGCCATGTGTTAGGATATGCATGAATTGAGATCACCAATTGTGCATTTATGAAGCTTATAAATTCACCAATCCAACAATTTCAAAATTCATTCCATATTTGCATTTTGATCTACAATTACTAGTGCGCTATTTTTAAATGTAAACAAAATTAAGCAACAAATACAAATTAACATGGGAAACCAAGGAAGCGACAACCTCCATAGCATTATCCAAGTTCTTGGTGGATCCATATCCGATCTGTGGATTCGATGGATTCAGATTTGGATCTGATTTTATGGACCCGATGGATGTGGATTCGGATTTGGATCTAGATCTAGTAGGATCCGGTCCAGATCCGATCCGTTGTCATCTACCTCTCTTATCTAGTGTGACTGATCACTTGTCATTTTACTAAACTTTAATTTCAAAAGAATATATCTTATTTATATTTAAATGACAGAAAAACGATAAGAATATATTTTTTCTGTGTATGTTCATCATTAATCATAATTTAGTATCCGAGCCTTTCGTTTTATGCTTGTGAGTTTGTATTAGTATAGTTTTCTTGGATTACATGTTTGCATGTGATATCAATTTTATGGAGCTTTCATAAAAAAATATCTAGAATAGATTGTAGGTGAATAATTAGGATGAAATAGAATATCGAATATACTTATATTTAAGATGTACGTCTCCTTATCTAATGTGACTTATCATCTGTCCTCTCGCTAACCTTTAATTCCAAAATGCATCTCTTATTTACGTTAATGACAGAAAGGTGATAAAAATATATATCTTTCATCTATAACGACCTCTCATTATTGATCATAAATTAATAATTGATTTTATATCTTCATATTTGTATATTTTTATTTATATAATTTTTCTTGTTAGCAATGGGGCACAAGTTCAAAGCACGTGCACAAAAACTAGTATCATTAATTTTGCAGACTGATTCTACAACCACTGCTTCCTCAGAGTTCTTCAATATGTAAAATTTAACTCATATTCTCTGCAAATTGAATATCTTGATAGCAAAAGCAAATGTGAAGGCAAAAACAACTAAGCTGCCAATGATCCTTTAAAAATACCAGTCTGACCTATTTAACTTCAGACGGGTTAGACATGTCAGTTTTCTTAAAGCAACTTCCTACCAAACTCTCACGTAACTACAAATTGCCAAAGCAAATCACTTTTGCCTCTTATTATAGTTTGTGCTTATGGGGACGCACTGCATGAAGGAAGTTTGAGCTTGATGCAAATGGTTAAAATATTGTTCTTCTAACTATTAGGTAAGCATCTCCTTTCAATTTAAATAAATATGTCTATACTGTCAATCCACCCGAGTTAGTTATATAATTCCTTTCCTGAAAGAAATTAACAATTGTCCACCACTCCACTTTCAAGATTGGGTGAGTCTTAAGTGTACTTTAGTAAGAATATGAAGGATCTAATGACCGAACTAAAAGAGATCTCACTTTTGGCGATTGAACTCGACTTTTATATCCAGATTGAAACTAAACTTAAACGTCTTTGGACCTTGCTTAGGGTCGGATTTTACTCCACTTTCACTTTCATATCAGCCAATGAGCATACATGCAACAACTCCAAGAAAATCATGTTTGAACCCGAAGTAATGTCTCAAGAATTATTCCACAGTTTTTTCGTCAATTAGTTTAGTTTGGATGTATCTAAATTGAGATGCAATCAAATCATACAAGGTCCACGAAACAGGGCAAGCGTAGTAGTATCATATCCACCGTATAGGGATACGCTGTAGAAAACAAGAAAATATGTCATTTTTTAAAATCTGGATCAATTTATATAATCTTGGAACAAAAATATATATGAAAGTTATAGGATCTTGCAGGTCGTGGAACGATGAATCTTGAGAAGAGGTTTCATATAGCATAGAAGAAGACAGCAATAATTGAAACGGCATTTTGCTTTGGTGTGACAACCACAATCATCATACCATAGAATGTAAAGTACAAGAGGGGTGATATACATGATTAACAAGTACCAAAAGGACTTGTTCAAATCCAATCATAGCATAGATGATGATACGATAAAAGACAACTTGTATGAACACGTAAGGGATTTAAATAAAAACATGCAATACTAGGAAGTTCTTATAAAACTAATGAACTTTTTATTAACTCTGAAGTTGGTATCACTACCAGAAATCAAACTTGTGTATTCTCATGTCCAAATATATTATTCTTAGTATTTATTATGCAAAATTAAAGTGTACTTATTAACAAACGGATACACTGGCAAAAAACGTGCACAAAAATAATTTCCTTCTTAAAGTAACTTATTGACAATGGGGCATGTGTTCATAGCACCTGCACAAAAACTAGCCTCATTAATTTAAAATGTGTTGGAAATTAGCCTTTGGCGGGAATTGCGACCGACCAACTTTAACGGCTTAAACACTAGTGTTACGCATGTTGGCGAATCCGGTTCTTCACACGTGCATGTTTTACTAAGTACGTAGATAACCGTAGGGCCAAGAATCGTCAAATTTCATTGAGAAATGAAAGAGATATTGGTTCACGAAGTAAGGTGTTTGAAGCATGGAAAAGTGTGGTGTGTGATCAATTCTCCCTCATCGGTAGAGGAAGAAAGAATTGTTGTGTATATAAGACTCGAAATTGGTTTGAGGTTTGGGACCCCAAGGGGTATCCTATGTGTTTAAAGGAGGGAGGACCTAGATGTGCTTCGGTTCGAGGAAAGCCCACACGCGCGCCGCGCGCCCGTCCGGTACGGTTCACGGGTTCACGGGTTGTGGATATTATCTTTTTGGGCCAGAGAACTTTGTCAGATGTACAGTTTGATCCCAGAAGTTTCATATGTATAGTTTGGTCCCTGAAGTTTCAAGATGTACAGTTTAGTCTCTGAAGTTTCCAGAAAGTCAGAATTTGAGCAGACAGAACAGAAACGCCAAGCACTCAATTCATCCATTTATTTTGGCTGAATTACTCCTCCTATAATGGCCAATCCGTTGGTCTTTCTCACAATTTATTTTGGTGGTTTTACTACCTCCATAATGGCTATTATTTTGCCAATAATGGGTTGTTATGGAGGCAGTTAAACAGTCCATCCCTCACCTATATAAACACCCCCTTACACCATTGTTGAACACACTCATAATACACGAAAATACACAATCAGAAAATCAGTTCTTCCTACAACTTTCAAGCATCATTTCATTACTCAATATTCTTCACGGTAGCTCTTGAGTTTCCTTTGCTCAATTGTTCCATTGCTGTTTTATCTTGGGAGACGAATTGTCCAGGACGTATAAATGATACATACGTGGAAATATTGTCTTAAGGACAGAGTGTCACACTCGACTCAGCAAACAAAAACAGTTTCAGTTTTTCTTGTTCAACATCTTTGTAATTTTCAGTTTTCTAGTTGAATTGTAATTTCAATTCTTACATTAGCAGTTACTTGTAATTTTCATTTCCTGCATCCTTTGAGAATCCAACAACCTTAAGACAATATCTTCTTATGGTAACTGCAATAACATGGCTGGAAATATGACCGATGTTGCTGCTACTCCTGATGCCTCTCGAAGCAACGTTGCTGCCTTCCCGCCATCGCCGCCATCGACCAAGGCAAGAACATCGTTGCCTTCATCTGCCGCCGTTGTCGCCACTATTCAAGGCGAATACACCGCTTTCCCGATCGCCGGTACTACACCTTCTTCCTCACACCACCATGATCGCCCTGAAAAATTCATGGGATCAGAATTTAAGAGATGGCAGCAAAAGATGTTGTTCTACTTAACAGTTATAGGCATGGCCCGGTTCCTTACGGAAGATCCTCCACAAGCTGGAGATGAAATGGACTCTTCGCCTAATGAAACGGGTGAAGGGGTCTTGGTATCCATGTCATTAATGGCATGAAGATGGTTCGTAACGCATGGAATCATAGCGATTTCATGTGCAAGAATTACATACTGAACTGCTTAGCAAACCCTCTCTACACGGTCTATTACACCGTTGGCACTGCCAAAGAGCTGTGGGAAAAACTGCAAAAGAAGTACAACGCACAAGATGCGGGTATTAAGAAGTTCATCGTTGGGAAATTTCTAAGATTCCAAATGGTGGACAGCAAGACAGTGATGTCCCAAGTCCAGGAATTCCAAATGATGATACATCACCTGGATTTGGAAGGATTGAAACCAAACGAGCAGTTTTTGGTTGCATCGCTGATTGAAAAGTTACCTCCTTCATGGAATGAGTTTATGAGTTACTTAAAACTCAAGACAAAGGAGATGACCTTTGAAGAGCTTGTTATCAAACTCCAAATCCAGGAAGATAACAAGAAGGCCTTACCTAGGGGCAGACAAACTGTTGAGGCAAAGGCAAATCTGGCTGAGGCCAAAGGGAACCCAAGCAAGAAGCGGAAGTTCCACAAAGACGGCAAAGCCCCCGCAGCGGAGATGTTCAGAGGTAATTGTCATCACTGTGGGAAATCTGGTCATAGGATCAAGGAATGCCGCAAGCTCAAGACTGAGCAACAACAGAAAGCCAAGTCGAAAGGCAAGGCGCAATAAACGTCGTCAAGGACACGCTCCTGGATGACATGATTGAGGATTTCTCGGCAGTGGTGCTAGAAGCCAACTTGGTTGAGAATCCGATGCAGTGGTAGGTGGACACAGGTGCAACAAGACACATCTGTTCCAACAAAGATGCCTTCTCCACGTACTCACCGGTCACCGATAAGAAGCTGTTCATGGGCAACAACGCTTTCTCGGACGTGCTGGGGGTTGGAAAGGTGGTCCTGAAGATGACTTCCGGTAACGAGCTCACTCTGAAGGAAGTGATGCACGTCCCAGAGATGAGAAGAAATTTAATTTCTGGACCTTTATTGGTTAATGCTGGTTTTAGGCTAGTGTTTGAATCCAATAAGTTTGTACTCACTAAAAATGACACATTTGTGGGGAGAGGCTTCGTCTGTGAAGGCCTCTTAAAAGTGAATGTCATGTCTGTATTGCGTCCAAGTAATAAAGTTGAACATTCTTCTTATTTGTTTGAGTCATCTAATTTATGGCATCATAGATTGGAACACGTAAACTACAAGTCTATTCAAAGGCTGATAAAGATGGAGTTGTTGCCGTCTATCGACGTAAACCCTCAACATAAGTGTGAGGTGTGCGTAGAGGCAAAACTCACCAAGCTTCCTTTTCGATCCGTCGAAAGGAATACCGCTCCTCTAGAACTTATTCACACAGATATATATGATTTGAAGTTCGCACAAACTAGAGGGGGAACAAGTACTTTGTGACTTTCATTGATGATAGCAGAAGGTATTGTTACCTTTACTTGTTAAAAAGTAAGGATGAAGCCTTTGAAGCGTTCCGACGTTACAAAGCAGAAGTTGAGAACCAACTGAGCCTACGGATTAAATCCATTCATAGCGATAGAAGGGGAGAATATGTAGCGCCTTTTGAGGAATACTGTGCCCAAGAAGGCATTATTCATCAAACGACGGCTCCATATTCACCTCAATCAAATGGTGTGGCGGAATGTAAGAACCGCACATTAAAGGAAATGATGAATGTCTTGCTTATCAATTCCGGTCTTCCCCAAAATATGTGGGGAGAAGCCGTCCTTACCGCTAATACAATTCTTAACAGAGTCCAATATAAGGGTAAGGACAAAACTCCATATGAATCATGGAAAGGAAATAAACCTACCTACAAATATTTTAAGGTGTGGGGTTGTTTGGCAAATGTTGAAGTACCAAAGCCAAAGAAGGTTAAGATTGGGCCTAAGACTGTAGATTGCATATTCATCGGATATGCAAATAACAGTAGTGCTTATCGCTTCTTAGTGCATAAGTCAGATATTCCAGATATCCACCAGGGTACAATTATGAAATCAAGGAATGCTTTATTCTTTGAAGGTACCTTTCCTAGAAAGAAAAAAGACATTATCTATCGCAAACGAAGTTATGCACAAAGCTCTCAAGAACCGGGAGTCCTTGACTGCCCGGATCTAGATGGTTCAGATCTAGCGAATCTCGAGGTGGATGAACATCCGGAATCTAGTGTTCCAGATTCTCAGAACTTGGAGACTCTAGAGATGGATCTAAGGCGAAGTAAAAGGGCCAGGAAGGATAAATCCTTCGGTCCTGACTTTGTAGCTTATATGGTTAATGATGAACCAAGGACAATTGCTAAGGCGTTGTCAACTCCAGAAGCACCGCTCTGGAAAGAAGCTATTGAGAGTGAAATAGGCTCCATTCTGCATAACCATACTTGGGAGTTGGTTGATCTTCCTCCGGGAAATAAAATGTTGGGTTGTAAATGGATACTCAAACGGAAATACAAAGTAGATGGGTCTATAGACAAGTACAAGGCCAAGTTGGTAGTCAAGGGCTATCGACAGACAGAAGGCTTTGACTACTTTGACACATACTCTCCGGTATCCCGGATGACATCCATACGGGTATTCATTTCGACAGAGGCATAAGACCGTTAGGCAATTGATCACCACGGATATAATATCCATTGATTACATTAAGTCAAAGGATAATATAGCAGACCCATTGACAAAGGGCTTACCCAAGGATGATGTGGCTTGCCTGTCTAGGGGAATGGGCTTAAAACCCAAAATATAAGGACGAATACAATGGTAACCCAACCTTACTAACTGGATATCCCAGTAATTTGGTTCAATGGGAAAACTAAGTTGTAAAGGTTCAGTTGATCGCTTCAGTGGAAGCATGAGCACTTCGGATAGTGATTTCTGAAAAGAAACACCAAATCCAAAGCCGTTCCCGCGATAGACGTTAAGTGCTATCTGCAGTATGGGTAAATGTTAAGTTTTCAAAACCTGTAATGATCCTCAACAGTTGAGGTTAGGTTTTGGGAAACTTTTAATAGTTCCTAACGCTTGTGAAGTGGGGTATATCAGGATACCTTGTAGGAGACCACCTATTTAAGTACGAGGACGGGCCGCCTCAAATGAATGCACTTAAGAATCCAAGAAGTTGTCCATGGCCAAAACGGACAAAACATTACGAAGAAGAGAGTAAGAGAATTTGTTGTGTTGGTACCATTGACTTGGCTTACACTAAACACTGACGGTTCAAGACATCACGTTCACCGCGCAGTAAGTAAGTCTGATGGTATTCAACTATGGAAGGTTCAAAGCTGAAGCTACCTCTCCTTATGCAACATCGGTCCGCTGAAATATTGCTGGAAATGAAAAGACACCATGTGAGTGCGACAAAATCTCTTTCAAGAGGGGATTGTTGGAAATTAGCCTTAGGCGGGAGTTGCGACCGACCAACTTTAACGGCTTAAACACTAGTGTTACGCATGTTGGAGAATCCGGTTCTTCACACGTGCATGTTCTACTAAGTACGTAGATAACCGTAGGGCCAAAAATCGTCAAATTTCATTGAGAAATGAAAGAGATATTGGTTCCCGAAGTAAGGTGTTTGAAGCATGGAAAAGTGTGGTGTGTGATAAATTCTCCCTCATCGATAGAGGAAGAAAGAATTGTTGTGTATATAAGACTCGAAATTGGTTTGGGGTTTGGGACCCCAAGGGGTATCCCATGTGTTTAAAGGAGGGAGGACCTAGATGTGCTTCGGTTCGAGGAAAGCCCACACGCGCGCCGCCGCCGCCCGCCCGTCCGGTCCGATTCCGGTTCCGGGTTCACGGGTTCACGGGTCGTGGGCTGTGGGCCTGCTGATATTATCTTTTTGGGCTAGAGAACTTTGCCAGATGTACAGTTTGATCCCAAAAGTTTCATATGTATAGTTTTTAGATGTACAGTTTAGTCCATGAAGTTTCAAGATGTACAGTTTGGTATCTGAACGCCAAGCACTCAATCCAGCCATTTATTTTGGCTGAATTACTCCTCCTATAATGGCAAATCCGTTGGTCTTTCTCACCATTTATTTTGGTGGCTTTACTACCTCCATAATGGCCATTCTTTGGCCAATAATGGGCTGTTATGGAGGCAGTTAAACAACCCCTCCCTCACCTATATAAACACCCCCTTACACCATTGTTGAATACACTCACAATACACGAAAATACACAATCAGAAAATCAGTTCTTCCTACAACTTCCAAGCATCATTTCATTACTCAATATTATTCACGGTAGCTCTTGAGTTTCCTTTGCTCAATTATTCCATTGTTGTTTTACCTTGGGAGACGAATTGTCCAGGACGTATAAATGATACATACTAGGCAATATTGTCTTAAGGACAGAGTGCCACACTCGACTCAGCAAACAAAAACAGTTTCAGTTTTTCTTGTTCAACATCTTTGTAATTTTCAGTTTTCTAGTTGAATTGTAATTTCAATTCTTACATTAGCAGTTACTTGTAATTTTCGTTTCCTGCATCCTTTGAGAATTCAACAAAATGTGCATCTTAAAACAAGAATATATATATAAGTTATGGAATCTTACATGTCGTGGAACAATGAATCCTAAGAAGAGGTTCCATATAGCATAGAAGAAGGAAGCAACATTCGAAGCGACGTTTTGCTTTGGTGTGACAGCCACAGTAATCATTCTATAGAATGTAAAGTACAAGAGGGTCGTATACATGATGAACAAGTGCCAAAAAAATGCCAGCATCATGTCCGATCCAATCAAAGCATAGATGATGATACCATAAAAGACAACTTGTATGAAAACATAAGAAATTTAAATGAAAACCTTCAACATAAGTTCTCATGAACATAATAAACTTTTTTTAACAATAAAGTTGGTATCGCTACCAGAAATCGAACTTCTCTATTTTCATGTTCAAATATATTTTCATATAAAGTGTACTTATTAACAAATGGATACGTGTAAAATGCGTGCACAAATTTTTTTTAAAGAAGTATAATTATAAACAATGGGGAACATAGGTTTATCAGCTACTTAAAGAGTGAAGTGATTCCCGGGCGGGGGAACACGAGCGGAGTGAAGGATAGATGGAGAGAAGGGCCTTTGTCTGGTTCAGTTTCACTATGAAGAATGTCCTTTTATCTTTCTATTTCATTCTTCTTCCTATCCGCGTGAAAAGAAAGCTCTTAGAGCGCAAAGGAAACATCGAAGGTACGACTTCTTTTCTTTCAATACTACCTTCTATTCAAAAGAGCAAACAAAACAGCAAGAAGAAAGCGTAAGGGAATGTCCATCTCGTGCTTTCGAGCGTTTCTCCCCGCAAAAGGCATATATTTTTCTTTCTGTCCTAAATAGAACAATTCATTTTTCCGATTTTTTATTTTGTTTTAAAGCCCCATCGACGAAAGAACAAATCGGAAAATAGCACGTGCACAAAAACTAGCCTCATTAAGAAGCATCTAGTGGATACTCAAAATAACTTATAAAAAATAGGTCCTTTAAACTTTAACTATTTATTGACCAACAACTTAGCAAATAAAATCCAAAAGATAATATCTCAAAATATACTTCCTAGGATGAATAGCATAATCTAAAAGATAATATCTTTGTACTTTAGCTTGTACCTCCTTCGTACTATTACATCAATAATATTACCTTACATATCAAAAAGAAAATCATTGTGTACAAATAAAGGTTGTAACCGTGAGAATTGTATAAATACAAGTCTTGACCTTCAGTCGTTGGAGCTGAATATAGTGAACACCGCTCTATCCGCTTCCTTATCTTACTTTTGTCATCATCTGAAAAAACTGAT
This sequence comes from Anisodus acutangulus, assembly GCA_029783415.1. Lineage (NCBI taxonomy): Eukaryota > Viridiplantae > Streptophyta > Magnoliopsida > Solanales > Solanaceae > Anisodus > Anisodus acutangulus. The sequence continues at coordinate 39,070,014 of CM056502.1, forward strand.
CTAGAATCTCCAAGTGGGTTTAGGTATTTTTTTTACATTAAAAGGTTATACTTTCTCATTCATTTGATAACATAGAAAAAGAGTCACGAGTTTCATATACAAGCCATATAGAAAATTGTTCATCATAAAGAAATTGCATTAACTAAAGTCTTTGAAAAACTAGCTAGACGGTGACTACATCTATTTTTGTTCCTTTTAATAGAAGAAAATCGAACTACATTTAGGGTGTCCCAGAGCTGTCTGATATCTTCAATACGTTTTGTACAGTGATTTCAGTCCCTGAATTATCATTACCAATTTCATTGCATTCGATAGAATATCTTCATCCTTTGCGAACCGCAATTTGTAGTGCCTCTCTGACTGCAATTTCTGCAGCAATGATTGACTTTCCAACTGGCTGAATTGAAGAGTCAAAGGCATGAAGCATCGAGCCACTAGCATCAACTGCCACAACACCAATACTGGAATCTCCTGTGTCCCTTTGTACACCTGCATCTGTAAACCACAAAATCTCATCTTAACAAAAGATTAGTTGTTCATCAATCAAAGATGTATCATTTTAGGGTTACAACTAGAGTCAAGTTCTATAAATTCATGGTAATCAAATAAAGTTTTTGACACAATATTAAAAATATCACACATTTCACTATTAAAAGCCCAACTATTCCTAGCTTTCCAAACAAATCACAGTAAATGCACAAATAAATTCAAAAGGTTCATTGAATTTGAAAATTACTTATCATTCAAAAAGATATCATACCACCAACTAGAAAAACTATTAACTCTATGAATATCAAGCCATAAAACATGACTCATTTTTCGGACAGCTAGGGATCTAGAGCAGTGAAAGAACTGAAAGTATATTTATGTCCTAGAGACAATCTGTATTAGGACAAATGTACTTTATACACATTCATATTATTATTAATGGAGATTAATATTTTGCCATTTGCAATTATTGAATTATTATTTGATTGTTTGTAATTATTCATTAATGTGCATCTCTTGAGCTTACGTTGTCATTAATAGAGTGAGCTATTGATGATAGAGCGTAACTCTTAAAGTGGCCTCGACTAATGATCATTGAGAATGGGATATCGATGATATGTGATAAGTCGACATGTGGTCTGCATCACATCCTTAGAGGATGTAGTATGTCTCACCTGCTACGAGTAATGGTTACTCGTGATGGACACATGAATACTTTAGAAGTATTTGTATACCCTGCTGATATAATGTTTGTTATACTTGTCTAAAGTATGATCAGCGTGTGGGAGATAGAAGTCCTTAGACTTGAGGTCAATACACGCTTTATCTACAAAGTAATGTACTTTGATCCCGTCCTAAGCTCAATGCCTTATAGGTTGAGATACAAATTGTATTGGGTACATTACGATGTGGATTGAAGGTGGTAGTTGAGCCAAAATTTGGATTCATTCCTCGGATATATATTCGATAGAACACTCGGATTCTCAGTGATATTAGGTTGACTAAGGCATTGGCCAACGCAATAGACATATTTAGAATATGGTCTAGTTGTCAACTAATATAGATGAGATACATGATTAAGCCATTTGGATAGACACTTGACAAATCCTAAGCTTGATGGTGTGTCGTGAATGACAGGATTTTATCTTACCACATAAATGTTAAGTTTACTGGATTCGTGTAAACGTACTTCACATATTGAGTTCGTCTTCCGGCGCCGTCTAGGAGTTCCGTGTAGACCTTAATTTGATTAATGTCAATATGAGAAGGCATGTAGGATCACACTATGTCGATTGTCCATTTCGATCTAAGGATGTATTGAGAGAGTAAATTAAAATATTCGATTTGGAATTGAGACATTTAAATGAATAATGTTTATTTTAATTAAGTCAAAATTGGATTTTGGATTTAATTAAAAATGCACGAAAAAATAAATTCAAGCGTCGCGACGCCCATACCCTAGGGCCGCGGCGCCTCTGCCTCAATTTTTAGGTCAGGCCCAAGGTCAAACCCTAATCCGATTTTGACTTATTTTTTAACTATAAATAGAGGCATTCATTTCATTATTCAACACACCAATTTCTGAAAAACATTCTAAGCCTTAGAGACTTAGAATCAAATACTCTTGAACCTCTGCCGGATTTCCTAGCTTTCCGAAAGAGAAATACATTGAAGCTTGAAGATTGCAAATTGGAAAGGCAATCGCGTGTGCACCTCACAGTTGATAAAGATTCCAGATATTCTAAACTTGTAAGTATATGTTTTATGTTACAAGTTTCATTGTTGTATAACCATACTAGAATTATTGTTGGGGTAAGTAAGAAACAAACCTTTTAAACTTCTGTTGTGCCTTACTTATGTGTTTTGAACCCAACAAAAACCTACAGTGGTATCAAAGCTCAGGCTGGCTCAATGGTTATATAACAATTGAATAGAATAATAATATGGGTTAAACATAAAATTGGATTAAAACGAGGTTTCTTAAAATTCTACTTGTCTTGAACGAATGTTGACCTTTTGGAATCACCCTAAATTATCTCTTACGCTAACTCGAGGAAGTCATAACTCGAACTAAGCCAAAAGTGTGTTGTCCGGCTCATTGCACGGTGCACGGCTAAGAACGAGAAAGAACGGATGATGGTCGATATGGGCGTTATTGATAATAGTGGGTGATAATAAAGGACCTGTGAATCGATCCCTAAATTGGGTTTAGGGGTTAAACGATTTTTTGAAAATCAACACAGAAACGTTTGTCAGGACATAAGCGTCGCGGCCCTATGGTAGGGTGCCGCAGGGCTTGCTAAGGTCTTAAGGAAGCGCTACAGCTCCATAGTAAAGTGCCACGACCCTAATGCTTCATTTTTTTTAAGTTCCGGACTTTCTGGACATTAGGCGTCGCGACCCCATGGTGGAGCGCCGCGGCCCTAATGCAAGCCGAAGGTTTTTGCCTTGCAAGAGTCGCGGCCCCATGGTAGAGCGTTGCGGCTCTAATGCATTGCAGAAGCAGAAATCCGGTTTCTACCTCACTGGCGCTGTGACCCTAATGATTAGCGTCGCGGCCCCGACGATCGAATTTTTTTTTAGTTTAGAATGTTTAACTCATGATTATTATTATACAGTGTATTTGATAAGTCTATTGTTTATGTGCTAAATGTCAAATTTATTGTCATTTAAATTACTAGAATAACGTCCGCTATAACCGTCTAGGCAGGCGGCGCCCAGTATTTGATTAAACCATCTTATATCATGCATATTGGGTTGACGGTTCCCAACTATATGTGTCATTAGTTTTGCATTATGTTAAGATGTCATATTGGATATGGTGTAAAAGTGTTAATCTTGGTTAGAACCCTAAAATTATAATGTTTCCCAAAATTTTAATACAAGTCTAATTTGAAATGAACGTGTCGTCCGTTATAATTGATTGTAGTGCAAAATCCTTTTCGGCGAGATGAGTATTTATGCCACAACATTTTCTCTAAGTCTACGAGGACTCAGACTCTTTCATAGATGCATGTTAATTGTAGAAGTGGGTGATAAACCTTCATGAGTATTTACACCACAGTGTTTGCTCTATAAGGCAAAACTCACTTAGATGCATAATTGCAGTCGCATAACGGGGTTGACTTGCTAGGCTATCTTGGCGCCACAGTGTCGGACAAGCCGAAGGACGCAGATCGATTGTTTAGAACATTCGGTCAAACATGAGTTACAAATTGTTTGTAATTGGTTTAGAGACTTACCAGGTTATGATGTTGAAGTTATCAGCCACAACAAACGCGGAGATAGCATGAACCTGGATCATGGCCCATTATGACCATATTTGATATGAGTCTGTATTTTTCCATGGGGTCGAAGAGTATGTTAAAATAATGGAATCTAATTAAACAAAAGGCCTTGTTGATTAGCCTAAATGAATGTGTATAATAGGAAATAGATTTTGAATTTGATTTTCGGTCTATCTAATTCTTCAGATCACTAAAAATGTCGAGCTTATCATTGAAAATATTGATTGAGATGAACAAACTTACTGGACCAAATTACTCTGACTGGTTAAAAAATCTGTGATTGGTGTTAAAACTAGATAGAATTGAGTATGTGTTAGACACAGTATTCCCCACAGTTACTACTGAAAACTCTAATAAGTATGCCATGTTTGACAAGGTGGCTTATCATAAACATTTGAATGATGCTACATTGGCAAAATGTATAATGTTGTGTTCCATGAGTATGGAGTTACAGAGACAACATGAATACATGGGCCCCAACGAAATGCTAGGACACTTGAAGAGTCTCTATGAAAAACAGTCTCAAATAATGGAGTATGAACTGTTGAGAGACCCTTTGAAATGTAAGCTGAACGAAAGGGGACAAATACCAGCGCATGTTCTGAAAAGGGACTACACAAATCCAAGAGGAGCTAGAGCACTAGGTTATTCTACCTTTACTGGATAAGGTATGTTTGTCATTGAAATAAATATGTGTACAAGTAACTCCCACTGCTGGGTATTGGATACCGTTTGTGGCTCGCACATTTGTAGTAATGTGCAGGGCCTAATTAACAGCAGAAAGGTTGGACCTTGGGAGGTAGACCTACGTGTTGGAAATGGAGCACGAGTAGATGCTGAACGCGTGAGAACTTATAGACTGGATTTACCTTCAGGATTTTGTTTAGAACTCATTGTTATTTTGTTCCCTCATTAACGAGGAATAACATTTTCATCCCAATGTTAGACATTGAGAGGTTTTCCTCATTCATTGCCAATGGCAGTTATGTAATGTCTTTTAATGGTTTTATTTGTGGAAAGGCTCCGCTTGTGGATGGATTGTATATTTTAAATTGTAGTCGTGAAATTTTCAATGTGCAAAATAAACGAGCTAAGATAAGTAATCCAAGAAACCCCACCTACTTATGGCACTGCAGACTTGGTCATATCAACGAATCAAGGATAACAAGATTGAGAAAGTTAGACTACCTCAAACTATTTGACTTGGAGTCCTATGGTAACTGCGAATCTTGCTTGAGAGGAAATATGACCAATAAGCCACTTTCTGGGAAAGGGGTGCGAGCCAAAGAAGTACTTGAGTTGGTACATACCGATGTATGTGGGCCATTTTCAACTCAAGCTAAGGAAGGCTTCCTTTACTTCATCACTTTTACAGACGATTTCACAAGGTCTGGGCATGTGTATCTTATGAAACATAAATCCAAAGCCTTTGAGAAATTCAAGGAGTACAAGTCAGAAGTAGAGAAGCAACTTGAAACAAGTATCAAGACACTTCGATCGGATCGAGGAGGTGAATACTTAAGTAAAGAATTTCTGGATTATTTGAAGCTTCATGGAGTCCAATCACAATGGACACCTCCTGTAACGCCATAGATGAATGGTGTTTCTGAAAGGAGAAATCGAACCCTATTAGATATGGTTAGATCCATGATGAGTTTCTCAGCTCTACCAACATACCTTTGGGGATATGCATTGCAAAGCTCAATTTATATTCTGAACATAGTTCCTTCAAAATCAGTAGAGAAAACTTCATATGAGATATGGAACGGCACGAAGCCAGCACTTAAGCACATGCGACCCTGGGGGTGCCCTGCATATGTGAAGAAGATGCTTACTGACAAGTTGGAATCTAAAAGTGAGAAATATTATTTTGTGGGGTATCCAAAGGAAACTAAGGGATACTTCTTCTATCTTCCTGGAGAACATAAGGTCATTGTTTCCAGGAACGCAACTTTTCTTGAAGAAGAATATGTCTACAAGGAACATAGCTGCACAGAGATAGAACTTGAAGAAATTCAAAAACCACAAGATAACACAGAAGTTGAACCCTTGTCGAATGACCTAAACAAGGATTCAGTTGGAGTATATGGTGAATATTGGGTACTTAGAGTACGCCTTTCAGCCAGTGGGAGTGTTGTGAGAGATAGTGCAGAAATGCAAGGCTCTCATACACAACAAATGGAAGATGATTCAATGGTTGTACATCATTCCATTCAGAAAATACATGAAAATGACATTCTTGAAAGCTCTCAAGGTGATGGATTGTCCAACACACAAAGACCTTCTCACAATCAGAATACAATAAACACTGAAACACATAATACTCAACTCTATAGGACCACTAGGACGCATCGTCCGCCTGAAAGACTTAATCTCCTTGTTGAAACACACAATGAGATAGATATTCCTGATGACGATGAACCTACAACTTACAGCAAAGCTATGTTAGACATTGATTCGCAGAGATGGCAAGAAGCCATGAAATCTGAGATGGACTCGATGTACATAAATCAAGATTGGAACTTGGTTGATTTGCCAACAGGGGTTAGACCCATTGTATGCAAATGGGTCTTCAAGAAGAAGATTAATGCATATGGCAAGGTACAAACTTATAAAGAAAGATTGGTGGCTAAATGTTATAATCAACGGCCTGTGGTCGATTATGATGAAACCTTTTCACCTGTTGCTAAGATTAAGTCCATTCGGATTTTGCTTGCAATAGCTGCATATTATGACTATGACATTTGGCAGATGGTCAAAACTGCTTTCCACAATGGTAATCTAGTTGAGGAAGTGTATATGAAACAACCTGAGGGTTTTTCACTTGAGTCCAAATCAAATGTCGTATGCAAGTTACAAAAGTCCATTTATGGGCTTAAGCAAGCCTCGAGGAGTTGGAACATTTGCTTTGACAAGGCTATCAAGTCATTTGATTTCGTCAGAAGCAAAGAGGATCCATGTGTTTATAGTAAACGCAAGGATGGGAGTATTGCCTTCATTATCATATATGTAGATGACATATTAATAATAGAAGACAATAAGACTCTCCTGCAGTCAGTCAAAGAGTGGTTGTCCAGTACCTTCATGATGAAGGATTTAGGTGAAGCCTGCTACATTCTGGGGATTAGGATCTATAGAGATAGACCTAACAGATTGTTGGGGTTGTCACAGTCAGTCTACATAGACAAAGTGCTTAGACGTTTTTCTATGGAAAATTCCAAGAAAGGCGGTCTACCTATGGGATAAGGCATCAAGTTATCTAAGAATGATAGTCCTTCTAATACTATGGAACTTGAACGCATAAAAAGGATCCCATATGCTTCGGCTATAGGATCGATCATGTATGCCATGACTTGTACTAGGCCAGATGTGGTCTTTGCACTTAGTATGACTTGCAAGTTCCAGCAGAATCCTGGGGAAGAACACTGGAAAGCAGTCAAGAATATTCTTAAGTATCTTAGATGAACTAAATAATATTTTTTAGTCTATGGTGGATAAGAGAAGCTGGTATGTACTGGGTATACTGATGCTAGCTTCCAGGCAGATGTTGATGACTACAAATCTCAATCAGGATACACATTCATTTTCAATGGTGGAGCAGTAAGTTGAAAAAGTTCCAAACAAACTACAACTGCTGATTCGACAACAGAAGCTGAGTACATTGCTGGATCGGAAGCTGGTAAAGAAGTTGTCACGATATCTGAGTTCCTGAAGGAACTAGGGGTTGTTCCAAGTGCCACTTGTCCAATAACGGTTTATTGTGACAACACTGGTGCGATTGTGCAAGCTAAAGAACCAAGATCAACCAACAGAAACAAGCATGTACAAAGAAAGTACCACATACTCAGGGAGATGGTGGAGACTGAAGAGATTAGATTAGACTACGTTCCCACAGACGATAATCTAGCTGACTCATTCACTAAACCATTAAGCTTAGTCAAGCATAATGGTCATTTTGAGAATATGGGCATTAGATGTGTTGAAGATTGGCTCTAGAACAAGTGGGAGATTGAAAGTATATTTATGTCCTAGAGACAATCTGTATTAGGATAAATATACTTTATACACATTCATATTATTATTAATGGAGATTAATATTTTGGCATTTGCAATTATTGAATTATTATTTGATTGTTTGTAATTATTCATTAATGTGCATCTTTTGAGCTTACGTTGTCATTACTAGAGTGAGATATTGATGATAGAGAGTAACGCTTAAAGTAGCCTCGACTAATGATCATCGAGAATGGGGTATCGATGATATGTGATAAGTCGACATGTGGTCTACATCACATCCTTAGAGGATGTAGTATGTATCACCTGCTACGAGTAATGGTTACTCGTGATGGACACATGGATACTTTGGAAGTATTTGTATACCCTGCTGATATAATGTTTGGTATACTTGTCTAAAGTATGATCAGCGTGTGGGAGATAGAAGTCCTTAGACTTGAGATCAATACACGTCTTATCTACAGAGTAATGTACTTTGATCCCGTCCTAAGCTCAAATGCGTTATAGGTTGCAATACGACTTGTATTGGGTACATTAAGATGTGGATTGAAGGTGGTAGTTGAGCCAAAATTAGGATTCATTCCTCGGATATATATTCGAGAGAACACTCGGATTCTCAGTGATATTAGGTTGACTAAGTCGTTGGCCAACGCAATAGACATATTTAGAATATGGTCTAGTTGTCAACTAATATAGATGAGATACAATTATTAAGCCATTTGGATAGACACTTGACAAATCCTAAGCTTGATCGGGTGTGTCGTGAATGAAAGGATTTTATCTTACCACATAAAGGTTAAGTTTATTGGATTCGTAAACGTACTTCATATATTGAGTTCGTCTTCCGGCGCCGTCTAGGAGTTCCGTGTAGACCTTAATTTGATTAATGTCGATATGAGAAGGCACGTAGGGTCACATTATGTCGATTGTCCGTTTCGATTTAAGGATGTATTGAGAGAGTAATTAAAATGTTCGATTTGGAATCGAGACATTTAAATGAATAATGTTTATTTTAATTAAGTCAAAATTGGATTTTGGATTTAATTAAGAATGCACGAAAAAATAAATTCAAGCGTCGCGACGCCCATACCCTAGGGCCGCGGCGCCTCTGCCTCGATTTTTGGGCCAGGCCCAAGGTCAAACCATAATCCGGTTTTGACCTATTTTCACCTATAAATAGAGGCATTCATTTCATTATTCAACACACCAATTTCTGAAAAATAATCTAAGCCTTAGAGACTTAGAATCAAATACTCTCGAACCTCTGCCGGATTTCCTAGCTTTCCGAAAGAGAAATACATTGAAGCTTGGAGCTTGCAAATTGGAAGGGCAATCGTGTGCACCTCACAGTTGATAAAGATTCCAGATATTCTAAACTTGTAAGTATATGTTTTATGTTACAAGTTTCATTGTTGTATAACCGTACCAGAATTATTGTTGGGGTAAGTAAGAAACAAACCTTTTAAACTTGCATTGTGCATTACTTATGTGTTTTTGAACCCAACAAAAACCTACAAGAACATATGTTCAACTGTTTCTTCTTTCATCTCACATACCCTACATGTTGCATCTTGTAGCCTTAGCCTCTTCGCTAGCACATTTTTTAATAAAAACACTTCCTCAAGAAATACTTTAATTTATTCTTAATGTTCATCTTCCACACACTTAACCAAAAAAATCCAGAAAGGACTGGTTACTCGATTCAATTCTATCATTTTTTGTTTTTGTGCCTTCAATAAAGATTTTGCTAGGTGATAGCCTGATCACACCTCATAACTCCCAGATTTTATAAAGTGCCATAACATTCTATCTTTCTCAGCCGACCTAGATAGAGGAATAGAAAGAAGCTTTAATGTCATCCTCACAACATAAGCCATTAAGGATAACTATTTTGCAAGTTGAGCTCTCACTATCAATCAAATCTAAAACCTTTAACTCCTTGTCTCTATCACCATGAATTGTAACAGGGTAGAAGTTATCACCCTTGGGTAGCCATGGTTCAGTCCATTTATTCATAAGTGCTCCATCAACAATATTTCATCTCACTCCTTTTCGTAAGAGGTCTCTTCTCCATATCAAACTTCTCCAAATTCATAAAGATAATCCTTTCACCTCTGCATTTATAAAAGAATAGTTTGGGAAATATTTGCTTTTCAAAACTTTAGCCATTAACGATTCCAAATTTCTCAACATTCTTCGTGTCGTTTTAGCTAATAAGGTCATATTAAACGTTTTTAAAATTTTAAACCCAAGGTCCTCTTTTCTTTTTTTAATCACATAGTCTCTCCCATTTCTCTAAATACATCTTTCGTACCCCCACGTCTTGCCCCAAGTGGGTTTAGGTATGCTAGCGTCAAGATAAAGCAAAAGTTGAACAGAAACGAGAACACAAATAGGGCAATAACACAACCAAAAAAACATGGTCTTCTGTATACATGCTCCTTGTCTTGAGAAGAACCTTGACGACTGTTGGTTCATAAAAGCTTATTTAAATATATTTTTATAATTATATTTATATTCTAGTTTGTTGAATATTTAAATTCTAATTTGTTGAAAATATTGTTAGGAGTCACTCAATTAAATAAACTTTCTTTTCTAGGAAGATAGAAATAGATTGATGAGATTAAATTTAATATCGTCATTCTCTACTCTTTTTAAATATCTACATTAATTTTGTAAGTTATAATAGCAAAGAGTTAAACATATTATTAATAAATTAAAATTGTTAATATACAATTAATTGTGTACTTAATGGCATCGTTCTTGTGAAACATAATGTTATAGTTTGTTCCTAATTTGCTCAAATAATTATTGTAAGGTAACGTGTAAAACGCAGTCATATAATTTAAAAATAAAGCTCGTTTTAGAATCTTATAAAATGGGAAAGACGCAGGTCATGAATCTGACCTTATTATGGTGCTCTCTAATTTATATTATGGTGCCTATTAATGAATATGTTGGTATTTCTATGGTACTTTATAGAGCAGTACGGGAAGTAATAATTATTACAAATGTTCGAAAGGATAAATAAATGGTCAATCTTCAAAACTGCCGCATGTGTGTTGTGTCTTGAATCTTGATCACCTTGCAAAGCCAATGTTGAGAACTGCCGCAAATTTGTTGTGTCTTGAATCTTGATAACCTGAAATCAAGAAACAATCACTCAATTAAATAAACCTTCTTTTCTAGGAAGATAGAAATAGATTGATGAGATTAAATTTAATATCGTCATTCTCTACTCTTTTTAAATATCTACATTAATTTTGTAAGTTATAATAGCAAAGAGTTAAACATATTATTAATAAATTAAAATTGTTAATATACAATTAATTGTGTACTTAATGGCATCGTTCTTGTGAAACATAATGTTATAGTTTGTTCCTAATTTGCTCAAATAATTATTGTAAGGTAACGTGTAAAACGCAGTCATATAATTTAAAAATAAAGCTCGTTTTAGAATCTTATAAAATGGGAAAGACGCAGGTCATGAATCTGACCTTATTATGGTGCTCTCTAATTTATATTATGGTGCGTATTAATGAATATGTTGGTATTTCTATGGTACTTTATAGAGCAGTACGGGAAGTAATAACTATTACAAATGTTCGAAAGGATAAATAAATGGTCAATCTTCAAAACTGCCGCATGTGTGTTGTTTCTTGAATCTTGATCACCTTGCAAAACCAATGTTGAATCACAAAGTTTGTTGTGTCTTGAATCTTGATAACTGAAATCAAGAAACAACTAAATCTGGATGGTTACAACGTTGTGTGTTGAGTCGAGGATAGCCCTCTATCCTTAAGACAAGATTGCCCCGTATATATGCTTTTACGTTAGCGGGCAATCTCCCAAGATAAAACAACACTTTAATCTCAACACTACAAAGCCAATAGGTTGAGCACATCGAAGAAAACAAATATGACTCGACTTGTCAAGATATGGAATAGGAAGGAATAGTTTCTCTCTACTCTTCTCTTTTGTCTCTGTGTATATAGTGTGTCTCTGTAGTGTATATCTTGTGTATACGTGAGGGTTTGTCCTTGTTTTTCGAAAATTGCACTGATTTTATTGAATATCACTCACTGCTTTGTGCTATTTTGTGGTTTTTGCTCATTCTTGTTTTTCGTCTCTGTTTGCTGCCTGTTTCTCACGTATTTTCATCTATTTTCTACCTGAATTGAGCCAAATGAAGCTCAATATATAGCAAGGAGAAGGGGTGTCTAGCGCCAAAACATGGCTGTTAATGGCCATTAGGAGGGCATTAAAGCGACCAAGTAATGGTTAATGGCCATTGAAAGGTCGCCTAACCGCCCAAGTAATGGGTGTTAATGGAGAGTTAATCAGCCAAGTAATGGCTGGTTAATGCTCCAAAACGCAGTGATCCAACAAGAGGCGAAAAAGTCTCCGTAAATTCGGGGGACCAAACTATAAATATTGAAACTTCAGGGACCAAATATGCAGGATGAAAGAATTGGGCCAAACTGTAAATATGAAACTTCATGGATCAAACTGTACATCTGGCAGAGTTCTCTGGTCCAAAAAGATAATATTAGACAGCCCCATTGACCCACCTACGACCGTGAACAGTGAACCCGTGAAGCCGAGAACCCTGAACCTGACGGACTGGCGGCGGCGGCAAGCGTGTGGGCTTAGCCTTGAACCTAAGCACATCTAGGTCTTCCTCCTTTAAACACATGGGATACCCTTGGGGTCCCAAACCCTTTACCAATTAGAGACTTATATAGAGAGCAATTCTTCCTATTCCCACCGATGTGGTAGATTTGTCCCACGCCACATTTCCATGTCTCAAACACCTTACTGTGGACCAATATCTCTTTCATTTCTTAACGAAATTAGGCGATTCTTGGCCCTACGGTCATCTACTCACTTCGTAGATCATGCATGTGTAAAGAGACGAGGTCTCCAACATACGGAACACTAGTGTTTAATTCATCAAAGATGGGTGGACGCATCTCCCGCCTAAAGACTAATTTCCAACAATCCTCTATGAAAGAGAGATTGTGGCGCACACAAGGTGCCTACATTTCAGCAATCTTTCGTGAAAAGATATTGCATCGGAGAGGTAGCTTACGCTTTGAACCTTCCCTAGTTGAATACCATCGGACTTACTTATCTGCGGTTGAACGTGATGTCTTGAACCGTCGGTGTTTAGTGTAAGCCAAGACAACGATATCAACACAATAACTCTTCTTATTCATTTTCCTTCTTACGTTTCTGTCGTTGTGGCCATGGACACACTTGGATTCTTAAGTGCGTTCATTTGAGGCGCCATCCTCGCACTTAAATAGGTGATCTCCTACAAGGTATCCTGCTATACCCCACTTCTCAAGTGTTAGGAATCATTAAAAGTTTCCCCAACCTTAACCTCAACCGTTTGAGGATCTTTTAAAGGTTTGGAAGCTTAACATTTACCCACCATGCAGGTAGCACTTTAATGTCTATCGCGGGAACAGCTTTGGATTCATGTTTCTCTACAGAAATCATCATCCGAGGTGCTCTTGCTTCCACCGAAGCGCTCAACTGAACCTTTTGCCGCTTAGTTTTCCCATTGAACCAAATTCTTAGGATCTCCAATCAGTATGGTTGGGTTTCCACCGCAAAGGTTCGTATTGTTTGGGTTTTCAGCCCATTCCCCTAGACAGGCAGAACACTTGATCTCCGGGTAGTCCCTTAGTTAGTACACAAGGATGTGACACCCGTGATGATCAACTGCCATACGGTCTTATGTCTCCGACAGATCCTGAAAGATATGTCCAGACGCCGTCATCCGTGTCCTTCCTGAAGCCGACCGGCTAGCCACAGTGTATAACTGCTGAAGACACGGGTTTCTCCCAATAAGGGACGTCCTCTAAGGAGCCGTGAAGTTACTCAACTTCTTTCATGCTTTGTATAAAGCGATAAACTCCGATTTCATCATGAATCGGCCGATGCAAGTTTGCTTAGAGGATTTTCCAAGACCCACCATACACATTTGCTTGTGGCTTTGGTGTTTTTCAGATCTGATGTCCAGTTTGCATCACTGTGTTCTCCCAGAACCGCTGGACATCCAGAATACTATAATCCGTAGATAAGCGAATAACTCAGATATCGTCATATCCGACTTAAAGCCTTCTATTGATCATGTATTAAGATCATCGATGAACCTTAGTTCAATCGATCTGTTAAATAGGGCGATACCAGGTCGGTTGTAGTGTGTACAATACATTGAACTACACATGACCTGTGCATATCGCTCCTTGTCTATGGGTGCACCATGATTCCAATCAGTTCTATGATTCATATCCAATGGTGGCTTCAACGAGACTGTCAACTATCGACCAGTCCGTTAGATGTCTTAGAAATCCAATTCCTAAGATGTCATCTGGGATACCCATATCTTTCATATCGTGACTTTGTTTCCATATGACTTTTACTTTCGTGATGCTGATTCTCCAACTGTTGGCTTTCTAACTTCAGTCAATGTTTCGTGGGTCGATTCATTGTTTCTGTTTTATCTGAAACTTTCAGGACCAAAATGAAAGTTCAGGAAGAAGCCCAACAGTTCAGCAAACCAATTCTGATCCTCTTCTTCCAACTCTCCGGTTGGAAAGGTTGTTTCAACATCCATGCCATGTAAGACTACAATGGCCCTGGATGTGAAGCTACTCACAGGGGAGCACATCTTACAACCCAAAGGTTCTTTTCCCGGAGGAAGATAAACTATTACGCAAGTATGGTTCTATATGATAGAGTGTATTTCTCTCTTTGTAGCTTCTTTCCAAAGTAGTGCTTTTGGAGATGACATTTATTTGTTAATTGTCCATGGTTCATTCTTAACCATACAAGCTAGAAGGACTGGAACAAGTCTTTGTCCCCTTCTTTGCTCCGTCTCGGTTCAACATCTAGAATCCCTGAGTTCTGCAGATCTGGAATATTAAGTTCCGGATAGCCAGCAACTTTCGAGTCCTGTAGATACGGAACGTCTAGTTCCGGACAGTCAGGCCCTCGCGGGTTCTTGTTAACCTTGAGCAATTACTCCTTTTTCCTTTTTCAAGGAAAGTTATCTCCAAGGAATTCAACATTCTTTGACGCCAAGAGGCAATCAACACTACTGTTATTTGCAGATCCTGACAGATATGCAATCTACAGTCTTAGGTACAACTTGACTGCTTTCAAAGATTCCAACTTTTACCAAGCCACCCCACATAATTTGGGCGTACGAGCTTTGCGCTTGGCTAACACCGTTGGACTGAGGTGAGAAATGAACAATCGTTTAATGAACGATGCTTCACGTTCTCCCCCTCTATCACTACGAATTTCTCAATCCGTAGGCTTAGTTGATTTTTAACTTCTACTTTGTAGCGCTTATCCGCTTCAACAACTTCATCTTTGCTTTTTAACAAACAAAGGATTCCATACGTTGTACCATCATCAATGAAGATCACAACGTACTTTTCTCCCCCCTCTATTTTGTATAAACTTCAAATCACCCAAGTAGGTGTGACTAAGTTCTAGATGAGCGGTGCTTCTTTCACTATTCCCTTTGACGGAATTTGGAAAGGTGATTTTGCCTATTCGTCTACCTCACATTCATTTTGAGGGTTTATGTCGACAGAAGGCAACAATCTCAACATCGTTAGCTTTTGAATGACTTGTTATTTAACGTGTCTTAATCTATGATGGAATAGATGCACGGATTACAAATATATCATTCATTTGGATACAGACATACTGTACCATTCTTAGTTATTACAGACCTGTTGGACTAGTCTCAAACCAGCTTGACCAACATCGTCCCTTAAACCAAGTTAGGGATATGTATCACCTCATCTTAGAGTGATCTCATTCCCTGAAGTCCTATTGAGGACAACCTCTCCAACCCCTTCTACTTTAGAGGTGGCGTTGCTTCACATGAACAACCTGTTGCCCGTGGTTAGGGCGCAACCAGATCATATGTGATCTGGATACTTTGACCCACTCCAGTTGCTTTGGCAGACTGAGTGTTCAATTTCTTTTCTGCCTTTCTTTAGGCCTTCAGATCATTTAAGACTTGGAAACTCTGGCCCACCTTACTAGGTGTCCATTACTTTTCCTATGAAATGAATTCTGGCCCCACTCCAGTCGCTCGGAGGCTTTATATGACTGAGTGTCCAATATCATCATATCAAAGGAATTTTGGCCCACTCACGCCTCTGGAGGCTTTATATGACTGAGTGTCCAATATCATCCTATGAAGGATCTTCTGCCAAATAGTATGACAGGCTCAACGTTTTTAACTTTTACACTTCTTCCGTTATGATTGGTGCCCAGATAATTCTTGGCGCTTACTTAAGAGTGGTTTCGCTGACGGTCGATGGATCTTACTCCCTCGTATGTGCGAACATACTTTACACACTTTTAATAATTACTCTTAAAAGAACGGATCTTTTTAAGTTGCTTTACAATTCAATCTTTAAACGGAAAAGAAGATGAGATTAAACGTCTGATTTTTAAAGCGTAAGGAATATAAATTATTTTCATATTCCTTCTTAATCAGACCTCATTTAATCTTTATTCTTGACAAGTAAGAAAAACTACTTATCCCAATTTCGGATTCTGGCTCACTCCAGTCACTTCATCAAACTGAGTGTCCAGTTCCTTCTTACCATTATTCGGATCTTTTATGCAGGATAGATACAGGCCTTCACTGTAAGATAGAAGTACATCTTGATCTTCTCCTCTTGTCGATTGACATCCTCAGGATCTCATGAGCGCTTGTTCCAACCAGTCTTGGTAGCGGTGACACCATGAACACGTTCATCATCATCACTCTCTTCTACCAGAAAACCATTGCCATATCCAGATTTGGTCACACAACTTTTGACCGACATCTTTCTATCACTAATAGTATTACAATACAATCTTCTCTTTAATTGTTGGTATTTCTATGGTACTTTATAGAGCAAGACGGAAGTAATAACTATTACAAATGTTGAAAGGATAAATAAATGGTCAATCTTCAAAGCTGCACGCATGTGTGTTGTGTCTTGAATCTTGATCACCTTGCAAAGCCAATGTTGAGAAAAGTTTGTTGTGTCTTGAATCTTGATAACCTGAAATCAAGAAACAACTAAATCTGGATGGTTACAACGTTGTGTGTTGAGTCGAGGATAGCCCTCTATCCTTAAGACAAGATTGCCCCGTATATATGCTTTTACGTTAGCGGGCAATAGTCTCCCAAGATAAAACAACACTTTAATCTCAACACTACAAAGCCAATAGGTTGAGCCTGTCGAAGAAAACAAATATGACTCGACTTGCTGAAGATATGGAATAGGAAGGAAGAGTTTCTCTCTACTCTTCTTTTTTGTCTCTGTGTATATAGTGTGTCTCTGTAGTGTATATCTTGTGTATACGTGAGGGTTTGTCCTTTGTTTTCAGTCGAAAATTGCTGATTTTCTTGAATATCACTCACTGTTTTGTGCTATTTTGGGGCTGTTTTTCGGGCCTGTTACTTGCTGTTTTTTGTCTCTATTTGCTGCCTGTTTCTCACTGTATTTTCGTCTATTTTCTACCCCTGAATTGAGCCAAATGAAGCTCAATATATAGCAAGGAGAAGGGGTTGTCTAACTGCCAAAACATGGCTGTTAATGGCCATTAGGAGGGCATTAAAACAGCCAAGTAATGGCTGTTAATGGCCATTGAAAGGCTGCCCAACTGCCCAAGTAATGGGCTGTTAATGGAGAGTTAATCAGCCAAGTAATGGCTGGTTAATGCTCCAAAAGCGATCCAACAAGATGGCGAAAAAGTCTCCGAAAGTGGGGACCAAACTATAAATATTGAAACTTCAGGGACCAAACTGTACATATGAAACTTCAGGGATCAAACTGTACATCTGGCAGAGTTCTCTGGTCCAAAAAGATAATATTAGACAGCCCCACAGCCCACGACCCGTGAACCCGTGAACCCGTGAACTTGTGAACCCGAGAACCCGGAACCGGACGGGACGGGCGGGCGGCGGCGGCGCGCGTGTGGGCTTAGCCTTGAACCCAAGCACATCTAGGTCTTCCCTCCTTTAAACACATGGGATCCCCCTTGGGGTCCCAAACCCTTTACCAATTAGAGACTTATATAGAGAGCAATTCTTCCTATTCCCACCGATGTGGTAGATTTGTCCCACACCACATTTCCATGTCTCAAACACCTTACTTCGTGGACCAATATCTCTTTCATTTCTTAACAAAATTAGACGATTCTTGGCCCTACGGTCATCTACTCACTTCGTAGATCATGCATGTGTAAAGAGACGAGGTCTCCAACATACGGAACACTAGTGTTTAATTCATCAAAGATGGGTGGACGCATCTCCCCGCCAAAGGCTAATTTCTAACAGAATATTAGTGGCAGGGGACGCGGTAACGACAAGGGCGGCAAAAGCCGCGCACGTGGCCGAGGACAGCAGCCTAGCTAGGGGTGGCAAAATTAGTTCAAACTCAAATGATCCGCCCAACCCGCCCAAGGTTTCATGAGTTTGAGCAAGAGTGATTTTGATGAAGGGTTGGTTTGGGTTAGTTCAAGTTAACCCATCATAAATCAACAGCTCAAATGAACAAATGATGATGTCCAAACTTGACCCACGAAAATGTTCAATCTTAACGATTAGAGCTGCACTCTAGATTAAGATTTTTGTTTATAAATAGTTATTTAAAAAATTCCTTTATTATTTCGGAACAATAAAAATACACCAACGCACCCCAACCACCCACCACACTATCCATCTACCCTACCACCTCCCCTACACCAACCCCCACCCAAGCACTGAACCACCCTCACATCTCTGCCCCTACCTTGCCTACTCCACCCTACCTCCCCTACCCACATCTACGCCTACCCCATCTACCACCCACCTCCCGTCCTACCCCATTCTCAAATTTCTATTCTATATTTTTTTTACTTTTATAAACAATTTATAAAAATATGAATTTTTTTCTTATCTCCCCCTCCCCCTCGTCCTACCCACACCTACCCCCTCCACCCCCACCCCATTGCACTACCCCATCCTCAAATTTCTATTTTATTTTTTTTTAACTTTTATAAAAAATATGAATTTTTTCTTACCTCCCCCTACCGCCCTAACTCCCACCTACCCTCCTTCACCCCACCCCAATGCCCTACCCCATCCTCAAATTTCTATTTCATTTTCTTTTTACTTTTATAAAACAAAACTATAAAAAAAATATGAATTTTTTTCTTACCTTCTCCCCCCTTACCCTCCACCCCATGCCCTACCCCATCCTCAAATTTCTATTTCATATTTTTTTTACTTTTATAAAAAAATTATTAAAAATATGAATTTTTTTCTTACCTCTCCACCCCATGCCCTACCCCCTCCTCAAATTTCTATTCCTGAAGAAAGCTAAAAAGTGTTGTTTGATGAGCCTGTGTAGTATTAGGTAGTTGGTTTCCAGTGGTATTCGAGGATGACAATGCTTTCCTAACTGTTTCATATTTTTTTACTTTTATAAAAAAAATTATTAAAAATATTTAAAAAAATCTTACTCCCCAAACCCCCTGCCCTCCCACACCACCCCCGAAGTTTTTATTTTATATATTTATTTAACTTATATATAAAATTTTATTAAAAATGAGAAATTTTTCGTACCCCATCACCCAACTCCCCACCTCCGACCCCACACCCAGATTTTCTGTTTTATATATTTATTTTACTTTTATAAACTTTTTATAAAAATGAGAAAATTTTGCATACCCCACTCCTCCCTCCCAGGAGGTTTTACTTTATATATTTATTTTACTTATACAAAAAAAAACTTTTCTTACCCCACTACCCATCCCTCCCACCCCCTCCCCCCCGCCTCACTACCCCCTGCCTTCCCACTCATTATTTTATATATTTATTTTTCTTTTATAAAAAATGAAAAATATATATATATTATTCTTATTTTAAAAATAAAGATATGAAAAAAATCAAATATCATACAAAATAAATAACATCATAGAATGTAAGTTTGAAATTTGTAAAAGTAATGGGTCAAGTTGGGCAAGTTGTGTTATGACCCATCATTTAACACATCTTCACCCGCCCATATTAGCCCATGTAAGCTTTGGGCGGGCTGGGCATTGACTTATCTATTGATTCATCTCATCTTGATCTGCCCAACTTCAGCCCGAAAAGGCCCATCTGCCACCCTTAAGTCCAGCAATATCTCGCCTTGGGCCAACCTGAGTGCCTGGGCTATTTATCCTCAGCAGTCAGCGGCCCACTTACCCTTCCAGGAACAGGGTATCCTTGGCCCAGTACCTGGAACCCGACACCTGCCAGCCCACCAACAACATGCCCATTTCGCCCAAGCCCAGCAGACTCCCTTCAATGGCTTGGCCCCTTTTGATTTGGGACAGGTCTTCAGCAACATGAACTTGCAACAACCCGATGACAATTGATATATGAATTCGGGAGCCACATCTCACCTCACCCACCCTTCTCCCTAAATAACATCATGTATGCTCCCAATATCATTAAAAAATTAATCTCGGTCCAAAAATTTACTAGAAACAATTATGTGTCTGTTGATTATGATCCGATTAGTTTTACTGTGAAGGATCTACGTACATGGACACCTCTTACGAGATGCAATAGCATAGGGGGCCTCTATCATTTCTCATCCTCTTCCGTTGCCAGTTCCCGCTCGCACACCTCCGTCGTTGTTATCTCTCCGTCTACTTGTCACAATAGGCTTGGACACTCAGGAGCTCCTATTTTTAATTTTCTTAGAAGTAATAATTTTATTCGTTGTAATAATGGAAAACTTGCCAAAAATTATGTTTCGTGTCAGTTAGGCAAACATGTTCGCCTTCCCTTTAAGTCGTCTCTTAGTGTTACGTTTACTCCTTTTGACATTGTTCATGCCGATTTATGGACATCTCCCATTACAAGCTCACTGATTCATAAATATTATCTAGTCTTATTAGATGATTACTCATATTTTATCTAGATTTATCCCATTAAAATTCAAGTTGGAAGTTTTTGCTAAGTTTCTTGAATTTCGCAATTTTATCAAAACGCAATTTAAAAAAGTCATCAAATCTTTTCAGTGTGATAATGGTCGTGAATTTAATAATTTCACGTTTCACAAATTTTGCAAAAATAATGGCATGGTTTTTCATTTTTTGTGTCCCCTACACCTCCCATCAAAATGGCAAAGCAGAACGAATCATCCACATCATAAATAACATGGTTCGTACTTTCATTTTTCATGTCTCTCTCCCTCATTCATTTTGGGTCTATGCAGTCAAAATGGTAGAATATGTCCTCAATATTTTACCTACTAGTACTCTTTATAACATGACCCTAACCGAAATCTTATACTGTCAGATCCTCTCCTATGATCACCTTCGGATTTTTGATTGCCTTTACTATCCAAATCTTGCCTCTACTGCCTCTCATAAATTAGAACCTTGAACCACTATGTCTTAGTAGGTTTCCCACCTAATCATAGGGGCTATCTGTGCTATGACCTGTACACTCGTCAAATTCACGTCTCCCGTCACGTCACGTTTGATGAGATAATCTTCCCTTTTGCAAACATACAAAAATTCCTTAACACAGACTATACCTTTCTAGACGAGTCAGGCACCTCCCCAATCATTCTTAACGAACTCTGTCGTACCGCCACCACTAACCCCACATCTCAGTCTCCGTAACCTACCGCTGCTAACACTGGCAGTATGTCCGACCAAGCCCCGTCGTCGCCGATTGCCAACCCCAACACCGGCAATTAGCCCGACGCCTCTCTGTCATACTCAGCTATCATCCCCACCACCCACCGGCATACACCACCATCGACTAGTGTACTACTGCCACCTGCCGCCATCATTCCAAATACCCAAGTCCGTCCCGCAACCTTTCCAGTTCCCGGAACCCATCCCGGTACCAGTACCGAAACTAACCCCACCGCCACCCAGTCAACCCAGTCCCAATACACCACCATCACCAAACCCGGCATCGACCACCCCACAATATTCCATTCCGACCAGATCAACACTCCCACTCGATAGCCACAAGTCACCTCCACCGACCCATCCCGTGACTAATCCAATCCAAATTACCGACACGAATACTGCCCTAACTATCCATAACCCGACACCCCACACAATTACCGATCCTACCCCAGACACCATATGGAAACCCGTGTCCAACACGGGATTTTCAAATCCAAAATTTCATTTAACCTATCCACACAAACTATATCTCACATTCCCAAAAACCCAAAATTAGCCAAACTAGACCCAAATTGGAATGCGACCATGCGTGAGGAATTTAATGCTTTAACAAAATATCGCACTTGAGATTTGGTTCCTAGACCAAATGAGGTGAATATGATCTGATGCATGTGGCTTTTCATCATAAATACAGAAACAGTGGTGACCTAGAGAGATATAAGCCGAGACTAGTGGCTAATGTCACTAATCAGCAGGAGGATATTGATTGTGATGAGACATTCAGTCCGGTTGTTAAACCGGCTATCATTCGCATAATTCTGAGCATAGCTATGGGTAAGCATTGGCCGATTCATCAATTTTATGTGAAGAATGCGTTTCTACATGGGAACTTGAAAGAAATTGTTTACATGCACCAGCCACCAGGTTTTGTCCATCCGCAAGCCCCTAATTATGTATGTCGTCTCTGTAAGTTACTTTATGGTTTGAAACATGCCCTCAGAGCGTGGTATGAACGCTTTGCTCACTACATTATGCATATTGGGTTTGTATGCAGCAAGTGTGATAATTCTCTCTTTATTTTTCATCAAGGTAGTAACGTTGCTTATTTGTTGTTATATGTGGATGATATTTTTCTTACTGCCTCATCTGATGTGTTGAAAAATGATATCATTGCACTGCTTAAAACTGAATTTGCTATGACTGACTTGAGGAAGTTGAGTTATTTTTTGGGGATATCAGTGACTAGATCTGCAGATACTATGTTTCTGTGTCAGCGTAAGTATGCAGAGGAGGTTGTGTACAAGGCTAAAATGGTGAACTGCAAGATCATGTCCACTTTGGTTGACTCTAAATCAAAGCTTAGTGATGTTGATGGTGATCCAGTGTCTGATCCCACTCTTTATAGGAGTCTTGCAGGTGCACTTCAGTATCTTACTTTCACCAGGCCTGATATTACTTATGTTGTTCAGCATGTGTGCTTATTCATGTATGCCCCCATGGAGCCTCATTTTACTGCTCTTAAATGTATCATTCTATACGTTAAGGACACACTTGATTATGGATTACATCTATACCCCTCATCACCGACCATATTGTTATCATATACGGATGTTGATTGTATAGGTTGTTCGGACACGCGATGCTCCACCTCCGGCTACTGTATATTATTAGGGGATTATCTCATTTCTTTGTCTGCCAAGAGGCAAGTCACACTATCCCGTTAGAGTGCAGAGGTAGAGTATAGAGGCGTTGCAAATGTTGTTGCTGAGATCTGTTGGCTCTGAAACCTTCTTTTGGAGCTTCGGTGTCCCTTGCATAAGGCGTCTTTGGTATATTGTGATAACATATCCGCAATCTACTTATCTCATAATCTAAATCAGCATCAGCGAACCAAACACATTGAGATGAATATATATTTTATTTGTGAGAATGTTGCTTTAGGACATGTTAAGGTGTTACATGTGCCTTCTTCGTATCAATATGTGGATATCTTCACTAAATGACTACATCAATAACTATTTCTTTACTTCAGATCCAGTCTCAGCGTCCGACCTCCTCTCGCTCTGACTGAGGGGGTGTATTAATGAGAAGGATTAATATAGAATGTGTTCAGGAGACCAAATGGGTAGGACCTAAGGCTAAGGGTGTGGACGGGTATAAGTTATGTTTCTCGGGAAGGTCAAAGTATAGGAATGGGGTAGGCATTTTGGTAGACAGCGAGCTTAGAGATCAGGTAGTAGAGGTGATGAGGGTCAATGACAGGATGCTGGAGATTAAGTTGGTAGTTGGAGGGTTCACTATGAACATTATTAGTGCCTATGCGCCGCAGGCAGGCTTGGACGAAGAGGAGAAGAGACATTTTTGGAGGATTTGGACAAAGTAGTGGGAGGTATACCACCCACTGAGAAGTTATTTGTAGGAGGGGATTTCAATAGACATATCGGGTCACTTCCAGGGGGTTATGACGATGTGCATGGAGGCTTTGGATTCGGGGACAAAAATAGGGGAGGCGTATCACTTTTGGAGTTCGCTAGAGCTTGTGGGATGGTGATAGCCAATTCGAGGTTCCTGATGAAAGAGGAACACTTGGTAACTTTTTGTAGTTTGATGGCTAAGACTCAGATTGACTTTTTGCTCTTTAGGAAAGTTGACAAAGGTCTTTGTAAAGACTGTAAGGTTATTCCTAAGGAGGATCTTACAACCCGACATAAGCTTTTGGTGATGTATTTGGAGATCAAGTTGGAGAGGAAGAAGAGGGTTGTGGATGACATGTTAAGAATCAAATGGGGGAGTTTGACCATGTCTAGTGCAAAGGAGATGGGGGAGAGGTTGATGGCCAAGGAGGCTTGGGGGAGTAGTGGGGATGCGACCGGTATGTAGGACAGGACGGTCAGTTGCATTCGGGAGGTAGCTAGAAAAGTGTTAGGGGCCTCGTGGGATAACCGTGGTGGGCATCGAGAGGACTGGTGGTGGAATGGTAAAGTTCAAGAGAATGTGGAAGCGAAGAAAGCGACGTATGTGAAATTGGTAAAAAGCAAGGATGAGGTGGAGAAGTGTACGAATAGGGAACTGTATAATATGGTGAGGAAGGAGGCAAAGCTAGCCGTCACGGCGGCAAAAACAGTGACTTTTGAACGCATGTATGTAGAATTAGAGGAGAAAAGTGGGGATAAGAAGGTGTACAGACTAGCCAATGCAAGGGAGAGGAGGGCCCGTGACTTGTATCACGTAAGGTGCATCAAGGACGAGGAAGGCAAAGTACTAGTGGAGGAAGCGCATATTAGGCGGAGGTGGCAATCTTACTTCCATAAACTCTTGAACGAAAAAGGAGATGGGGACATTGCGCTGGGAGATCTGTAGCATTCTAGTAGGTACCGGGATTTTGGGTATTGTAGAAGCATTAAGGTTGAGGAGGTTAATGGTGTTGTTCGTAGGATGCGCAGGGGACGAGTGACTGGGCCTGATGAGATCCAGTTGAATTTTGGAAGAGCGTAGGCAGGGCAAGTTTGGAGTGGCTGACTGAGTTGTTTAACGTTATTTTTAAGATGGCAAGAATGCCCGAAGAATGGAGATGTAGTACAATGATTCCCTTATACAAAACCAAAGGTGATATCCAGAGTTGCAACAACTATAGGGGTATCAAGTTGCTGAGTCACACTATGAAAGTTTGAGAAATGGTCATGGAGATTAGGGTGAGGAGAGGTGTGTCTATTTTCGAAAACTAATTTGGATTCATGTCGGGGCGTTTGACTACTGAAGTCATTCATCTTATTAGGAGGTTTGTGGAGCAGTATTGGGAGAGGAAGAAAGATTTACATATGGTTTTCATCGACCTCGAGAAGGCATAATACAAAGTCCCTAGAGAGGTTCTATGGAGATGTTTGGAGGTTGGAGGTGTACCTGTGGTGTACACTAGGGAGATCAAGGATATGTATGATGGAGCCAAGACTAGGGTACGGACAGTAGGAGGAGACTCGGAGCACTTTCCAGTGATGATAGGGCTGCACCAGGGATCAGCTCTTAGCCCATTTCTATTTGCTCTGGTGATGGACGGACTAACGCGACAAATCCAATGGGAGGTACCATGGTGTATGTTATTCGCAGATGACATAGTCCTGATTGATGAGACTCGCAACGGAGTAAACGTCAAACTGGAGGTTTGGAGACAGACTTTAGAGTCTAAAGGGTTCAGGTTGAGTAGGACCAAGACAGAGTATTTGGAGGGAAGTTCAGCAACATAAGCGACCCTGAGACAGACGTGGAGGTGGGCTTGGTACTCAAGTCATTCCAAAGAAAGGAAGCTTCAAGTACCTAGGGTCTATTATCCAAGGGAATTGAGAGATTGATGACGATGTCACACATCGTATTGGAGAAGGGTGGATGAAATGGAGGCTCGCATCTGGAGTCTTGTGCGACAAAAATATGCCACCAAAACTTAAAGGCAAGTTCTAGAGGGTGGTGGTTAAACCGACAATGTTGTATGAGGTGGAGTGTTGGCCAGTCAAGACTTCGCACATACACAAGAAAAATTTGCGGAGATGGGGATGCTGAGATGGATGTGTGGGCATACAAGGAGAGATAGGATTAGAAATGATGTTATCCAGGAAAAAGTTGGAGTGGCCTCGGTGGAGGATAAGATGCGGAAAGCGAGATTGAGATGGTTCGGGCATGTGCAGAGGAGAGACACGGATGCCCTAGTGCGGAGGTATGAGAGGTTGGGTATAGACGGGTTCATAAGGGGTAGAGGTAGGCCAAAAAAGTATTGGGGAGAGGTGATTAGATGGGATATGGCGCAGGTGCAACTTACTGAGGACATGACCTTAGATAGGGGTTGTGGAGGACACGAACTAGGGTAGAAAGATAGTAGGTAGTCGAGCGTACTCCTACTGACGCTTACAAAATGATAGTTGTAGTGTTATTACTATAGGCCCGATTAGCATATCACACTTATATGCGCAATATTGCTTTATAGTCCCCTGTAGTTTGATTTATGTTGCTATGTGTTCTTTAGTGTACTTTGTTTATCTTATTTAGATGTGTTAGCTACTGCTTCATGTTGTTAGAATGCGTTACCATGGCATATTCGATTTTGTTATCAACATGTTCATACTGTCCATACTGCTTTAATTCCCTGTCTGAGTCTGACCGTTTCTCTTGCTTTGCTTTGCTTTGCTTTGTCTTGATTGCTTTGCTTGTGATTATGCTTAGTCTTGAGGCGAGGGTCTTCCGAAAATAACTGCTCTACCTACCAAGGTGGATGTAAGGTCTGCGTACACTCTATCCTTTCCAGACCCCACGTTGTGGGATTTCACTGGGTATGTTGTTGTTGTTGTATTAGTGATGTATAATTATGGTAGTTATAGGATCCTTGCTGTATGAGAACTCCACATTGTACACACTCTATATATATATATATTTGTATTAATGAAAAATGTTATCCAATGGAGATTAATACAATCTTACCGTTTCAAATAGGCAAATTTGATCAAATCATGACAGATTCAAAATGGATAAATCTATGAACAAATTATAATGTAACCCATCCAAGTTTTTCATTATAAAATCAAAATAAGATCAGTCAAAATGAAATAGTAAGTAGCTGGTCATAACCTTAATTAACTGTTTAATGTAAAACCGTTTCTTCATTCTTTCAAATCTCTAACTAGAAAATTAACTTTCAGGATAATTATTGTACAATAATTTAAAATTAAATCTTGCCTTTAAATCCGCTTGTTTCTATATTTTTCCATTCTTTGGCAATTTTCTCTTATGGATTGACTTAGACTAGTAATGCAGTCCAGGTTAACCCAACCTTAGTCCAGGTTAACCCAACCTTTGAAATGAGTTGGTTTAGACTACATCAATTTTAAACCATAGATCACTCACCTAACTTATCTAATATTATTACCAAAAAGAAAAACTTATCTAAGATTGATTGAGTGGGACGGGTTATTGACACTCATAGTTTATACTTGTCTATTTTCTTAAAGGTCAAGAAACAACATAGGGGAGAAATCATCTGACCCAATATAACTATATGTTTATTTTGTTGGCATTAATAAATTCGAGGAATTTAAATAGTTTGCAGTAAAGCTTCCTTTTGCCTTTTGCTCTCGAGCATCAATCTCCACCCGATCAAAGAAAATCTATTTTCACGTAGTTTCTTATTTTTTGATGTGTACGACTATTTATTTTGTTGTCTCTTTTCTTACATTCCTGTTGTAGGTACTATCCTTTTGAGCCGAGGGTCTATCAGAAATAATTTTTCTACCCCACAAAGGTAGGAGGAAAGTTTGCGTACATCCTACCCTCCCACTTATGGAATCATACTGGGTTGGTTGTTGTTGGTGGTGTACTCAAAGAGGTGAATAAAATTCCAATAAAGATATGTGAAAAAACATATATAGTTACGCATATTCTTAATTCTAAAAGGATGTTATTAAAACAAAAGGGTGGGGATATAAGACCAGTTAATATTAGTTTAGTAATTCCTTCAGTTTTCATAGGTCATCAAGGGGGTGTAGCTCACATGGTAGAGCGCTTGCTTCGCATGCGAGAGGCACGGGGTTCGATTCCCCGCACCTCCAGTCATTTTTTCTTTTTACCAATTTCTTTTGGTAACTGAACAATTTTAATTCTTTTTAACAATTTTAATATATAATCAGGTGCATTTATTGTTATTTGCTGAATATTATATTAGAATGGGAGCATTAACTCGTAAAGTTGATGTGACCAGAAGGTCATAGGTTCAAGCCGTAGAAATGGCCTCTTCCAGAAATGTGAGGTAAGACTTCGTACAATAGACCCTTGTGGTTCGGCCCTTCACCGGACCCCGCTCATAGCGGGAGTTTAGTGCACCGGGCTGCCCTTTTTTTGTTGAATATTATATTAGGAATTGGTAACTAAACAATTTTAATTTTTTTTAGCAATTTTAATAAATAGTCATCATTTATTGTTATTTGCTGAATAGTATATTAGGAATTGGTAACTAAACACAATTTTAATATATAGTCAGGAGCATTTATTGTTATTTGCTGAATATTATATTAGGCAAGTTCCCGTAATATAAGCTAAGTTTAGCTTTCTTTTCTTTTTTTTGATTGGCTTCATCCCAAACATTCCATTACTAATGGAAAAATTTGTTCGGAAAGAGATATTTAAATAATAATAAAAGCGACATTATCCCTTAACTTTGAGAACACACAAAGAAATCAAGGAGTTCGGTAATTTTTAAACGAATCAAATCCTATTCTTCTGGATGTAACTTGCTTTCTAGTTTCTGCTTTTAAGTAATGTATCTCCAATCAATTGCCACGTTGAGAATATAAAATTTCAGCAACTGACACAATTATGTGCAGCAATATAGTATATTTAATTTTCCACTACATGTTAATTGATAATTTTAAGAGCAAAATCATCACATTAGAGTATCTTATAAATACATTGTGTTTAATGGCATAATGTTAATGCATACATTAGTCTAGGTGCTTGGCAAAAAAAAAAAAATACTAAACACAATAGGTTTAGTGAGTAGTAGTAGTAGTAGATAGTTTAAAACTTTAAATTGATTCATAGAAGGAAAAAACTGACTAAAAATAGAAATTGTTTTTGTTTGTTTAGTAAAGCTTCATCCACTTTCCTTGTATATAAAAATATAAAAGTAATTTTAGTTTGATATGGTAATAAGTGACAGAGAATAAATAAATATTCTTCATATATTCTGTAATTATTATTCTGGTGTAATTACGTAAAGTAGAGATCCTTGTACAATTAGGTTTGTAATTGTAAACACCTATATATATATTGCATAAATGAGAAGCCTCCAACCAAGGAGAATTACATTATTCTACATGGTATCAGAAGTCAAACCCTCCCTGCCCTAAAATTATACTTGGCCGCCACCCCATCTCTTTTCTTATTTTCCGCCTTTCCGGCGGTAACCCCCCACCCCACCCCACCCCACCCCACCCTAAAAATATTCCGCCGCCACCCACCTCTCCTTCATTTATTCCGGAGGACACATGGCTTCTCCCGCTTCCTCCTCCTCCACCCACGACGTCACACATCCTCCTCATCCCCCTACTAACACCTTTCATCCGGGCTTTGCCGTAACGAATATCAAAAATCTTATCCCTCTAGTTCTTGATCAAGATGATGGACAATACTCATCGTGGGTCGAAATATTTCAAATACATGATTGTGCTTACAACGTCCTTGATCACATCGATGCCATTACCCCCCCTCCCCCTCCCATCCCCCTCCACCTGACGTCGACAATCCGACGTGGAAGCGGCACGATGTTATCGTCAAATAATGGATAAATGGCACCATATCCAAGGATCTACTTCATACTATTATGAAGACATGTGCATCGGCTCACGAATTATGGACACGGCTAGAGGAAATATTTCAAGAAAACAAACATACACGTGCCGTCTATTTGGAGGAACTATTCACCAACACTCATCTTAAGAACTTTGCCAACATGTTAGACTATTGTAAACAACTACAATTGGTTGTCTAGTGTTGGCACTCCGATTTCCCAAACAAATATGGTTTTACAACTTATCAATGGTTTGCCGAAACGTGAGTACGATATATTTGCGACGATGATTCAACAAGCTGATCCCCTTCCTAGCTTCAACAAGGCCCGATCACAATTGCTGTTGGAGGAGACTAGACAAGCCAAATAGGACGAGCACACTCCACAAACATTGGCAGTTGTCGTAACACCAACCTCCAACACACCCGTCGGTCCTCCGTAACCTACGGACTACTAACCTCAACGTGGTGGCCGAGAAGGAGGAAGGGGACACGGCCGCAGAAAGTGAGGAGGCGGCATGGCCCACTTCTCCACATCCGAGCAGCAGGCCTACGACCCCATGACCCATACCGATCTAAGTCATGCTTACAATACTATGAATCACCAGAAGCCCGACGACATATGGTACATGGATACAGGTGTCACATATCACCTCACTCGCGACTTTAGTAATCTCCCTCACCTATTCAATTTGAACAATCCTCAGTTTATTTTGGTCAGCAATGGCAATTGCATTCCAATTCAAGACCATGACATCATTCAAACACAACCACCTCACCCACTCTTTACCCTAAAAATATCCTATATGCTCCTAACATCATTAAAAACTTAATCTCTGTTAGGAAATTTGCTAGTGACAACTCTATATCTATTGAATTTGATCATTTTGATTTTTTTTGTAAAGGACCTACGTACGGGGACTACTATTACGAGATGCAATAATATGGGGGACCTATATCCTTTCTCATTCAATTCCGCTGCAAGTGTCAATCCACCAACCTCTCTAGCTGTCATCTCTCCATCCACTTGGCATAATAGACTCGGGCACTCGGGAGCACCAATTTTAAATTTTCTTAGAAGTCAGAATTTCATTCAATGTAATAACGACAAATTTACCCCCCGATTGCTACTCTTGTCCTTTAGGAAAGCATGTTGGACTTCCTTTTCAATCTTCATTAAGTGTAACATTTTCTCCTTTTGATATTATTCATGCGGATTTATGAACATCTCCCATTACTAGCAAACTAAGTCACAAATATTATTTGGTGATTTTGGATGATTTCTCTCACTTTCTTTTGGTGTATCCTCTAAAATATAAGTCCCAAGTTTACACAATCTTTCTTGAATTTCAAGCATATGTTAAAACCCAATTTGAAAAGATCATCAAAACTTTTCAATGTGATAATGATCGTGAGTTTGACAACCTTCCCTTTCATAAACTTTGTGCGGACCACGGCATGGTGTTTCGATTTTCTTGCCCACATACCTCTCCTCAAAATGGTAAAGCCGAAAGAATCCTACGCACCATCAATAATAAGATTCGCACTATGCTCTTTCATGCTTCTATCCTCCCATCTTTTTGGGTGTACGCCTTACACATGGCGGCATATCTCCTTAATATATTACTAACACGAACATTTCAAAATAAAACTCCAACCGAAATTCTCTTCCGTCGAATCCCCTCTTATGATCACCTTCGAATTTTTTGTTGTTTATGCTACCCGAATCTCGCCTCCATGGCCCCTCACAAATTAGCACTTAGAACTACCCCTTCCATTTTCTTAGGTTTCCCATCAAACCATAGGGGGTACATGTTATGATATGTCCACACATAAAATCCTAGTATATCGCCATGTCACATTCGAGGAGAATATTTTTCCATTTGCAAACATCCAAAAATTTCAAGTTTCGGGTTACAGCTTCCTTGATGATCCAGACACGTCCTTTCTCATTAGAAATGCCATACATCTTGCCACCCATTCTGTCCCGTCACTACCCCAGTCCACTTCCCCATCGTCGACTACCCCCAGCCCCCGATGCCTACCCCTCCCTCATCCCGTCACTGCCCCAGCCAACTGCCACACCGTCGACTAACCCCCAGCACCCGCCGACTCTTCCCCCTCCCATCCCGTCGACCACCCACCGTAATTAGTCATTGCCTCACCCTCAATCAGTCACGAAAAATATCGTGTCCTAAACCACCCCACTGTCTGTGACCCAAACAGTCCCGCTTTCGACCCACCGTATGGAAACCCGTGTCCATCATGGGATTTTCAAACCAAAAGTCCACTTTAACCTCTCCACTCAGACTATCTCACCTATACCTAAAAACCCAAAATTAGCCAAACTTGACCCGAATTGGAATCGGTCATGCATGAGGAATTTAATGCGCTCACTACACATCGCACTTGGGATCTTGTCCTAATACCAGTGGGGGTGAATGTGATTTGTTACATGTGGCTATATCTTCATAAATTCAAATATAGTGGTGAGCTTGAATGCCATAAAGCGAGACTTATGGCAAATGGCACAAGGCAACAAGAGGGAGTTGATTGTGGTGAAACCTTCAGTCCAATGGTTAAACTAGCCACAATTCACACTTTTTTTAGCATAGCTATGGGAAAGAACTGGTTGATTCATCAACTTGATGTGAAAAATGTGTTCTTACATGGGGATTTGAAAGAAACTGTATATATGCATCAACCACCTGGATTTGTGCATCCATCGGCTCCTCAGACATACTGACGTCTTCGAAAGTCACTTTATGGATTGAAACAAGCCCCCCGGGCTTGGTATGAGCGCTTTGCCACTTTCATCATGCAGATCGGGTTCGTGTGCAACAAAAGTGATAATTCACTTTTTATTTTTCATCGAGGTAATGACACTGCATACCTTTTGCTCTATGTGGATGTTATTGTTCTGACTGCTTCATCTAATGTGCTGAAACACGAGATCATTACCCTGCTCAAATTCGAATTTGCTATGAAAGACTTAGGTAAGTTGAATTATTTTTTGGGGATTGCAGTGACCAGATCCGAAAATGCAATGTTCCTGTGTCAGCGTAAGTATACCAAAGAAATTGTTTACAGGGCTAAAATGACAAACTACAAGATCATACCCACTTAGTCGACTCGAAGTCGAAACTCAGTAACGATGACGGGGATCCGGTGCTAGATCCTTCTCTTTATAGGAGTCTTGCTGGTGCACTTCAGTATCTTACCTTCACTAGGCTCGATATTGCCTATGCCGTTCAGCAGGTGTGTTTGTTCATGCATGCTCTCATGGAGCCTCACTTTATCGCTCTAAAACGTATCATTCGGTATGTTAAGGGTACTCTTGACTACGGATTACATCTTTATCCATTTGCACCGACCAGGTTGATATCGTATACAGACGTCGATTGGGACGGCTGTTTGGACACACGTCGATCTACTTCCGGCTACTGTGTATTTTTGGGTGATAATCTCATCTCGTGGTATGCCAAACGACAAGCCACGCTTTCCCATTCGAGTGCATAAACAGAATATAGAGGCATTGCGAATGTTGTTGCCGAGATCTGCTGACTCAAAAACCTTCTTCTAGAGCTTCATTGTCCCTTACGTAAGGCATCTCTTGTCTACTGTGATAACATATCTGTTTTGCTGTTTACTTGTCCCATAACCCGGTTCAGCAGCAGCGAACCAAACATATTGAGATGGATATTCATTATGTTCGTGAGAAGGTTGTCATGGGTCATGTTCGGGTGTTACATATTTCTTATTCCTATCAGTACGCATATATATTTACTAAGGGACTTCCTCGGCAGTTCTTCCTTGATTTCAGATCCAGTCTGAGCGTCCGGCCTCCTCCCGATCCAACTGAGGGGGGGGGGGGGTGATAGAGAATAAATAAATATTCTTCATATATTCTGTAATTATTATTCTAGTGTAATTAGGTAAAGTAAAGATCCTTATACAATTAGATTTATAATTGTAAACACGTATATATATTGCATAAATAAGAAGCCTCCAACCAAAGAAAATTACATTATTCTACCATAACAACAAAATAATAGAAAGCATACAAGTAAATATTTGTTTTAACTTGGCCGAATTGGATTACGACTCAGTGTTTAGTCCATATTGACACGACACATCTTGATCCAGTCGAGTTTTGGATGAGTAAATTCACTTTGGATGAGTAAGATCGTGATTTGTTCACTGACATAATTGATATTAACGTATCTGAGTTACTCGCCTATTTGACATTCCTAACATATCTTTCTATATGATCCATATGTCTTTCTTTATATATTAGCCTTCTTAATTCATAGGGAATAATCATACATATTAACTTGAAGATTCTTGTCTCGATCAACCATTAATCAACTATTCCTTAACACAAAATTGTTAGGGTCGACCATTATTTTGTGGGTAGATAAAGAGATTGTATATAATATATGGTCGTAAGGGAGTTGAAATACTTTCAATGTTTATGAGTTGTGTTTCACAATTTGCAAGAGAAGATTAATTTGGAAGTTTTAGAGTTATCTATTTCAACAAAGATCTTTCACCTCATTTTACAACTGTAATTTTCATACATCATTACAATCCAATAAATGTTAGAATATCCAAATGTCAGGATCAACAGTAGCATTACAAAGATGTTTTATTTGGGAAAATTTCATAAATATTATTACCTCAATCCCAATTTATATGATGTAATTTAACTTGACAGGAGTTTAAGAAATAAAGAAAGATTTTTTATTCTTGTGGTCTAAAATAAGCTAAAGATGTTTTTGTGGTTATAGATCATCTCGTTAATTATAAAAGGAAAATTTTAAAATTAAATTATTATCAAATAAGAAAATATGTCTTTTTTTTTTTACTGACTAAAAATAAAAATGTGTCATATAAATCGTTACTAAGAGTAGTGAAAGACATGTGTAGCATAAACTTGGGCTTTCAAATCAAAAGTTGGACAAGTCGAACTTCAAGCTACTCTATTGGGCCTTCAACTGTCATAAAGTCCATGCTATTGCCGAATTGCTCTAACTGGGCCAGATAATGTGAATATAATAACTAAAGAGAAGTTTTTGCACGGATCGGTCCTATCTCGTGATGATATTTAATTTTTGTCCCTACTTTTCATTTAATGAAAAAAATTGTGGGTCAAAGTACCCTTATCTATGACATAATTTAGCAAGATATAAGTTTAGAAAATTTTTGCCTTGTCTAGCATAAATTTTGTAGAAATTAAGTTATCCGGCATAAGTTGTGTTTTATCTTATTCGCTCGGCATAAATTTAGAGAATTTTTGTCCTGTCCAGCATAAATTATATAGAAACTTAGTTATGTCTTGTAAGGCATAACTTGTGGGTTCTGAACTTATGCCATTATCGACATAAGTTCTGTAGGAATTAAGTGACATAACTTGTTATGCCTTGTAAGACATAACTTGTGTTATATTATGATACGAAAATATAAATTCATGTTGGTCGAATATTTTTGTCTTTTCGATGTCAGAAATATTTTTGATCATTTGTTTATTACTTATAACCACGAATAACCAAAATTAAAGACCACAAATTTAAGGGACAAAAATTAAACACCACCCCCAAAATAGGACCTTCGTGCGAATGACCCAACTAGTTACGGTAGGGGAACAATTCGCACAAATGTCCTTATTTCAGGGTGGTCTTTAATTTTTTCCTATCAAATTTAAAATATTTAATTTTTGTCCTTCGCCTAATACTCTGTGGGTTTGGGTTCGAATCCCTACTCAGGAAAAAATAAAAAAGAATTTTGCAAGGCAGAGATTGTGTAGACAATTTATGCCTATTCGGGAAAAATTAGGCCTATTCGACAGAGGTTTTCCATAAGATAAATTTTATCCCAAATTAGGCCTTAAGGCAAACCTTTGCCTTAAAGGCAAACTTCTGCCGATATAGGCCTAATTAATAGGCATAATTTTGTTACAAACATCTGCATTGCGAATTCTTTTTAATGTTTGTCTAAGCAGGGATTCGAACCCGGAACCCATAGTTTTTACTTTTTACGCGAAAGGCAAAAATTAAAGATTCCAAATTAGAGGGACAAAAATTAAAGATCATTGCCTTTGAAAAGATTGTACATGGAAATTCGCACAGATGTCCTTATTTTGGAGTGGTCTTTAATTTTTTTCCCTTCGCCTAATACTCCGAAGTTCTGAGTTCGAACCCCTGCTCAGGCAACCAAATAAAAATCGCAAGGTAGATATTTTGTAGGAAAAAATAGGCTTATTGGGATAAAATTAGGCCTATCCGACAGAGATTTTCCATAAGACAAACTTGTACTCAAAATTAGGCCTTAAGGCAAACCTCTGACGTATAGGTAAACTTCTGCAGATATAGGCCTAATTTTGCCCGAATAGACCTAATTTTGCTACAAAATCTCTGCCTTGCAAATTATTTTTATTTTTTGTTTGAGCAGGAGTTCGAACCCGAAACCCATAAATTTTTAAGCGAAGGAAAAAAATTAAAAATTCTAAATTTGAGGGACAAAAATTAAAGACTAGTGGACCTTCCGCACACACAAAAAAAGTACTGTATGACCCATATATATGGACCAATACTGCAGTTTATTATGGCCCAATAACTCAGTTCCATAAGAAAATCATGCCACAAATCATGAAGTCTAATACTAAATCATGTCAATCTTACTCTGGAAACTACATAAATTGCAAAAATTCAAAAGGAAATTCTTTAATAGCTAATAATATTGGAGGATTGCCAAAAAGAAGCCTCAATGCAAATTTCCTCAACACTTGATTTACATCCAACTTAGATTCTATTTCTGTTATTAAGGGTTCATGAAAAGTTTCATTAATAGGGTATATGCCCTTTTACATACCAACTTCAAGAAATATTACTTAAATTGTTAACACTTGAAAACCCTTATTGTTAAAATGTTATTATTAAAGGATTATTTGCTTTGCTATTCCTTATCATCTTCAATAATTAAAACATAATCCAAGTTTGTTATTATTACAAAACGTTACTAGGTCGGGTCCTCTTAAAAAAGGTATCAATTAGTCCATTAGCTTGTCACCCTTCTAACACTACTTATAACATTTAAATATACCATTTTGAGTGTTTTAAAAAGTCTTCCCATTGTAATATGACAGATTGAGCAGGAAAGATGTCCCCTCTTTCTCCCCAACTTGAATTCAATTCATACCTCAAATTTCGGTTCGGTTCGGTATTCGGTAATATCATATTAAAGTCGGAGTCGGCTATCAAACAATATCATATACTCCATTAATTGTTGGAAATTTGTCTTTGGCGGGGAGGTGCGTCTACCCATATTTAATGAATTAAACACTAGTGTTCCACATGTTGGAGGCTTTGTCTCTTCTCACATGCATAATCTACTAAGTGAGTAAATGACCGTAGGGCCAAGAATCGTCAAATTTCGTTGAGAAATGAAAGAGATATTGGTCCACAAAGTAAGGTGTTTGAGGCATGGAAATATGGTGTGGGACAAATCTACCACATCGGTGGGAAAAAGAAGAATTGCTCTCTTTATAAGTCTCTAAAGTGGTTAAGGGTTTGGGACCCCAAGGGGTATATCATGTGTTTAAAGGAGGGAGGACCTAGATGTGCTTGGGTTCAAGGCTAAGACCACAAGCGCGCCGCCCGCCCGTCCGGTCCGGGCTGCGGACTGCGTTGGGACGACAAACAGAAACTCTTCCTTCCTTTTTCATTTCTTCAGCAAGTCGATTCGTATTTGTTTTCTTCATCAGACTCAACCTATTTGATTTGTAGTGTTGAGATTAAAGTGTTGTTTTATCTTGGGAGACTATTGCCCGTTAACGTAAAAGAATATAAACGGGGCAATCTTGTCTTAAGGACAGAGTGCAATCACTCGACTCAGCACACAGTTGTAACCATCCAGATTTAGTGTTTCTTGATTTCAGGTTATTAAGATTCAAGACACAACAAGCTTGCGGCAGTTCTGAACATTGGACTATTTGTTTATCCTTTCGAACACTTGTAATAGTTATTTACTTCCCGTACTGCTTTACAATATCCAACAATTACCAAAAATTTAAGACAAGATAGTATTAGTGTTCGAAAGATGTCGGTCAAAAGTTGTGTGACCAAATCTGGATATGACTGTGGTTTTCTGGTAGAAGAGAGTGATGATGATGTTGTTGAAGGTCAACGTGTTCATGGTGTCACCGCTCCCAAGAGTGGTGGGAACAAACGCTCACGAGAGGCTGATGATGTCAACTGGAACAAGAGGAGAAGGATGAAGATGTGGTTCTATTTTGCAGCAGAAGGCCTATATCTGTCTTAGACAAAGGATCCGAATTATGGTAAGGAGGAAATGAACACTCAGTCCGATGAAGTGACTGAAGTGGGCCAGAATCCGAAATTGGGATAAGTTATTTTCTTCCTTATCAAGAATAAAGATTAAATGATGTCTGATTAAAAATGGCTTAAAGTAAGGAGGAATATGAAAATGTTTTCACGAAATAATTTATATTCTTTACGCTTTAAAATCAGAAGTTTAATCTCATCTTCATTCCCGTTTAAAGATTGGATTGTGTAAACGACTTAAAAGATCCGTTCATTTGAGTGTAATTATTAAAAGTGTGTAAAGTATGTTCGCACATACGAGGGAGAAAGATCCACTATCCGTGCGAAAACTGTTACCACTCCTAAGTAAGCGCCAACAATTGTCTGGGCACCAATCATAACGGAAGAAGACTAAAAGCTAAAGACGTTGAGTCTGTCACACTATTTGGCAGAAGATCCTTCATATGATGATATTGGACACTCAGTCATACAAAGCCTCCGGGTGACTGGAGTGGACCAAAAATCCTTTGACCTGATGATATTGGACACTCAGTCATACAAAGCCTACGGGCGACTGGAGTGGGGCCATAATTCAGTTCATAGGAAAAGTAATGGACACCTAGTTAGGTGGGCCAGAGTTTCCAGGTCTTAAATGATCTGAAGGCTTAAAGAAAGGCAGAAAAGAAATTGGACACTCAGTCTGCCAAAGTAACTGGAGTGGGCCAGAGTATTCAGATCACATATGATCCGGTTACGCCCTAACCACGGATAAGAGGTTGTTCATGTGAAGCAACGCCACCTCTAAAGTAGAAGGGGTTGGAGAGGTTGTCCTCAATAAGACTTCAGGGAATGGGATCACTCTAAAATGAGGTGATACATGTCCCAAACTTGGTTTAAGGGACGTTGTTGGTCAAGCTGGTTTGAGACTAGTCCAACAGGTCTGTAATAACTAAGAATGGTACAATATGTCTGTAGCCAAATGAATGATATATTTATAATCCGTGCATCTATGCCATTATAGATTAAGACACGTTAAATAGAAAGTCATTCAAAAGCTAGCGAAGTTGAGATTATTGCCTTCTTTTGACATAAACCCTCAAAATGAATGTGAGGTAGGCGAAGAGGCAAAATCACCTTTCCAAATTCCGTCAAAGGAATAGCGAAAGAAGCAGCGCTCCTCTAGAACTTAGTCACACATTTATGGTGATTTAAAGTTTATACAAAATAGAGAGGGGAGACAAGTACTTTGTGACCTTCATTGATGATGGTACAACGTATGGAACCCTTTGTTTGTTGAAAAGCAAAGATGAAGTTGTTGAAGCGGATAAGCGCTACAAAGCAGAAGTTAAAAATCAACTAAGCCTACGGATTGAGGAATTCGTAGTGATAGAGGGG
This sequence comes from Anisodus acutangulus, assembly GCA_029783415.1. Lineage (NCBI taxonomy): Eukaryota > Viridiplantae > Streptophyta > Magnoliopsida > Solanales > Solanaceae > Anisodus > Anisodus acutangulus. Next base: position 39,109,558 of record CM056502.1, read on the forward strand.
GAGAATGTGAAACATCGTTCGTTAAACGACTGCTCATAACTCACCTCAGTCCAACGGTGTTAGCCAAGTGCAAAGTCGTACGCTCAAAATATGTGGGGCAAGGGGATCCTTACCGCTAATGCGATTCTCAACAGAAATACGCATAAGGATAAGGATAACTCTCCGTGTGAAACGTGGAAAGGATCTCACATACAAATGTTGTGATGTGGGGTGGCTTGGTAAAAGTTGGAATACCGAAACAGGTCAAGTTGGATCTAAGACTGTAAATTGCATATCCACTGGATCTGCAAATAACAGTAGTGCTTATCGCCTCTTAGTGTCAAAGAATGCTGAATTCTTTGAAGATAACTTTCCTTGAAAAGGAAAAAGAATTAATTGCTCGAGGTTAGCAAGAACCCACGAGGGCCTGACTGTCTGGAACTAGACGTTCTGTATCTACAGAACTCGAAAGTTGCTGGCTATCCGAAACTTAATATTCCAGATTTGCAGAACTCAGGGATTCTAGATGTTGAACCGAGACGAAGCAAAGAAGGGGACAAAGACTTGTTCCAGTCCTTCTAGCTTGTATGGTTGAGAATGAACCATGGACAATTAACAAATAATTGTCATCTTCAAAAGCGCTGCTTTGGAAAGAAGCTACAAAAAGAGAAATAGATTCCATCATATAGAACCATACTTGCGTAATGGTTGATCTTCCTCCGGGAAAAGAACATTTGGGTTGTGAAAAGGGATACTCAAAAGTGAGTACAAAGTAGATGGATCTAGTGACGAGTATAAGGCCTCGGCTACTTGTACATGTGCTCCCCTTTGAGTAGCTTAACATCCTGGGCCATTGCAGTCTTGCGTGACATGGATGTTGAAACAACCTTCCTAATTGGAGAGTTGGATGGGGAGGATTAGAGTTGGTTTGTTGGACTGTTGGGCTTCTTCCTGAATTTTCATTTTGGTCCCTGAAATGTTTACATTTTGATCCTGGAAGTTTCAAATGAAATAGAAATAATGAATCTGACAACATTGACTTTGAAGTTAGAAAGCCAATAGTTGAAAAACCAACAATCTGAAAGTGGAAGTCATATTGAAACAAAAGATATGGGTATCACAGATGACATCTTAGGAATTGGATTTCTAAGACATCTAACGGACTGGTCTAACTCCAAACTCAGTTGTGAGATAATTGACAGTCTCGTTGAAGCCACCAATGGATATGAATCATAGAACTGATTGGAATCATGGTGCACCCATAGACAAGGAGCGATATACACAGGTCACGTGTAGTTCAATGTATTGTACATACTACAACCGACCTGGTATCGGCCTACAAACAAGATCAGTTGAACTAAGGATCACTCGTGATTCTGGAAATAATCGATAGAAGGCGTTAAGTCGGATATGACGATATCTGAAATATTCGCTTATCTACGGATTATAGTATTCTGGATGTCCAGCGGTTATGGGAGAATACAATGATGCAAACTGGACATCAGATATGAAGAACACCAAAGCCACAAGTAAATGTGTATGATGGGTCTTGGAAAATCCTCTAAGCAAACTTGCATCGACCAATTCATGATGGGATCAGAGTTTATCGTTTTATACCAAGCATGAAAGAAGTTGAGTAACTTCATGACTTCTTAGAGGACGTCCCTTATTGGGAGAAACATGTGCCTTCAGCAGTTATACATTGTGGCTAGCCGGTCGGCTTCAGGAAGGACACGAATGATGGCGTCTAGACATATCTGTCAGGATCTGTCGGAGACATAAGACCGTATGGCAGTTGATCATCACGGGTGTCACTTCCTTGTTTACTAACTAAGGGACTACCCGGAGATCAAGTGTTCTTCCTATCTAGGGGAATAGGCTTAAAACCCAAACAATACCAACCATTGCAGTGGTAACCCAACCATATTGATTGGAGATCCCAAGAATTTAGTTCAATGGGAAAACTAAGTTGCAAAATGTTCAGTTGAGTTTTTCGGTGGAAGCAAAAAGCACTTCGGATGATGATTTCTGTACGGAAACATGAATCCAAAGTTGTTCCCGCGATAGACATTAAAGTGCTACCTGTATGGTGGGTAAAGGTTAAGCTTCCAAACCTTTAACGATCCTCAAATGGTTGAAGTTAAGGTTGGGGAAACTTTTAATGATTCCTAACACTTGTGAAGTGGGGTATAGCGGGATACCTTATAGGAGATCACCTATTTAAGTGCGAGGACATGCCGCCTCAAACGAACGCACTTAAGAATTCAAGTGTGTCCACGGCCACAACGGACAAAACCATAAGAATGAAAACGAATAAGGAGAGTTATTGTGTTGGTATCATTGTCTTGGCTTACACTAAACACGGACGGTTCAAGACATCACGTTCACCGCGTAGTAAGTAAGTCCGGTGGTATTCAACTAGGGAAGGTTCAAAGCGGAAGCTACCTCTCCTGATGCAATATCTTTTCGATGAAAGATTGCTAAAAGTAGGCACCTTGTGTGTGCGCCAAAATCTCTCTTTCATAGAGGGGATTGTTGGAAATTTGCCTTTAGCGAAAAGGTGCGTTCACCCATATTTAATGAATTAAACACTAGTGTTCCGCATATTGGAGGCTTTGTCTCTTCTCACATGCATAATCTACTAAGTAAGTAGATGACCATAGGGCCAAGAATCGTAAAATTTCGTTGAGAAATGAAAGAGATATTGGTCCACGAAGTAAGGTGTTTGAGGCATGAAAATATGGTGTGGGACAAATCTACCACATCGGTGGAAAAAAGAAGAATTGCTCTCTTTATAAGTCTCTAAAGTGGTTAAGGGTTTGGGACCCCAAGGGGTATCCCATGTGTTTAAAGGAGGGAGGACCTAGATGTGCTTGGGTTCAAGGGTAAGCCCACACGCGCGCCGTCGTCGCCCGCCCGTCCGGGACGGGAGGCCCGGGATCGGGCTCGGGTCGTGGGGACTTTCTGATATTATCTTTTTGGACCCCAAATTGCTTAATATTTATGGTTTGGTCCCTAGAATTTCTGGAAAGTTGATTTTGGGAATGACGGAAGGCAGAAGTGGGCTGTTTTTTGGAGCATTAACCAGTCATTACTTGGCTGTTAACTCCTCCATAAACAGCCCTCCTTCAATGACCATAAGCAGCCTCTCTAATGACCATTAATAACCCTCTCTAATGACCATTAACAACTCTCACTAATGGCTATTAACAACCTTGTTTGTGGCAGTTGAGGAGTCCCTCCTCCATGCTATATATTGATGCCTTTTGGCTCAATTATGTTGCATATACAGTGACGAAAAACAGTGAGGAAAAACACAGAACATAGTAAAACACGAAACACCCACATATAGTAAAGAGAGACAGAAATATAGACACAGAGACAAACAGAAGAGTAAAACACAGTCCAAAACGTGATCAGTAACGTTGGGACGACAAACAGAAACTCTTCCTTCCTTTTCCATTTCTTCAGCAAGTCGATTCGTATTTATTTTCTTCGTCAGACTCAACCTATTTGCTTTGTAGTGTTGAGATTAAAGTGTTGTTTTATCTTGGGAGACTATTGCCCGTTAACGTAAAAGCATATATACGGGGCAATCTTGTCTTAAGGACAGAGCGCAATCACTCGACTCAGCACACAGTTGTAATCATCCAGATTTAGTGTTTCTTGATTTCAGGTTATCAAGATTCAAGACACAACAAGTTTGCGGCAGTTCTGAACATTGGACTATTTGTTTATCATTTCGAACATTTGTAATAGTTATTTACTTCTCGTACTGCTTTACAATATCCAACGATTACCTTCATTAATTACCAACAAAAAATACAAGCACATGTGATACAAGATGGTAAGTTGGTTATACACTCTTATTTGTGTTCCTTCTTCGAACTGTTTGATAAGTATGACCCTAACTGGAATTCAAATACACTAGACAAGAAACTCAATTGCAAACTATTGTTTCCCCATGATCAGTGAGAATCCAACAGAAACCAACATTCTAATAACAGGAAAAATTTGTATGTTGCATTATTAATCCATCAAAATCAATGTAGGATTTACAGATATGCGATGCCCTAAAAATACATCCGTTGGGTTGTAATACACTATTGAATATTAATATTGGGCCTTTATTAAAAAAAGTATCGGTGTTCGATATTTACCGAATAGTAAAATAATGTTTCCCAAATACCGATCTCGAGTACCGAAATAAGAAAAATCACTCCCGAATTACCGAATTATCGAATTACTGAAATTCTCGATTCGGTTCAGTAATTCAAATTTCGATGATTTATGCCCAATTTTAAGTTCATCCATTTTGTAAGAATTTCCAACAATTGCATAACTTATGTGATAAGTGCTGTAATTTATTTCTGCAAAGAATAATCCTTTAAACTCCTAAATAAGTAATAGTTTTTTATCCCAATTTTGAAGAATTTAAAGTATTTTCATACTTTTCCTCCAAATTCAAATCCTAAACTTATCGGTCATGAAATGAAAGATATTTTACCAACTGATCAACCCTGTCATACTAGAGTAATGACTCGTGATACTAGAAAATATATGAAATTCCATGGCCTTTACAAAGTGGGACCTCTAATAATACGATGAGTCCAAATTCTGTGTGTTGTTTCTTAGTACTTAATTGTCCTTAAAGGATGACAGAGGATCCAATCCTAGTTATTAATTAATTAATAATATAACCAAATAATAACAAAATTAATAATTAGGGGGCGATAGTATGTACTAAGTACCAAAAGTATAGGGTTTTAATTTAAATAAAAAAATATTAATTGTTCTAAGCAGCAAAAAGTGCACGTGTGTGTCTTCCTATGAAACCAGGATAAATTTCATAGACAGTCATATAACTATAATTTTTTTCACAAAAATCATATAATATGGAGTATGTTTTCTATCAGAAAAATCACATACATTTTACCCTACTTACACAAAAGGCACTACCATTGAAAAATCTAACTTCAAATAAATAAACTATTTTTTAATAATTACGGGGCAGTAATATCAACTAATATGTACAAAGTACCTAAAGTAAAGGGTCTTAATATAATAAAAAATACTAATTGTTGTAAGCGGCAGAAAGTGCACGTGCGTGTCTCCCTCCGGAATAAGCGAGATAGTTGAGTCAAAAGATGCGGCGCACGTGCCTTTGGTCAATGGTCAAAAGCCAGTGTGATCACAGTGCACGAGTTTAGGGCCGTAAAGATAATTAATCACTTTCCTAAACTATAATTTAATTTGATACTTTATAGTTTATACTACCTTCTAAAGAGTATAGACATGATTTAAATTACGGATTTTTATTTGTTTAATGTGAATTTCTGACATTATTATTTTTTAAGTTTTTGAGTACTCTTACCCCTATTTAGAACCTACTCAAAGGTATTATACACATTTTTATAACTAAAGTAGGAGTATTAATTATTTTAAAAAGTTCATAGGGATAGAAACTTGTGTTTAGACATTAGAATTGTATCACTGTCCTTTACCAAAAGTCTTGTCATTCTCGTATTCAATTTCTGGAAATGAAATTGCGCTTAAATCCTACATACTGAACTTTCTATGGTATAAATTCCAATTGTAAAGCTAGTTACGTTGGTTTCCAAAACTGATGGTTAAACACAAAAAAGTTACAAGAACACTGGAAATCTCAAGTTCAAATATCAACTATCATATTTGAATGAGTTTATCTACTCCAGCTTTAGTCCGGCAATAAAGTCGAATATATTTAATATGATACAGACTCGACAAAACTTATATCTTTCACTCAAATTTTATATATGATTGAAAAAGTCATTAAAATTTTATTTATAATAAAATATAATACAATGCGTAGATGAATTGTGGATTCAGTAGCGGTATAATCAAAATTGATAAACTTCAAATCTTGAATTAAAGTCTTAGAAAATAATCGAGGGATAAGTTAATCAATTCACAAACTGACATAATACTATCAATATAAAAGAAAAATTGAAACAAATCAATCATTTTTGGAACCCAAAAATAGAATGGGATCAAGATAAGAACGATGAGTAGGAGTGTATCTAGGATCAAATCGTGACCGTTGATCTTTGATTATTTTTTGAATTAAAGATAATATTAGGGTGATAATTGTGATGAACATAGGTCATGATTTGCATGTTACTGACTCTGCTATTTATTTCTACCTTTTGCTAGATTTCTTCCACATGGAGGAAATGGCAACCGCTAATTAAACTTTAATTAATTTAATTCACAGCTGTTCATTTTTTTAAAATTTCCTTTTTCTTTTTTTAGTTATTTGGTTTTGGGGATAAACTTCAAGTTGGATATTTTTTAGATTCTTAGCTTTATGTTCAGGCATTCTCAGATTAAGTTAGTCTGAATGGGATTTGATTTCTATTTATGTATACTTTTGACTTATAGATACTACCTTTTTTTAATTAAAAAATAAAGATTTTAGTTGCTTATGTTTTTCATGTTCATGTTTATCTTGAGCAATTGTCCTGAGTTGAGATTATCGAAAATAATTTTTCTACCTTTCAAGATAAGAGTAAAATCTGCGTATATTCTATTTTTATAAATTTTATTTGTAAAATTATATTTATTGAGTTGTGGAGCATAATTTATCGCCGACACTATGAAGACCCTACGCAGAGTATAGAACATTGATCGACTTGAATAAGATTCTCAAGAGGTTCAACATGCACACTGCCAAGCCAGTCAATACTCCCTTGGCTGGACACTTTTGTTTGTCAAAAGATCAGTCGCCTGTGACCGAGGACGAGATGGAGCATATGGACAAGGTACCTTATGCATCTGCTATTGACAGTCTTATGTACGCGATGGTATGTACGAGGCCAGACATTGCACATGCAATGAGAGTTGTTAGCAGGTTTATGAGAAATCCGGAAAGCAACATTGGGAGGCTGTGAAGTGAATTTTCAGGTATCTGAAGGGCAGCTCAAGTTCAGCGTTGTGTTTTCGGAAGTCAGAGACAAGATTGCAGGGATATGTTGATGCTGAGAATGGTGATGATGTTGATAGCAAAAAAAGCACATCCGGGTATGTTTACACCTTCGGAGGTACTGTGATTTGCTGGGTTTCAAAGTTGCAGAAGATAATAGCTCTCTCTAGCTGTGAGGCTGAGTACGTTGTTGTGACGTAGGCCACGAAGGAGATGATGTGGCTACAATCTTTTCTGCGAGAATTGGATCAGGACCACAAGGGGAGTGTGCTATAATGTGATAGCCAGAGTGCCATTCATTTGGCAAAGAACTCGGTCTACCATGCCCGCACGAAGCACATACAACTCCGGTACCATTTCATCAAATCAGCTTTGGAAGTGGATTATTAGTGCTTGAGAAGATCCTAGGGAGTCAAAATCCAGCAGATATGCTGACGAAAGTCGTGCCGAATAATAAACTGAAGTTGTGTGCAACTTCAGTTGGACTTCTTGGATGAGGATCTGAGTCGCCGCTGCAGATGGAGATAGGTGATTGAAATTAGTCTCCAAGTGGGAGATTGTTGAGTTGTGGAACCTAATTTATCGCTGACACTATGAAGACCCTACGCAGAGTGTGAAACGTTAATTCATCGCTTATTTACTATTTTCTGATTAGGTCGGATTTGAGACTCAAATCCTAACAATATTGAGTATATTATTATTGTTTATCTTGAGCAAATATCAAAAATCCTTATTAAGTAACAAAATTTTAAAGGATCAAATTATGAATCGGGCTTTTATCTGACCTGATAATAAATATTGCCTCCTCGCTTAGTTCTATCAGAGAGTTCCACGAGGGAATAATGAAGGAGATCTACGTGGCCTTCTCATGTTCACTTGATCTAAAATTTTCAAAAAAATAATACTATTTTTATTACTTCGATAATAATCGGGGTAAAAGAAGGGTTATTCAACTAGGGGTGGGCAAAAAATCACATGCACCGAAAAAACCGAACCGGCGAATCGGTTCGGTTAAAAATCTGATACAAACCCGATTTCAAAAAAAACTGGTTCAAATTTTTTTAAAATTGAATCGGTTCGGTTCACATGATTTTGTGATATACCGAATCGAAAAATTGGGGTTATTCTTGTAATTAGCCATACCCATATATAAATAAAAGCCCTAAATCTATTTCATTTTCAGCACTCACTCCACCGCACACGCACTCGATCGATTTCACTGCCTTCAATCCTTCATCTTCAAATCGATATCTACAGTTCAGCACTCACCGCTTGTCTTCTTCCTCATTAGTAGCATGCTCGTCGACTTCAACATCATTGAAGTAGCCATCATACGACATACACCATTGAAATAATTTGAGACAATCATCAGTACAAAAAAAATATATGTATGGTAAGTCATTTATTTCTCTCGTTTTGATTTGTCATCTGTTTTATGCTATGTTTGAACCATGTTTGTCGAAACATTATGAGAAGTTATGAATTAGGCGTAATCCGAGAAGACTTTTCTCGGACACTGGCTTTATTTATTTGTTGAATGATTTAGATGTTGGGAACTGGTGTTTGTTGTTATGACTGCTTGCAAATTGGAAAAAGATCATCAAATTAAGGTTATTTAGAGTGAAGTTGCTGAAGTAATTTCTGATTTTCTGAGAAAATGTGATGATTTTTTATTTTAAAATGTAGTTACTGAAGTAATTTCTGATTAAGAGAATTATAAAATGAAAAAACTGAAGTAATTTCTGATTTTCTGTAAAGAAGGAAGCATATTCAATTTATAGTTTCATGGTGTATTGTATTTGACAAATTGAAGTACAGAAGGAAGCATATTCAATCTATAGTTTCTGAGTTTCTGAGAAAATGTGATAATTTCTGATTTTAAAATGTAGTTACTGAAGTAATTTCTGATTAAGAGAATTATAAAATAAAGTTACTGAAGTAATTTCTGATTTTCTGTAAAGAAGGAAGCATATTCAATCTATAGTTTCTGATTTTCTTAGAAAATGTGATAATTTCTGATTTTAAAATGAAGTTACTGAAGTAATTTCGATTTTTACGTAAAGAAGGAAGCATATTCAATCTATAGTTTCATGGTGTATTCAACCTTTCTACTATCTAAAATGAAGTTGATGTTTTGTATTCACGGTGTATTTGACAAATTGCTCATGAACTCTCTAATATTGTAGAATGAAAGACATCTTGGATGATGGAACAAAAGTGGTGAAACGAACTGACGAGGGAAAATTGAGATAAAAAATTTGGAATTTTTTTACTAAGTTACCTGGAGGACAGAAAGCCAAATGTCAATTTTGCCGAAAAGATTATGCTTGCGATAGCTCGTTAGTTGGGACAACTAATTTAAGGAACCACTTGGCTAGATGCAAAGTGTACAAGAAATCAAAGCTTGAAGAGGATAAGAATCAAAAAGTATTAACTTGTGGCAAGGGTAAGGACAATGATAAAGTTGTATTTGTGGGGTTTAATCAAGAGGCTTGTATAGCCACACTTGTGAAATTGATTATTAAAGATGAGTTAGCTTTTAGATTTGTGGAGAATCAGAACTTTGTGGAGTATATGAGGGCTTGTTGTCCCAGATTTGTGGTGCCTTCACGAAGAACGATTGCACGGGATATTCTTCAGTTGCATCAGACTGAGAAGGCTTTGATTAAAATAATCATGAACTCAAACCAACAGACAATTTGTATTGCAACAGACACGTGGACATCAATTCAAATGAGTAGCTACATGGTAATAACTGGGCATTTTATTGACTGTGAGTGGGTGTTGCATAAAAAGATACTTTATTTTACACCAATTTCTAATCATAAAGGAGATGGTATTGGAAATATTATAGAGAAATGCTTATTGGATTGATGTATTGATAGGCTATTCACAATTACTGTGGACAACACAAGTGCTAATCAAATTGCAATTGCTTATGTGAAGAAGAAACTGACAAATTGGAGTCCTAATGCGATGGTTTTAAATGGTGATCATATGCATGTGAGGTGTGCTGCACATATAGTGAACTTAATTGTTCAGAATGGGTTGGTAGAAGCGAATGACTCAATAGCTATTGTTCGTAATGCGGTGAAGTATGTAAGATCTTCTCCGTCAAGGTTGTAAAAATTCAAGACGTGTTGAGCGAGAGAAAATATTTTTGGATATGCCAACCAGATGAAATTCGACATACTTAATGTTGGAAAAAGCTGTGATATTTTAAAAAGCGTTTGATAGGTTAGAGGAGGACGATGGCCACTACAAAAATTGGTTTAACGAAGATGAGAATGGAAGAAAAAGGATTGGGCCTCCAATTTTGTGGATTGGGATAATGCTAAGAGGTTAGTACATTTTTTGTCAGTTTTTTATGATGTGACATTAAAATTCAACAGTACAAAATGTGTGACTTTTACTGATTTTTTGAATGAGTTGTGAAAAAATTATCTTCATCTTTGCTCACTATTGGAATCTACTGATTTATTGGTGAAATTTTTTGTTAATGGCATGAGAGATAAGTTTGTGAAATATTGGGGTACTTCTATAGAAAAGGTGAACAAGCTATTAATTTTAGCAAATGTGCTTGATCCTCGGTGTAAATTTGAATTTATAAACTGGTGCTTTGGAAGTATATTTGATAGTAGGAAGGTTGATGAAATTAAAGCTGATATCAAAGAGTTGTTGTTACGGTTATTTGAAAATTATAATGATGTTAGCCCAAATAGTGGTGTGGGTAGTAGTTCAATTGCTCAGTTAAGTGAAGTTTGTGATAGTGACAGCAGTAGAAAAAAATCAATTGATCATTTTCAACTGTTTAAAAAGATGAAGGCAACTGAAAATGATGATTTTGGGGTGAAGAATGATGTTGAGAAATATTTGTCAGAGCGGAATGAAAGTCCTAATGATCCGAATTTTGATCTTTTGAGTTGGTGGAAGATGTATTCGTCTAGGTATCCGACTTTGTCAAAGATTGCCAAAGATATTTTGGCAATTCTTATGTCTACCGTGGCTTCCGAATCGTCATTTAGCACGGGGCGCGCATTCTTGACCCTTTTAGGAGTACATTAACTCATAAGACAGTTGACACATTAATTTGCACACAGAATTGGCTTCGCTCAACTCTTATAGGAGAACAAATTGTGCAACCAACCGAAGAAGAAACTGAGTTTTATGAAGATGTTGAATTGGGTAACAATACTGTTTGATATATTGTTTTTAGTAGAATCATTATACTTTAATATTTTGTTTATTATATTGACGCTTCGGAAAATTGTATGTAGACTTTGACAAACTTTCAACCGTACCGCAATCACAGCCAATAGAACAAACACAAGCAGTTGAGGACTTGACAGTGGATTGATATTGGCGTCATAATGGTAAAGTTCTCAAATCTACAATCCTTCAAATTAGTTTTTGCTGTTAGTATCTATATTTGACTCATAAGCAGTCTTAGTTACTTTTGCTGGAGCAGCTGAAACTGCTGAAATTCTGTCTTTATTCTTTGGAATTTGATGTTCTTTATTGGATGTTCTTTGGAATTTCTCGCTGCTCTTGCCGCTTCTTTGCTTCCTGCTTCTGCTTGTCGCTTCTTTGCTTCCTATTCTTTGCTATTCTTTGTTGTTGTTTAAAAAACCATTTTATGCATGTTCCTGTTAAAATTGATTGTTGTTGTTGCTACTAATATGCTGCTGCATTTACTGTTGATGTTTAAAAAAACATAAATCATTTGGACTTTATATTTGAATGGAAAAAATCGATATAAATGGATATGTTCGGCGATATAAATCGATATATCGGTTTTTTTAAAAAAAAACTTGTATTCATTTTTTTTAAAAAAAACAATTTTTATTCGGTTCATATTTTTCGGATACAAAACTGAACCGAACCGATATACGCCCACCCCTATATTCAACACGTTAATACTCTTTCATTTCAAAATATTTTTCTAACTTTTTTTTAGTCTGTTTTAAAAAAAAATGTCTCTTTCTTTTATTGGCAACTTTTGGATTCCAACTTCCCACATGACATGTTGAAGACGATAAAATTAAAAGACATTTTGGTACATTCTACACGTCTTTAATTTAAGATCACAAAATTTGAAAGTCTTATTTAATTTCTTAAATTTCGTGTCAAATAAAAATCAGATAAATATTTTGAAACGTAGGAGTAATAGATATGACTCGGACAAAATGAGATGGCATTGAGATTTGAATATTTTTCTTTAGTTTTTAGAATCAATGGAAATCATTTTAGGTAAATGAAAGTTTAGTTTTGGATTGGTTTTAGTTTCCAATATCATATTTGGTTTGATTTCTTAAATTTAGATTTTTTTTTTCCTTGAAAGGGTTTTGTTTCTGAAAAGCTTTTCTAAACCAAATGCAATTTTTTTTTCTTTTGTAATCTTTTTCTTTTTCTTTTCCTTTTGGATACGACTCTCGAATTGAAAAGAATGGAGAAAAGATTCCTTAAATTTAAATTAAATAACAGCAAAAGGAGAGAGAGAGAGAAAAAGGACTATATAAGTGTATATTTTCTAACAAGAAGTAATAGTTTCCTCCTTTTTTCCATGTTAAAAGAGCTTAAAATGGTCAAGAAATGAAAGAAATAATAATCTCGTGATTATTTTCATTAATAAATAATATACAATTCCTAAATATGGATAATATAGGAAAATAATTCTACCTTTTCCTATTCTAATTATAATATCTTTTCCTAGTACAAGACTAATACCATAATTACAATTATACATGAATTACATTTTGTTGAGTCTAAATCGGACCATGATACACACGGTCCTTTACACCCCCGCATTCATAGCGGGCGGTTGACGTACGCCGAGATTGTCCCTAAAATCTTCAAATATAACCAAGGGAAGACCCTTAGTAAATATGTCTGCAATTTGGTATCGCGAAGGGACATGGAGGACGCGTACTTGTCCACGAGTTACCTTTTCTCGAACAAAGTGTATGTCCATCTCGATATGTGTAGTGCGCTGATGTTGGACCGGATTTCCAGAATGATAGACCGCACTCACACAGTATACCAAGGTAGCTTTCTGAATAGGATAATGTAGCTCTAGTAGAAGATTACGTAGCCAACATGACTCAGACACCACATTGGCTACCCCTTGATACTCGGCCTCCGCACTGGATCGTGATAAAGTAGCCTGGCATTTTGCCGATAAAGATACCAAGTTATCCCCAAGGAACATACGATAACCAGATGTCGAACGTCTGGTATCTGGACAACAACCCCAATCAACATCTATATATGACACAAGAGTAGAGACGGAGGACGGATATAAATGCAATCCAAAATCAAGTGTGCCATGTATGTATCGTATAATGCGTTTGAGCGCATTCATGTGCTCAATCCGCGGATAATGCATAAATAAACACACCTACTATATTGCATAAGTAATATCCGATCTCGTAAAAGTCAGATACTGAAGAGCCCGTGCAAGACTACGATAATGGGTGAGATCCTCGTATGGTGTGCTAGACGTAGAACTCAGCTTCAGTTTTGTATCAACCGGGGTAGGAGTAGACTTACAAGATGCCATGCTAGCTCTCTCAATAATCTCTGCCGCATACTTATTCTGTGATAAAAATAGACCACCTGAATGACGAGTGACTGTTATGCCCAAAAATAGCTCAAGGGCCCCAAGTCTTTCATAGCAAATTCGAAACTGAGAAGAGACATAATAGACTTGCGTAGAATTTCCGATGAGGCAGACAATATAATATCATCAACATATAACAGAATGTATGCCAGAGAAGTACCACGCCGATAGATGAACATAGAATGATCAGACCTACTGTGAGAAAACCCAATAGTAGACACATAATCTGCAAACCTTTTATACCAAGCCCTTGGGGCATGCTTAAGCCCATACAAGGACTTTTTCATCAAACATACATGATGAGGATAATTGGGGTCCCTAAAACCCAAGGGTTGATGCATGTAAACTGTCTCCTTATGATCACCGTGTAAGAAAGCATTTTTCACATCCAGCTAATGAATGGGCCATGCTTTCGATAGAGCTAGACTAAGCATAGTGCGAATGGTTGCCGATTTGACCACCGGATTAAATGTCTCTCCACAATCCATGACAACTTATTGTATTTTACCATCGCCTACAAGACGGGCCTTATGCCTCTCAAAAGAACCAACATGATTTTCTTTATGAGTAAAAATTCACATAGACCGAATAATATTAACACCGGGTGGATCGAGCACCAACTCCCACGTCTTATTTTCAATAAGAGCATTATATTCGTCATCCATAGCTAATTTCCAATTCCGGTCATGAAGGACAGACAAGGGGTTACGTGGTAGGGGAGATTTAGTGACATTAGATTTAAGATTAAAATACATTTTTAGTTTAAAAATACCCCGTTGGCTATGATTAACTGGCCCTTGACTTGATGTGGAATTGGACGGGATTGGGGATATTACCGGGGTGGAAGTAGACTGGCCAACAGGTAGTGGGCCTGCTGGCCCAATAACTGACCGAGAAACTAAAGATGGAACAGTTCTGGAAGTGGATCGTGATCTTGGATCATCACCGAAAAAAGGATTGGGCTGAGATCTGGGACCAAGGTCGAGACGAGTTGGGTCAGCAGGCAGTGGACCTGTTGGCCGAGTTAACGCTGGAACGGGATTTTGTGGGCCAGCAGGTAGTGGGCCTGCTGCCGGATTTGGGCCACGGGACATCTCAGATAAATGATGGAGAATATACGTTGAGATCCCATCATCCAAAAACTACGCAATTTAGCAAACGGAATGAGTTTCATAAAAAATAACATGACGACTAATTATGCTTTTGTTAGAAGATAAATCAAAATATTTGTATCCATGATGATTAGATGGATAACCCAAAAACACACAAGTGGTTGAACGAGTTTGAAGTTTGTTAATTGTAGTAGACAGGAAAAGTGGATAGCATAAACACCCAAACACCCTAAGATGAGAATACGAATGATCTTTATTGTAAAGAATTTTAAGTGGAGATTGATATTATAAGCCTTGGTTAGGGAGGTTGTTAAGTAGATATGCAGCCATTTGTGAAGCATGATGCCAAAAAGGAGGTAATGAAACATGGCCTAGCAAGGTTCGGACAATATTATTAATGGTATGAATTTTTCTTTCGACTTTCCCATTTTGAGAAGACGCATGTGGACAAGAAAATTGAAAAGATATGTCATGAGTGTCACAAAAATCCCGAAACGGCCCATTATCATATTCCCTGCCATTATCACATTGAATGTTTTTAATTTCATGTTCGAATTGGGTACGGATGAATGCTCTAAAGTTTAAGAAAGTGGAAAAAACATGAGACATTTTGGATAAAGTAAAGGTCCACAAAAAGTTAGAATAATCATCCAGGAATAAGACATAATAGCGATGACACAAAGAACTTAAAATGGGAGATGTCCACAAATCACTATGAATAATGTCAAACGACATAAATGTACGAGAAGTAAAGGCTACAAACGGTAATCGAACATGTTTTTCTAATGGACAAGAAGGATAAAGTGGAGTACTACGCGTACCCTTACAATCAATAAAATTATTTTTATGCAGAGAAGAAATAATAGATGACCCCGGATGATCCAAACGTGCATGCCACAAGGAAGGAGCAAGAGCGGCAAACGTGGAAGGTGTGGCTTGACTTGTGGAAATGGTTGTGGTGGTGAGTGGATAAAGTTCTCCCCTACTATTGCATCTCATTATATGTATCCCTATCTTGAAATCCTGGTGCGGATGTCATATGAGAAGTGGCACCGGTGTCCATATACCAATTTACGTCCGAGGGATTTAATATGAGTGTATGCATTGCGAGCTCAATATCCGTAGGTGCTGGGACCGAAGCTAGGCCTGCTGTAGTGAAGGCCTGCGGAGGCCGATGCCCTAGCAGGCCAGCCTGCTGCCACGACCCTATAGGGCGAGAACTGGAACTGGAATGTTGGACGGGGAAACTGGGCTTGGAAACATTTTGGAATTGGGCCCAGTTCCAGGGAATTGGTGACGGCAGGTAAGGGTAGTTGGGCCATTGGCCCAGCCCCACGGCTAGTAGGCCCACGGCTGCTGCCAGTTGGTCTGTGGCCCACTGTTCCGACCACCATTATTTTTGTCGCCACTGTTCCGATTTTCGGTACCGCTGTGACTACCGCCGCGGTTCTTGCCATATTGTTACGATTTTGACCCTTTTGCCGCCACTATTATTACGATTTTGGCCAGAATATTCGGAGAATGAGTGAGGATTGTCTGACGTGGCCATCATCATGACAGAATTTTCTCTGGTAGCTGCCTTTTTAGCCTAGCCAACCTCTTCCAACGTGAGCATGGAACGGTCTGATAAAATGGTGGTAAGGGATTACTCTGACGAAGTAGTGTTCCAACGCCATTATAGGCCTCAGATAGGCCTGCAACCATTTGAAGAGCAAGACGATCATTGGTAACGGGTGCACCAACATTGCATATTTGGTCCGCCAATTCTTTCAGCCTTTTACAATCGGCCAAGACGTTAGGAAAATCTTCCATGTTAACATGGAAAAATTCCTGCTCGAGGGTGACAGCACGTGAATTCTTGTTATCTTGGAATATATCACGCACCCTATTCCAAGTGTCCGTTGATGTGACGTCGGGTTCAATAATCGTCTGTAAGAAGTTTGTAGAGATAATGGAATAAATTCACCGGAGAACGGTAGCATCAAGGGTTGTCCATAACGTAGGATTATACTTGAGGGTAGGCACCTTCTCCACTCCAGGTACCGAGGGGATTATGTGATGGAGGACTTTATGCGAGCGTGCGTGAACTTTGAGTAATTCCGCCCACGTCGCGTATTTGAGGTTTTCCATTTCAAGAACAATAGGGATGTGGTTTTTTATGTTGAAAACTGTAAGGGTGGGATAAAACATATTTTTTGACGTAACAAAAGAACAATAGGTGAATGAGGAATTTGGAAGAAAATTTGAGAATAGAGGAGGAGAAAATATATGCACGGAATTCGAGATGAGGCACATAAACCAAGAAAAGAAAGGGGCAGCGGAAGTGTTGGAGAGAAGGTATTTTAGCCCTAGACTTCTGATACCATGAAAGAAATAATCCCTTGATTATTTTCATTGATAATGAAAAGTATATATACAAATATACAATTCCTAAATATGGACAATATAGGAAAATAATTCTACATTTTCCTATTCTAATTCTAATATGTTTTCCTAGTACAAGACTAATAACATAATTATAATTATACATGAATTACATTTTGTTGAGTTCAAATCGGACCATGATACACACGGTCCTTTAAAATGGTCAACAAAGAAGACAAATAACGTGATTTTATTGACATTAGTGCTCTTGAGCATGCAATAACTTTTTTCCACCACGACATGGATTATTTTGTAAATTGTTGTTTTATTAAAAGATATTTTTGAACGTATGTATGTCCTAAAGACAATCATTATTAGGGACAAATGTACTTGAACACATTCGTATTATTAATAAGATTAATATTTATGGCAGTTGCAATTATTGAATTATTATTTGATTGTTTATAGTTATTCATTAATGTGCATCCCTTGAGCTTACAT
This sequence comes from Anisodus acutangulus, assembly GCA_029783415.1. NCBI lineage: Eukaryota > Viridiplantae > Streptophyta > Magnoliopsida > Solanales > Solanaceae > Anisodus > Anisodus acutangulus. The sequence continues at coordinate 39,127,094 of CM056502.1, forward strand.
TGTCATTAATAGAGTGAGATATTGATGATAGAGCGTAGCTCTAAAATAGCCTCGACTAATGATCATCGAGAATGAGATATCGATGATATGTTATAAGTCGACATGTGGTCTGCGTCACATTCTTAGAGAATGTAGTATGTCTCACATGCTACTTGTAATGGTTACTAGTGATGGACACATGGATACTTTTGAAAAGTATTGGTATACCCTACTGATAAACTATTTGTTATACATGTCTAAAGTGTTATCAGTGTGTGAGAGATGAATGTCTTTTGACTTGAGGTCAATACGCACCTTGTTTACATAGTAATGTACTTTGTCCCTGTCCTAAGCTTAAACTCCTTATAGGATAAGATACAGCTTGTGTTGGGTGCATTATAATGTAAATTAAGGTGGTAGTTGATCCAAGAATATGATTCATTCCTCGATTGGATATTCGAGAGAACACTCAACTTCTCAGTGATATTAGGTCGACCAAGTCATTGGCCAATGCAAGAGACATATTTAGAATATGGTCTAGTTGTCGACTAATATGGATGAGATAAAGTGATAAACCACTTGGATAGACACATGAAAAATCCTAAACTTGATCGAGTGTGTCACGAATGAAAGAAATTTATCATCTCACATAAATGTTATGTTTGCTGGATTCATGTAAATGTACTTCATATATTGAGTTCGTCGTACGACACAGTCTAGGAGTTTCATATGGACCTTAATTGGATTAGTGTCGATATATGAATGCCTATAGGGTCACACTATGTCGATTATCGCTTCGATCTAAGGGTGTATTGAGAAAGTATTAAATATTCAATTTGAGATCGAGATATTTAAATTGATAATAACTATGAGATAATTTCTATTAGATGGAAATTATTTAAATCAAAATTAGATTTTAAATTTAATGTGCTGAATAGATATATTAAATGAAATAGGGAAGCAAAATTTTAGGTAAGGCGCCATGGCGCCGACCCAGCAGTGGGCCTAGTCAGACTGGCCCATTGTACCTCGGTTTTTGGGCAAGGCTTAGAGCCCAACCCTAATCAGATTTTTGCCCTAATTTCAACTATAAATACAGCACTCCCCATTGTTAATTAACACACCAATTCTATAAACTTTCTAGACTTAGAGTCTAGGACGAAACTCTCTCAAACTTCTGCCAAGATTTCCTGACTTTCTTGACAGAGGAATACACCGTATCATAGTGCTTGCAGTCAAAGGGATAGTCGCGTGTACTCCCTAAGTAAAGACTCCAGATAATACAACTTGTAAGTGTTCTAGTTTTATGTTACAGATTTGATTGTCATATAACCATATCAGAAGAAATTATTGGGGTAAGTAGAACAAAATTTTAAACTTTCGATGTGGCTACTTATATGTTTTGAACCCAACAAAAATCCTACAGTGGTATCAGAGCCCAGGCTGGTTCAATGGTTATATAACAATTTAATAACATAATAATATGAGTTAAACATAAAATTGGTTTAAAATGAGGCTTCTTGAAATTCTACAAATCTTGGCTGAACAAAGTAGACCTTTTTATGTCACTTTAAATTATCTCCTACGCTAACTCGAGGAAGTCATTCCGTTCTAACTCGAACTAAGACAAAAGTGCGGATATCCGGCTCATTGCATGGTGCATGGCAAATAACGGGTAGGAATGGATGATGATCGATATGTGCGTTATTGATAATGGTAGGTGATGATAAAGGATTTGTGATTTGATCCCTAAATTGGATTTAGGGCTCGAACGATTTTAGAAAATCAACACAGAAACATTTTGTCAAGACGTCAGCGTCGCGACCTTATGGTAGGGCACCGCGGCGCTTGCTAAGGTTTCAAGGCGGTGCCTCGGCTCCATGGTGGAGCGTCGCGGCCCTAATTCTTCATTTTTAATTCTGGACGTACTGGACAGTAGGCGATGTGACTCCATAGTGGAGCGTTGCTGCCCTAAATGAATTATAGAAATCGAAATGCTTCTGCCTTGCGAGCACCGCGGCTCTAAAGCACTGCAGAAGCATTCTGCCTCGGTGGCGCCGTGGCCCCACCTGTAAAAAAATTATTCAACATGTTTAATCCGTAATTATTATTATACAATATATTTATAAGTATACTGTTTATGTGCATAATTATTGTCATTTAGATTACTAGAATAGTGTCCATAAATAATTGTCTGGGTAGGCGGCGCCTAGTATTTGTTAAACCGCTTAATATCATGCTTTGGTTGTAGTGCAAAATCCTTTTCGGCGAGATGAATATTTATGCCACAGCATTTGCTCTAAGTCTACGAGGACTCAGACTCTTTCATAGATGCATGTTAAATGTAGAAGTGGGCGATAAACTTTCATGAGTATTTACACCACAGTGTTTGCTCTATAAGGCAAAACTCATTTAGATACATAATTGCAGTCGCATAACGGAGTTGACTTGCTAGGCTGTCTTGGCGCCACAGTGTCGGACAAGCCGATAGACGCAGATCGATTGTTTATAACATTCGGTCAAACATGAGTTAAAAATTATTTATAATTGGTTTAGAGACCTACCAGGTTGTGCTGTTGAAGTTACCAGCCACATCAAATACGGAGATAGCATGAACCTGGATTATGGCCCATTATGACCATATTTGATATGAGTCTGTATTCTTCTATGGGGTTGAAGAGTATGTTAAAATAGTGGGAGCTAATTAAACTAAATGCCATGTTAATTAGTTAAAGAAAGTATTCAATAGAAATTATATTAGAGTTTAATTTCAAGTCTATTTGTTTATTCAGTCGTATAAAATATCGAATCTATCAATGAAAATGTTGATCGAGACAAACAAGTTGACTGGATCAAATTACCCTGACTGGTTAAGAAATCTGCGATTGGTGTTAAGACTAGAAATAATTGAGTATGTGTTAGACACAGTGTTCCCCACAGTCCCTGCTGAAGGTTCTGCTGAGTATGCCCCGTTTGACAAGGTGGCTTATCAGAAATATCTAGACGATTCTACCTCAGCATAATGTGTAATGTTGTCCTCCATGACCTTGGAGTTACAGAGGTAACATGAAAACATAGGCCCCAACGAAATACTAAAACACTTGAAGAGTCTCTATGACTCACAATCTCAAACAATGGAGTATGAACTGTTGAGGGACCTTTTCAAGTGTAAGCTGAACAATGAGGGTCAAGTGTCAGCACATGTTCTGAAGATGATTGGGCTGATAGAAAGGTTGGCTTCGATTGGAACGAAGCTGCCTATTAATGTCTCTGTCAACCTGATCCTGAATTCACTCCCTAGTTCATTTGAGAATTTCATTGTGAACTTCAATATGAATGGGACCAAGGCAAGTCTTCCAGAGCTTCACAACATGTTAAAGACCTTTGAATCATCTACCTCTAAAGGTAAAGTCGTGCTCATAGTGGGCTCTTCTAGCAAGTTCAAACCCAAGGGTAAGAACATGCAGAAGAAGAAGGGTAAGATAGTTGTTGCACCTACAGGTATGAAACCTAGAGGATGTGTTCAGAAGAAGGCAAAGGTAGCTTCAGATGTGTGCCTCAACTACAAGAAGAAGGGGCACTGGAAGAAGGACTGCAAAACTCCAGGAGGAGGCAAAGCACTAGGTGCTCCTGGCTCTACTGGATAAGGTATGTATGTCATTGAAATAAACATGTCTATAAGTAACTCTCACTGTTGGGTATTAGATACCACTTGTGGTTCACATATTTGTAATAATGCGCAGGGTCTGATTGACAGCAGAAAGGTTGGACCTTGGGAGGTAGACCTGCGCGTTGGAAATGGAGCACGAGTGGATGCTGAACGCGTGAGAACTTATAGACTAGATTTACCTTCAGGCTTTTGTTTAGAACTAAATAGTTGTTATTTTCTTCCCTCATTGACGAGGAATATTATTTCTATCCCAGTGTTAGACACTGAGGGGTTTTCCTCATTTATTACCAATGACAGTTATATACTGTCTTTTAATGGTTTTGTTTGTGCAAATGCCCCGCTTATGGATGGTTTGTATGTTCTAAACTGTAGTCGTGAAATTTTTAATGTGCAAAATAAATGAGCTAAGATAAGTAATCCAAGAAACCCTACCTACTTATGACACTGTAGACTTGGTCACATCAATGAATCAAGGATAGCAAGATTAAGAAAGTTAGACTACATGGAACCATTTGACTTGGAGTCCTATGGTAACTGTGAATCTTGCTTGAGAGGAAATATGACCAACAAGCCATATTCTGGGAAAGGGGTGCGAGCAAAAGAGGTACTTGAATTGGTCCATACTGATGTATGTGGGCCATTTTCAACCCAAGCTAAGGGAGGCTTCCCTTACTTCATCACTTTTACAGACAATTTCACAAGGTCTGGGCATGTGTATCTTATAGAACACAAGTCCGAAGCCTTTGAGTAATTCAAGGAGTACAAGTCAGAAGTAGAGAAGCAACTTGCAACAAGTATCAAGACCCTTCGATCAGATCGAAGAGGTGAATACTTAAGTAAAGAATTTATGGATTACTTGAAGCTTCATGGAGTCCAATCACAATGGACACCTCCTGGAACGCCACAGATGAATGGTGTTGTTGAAAGGAGAAATCAAACCCTATTAGATATGGTTAGATCCATGATGAGTTTCTCAGCTCTGCCAACATACCTTTGGGGCTATGCATTGCAAAACTCAACTTATATTCTGAACAGGATTCCTTCAAAGTCAGTAAAGAAAACTCCATATGAGATATGGAATGACAAGAAGCCAGCACTTAAACACATGCGACCCTGAGGGTGCCATGCATATGTAAAGAAGATGATTATTGACAAGTTGGAATCTAAAAGTGAGAAATATTATTTTGTGGGGTATTCAAAGGAAACTAAGAGATACTATTTCTATCTTCCTAGAGAACATAAGGTCATTGTTTCCAAAAATGCAACTTTCATTGAAGAAGACTATGTCTACAAGGAACAAAGCTGCAATAAGATAGAACTTGAAGAAATTCAAGAACTACAAGATAACACAGAAGTTGAACCCTTGTCAAAAGACCTAGACAAGGATTCAGTGGGAGTATTTGGTGAAGATTGGGTACTTAGACTACGCCCTTCAGCCATTGGGAGTGTTGTGAGAGATAATGCAGAAATGCAAGGCTCTCATACACAACTAATGGAAGATGATACAATGGTATACATCATTCAATTTAGGAAATACATGAAAATGACATTCCTGAAAGCTCTCAAGGAGATGGATTGTCCAGCACACAAAGAACTTCTCCCAATCAATACAACAAATACTGAAACGCGGAATAATCAACTCCGTAGGACCACTAGGACTCATCGTCCGCATGAAATACTTAATCTCCTTGTTGAAACACACAATGAGATAGATATTCCTGATGACGATGAACCTAAACCTACAATGAAGCTATATTAGTTATTGATTCGTAGAGATGGTAAGAAGCCATGAAATCTGAGATGGACTCGATGTACATCAATCAAGTTTGGAACTTGGTTGATTCGCCAACAGGGGTTAGACCCATAGGATACAAATGGGTCTTCAAGAAGAAGATTTATGCGTATGGAAAGGTACATACTTATAAGGCAAGATTGGTGGCTAAAGGTTATAATCAACGGCCTGAGGTCAATTATGATGAAACCTTTTTACCTGTTGCGAAAATTAAGTCCACTCGGATTTTGCTTGCAATATCCGCATAATGTGATTATGATATTTGGCAAATGGATGTTAAAATTGCTTTCCTCAATGGTAATCTGATTGAGGAGGTGTATATGATACAGAGGGTTTTACATCCAAGACTAAGCCCAAATCAGTATGCAAGCTACAAAAGTCCATTTATGGACTTAAGCAAGCCTTAAGGAGTTGGAATATTTGCTTTGGCAAAGCAGTCAAATCGTTTGACTTTGTTATAATCAAAGAAGATCCCTGCATTTATAGTAAACGCAAGGAAGATAGTATTGTCTTCATTGTTATATAAGTAGATGACATATTAATAATGGGAGATAATAAGACTCTTATGCAATCAGTCAAGGAATAGTTGTCCAGCACCTTCATGATGAAGGACTTGGGTGAAGCCTGCTGCATTCTTGGAATTAGGATCTATAGAGATAGACCTAATAGATTGTTGGGGTTGTCACAGTCCATATACATAGACATAGTGCTAAGAAGATTCTTTATGGAAAACTCCAAGAAGGGAAGTCTTCCTATGGGTCAAGGCATCAAGTTATCAAAGAAGGATAGTCCTTCTACTGTTGCAGAACTTGAACGCATGAAAAGAATCCCATATGCTTCAGCTATAGGATCTATCATGTATGCGATGACCTGTACGAGGCCAGATGTGGCCTATGCACTTAGTATGACTTGCAAATTCCAGCAGAATCCTGGGAAAGAACACTGGAAAACAGTCAAGAGTATTCTTAAGTATCTTAGATGAACTAAAGAATATTTCTTAGTCTATGGTGGACAAGAGAAGCTAGTGTGTACTGGGTACACTGATGCTAGTTTCCAGACAGATCTTGATGACTTCAAATCTCAATCTGGATATGCCTTCATTTTCAATGGCGGAATAGTGAGTTGGAAAAGTTCCAAGCAAGCTACAACTGTTGATTCGACAACTGAAGCCGAGTACATTGCTGGATCAGAAGTTGGTAAAGAAGTTGTCGCGATATCTAAGTTCCTGAAGGAACTAGGGGTTGTTCCAAGTTCCACTTGCCCAATAACGATTTATTGTGACAACATTGGTGCGATTGCGCAAGCTAATGAACCAATATCAACAAACAGAAATAAGCATGTACCGAGTAAATACCACATACTCAGGGAGATTGTGAAAACTGGAGAAATAAGATTCGACTATGTTCCCACAGATGATAATCTAGCTGACCCGCTTACTAAACTATTAAGCTTAGTTAAGCATAATTGTCATTTTGAAAACATGGGTATTAGATACATCGAAGATTGGCTCTAGGCCAAGTGGGAGATTGAAAATATGTATGTCCTAGAGACAATCATTATTAGGGACAATGTACTTGAACACATTCATATTATTAATAAGATTAATATTTAGGGCAGTTTTAATTATTGAATTATTATTTGATTATTTGTAATTATTCATTAATGTGCATCCCTTGAGCTTATGTTGTCATTAATAGAGTGAGATATTGATGATAGAGCATAACTCTAAAATAGCCTCGACTAATGATCGTCGAGAATGGGATATCGATGATATGTTATAAGTCGACATGTGGTCTGCGTCACATTCTTAGAGAATGTAGTATGTCTCACCTGCTACTAGTAATGGTTACTAGTGATGGAGACATGGATACTTTTAGAAAGTATTGATATACCCAGCTGATAAACTATTTGTTATACATGTCTAAAGTGTTATCAACATGTGGGAGATGAAGGTCCTTTGACTTGAGGTCAATACACACCTTGTTTATAGAGTAATGTACTTTGACCCTATCCTAAGCTTAAACTCCTTATAAGATAAGATACGGCTTGTGTTGGGTGTATTATAATGTAAATTAAGGTGGTAGTTGAGCCAAGAATATGATTAATTCCTCGATTGGATATTCGAGAGAACACTCAACTTCTCAGTGATATTAGGTCGACCAAGTCATTGGCCAATGCAAGAGACATATTTAGAATATGGTCTAGTTGTCCACTAATATGGATGAGATAAAGTGATCAAGCCATTTGAATAGACACATGGCAAATCCTAAGCTTGATTGAGTGTGCTAATGAAAGGAATTTTATCATCTCACATAAAGGTTATGTTTGTTGGATTCATGTAAACGCACTTCATATATTGGGCCATGCAGAACCCTAATCAGATTTTTGCCTTAATTTCAACTATAAATACAGCACTCCCCTTTGTTAAGTAACACACCAATTCTATAAACTTTCTATACTTTGAGTCTAGGATGAAAGTATCTCAATATTCTTTGGAAGATTGACATATTTAAATTGATAATAACTATGGGATAATGCTTCTATTAGGGATGGAAATGTATTAAGTAAAGACTCTAGATAATACAATTTGTAAATGTTCTAGTTTTATGTTACAGGTTTTGATTGTCATATAATCATACCAGAATAAATTGTTGGGGTAAGTAGAACAAATTTTAAACTTCCGTTGTGCCTACTTATATGTTTTGAACCCAACAAAAATCCTATAGTGGTATCAGAGCTCATGATGGTTCAATGATTATATAACAATTTAATAACATAATAATATGGGTTAAACATAAAATTGGATTAAAACAAGGCTTCTTGAAATCCTATAATTCATTGGCAACAACATTTTATTCTTGTTTTGCATGCATGAGTACGGATGTTGTATAATATGATTATCGTGTAAAAATATTTATAATGATTTACAAATTCAAGATCTCACTTTTTTTTGTTTGGGGTTGAGGGGGAGGGGGGGGGGGGGAGGGGAGAAGTATTTTTCTATTTCTTGTCAGAAACAACATATAAACTTTAAACGAAAAAGGGCTAAAATATTTCCTGAACTAGTAAAAATTGAGTAATTATGCCCTTTGTTTCCTTTTGGCACAATAATGTCTTTATCATTAGCTAAGCAGAGCAAATTTCTGCTCTACTTGACTAACGGTAAAGGTATTTTATACCATAAAGTAAACGGATAGCATAATTACTCTATTTTAATCATTCAAAAAAATATTTGCTCTACTAAACTGACAATCAAGATGTTTTTGAACAAAAAAAAAGGCATAATTATTTTATTCTCAATAATTGAAAACATTTTAAACCCTTTTCCCTTAACATTAAAGATAAGTTTTATTCTTGTTTTGCAAGTGGCTTTTGCATTGTTGATGAATGAGGATCAAAGAAAATATTTATAATGATTTGTACACCCAATAATTATTTATGATTTTTACTAATTGAAAACATTTTAAACCCTTTTAAAATAATTTTAGAACATATAGGCATATATGTGCAAGTGGCTTTTGCATTGTTGATGAACGAGGACAAATAATATCATTTGCATTCTTATAATAATCATGAATTATCCAGTGAAGGGGTGTGCCTTAGTTCAAAGTTCAAAATTGCCTCTTACCTTTCGTCTAATTTAATTTAATAGTTAATGCAAATATTATATTGCTTCATTATTTTCATTAATGAAAATATATATATACATGATATACAATGTCTAATTAAGAAAATTAAATCTACATTTTTCTAATGCAAGACTACTAGCTTTTCCCAATACAAGACTACTATCATAATTATACATATACAAAAATTATACTAATTATGGTAAAATATACACAATAGAGGAAACCAATATACACTGGACTACCGTGTGATATACACGGTAGTCTTTCACACCCCGCAGTCATAGCGAGTGGTTGTCGTACGCTGAGACTGTCCCTAAAATCTTCAAACAGAACTAAGGGAAGACCCTTAGTAAATATGTCAGCAATTTGGCACCGTGAAGGGACATGCAAGACACGTACTTGTCCACGAGCTACCTTTTCGCGAACAAAGTGAATATCCATCTCGATTTGTTTAGTGCGCTGATGTTGGACCGGGTTCTCAGAGAGATAGACTGCACTAACATTATTGCAGTAGACCAAGGTAACTTTCTGAATAGGAAAGTGAAGCTCTACTAGGAGATTACGCAACCAACATGACTCGGACACCACGTTGGCTACCCTTCGATACTCGGCCTCCGCACTAGATCGTGATAAAGTAGTCTGGCATTTAGCCGACCAAGAGACCAAGTTATCACCAAGAAACATACAATACCCGACACCCCTAAAACCCGCGACCCATGCCCTCAACCGATTTTTCACCTTAATTCAATTCACGAGAGTAGATACTGAGGGATGGATATCAAACCATAATTAATGTTGTTCTTCACTGTAACGCCAGGAGATTTTCGAGGAAGCATGCATGTGCTCGCGATCATGAATAAATAAACACATATATACATACATATTTTGTTGTGTTCTTGATTTGAAAGTATTTGGCATCAAGAGCCTGTTGTTCCAAGAATCAAGTCAGTGGAGGTTTGTCATCCCTTTGATGTCTCTAGATTTTTTCACTCAACTTCGCTTTGGTGTCACTGAATGGAAGAGGACTTACATTTTCGGATGACATGTTTATGTATGTTGGTTAATCTCACGCATACTTGGGATAGAAAAAGACCACATGCATGACTAGCCTTTATACCCAAAAATAACTTAAAGTTCCCCAAGTCTTTCATAGCAAATTCTCAACTATCTGAGAAGATGAAATTATTTGCATTATCGTAAGAGGCACACAATATAATATCATCCACATATAATGTAGATTTTCCCAATTTTCCTACATCGCCGTTGTTATCTGTTATTCCAAATTGATCAAATTGTTTGATTCCTGGTTTAAACCCAACAGTAGACACATAATCTGAACCTTTTGCATCTTGGGTAACATTTTCATAATTCTTGCATTTCATATTCTTGTTCGGTTATTCGAATTGAGGTCAAACGATTCAAGTTTGATCACGATATCGTCATCGCTCTTAAGATCACCATGTAATCGAAAGTATTTTTCATCATTATTTTAACTCTTGCATTTCATATTCTTGTTAGAGAGCCGAATTTGGTTTGAATTGATTCAAGTTTGATCGTTGTCCGTCGGTCATCGACTGCTCAGTCAACCTGCTTTGGGCAACATTTTGTCAGTACAAAATTCTTGCATTTCATATTCTTGTTCTTGAGTTATCCAAATCTACGAACTGATAAACATTGAATCACGATGACCAAATCCTGACCTTATTTGAATATCCATCGTATATTCATCATCCATGGTATTTAAAATCGCATAAGGGCGTCTGCTTTGGCATTTAGTGACATTAGTTATTGAGATTAAAATTCTCTTGTTTGTTTTTTATTGATTCAACCAATATTCGGCCCATCTTCTGAGACGCTGCTTTTAGACACTCGCATTTTTCTGTCACGGATAATCTGTCTGCTTTTACCGCTATATTTTTAAACTAAACACCGCGTCATCTCTAAAACTATTTTCACTTTAACGCTCGCCATCGCCATCAAGCATCGCCATCGCTATCGCATCGCCATCGCTACCGCCATCGCCATCAGCATCAACGATCATCGGGCGCATCGCTCGCGTACTGTCGCATCGCTATCGCTCGCCATCAAGTATCGCCGCATATCTGAGTTATCGTTATCCAATTGTTTTTCTAGTTTGCTCCCATTTGACATCTGCATCGCTAATTAATATTTATCGTTTTAAACCGGAACACCAGATTTTTCAAACATTGCTTTCTATTTCAGTCACTGTTCAAAGATTCAAATATTTGTTCTAATTGCTTTATTGTTTAAACTAGACGAGCTACATTTTTGAAGAAGCTTACAAACACTCACCGTACGAAATCGTATTCATTTTTTAATTGATTTGAAACTGATACTACACTCGGATTGAAAATATCCGATTTTATGAGGCCTACACATTTGTAAAGACTGAAATATAACTTCTCAGTAAATGTACGAGGCTAAACCTTTATTTCATCCGAGATCTTTTCATGTTTAGTAGGACGATGAGGAAAAGAATTATATATTCACAATTTCGACGTGATTATAGTGATCTTTCTATTTCACCGAGAGATCACGTTTAGTAGAAGCAGGCAATCAAAATAAACTACATTAGTCATATGTTTGCAAACACGACGTGATTGGAATGTTCTTTCAAAATTTAAGTTCGAGCCCTCCGCAAATCAAAACATTCATTGTTTTGAATAATATATGACAACAAAGTTATTCAGATGGAAGGCTACTTAAACGTTTTAACTGCTTGTTATCGACATGTTTCATAGGACCAAAGTAAATAAAGGCAATTATTCTCTGAGTTTATTTATTGTTATTTCTTTTCTTTAATTCAGTTTTTATTCCGCTTTGTATTGTAATATTATTTATCGCACTTATGTAATTATTGAAATGCTTAGAATAGGCAAACTTAGGATTTATTCATGTGATTAGTTTAAGATTTGAAACCCGCTGCTAGCTTATTTTATTTGTAGGCTCGCAAACTTAGAAATCCTTCGCTAGTTTATTTATTTTAGGCTCGCCACGCTAATTCAAGATTTTTAAACAACTCTTGTCATCTTTATTTGCTTCAATTAATTGTACAAATAAGTTCATCTTTTATTATTATTTTTGAGAACTTGTTGATTTTAAAGATCTTCGCTTCTTGGCATTATAAAGAATTATTGTCACAAATGCATGTTTTAAAACTTTACATGTATCTTTCTTTATGTCATCCAATAATGCATTTCTGTTGGATAAAATGCATCATATTTACTTTGCATAAATGCATCATAATTTGCAAACATCTATTATATTTGTAAAACATGTATTTTTCTAGCAATAATTAACCTGAAGTTTCTTCTGATATCAAGTTAGGGGTTAGATCTTAAAGATGCCTAACCCCTTCCCTTTAGGATAATAAAAGAACCCTTACCTAGAATCTCACTAGTTTCTTTTAAAATTGGAGTTACATGGCTACAAGGCATTTAGTTTAATATTTAGGTGTCCTAATATGCATTCAGATGAAAAATAATTATGCAATTTTTTACTCAACTTTACCCAGAATCACCCCATACGTCCGAGCCCGCTTTGACCCGACGAGGTCGAAATGGGCAGACTAGCAAGCGATTTCTACTGGGAATTTTAGGTTCCTAACCATAGCAAATTAAGTTAATTATAATTGTGCTTTACTTTCACTCTTTGTTTGATGTAATGCTTTGATTTGTTTCCTTTATGAAATTTCTCGAAGTAAATGATAACTTCTTTAATTTCTATATTTTATTGCTTATCATAAATTGGCATTTCGCTCATATTTCTTCCACTGAAAATTGACACTATCACACACTACACGCCGAGGGTGTGTTTGCGCACCACAAATTTCTTTCAATCTACCAAATTTTAGGAGAGTTGGCGTATGCGCTGAAAGTGTCCTGACCATCGCTGGTCACAGTAGTTCTCACTCGAGCAAATTGCTGAACCTTGAGTCTATCACCAAATCTTAGAAAAAGATTTAAGATGAGCTATACCCAAGCTTTATTTAAGTCATGCATACATATCTTTTGTGGAGTCGATCCTCGTATCGACTCCACAAGAAATCCGCCAAAGATGTCTACTGGTCTCAAACCCAACGAATTAAATCATCATATTATGTGTAGCGTGATAAGGAGCAGCTTAATCCAAGACTAATCATGACATGCTGAAATTGGAAAATGTACATCCATTTTGCCTCATTTCCGACAAAGCATTGTAGTTTAGTAGCTTGGATCAAATGCTGTCGAATCCCGCATAACCGGGCGTTAGGGCCCACCTCCCATAAAGTGGAGGCCCCATGCATATTACAAGAAGTGATTTAATCTTACAATCCGCTTTGTTATTTTCATCGCTTCAATTATGTGTATATTATTTGAATCAATAATTACTCACCTTATACTAATTTGGTTTTCCATTTTCGGAGATTCATTTTACCTTATTTATTTCCCCAAAGTTGATTCGTGTTGACTAAAACTCATGAGCACCCATCTGTTATTTCCCAATCATGCCTATCCAAACCTGTATTAGTACTTAATGGACAATGCGATTCAAATTGGAGGCCTCAATCACATATATGCATTTAATGTGTTTTATTTACCTACCTTGAAAGCTTAAAACGACAAATCCAGATTGCTTTTGCTATTATAAATATGTTTTGTTCAACAAAATTCTCTTCTTTTTTTTCATCATGCAAACTAAGTTGTCTGGCAGATATGTGACATATAGAAAACAAGCAAACAAGGTCCCAAACAAGCAAGGCTTTCAAGAATATAAGGAAGATCTAACAAGAATTGGGGCATTTTTTTTGGAATAAGTCAAAGCGATTTGGATGAAACGTCAGATGGTTGATGGTTACAAGCATTGGCACGATGCCATTTGTACTTTGGGCTACCATACTACAATCGGGACTTCTACTGGGCAATGCTATATCTCTTGCCATGGATACGTAATCATATACCAAGAGAGATTGATGAAAAGTAGATGGACGCAGCTTGTCCCGTAAGGCACTGAACCACGCCACGACTGATTCCCTACGATACGTAGCTGCCAAGAACTGGCCGGTCCCACTTTAGAAAAACCCTAAGTGCTTTACTTGTAACTGAATCACGCTCATGACCGACTCGGCCGATACGAAGCGCCACCTCGCCGTCCCATCTTTAGAAATCAACCCTTACGCCTCCTTTTTACTAACATGAACTACGTTATGACCGATTCACGGATACGAGGCGCCACACCCGGTCCCATTTTTAGAAAATCTTACAATCTTGCTTTTAATGAACCACGCCATTTACCTGATTCCTCATGGGCTGATACGAGGCGCTCAAATCTCCGCTTCGTCCCACCATTAGAAATATTTTCTCCTTTTTATTCATTAAAGACAAATGCACCCATCTGATCACCCCCGATAGGACATGCAAGCAAACCTGACAAGACTTCGCTGTCCATTTAAAAGATCATCATCCTCACATATCTAAACTGGGCATTTTTAAGGGATCACTACTGGACTGATAAACATGGAAAGCATCTAAGAAACTAAGTCTTCAAATTTCAAGAGGATTTTGATAAGACTTTGTTTCAGCCATATGTCATTTGCTCGCGACATTTACATATATGCATACTTTCTTATAAGCAATTTATTTTCAACAAATACTTTCATTAGAGCTTTGACAAGATTTTTACTAATATGCATACTTTCTTATAAGCAAATCATTTTCAACAAATATTTTTTTTCATTAGAGTTCGACAAGAACTTTTAATGATAAGCATGACTTTCTTATAAACAACTTATTTTCAACAAAATGTTTTCATTAACTAAACTAAGAGGGAACCAGATGAGCATTAAATCCTAATCAAAGAGATGAGACATGATCAAGAGCCAAAGCTACAAAGTCAACGCGAATCAACCGCCCCTCCCCAAACTCAAACCATAATTTTTCGAGTACGTGTTCTTCAGTTGGAAAAGCAGGGAAGCACATCGCTTATGATCAATTCCCCAAGAATTTAAGACTACAACTCACTTCAAGGATTACGTTCGTTCTCGATGAGTACGAAGACATCATCTTGACCTCTGAGTCCCACTATTATGTCAGAGCACAAAGATGTGTATTTCGGATCACATAGAACCACAACAAGGCAACCCGACCTAAGAAAGACATCGATCACATTTTCGCCTGAATTGACGATATTTCAATTCACACGAGTTTGACCGTAAGATTCAAAGATAACGTGGAACCCTACTACAGAAACCGACGCAAGGGACGCCACTTACATCTGCTAACAGACAACATTACAACAACGCCCACGACGTTACTGGCAACACGACATCTATTTTACAAAGATTACAATGACGCCAACATCAAATGACGCCATCAACATCCACCACCGCTACGCAGAAAACTACATTACAACAACGCCCACGACGTTACGCCAGACCACCACAACATTACAACGACGAACAACATTTCAACGACGCTCAAGTAACGCTATCTCTACAACAAACAAGATTTATTCTGCAACAACGCTATCACAATGACGCTTTCAACACAACACGCCGACAGTTCACAACTCAAATAAGTTACATTCGCCATGACAAGGGTCGATATCAAGGGCAACATTACAATGAGCAAGCCAAGAACGCCATACAAGGGCGTTATCAACAACACGACGAGAGAGATATATAGAATGACAACATTTATTTTTAGATTTGCTAAACGATATCAACAACATTACAATGATGTAAATAACGCGCCCATACAATTGGGTATCAACAACACGGTGAACGGCTTTCTGGGACAACATTTATTTTCTGCCAGATACAACGATATCAACAACATTACAAATGATGTCATCAACAACACGTCGAGTAGGAATGGCCTTTGGGAAATGAAATGGGTATCTTTACAACGATATCAACAACATTACAATGATGTCATCAACAACACGCCTATGCAACTCGCACAACATTTATTTTTAAAGATTACAATATGACATCAACAATATTACAATGATGTCAACAACACGCCTATGCAACTGCTTCGCACAACATTTATTTTTACAAAGATTACAACGCATTATCAACAACATTACAATGATGCTCATCAATAACACGCTTATCTGCCTTTTCGCACAACATTTATTTTTACAAAGATTACAACGACATCAACAACATTACAATGATAAATCAACAACACGCTCTACTGGTTTTTCGCACAACATTTATTTTTACAAAGATACAACGACATCAACAATATTACAATGATGTTATCAACAACACGCTTATGCAATGGCTGCAGACAACATTTATTTTACAAAGATTACAACGACTTATCAACAACATTACAATGATGTCATCAACAACACGCCTATGCAACTGCCTTCCGACAACATTTATTTTTACAAAGATTACAAACGCATATCAACAATATTACAATGATGTAAATCAATAACACCCATGCAATCAGCGCCTTCGACAACATTTATTTTTACAACATTACAACTATCAACAACATTACAATGATGAATCAACAACACGCCTATGCAAATCTTACAAACATTTATTTTTACAAAGATTACAAATTCACATCAACAATATTACAATGATGTCATCAACAACACGCCTGAATCAGGAGGTTTCCTGACAACATTTATTTTTACAGCATTACAATGATCGCTAACAACATTACAACGACGCTTTCGCATAACATTTATTTTTACAAGATTACAACGGGCTACGATTACAACGACGCCTTCGATTAAACATTTATTTTTACAAGATTACAACGACGCCAATGAAGATTACAACGACGTTTCAAGACAAATAATTATCTTTATGAAGAAAGATACACAAACATTAAATAACGACTGACAAGCATGCAACACAATAAATTATCTTTACAAAGAAACAAGATTACAACAACGTCCTCGATGGTGCCATGCAGCGACAACAACCGTCTTTACAACCACGTCGTCAACAATTACAACGGCGCCTTTCAACACAACACGCTAATATAACGACGCCATTTCAGCGCCACCTTATAATACGGGTACGATGAATTTCGAGCGCCCACCTTATAATGAGGGTATTTTTAATTTCGCCAGACCTACCGCTGGTATTTCAAGTTATTTTTCTCTACAATTTTTCCTTAAATACCAGCACAATTATATCTTGCTTTAGTTTGCGGTGAGCTTTATTTCAGGAACTTCATCACAAGATAGGGACTATCTCCTACGACGAACCGAGGCAAATTGGTCAACGACCTACTTCGAACGCCGATCCGCTATTAGTTTCTCAAGACAACCCACTGCGTCATCCAAAGTCACTGGGCATTGTTGGAATGGGCACCATCTTTTTCAACTTCTTCCCAGGATTCTACTATTTCTTACCACGTAGCTTCCGATGATCGGGACAAAATTAGCTACTCAGACTTCTTCACTGAAAAACTTTTTCATCGCTCTCAGAGGTGGCATCCTGACACCCAATTTTGTCCCATCTTTTATGATTTTTATTCGTAATTTTTAAATATTTTGACACTTTTTAAAATAATTGAAATATAGGCATATATGTGTATATCCTCGTATTATTATTATTATATTTTATATATCATTTGCATTCTTATAATAATCAGAATTATCCAAAATTTATGTTATTTTATTCTCGCAAATTGCATCGATTTCCTTTATTAAGCATTAAACATTTTGCAAATATTATATTTTTATTATTATTACGCTGTTATGTTATTTTAAATAATTCAGAGGTATAAAAATATTTTAATATTAAACTCCTCTTATATATTTTCATATAACCCTTTTTTATTTTCCAACCCAAAACAATTTCTAACCCAACCTAAATTAAAACCCATTTTTCATTCAA
Organism: Anisodus acutangulus; assembly: GCA_029783415.1. NCBI lineage: Eukaryota > Viridiplantae > Streptophyta > Magnoliopsida > Solanales > Solanaceae > Anisodus > Anisodus acutangulus. Next base: position 39,145,036 of record CM056502.1, read on the forward strand.
AGCCCAATCCCCAAATTTTTCCCCAAGCCTAATCCCCACAGATTAAATTCCTCATACCCAAAACCAAAACATTTAAACCCAACACCACAAACCCAAACAATAAACCCAAACCAAAGCCCAACTCCCATTTTTATTTCTACTACCAAATTCCACTCACCCCATACCCCATTTAAAATCTGACCAAATTTATACCCCCCATTTGACCCCAAACCAAACCCAAAAACCCACCCCAAATTTAATTCCCATTCCCCCATTTTAATCCCCAAACCCAAACAAAACCCAAAAAAATCGAAAATCAAAACCAAATCGAAAACCCTAAAGCCGGGCCGACCCCACATTTCATACCGTGTGACCACGCGCCGTCCGCCACTTGCCACCAACCCTCTCCACGCTAACCCCCTCTATTACTTACTGGACACCCTAAAACCCGCGACCCATGCCCCTCAAATCCGGATTTTTCTTTACCTTTAATTCGAATTCAAACTCGATTCTTGGGGGAAATCCACCTATAAATACCCATGTTGTTCTTCACTTAAAAAAAGGAGATTTTCGAGGAAGAAAAAATAGACTTTCGGAAGGATTTTCGGAAGATTATTCAATATATACATACATATTTTGTTGTGTTCTTGATTTGAGAGTATTTGGCTTCGTTGTTGTTCCAAGAATCAAGTCCGAAAAGGTTTGTCATCTCCTTTGATTTCTCTGATTTTTTTCACTATTCGGGTCGGTCGAATCTGACCAGACGTCAACTTTGCCTGTAACATTTTCGTGACTTGTACTTCATGTTTGTATGTTGGTTATCCAATTTGTGTAAGATTTGGTTCGACATCATCGCGCCTGGGTCGAAATTTTAGATTTTTCCAATTTTCTTACATCGCGTTGTTATCACTGGTTATCCGAAATTGATGAAATTATTTGATTTCTGGGTTGAACACACACCGTGTCGGCCATCGACCGGTCGGGTCGAACAAGCTAGATTTTCCCAATTTTCCACATCGTTGCTTGTTTATCTTTGGTTATCCTGAAATTGTAAATTGTTTCGATTCCTGGGTCGAACCCACCCTAAACATCGACCGCCTGGGTCGACCAGTGAGCAACATTTTCGCACTTTTGCATTTCATATTCTTGTTCTGGGTTAGTCTTGCGCCAACTGATTTCAAGTTTGATCGTGATTGGTCAACATCGACTTCGCCTGGGTCGACCCGATTGATCATTATTTTAACTTTGCATTTCATATTCTTGTTATCGTTATTCAATTTGGTTTGAAATCGATTCAAGTTTGGATCAGCCATCCAAGTCGTCGACCTTGCCCGTCAACCCGATTCAACATTTTCAATTTTTGTTTCTATTATATTCTTGGGTTATACCAAATTTTAAACTGATTTCGCTTGAATCCGACCCTGGCCTGGGCACCGATTTAATATCCTGGGAATTCGTAACCTGGGTATTTAAAATCGCATCGCCCTGCTTTGGCATTATTATGTTATTGATGTGAATTAATACCTAGATTTCCTTTGTTTGTTTATTGATTCAAACCAATATTTCGCCCATCTTCTGGAGACGCTTCTGCTTCAGATATCTTTTTTTATCGCTTTCAATAAATCGCGTCTGCGATCTTGCTTTTACTATTTTTAAACTAAAACACCGTCAATCAAACTATTTTACTTATCGCTTCGCCATCGCCATCGATCATGTATCGCTATCGCATCGCTATGGTTATCAAGATTCACACGCCATCGCTATCGCCATCAAGCCGCTTATGCTATCGCAAGCTACCGCTACATATCACGCCGCATCATTATACTAAGTTTACATTGTTTCGCCCGCTTTCATTGTTCTATTTCGAGCATCACATCGCTTTATCATTTTAATGCTTTTTAAACCGAATAATCCGTGATTTTTCAAACATTGCTTTCTTATTTCGAAGCCATCTTCTCAGCATTCAAATATTTGTTCTACTGCTTAATGCGTTTAAACTTAGACACCGCCATTTTGAAAAATATTTTTTCTTCTTACATCGCTCACGCCATCAAGTATCGTTTTCATTTTGATTTGAACATCGATACTACATCTGGCGATGAAAAATATCCATCGATTTTGAGGCCTATAGTAAAAGACTGGAAATATTGTCCAACTGGGCAATGATGAGGCTTAAACCTTTATTTCATCCGAGATCAACATGTTTAGTAGCAGGTGAATTATATATTCGCACAACTACCTACGTGAATGTATAGTGATCTTTTCCATTTCACCCGAGAGACCGACACGCTTAGTGGTGTAGGCGAGGCAATCAAAATAAACTACATTAGTCATATGTTTGCAGCCACGACGTGATTGGAATGTTCTTTTCAAAATTTGTTCTGAGCCTCCGCGAATCAAAACATTCATTGTTTTGAATAGGTTATAAAAATGAAGTTAAAATTCGTATTTAAGTACTTAACTGTTCTAACCGCTTGTTATTGATGAATGTGGACCAAAGTAAATAAAGGCAATTATTCCCTTGAGTTTATTTATTGTTATTTTCTTTCTTTAATTCATTTTATTCGCTTTGTATTGTAATATTATTTATCGCACTTATGTAATTATTGAAATGCTTAGAATAGGCAAACTTAGGATTTATTCATAGGTTAGTTTAAGATTTGAAACCCGTCGCTAGCTTATTTTATTTGTAGGCTCGCAAACTTAGAAATCCTTCGCTAGTTTAGTTATTTTAGGCTCGCTAATGAATTCAAGATTTTTAAACAAACTCTTGTCATCTTTATTTGCTTCCAATTAATTGTACAAATAAGTTCATCTTTATTATTATTTTTGCAACTTGTTGATTTTCGAAAGATTCGCTTTATTGGCATTATAAAGAATTTATTGTCACAAATGCATGTTTTCTAAAAACTTTACATGTATCTTTCTTTTATGTCATCCTAATACGTCTTTGTATAAAATGCATCATATTTACTTGCATAAAATGCATCATATTTACAAACATCTATTATATTTGTAAACATGTATTTTTCTAGCAATAATTAACCTTTGAGTTTTATCGATAAATATAGTTAGCGGATCTTAAAGGATGCCTAACCCCTTCCCTTTAGGATAATAAAAGAACCCTTACCTAGAATCTCACTAGTTTCAAGTAGCCTTAAAATTGGAGTTACATGGCAGCATTTAGCTTTAATATTTATGTCCTAATTCACCGTAAAATAATTAGGTGGATTACTCCTCAATCCTTTACCCAGAATCACTCCCATACGTCCGATGGTCGCTTTGACCCTGAGCTGAGGCTCTAAAATGGCTGCATACGATTTACAAATTCAAGATCTCACTTGTAAAATTACACAGAATATGTTGTTGTACTGATCTACAGATGTATAAATTTTCAGAATATATGATTAAAAGAACTTTAAAAGACAATATTTACAAAAACTATTGAAAAAATAATCCATTACAATCTCACTTTTTTTTGTTTGGGGTTGAGGGGGGGGAGGGGAGAAGTATTTTTCTATTTCTTGTCAGAAACAACATATAAACTTTAAACGAAAAAGGGCTAAAATATTTCCTGAACTAGTAAAAATTGAGTAATTATGCCCTTTGTTTCCCTTTGGCACAATAATGTCTTTATCATTAGCTAAGTGCTAGCAAATTTCTGCTCTACTTGACTAACGGTAAAGGTATTTTATACCATAAAGTAAACGGATAGCATAATTACTCTATTTTAATTATTCAAAAAAATATTTGCTCCACTAAACTGACAATCAAGATGTTTTTGAACAAAAAAAAAGGCATAATTATTTTATTCTCAATAATTGAAAACATTTTAAACCCTTTTCCCTTAACATTAAAGATAAGTTCAATGGTGTTTTTGCAAGTGGCTTTTGCATTGTTGATGAATGAGGACAAAGAAAATCTATGCATGAAATGTACATAATTATTTTATTTTCACTAATTGAAAACATTTTAAACCCTTTTCTCTTAACTTTAGAACATAAAATTCAATGGTTTCTTTGCAAGTGGCTTTTGCATTGTTGATGAACGAGGACAAATAAAATTTTGATGCATGAACTGTACATCCAGTGAAGGGGTGTGCCTTAGTTCAAAGTTCAAATCCCCTATTACCTTTCGTCTAATTTAATTTAATAGTTAATGAAACAAAATAATTGCTTGATTATTTTCATTAATGAAAATATATATATACATGATATACAATGTCTAATTAAGAAAATTAAATCTACATTTTTCTAATGCAAGACTACTAGCTTTTCCTAATACAAGACTACTATCATAATTATACATATACAAAAATTCTACTAATTATGGTAAAAGATATACAATAGAGGAAACCAATATACACTGGACTACCGTGTGATATACACGGCAGTCTTTCACACCCCAAGAATATATGGTGGTTGTCATTAATCGAGAATGTTAAAATTTTCAAACAGAACTAAGGGAAGACCCTTAGTAAATATGTCGAATTTGGCAACCGTGAAGGACATGTAAGACACGATTTTGTCCACGAGCTACCTTTTCGAACAAAGTGAATATCCATCTCGATTTGTTTCGCTGATGTTGACCGTTCTCGAGAGATAGACCGCACTAACATTATTGCAGAGACCAAGGTAAACTGAATAGGAAAGTGAAGCTCTACTAGGAGACACGCAACCAACATGACCTGACACCACGCCAGGCAATTCTTCGATACTCACGCCCGCACTAGATCGTGATAAAGCAGTAGCCAATATCCGTCAGACCGTTATCACCAAGAAATATACAATACCCAGATGTCTAACGCTTGATATTCGAACATCCACCCTAACTGCATCAAGATAGGACACGAGTAGATACAGGAGTGGATATAAGGCAAACCATAATCAGTTCAATGTAACGCACAATGTTGAGAGCACGTCAGTCTTGACTCAAATGAATAAATAAAACACATCTGATGCATCGCATATGTAATATCGGCCTCGTGAAAGTAAGTGATCAAGAGCCCCTGCAATCGCGATAAATGGGAGGGATCCTCGTAAGGTGTGCTAGAATTAACACTCAACTTCAGTTTGGTGTCAACTGGAATAGAAGAGGACTTACAGGATGACATGCTAGCCCGGTCAATAATCTCAGCGGCATACTTCCTCTGGGATAGAAAAAGACCACATGCATGACGAGTAAAGCTATACCCAAAAAATAACTTAAGCCCCCCAAAGTCTTTCATAGCAAATTCTCAACGGAGAAGAGACATGAAAGACTTGAGCAGGTTATCAGAAGAAGCAGTCAATATAATATCATCCACATACTCTAAATGTATGCCAGAAGTTAAGACGACGATATATGAACAGTAAAGAATGATCGCACTGACATGTTAAAAAACCCAACAGTAGACACATAATCTGCAAACCTTATACCGAGTCCGAGAGGCTAATTTAAGCCCATTACAAGGACTTCTTCAAATCAAATGTATATGGTTAGGGATTATTGGGATCCCCAGTAAATGTAGTTTCTGATGTATACCGCCTCTTAAGATCACCATGTAAGAAAGCATTTTTCACATCCAGCTAATAAATGGGACATGCTTCTAGAGAGCTGCATTTCAAGAATAGTGTGAATGGGTTGCGCTTTGACCAGAACTAAATGTCATCCACAATCCATGCAACTCGCTGAGTTTTGTCATCACCTACAAAACGCCTTATGGGTATCAAAATCAAACCGCAAATTTTTCCTTATGAGTAAAAATCTACAATAGAACGAATAACATTGACACCAATAGCTTAGCCGAGGCACTAAACCCACGCCTTATTTTTTAATAAGAGCATTATATTCATCATCCATGGTCAGTATCAATGTCCAATTCGGGTCATGAAGTACATACTAGATTACGTGGTAAAAATGAAGTGTGATTTAGTGAAAATTAGAATCGAGATTAAAATGTCTTTAGGTTTAAAAATATCTCGTTGGTTACTAGCACAGTGCCCTTGACCCAAAATAGAAGTAATCATATCAAGACTAGGATGTCACGGTCATCGACTGACGGACGCAGTAAACACTCCAGAGGCGCTGGATGATCAAATTGCCGAGACCACTGGACACAGATTGAGAAATTAATTGGGCCGTGATGACATGGACCTACCGGAACAAACTTTGAATCTAGGCCAAAGTATATTAGACACCGGGCTTTATGCTCAAACTAGATATAGATGTTCTGCCTCAATCAGCAAATGGCCTGGCCGCGTAATTCTGAATCACGACAGAATCCTTCCAATGATGGATGATATATGGTGAGATCTCATTATCCAAAAAATTATAAGAACTAGACACGGAATTAAACAATTTAGCAAATGGAAATTGGGTTTGATAAAAAATGATATGACGACTAATTATGATTTTGTTAGAGGATAAATCAAAATATTTATAACCACGATAATTAGACAGATAATCCAAAAACACACAAGCGGTAGAACGAGCTTGAAGTTTGTTAATTATAGTGGATGGGAAGAGAGGATAGCACAAACACCCAAACACCGTAAGATGAGAATACGAAGGATCTTTATGATAAAGATTTTTTAGTGGAGATTGGTATGATAATCCTTTGCTAGGGAGTATGTTAAGGAGGTAAGTAGCCATTTGTAATGCATGATGCCAAAAAGAAGGTGGTAATGAAGCATGGTCTAGTAAAGTCCGAATAATATTATTAATGGTACGATTTTTTCTTTCGTCTTTTTCATTTTGTGAGGACGTATGAGGAAAAGAAAACCTAAAAGATATGCCATTAACATTACAAAATTTCCGAAATGGCCAATTATCAAATTCCCTTCCATTATCACATTGAATATTTTTAATTTTCCATTCAAATTGGGTACGGATGAATGCTCTAAACGATAGGAATGTGAAAAAAATATGAGACTTTTTAGATAACGGAAAGGTCCACAAAAAATTAGAATAATCATTCAAAAATAACGGTGGCCCAAAGAGCTCAAAAGGGGAGATGTCCACAAATCACTATGAATAATATCAAATGACAACAAAGTACTAGAATTTGAGGCTACAAACGGTAATTTAACATGTTTCCTAAGCGGACAAGAAGGACAAATATTAGTACTACGCATACTATTACATTCAATAAAATAATTATTTTTAAGAGAGGAAAGAACAGACGCTCCCAGATGACCAAAACGCCGTGAGACGCCATGCGAGAGAGTGGAGTAGAATGCAAAATATTTTAGGTTTGTTTGGCTTTGACGGTATGGAAGTTGGGTGATTGGATAAAGCTATCCCCGACTATTTGTGCATCGCCCGGGTTGCGCTGCATGGTGCCGGCGCCACCGCCACCATGTCCTCTATGGGTTTAAAATATAAAATGCCGCCATATACGCCTTCGGGCCGCTTACCACCATTTTTCCGGTTGTGGCCCTTTTTGCCGCCACCATTATTATACTGCTGGCTATAATTTATTGAAGAAAAAGTGCAGGTCATCGTGTCGGGACGTGGCTAATAATAAATGTGATATATATACACATATATCGCCTTTTTTAAAATTGTCAACCCGCTTTAAAATCTAAGCGTGAGCACGAACGTGCTAAGTAGAACGGCGGGAGAGAATTGCTTTGACGAAGAAGAGTTCCAATGCCATTATAAGCCTCGGATAGGCCTGCAACAATCTGAAGAACAAGATGATCATTCGTGACGGGCGCGTCAACGTTCTTGAGTTGATCCGACAACTCCTTGAGCCTTTGACAATAGACTGAGGCATTCGAAAAATCCTCCATGTTGATGTGGGAGAATTCCTGCTCAAGGGTCACGACACGAGAATTTTTATTATCCTGGAATATATCATGCAACCTATTCTAAGCTTCAATTGCCGTGGCGTCGGGTTCAATAATAGTCTACAAGAGGTCCATAGAGATGGTGGAATAAATCTATTGGAGTACCGTAGCATCAAGAGTGGACCACAACTCTATTTCATCATCGGTGGTAGGCACTTTCTCCTTGCCTTTTTTCGTGGGGGGACGATGTGATGAAGGACTCTATTAGACCGTGCGTGAATTTTAAATAGTTCTGCCCACGTCGCGTATTGAACGTTTTCCATCTCAAGAACAATAAGGATGTTGTTCTTGATATTTGAGACTGCAAGGGAGGATGAAAGGTGTTCTTTGTGGTAGACATGATGAAAGAATAAGAGGAGAATTAGGGTTTTGGAAAAAAATAAATTTGAAGGGACGGGGAGGGGGTCGGCCGATTGGTAGAGTATGGCGGCGGAAGGTGAGAATATTTGGAGAAGGAAAAGTTTGCCCTAAACTGGTGGAAAGAGACTAATCCCTTCATAATTTTCATTAATGAAAAGATATATATACATGATATACGATATCTAATTAAGGAAATTAAATCTATATTTTTCTAATACAAGACTACTAACTTTTTTTAATACAAGACTACTACCATAATTATACATATACAGAAATTCTACTAATTATAGTAAAATATATACAATGGAGGAAACCAATATACACGGACACGGTAGTCTTTCAGTTAATTAATATCCCCATAGTTTAATTTTATTTTAGTAATAATACTTGTTTCACTAACGTACAACCACGTGTGATGTCACGTGCCGTTAAATCAGGCCTTTAAGTAGAATTAGCCAATGACTTGTATTATTAGTCACCTAAAGTTGAAACCAACAACTAGGATTCTAAACACCTGCAACATAAGTGTTTAATGTACGATACCGAGAATCCATATTCAATTATATAAGTTGATTTAAAAATTTATTCACAGCACATCAATCGGAATAACTATAAACTACTTGACCTTATACAGTTCATGCACCAAATTATTTAAGTTTAAACTATTAATTTATTTATTGAATCATGTACTCGATTTATTTCAATAAATTGGGTGAATGTGAAGTTACTGTATTGACAGCAGGGAGTCTAATTACTCTTGTGGAGTTCGTTCAATAGTAAAAATATCATACTCTGAAAATACTTCATGGAATTTTAATGTAACAACATTCGGACTATTAGCAGTACTTGAACTCGACTATAGAACTTATGCAAATTCAAATTTGATATATCAAAAATACGAGAAGAAAGTGGGGTGATATAAGGCCAGTTCAGAAATGAGATATCTTTTGAATTAAAATCGAAACGAACAAAATCATGAAACCTCCAAGATTGAGTTATAGAGGATGAGTATTTTTATAATAGGGGCGGAAGTTATTATATTGTATATAAGATCAAAATTAACTTAGGTATACAAAATAGATATTGAATTTTTTAAAATTTCCTTAACTAAAATTTTGAGGTTGCCACTGCTTCAGAGTTGACATTTAACCAAATTAAGTCTTCCATGTATGTTCCAGTCAAATTTATGCACGTATAATGTTCCAATCAAGTTTTTCTTATGAATTTAATTTAAAAAAAAGTAATTTAAGAAATTAATGAATTTCAGAAGTAAGCTACTTGTTAGGAGTTCACTGTTGTCGAAGATCCCACCGTTGTATGTGTCAATAATGTGCCACAAAAGTCATGTGTGATTATCATTTGTTTGATGTTTTCGATGAAATCAATTCCCGGGGGTGATGGGCGATGTATGTAAGGATTTTCATGATTTTAGAATGTGGTTCATAAACAATCTAAATATAATCCTATCGATAATTTTAGAAACGTGGAACTACATGATTTTCACATGAAATAATTAACAGTAAATTTAGTCAAAAATATATATACTCGAATCAGTCATAATATTTCTTGACTTTAGAGTGAAAGCGTTCTTCTTTCTGATTCTTGTTCAGGAGTTATTTCTCTCTCTTTTTCTTTCACTTTCAGAAAACGTCTGATGAAAAACATTATCAATCATTGGTAGAGAGGACCCTTTTATGAGAGAGTTTTCCTTGAACGGTTCTTTTCACGCTCCATCAATATGAAGGAGTGGGTAGTTTTAAAACCACTAGGTAACTTTCCATCTTTAATTAGGATTTCACATAATAATTATTTTATTTATTAAATCAAATAAAAAGCTCACGTGGGTCATAACTTACATTCTCCCACTTGACACACATTCTCATGTGCACGTAATGTTAAATCCAACATCATTCGTTGTTATCAAGTAAATCAACTAATATGAGTCATGACGATCATACATCTTATCTCGACATAATCCCTTCCATGTACTATAATATTAATCTATTACCTAACACAACTTTTAAATACATAATGGTCCAACAATAATGCTTAAAATATCTTTATCTAAGCAAAAATCTGTCATCGTCATTCTCAACATAGTTTATACAAGAGAAAACAGGTAAATATATACATACATATATATATATATATACATACATATATATATATATATGTATGTATGTATATATATATATATATATATATATATATATATATATATATATATATATATATATATGTATGTATGTATGTATGTATAAATGAGCTCAAAGTGTCAATTGCATAAACATAATAAAGTCTTTACATAAAATCATTCATTGACACCAATAAAACCCATTCTTTCAACATGTTCAACAAATATTATGGGCGGTAATCCTTTCGTCAAAGGATCGACAATCATAAGTTTGGTGCTAATATGGTCAATTGATACCTTATATTTCTGAACTTTTTCTTTAACCGAAAAGTATTTCGGTTTCATATGCTTAGCACCCTTTGAATACTTGTCATTTTTAGAGAAGAAGATTGCTGCATTATTATCACAATAAATTTTCAGCGGCTTGGAAATACTATCGACTAGTCCAAGTCCTGAAATAAAGTTCTGCAGCCAATTAGCCTCAACGTTGGCCTCAAAGCATAACACAAACTCAGCTTCAATTGTGGATGCATGTAAAATAGAATGTTTCACACTCTTTCATGATATTGCTCCTCTAGCTAATTGGAACAAATAATCAAATATGAATTTTCTCATATCCACACAACCAACATAATCTGAATCTAAATATCCAATCACATAAAGATGCCCAGATTTTCTATAAGTGAGCATATGATCTTTCGTTCCTTGCAAGTTTCGCAACACTTTCTTTGCAGCCTTTCAGTGGTCCATTTCTGGATTACTTTGATATCGACCCAGCATTCCAACAACAAAATTGATGTCTGGTCTCATACATGTCTCGACATACATTAGGCTCTCAACTATTGATGCATAAAGAATATCTTTCATTTGCTTGTTTCAATTCATTCTTTGGACATTAATTGAAACAAAATTAATCTCATTTCTAGATTGGAACAGGACATGATGAGTTTTTTTTCATTCTAAAGCTCTCTGACACTTTATTAATTTAGGCTTTCTGAGACAATCCAAACAATCCTTGTGATATATCTCGGAATATTTCTATTCCAATTACAAAGGATGCCTCTCACATATATTTCAAAGTTGTTAGAGAGAAATTTTGTCACACCCCAACCTTGGGGGGTATGGTCATCACCCGGAGCGCTAAGGCCCGAGTGTACCATTCATGATACTAATAACATCTTTCGATAAAACATGTGCCTACAAGGCCTCTAATGAATGATTACTGATCAAGACACAATCACCTGCACACAGAAAAGGCCCAACATCTACATATATATATATATATATATATATATATATATATATATATATGCACCAATGCCGATATGAACACAACAAATCTAATGAAGAGGCCGACAAGGCCACACAAGACTACTATACACAAAACGACTGTTTACAAGCCTCTAGAGAGTATATTAACATCTGGTCGAGACATGGGCCCGTCATACCCAACTATATACATATATGCAACCATCATACCTATTAGCTCACTAGATAGCTCAGAAAGAAAGGAGCGTGACAATCCTCAACTGGGTCGAGCAACCTACTACGAGGTGTTGACACCTAATTTTTACCCTCCAATAATCTTATTTAATTATTCAAAATTCCCGATATACAGATGGAGTAGAATATTCTTTTCACAAAGAGAATATGATTTTATAAAATTATTTCGAGAGTGTTTTGTCATTTTTCATTTGACAAAATATCACTTGGTATATATGTTGTATATCATATCCTAATTTTACATAATTTGATCACTAATTAAGATTTTTTAATTTTAACTGACAATTATAAATGTGATTGTCTCAAAAGAATTTTTAAAATTATAGGACTGATGTCTCGCTCTGTCAAATCCGGGAAATTATTAATTAAATACTATAACGAAATTACATTTTAATCTTAAGTCATGTTTTAGATTTAAAATGACTCTGCATGATTTAAATTTTCTAGATTCAGATTAGTATCAAATTTAGGCTTAAACAAAAGCTTTTAATTTAACTAAGTCATTTACGAATTTATTCGGCTACTTCTTAATTTAAAATGTGACCATATTTACGGAATGTGGTGTAGTTAAATACGACCCTTAAAAAACTTGGGCCGTTTTTATTTTTTCATTTCAATTTAACTGAACCCACGCCGAAAAGGCCCAGGCCCAAGTCGAGCAAAGCCTTTCTTCAGAAAAAGGATCCAGAAGCTTCGACCATTGAACCCTAGTTGTTGCTGTCGTCTTCTCCATTACTATTTTTGGCGATTTCGCAATGTACGTTTGGTTTAGCACAGTTCGTTGTCCTTCCAAACAGGACATAGCTCACGCACCACGCCACCACCCCCAACTCGGGTGAGTTCGCCCCCTCTCTGTCGTCCTTGCTATTTTTTCTACTAGCAATTAATGCTCTTGTCCGTTCCACAATTCGAATCCCTCATTTTTACTGGTCGACAACCAATTTCCCCCAAAAATTGAGTTCTTCCACATCGAAAGAGGCCTGTTAGGGCTTCACGTTTGTCTATAAATACAAACCTTCATTCTCATTTTTGGTTGGGTCTTAAATTCTAGGTTTTTGCATTGTTAAGATCCGTTTTCAAGTTAAATTACGTTTAATTAGGTTTAGGTTGGGATCCAAGCCCTTTGGTGGAACCCAAAATTAGTTTAATTGGTCGTTCACAACTGAAATCTTTTCGTTTCTGTGTTTGCGAGCATTTGTGGTCGTCGGAGTAGATTTCGAGCTCACCTTCAATCCTTAGGCTGCCACCACACAAGATAATTTCCTTTCCTTTATGTTTTCCCTATTTAAATTCAAGTATGTAGTTTATATTGTATTGTTTGTGTGTTAATTAAGTTGTGATTATCTAGATTCTAATTGTTTGAGATCATTAGGTTGACTGATTAAGAATGTTTAGTTCATATTAGGTACTATTAATGCCTGCTAATAATATTATTAGCATGATTAAGCCACTATGGATATCTGTTATGAGTTTGCAAACATATTTAATTAGGTTAGTTGTTGTTTGAGTTATTGGTATAACTGTCAGTCATGTTTATGGGTTGTTTGGTATGTTAGGATAATCTTGAGCCTGTTTAGTTGTTGTTGTCGACTATTTGTGTGTGAGTGAGCCAAAGAAAGGGATATCATGCTGGTTTTAAGGTAGCCTGATTAAAAAAAAACTTATCCTTGAGATTATTAGACTCTTGTTTGAACTGGCTTCATGACTAGTTTGATCTCTTATAACCAATTATAATTATTGCTTGGTGCCTATTAAGCATAATCAGTTAAATGAAATGTCCACTATGCTAGCTTAAGAGTTTGTGTAGACATATATGAGCTGTTTAGTTGATCCAATACTCAGCCTAGGTAGCTTGAAGCCTATCTAATCACGTGACATGTTTCCATAGCTCTAACATGATTGATATGCTGATTACAGTTTGCCTTAAACCAATCTTAGGATGTTTATCTAATAGAATGTTCAAAAATTGTGGTCTGAAATCTGTATAGTTGAGTGTTGTTTTCAATATGTTGTTGTAAAGAGATCTGAGAAGCATGTTTATCCCTTTCAGAGACTGTGTTTAGTTAATCCATGCCCCTTTGTATTTGTTGCGTCCCTTGACATCATTTTGACCTAAAAATGGGCTGTCAAGTGTTGTAGTATGATAGCTAGTCTCTGTTAATGTTTGGTATTTGTTTAATTGACCCAATTAACTTATGTAACCAGGACTTGATAGGAGAATGTTGTCATAATCATAGTAGGACCATCTGTCATTTCTGAAATGAATGTGGCACCTTTTAAACTAGTATCATGATAAAATGATAGTTTAGGAGTTTACTGGGGATGATGTAGTTTGTTCTAGATACATTGCATGTTATTTGTGCCAACTTGATTTCTGCTCAAGTCAAAAAATGAATTGTCAGGTAGGTATTTATGCATGTGTGAGGTGAATGTCAGTTCTAAAGACCCTATTTGATTTGAATTTGCTCTGTATGTTTTTTGGTGTGTCATTTAATCTCTGCTTTAAGTTTAAAACTGGCTTGGCAAGTTAAGAGTCTGGTCTGATTGGTTTTGTTTTAATCAGAACCTTAGTTAACTCAATATGAACTTGTTAGAATGACCCCCTAAGTTGTTCTAGTTATCTCCTCTACCCCCTGCATGTTCCAACAGCCTCTAAATGAACCTCAAAGTGACCTGTGCTGTCATTGTGCTTTATTGCTAGCTCACAATATGACTTATCTTTTACCTAAAAGTAACTCACCTAGTTCTTGGAATAATATGCTGCCTGCTTAATTATTTGTGTATCCCATGTCATAGCTTGTTCTACTCATATTATTTAGCACAAGCCAAGTGAAGATAAAAGGGATACTGGTGATTGTTTCTACTTTTAATACTTGAACATCTGATTTCTGCATGAGTGTTTAAGTCAAATATGATTTAAGTTTGAGTCCACCTTGACCTCTAAATGACCCCTAGTGTTCCTTTCTGTCTGGTTTGCATGTTTTGTGGTTTTGCATGCTCCCCTGTACTTATGTGCTCAGGTCTGTGTGGCCTATTTGCTGTGTATACCTTTGAATCACATCATACCTTTCCTGTATTGACTTGAAATTTACTAAATGCAAGGAGCATGTTAGGTTTTCATACATCTGTTACTATGGAAGATACATGTGGCCTGTGTGTCTTTCATTTGCCATGTTGATTATAAAACATGTTTATCTTGCCCAGTCTCTCTTAATTCACATGCACTAGTCCTGAATGAGACCTTAAACTTGGTTTAGTTGTCTGTTGGTTTTGGGATTATCTTTTTTTGTTACTGTGGCTATGATCTCACTCAAACTATGTCAATACTGCAAATGTCCTTGAACCATGAACTGTAGCCTTCATAGGAAGAATATAGTTAGAAGATCAGGGTATACACCCATGATATATAATCATGTTTGAGTTTCTTCCTTTAAATAATTTTTCTTGTATGCTTGGCTAGAAAATAGCATGATATACAATTGATATATAAGATGTGTGCAGTCCAAAATGTGTTGATGTTTGTGGTTTACAAGTTGTATACATCTGTATACATCCCATATTTTCTACGCATGTGTATTTGTTATGACTGTGTACTGGGCCTGGCCCATTGTTAGTCATATTCTTCTCCTCTTTGAGTGCTACTGTTTAACTTGGGCTCAGTCCAATTTCGCTTGAATTAAAATGCAAGTTGTTGTGGATGGTTCGTGTATTTATATCATGTATATGATTAATTTGATAAGTTTGGGGTACGACTAACTGGCATTTTTGTTTTCCCCTTGTTTTGTACTCTTCCTGCATCACCATGGGGTGGGCCCTTACTGGGTCTATTCCCCTACCCATCAAGTCATATCCTTTGCAATAGCTCTGATTGGGCAGCAGCCCAATCAAGACATGCTCACCGAAATAAGAGGAAATAGAAAAAGGGTAGCTAACATTTGCATTGAAGACACCTATGGATAAAAATAGCCAACTGGTGGGCTTCGGTAGGCCCACCAGCCTAAACTTTATCTCCTTTCAATTTTATATATTATTTGTATATATATGTATATTGAATGTAATAAACAATTTAAATATATAATGGAACCTTTACATATGGTTAGGAAAAATGATGCAAGTGTCGTTTAGTCATATCACCTAGTATGTTTTAAGATTTAAAATCTGGAAGACTGGAACATAGACGGCTGTTTTGGACAAGGAAACTGTTTTTAAATGATAAAAAATCTGGAAACAAAACCATTTTCGCTTAAGTGCTAAACTGATTTGGGATTTTAAATAATTTGGGCTTTAAAATGGATTGATATTTGGACCCAAGTAATGGGCCTGAGTGACATAAAAATTGTTGGTTTTAATTTGGGACTAGACACAAGCTTTTTGTTTAAATTTTAATATGGACTGAGCCCAAATAGGATAAATTATTTTGACAATTTAAACCTTATCTTGGACCTGAATTAAGTTTAGGATTTTGGCAAATAGGATATGATGTTGATTAATGGGCTAAGACATGCTAAAAACTGTTTTCTCTCTCATTGATAAAACCCAAAATTTATTATTTTAAGAGGAACTGTAGCACCTTTGAAAGTTAAAAAGATTTTAAAAAAATGCAGGTCTACAAATAATCAATATAGTTGGACTAAATGTGGAGTTTTACTCAAATTCGTGTTTGAGTGTTCTTAGTTCGAAAACTAAATTACTCCGTGCATACTATTCTTTGACAGAAGTTTTAGTTCTATATTTTAAACAAACCTTGAGCTTTTGAATACATGAAAATGATATTACTTAGCGGATTTTAAACCTTAGACATATTTTTATCATTTTTAAAGCATGCTATAGAGCCTGTAGGTTAACCGTATTCTACGAATCTTTAATATCGGGGTGCTAACACCTTCCCGGGGATCACTAGAACCTTTACCTTGACTCTTATTAGATGGACTTTTTTCAATTTTTGAATAAATCCTTTTACACTAATTTTTTCTAATTTATCTATAAATTAGGTGGCGACTCTAAAACACATTATCCAATTTAGAACACCATCCAAACTCTTAGTAATTTCTTTTGTACGCTAACCCGTATGAAAAAAGCAAACCAACACGAGGTATCGTTTGAATCTCTATCTGTACCTATGGACATGAAACGCAATGCTCCAGAAAGGAACATTAGTACGAAAGATGTACTGAATATGTAAGGTTGAAACTGTGAATAGGTACAATGTGGTACATGAAACATAAGCTGAAATTGTAACTGAATACATAACTGTAAGGTAAAGTAATATAGAAACAACCTGTAGTTTGAGTGCCTCTATGGGCTAGAATATGCATAAATGAAATATAACCGCGTATATATAACGATGTAGGCCTTTGTGGGCAGTATCATCAGGATCATATCTGTACAAAGGCCTACATCGTTATATATACACGGTTATATTTCATTTATGCATATTCTAGCCCATAGCCATAAGCCTATGTGGGCAATATCATCAATATCATATATGTATAACCGCGTATATAGCGTCATAGGCCTCTGACGGCAATATAGATATATCGTCCCGAATCTCTATTTGTACCAGCAGGCATGAAATGCAGTGCCCCAAAAAGGAACATTAGTACGAAAGATGTACTGAATATGTAAGATTGAAACTGTAAATAAGTATAACTTGGTACATAAAATATAAGCTAAAAATGTAACTGAATACATAACTATAAGGTAGAGCAATAGAGAAAAAACCTATAGTTTGAATGTCTATGTGGGCCAGAATATGCTTAAATAAAATATAATTGCGTATATATAACGCCGTAGGCCTCTGTGGGCAGTATCATCAGGATCATATCTATATAAACTGTGCAATAGCGCCATAGGCCTCTGTGAGCAATATCATCAATATCATATTTGTATAACCGCGTATATAACGCCACTCCATAGGCCTATGAGGGCAATATAGATATATAATACATGCATATAATGACCTCTTATGAAATATAGGATACTCTTTTGAACTCGTCGGATTGACGTAAGGTCGTTACACCTTCGACTCCCTTATGAGAGTTACATATTACCTTTCCTTCTCATGTGAATCAATAAGAACAATACGACATACAATTGACTTAACCTTCAAGAATATTAACATAGATCCTATTTATATCAATTTAAACATGAATGGGTAGGATACAAATAGTAGATTTAATCAAGAGCAGCTAAAAGCCATAACCAAGCAATGGAAATGAATCATAAATATACTTTTGGCGACTAGGAGTGGAGTATATATCAGATATCAACTCGCAAGTATCATTTTCATGTCGATCATGCCAAAAGAGAGAAAGGTAAGCCTTACATACATTATTAGTTGGGTGATACAACTCTTATAACGTATCGCTCCGGGCTGACTTCTATGCCAACACGAGTAGTTTAACTCGACCGCCTTACCCGTCATTGAAACACAAGCTGGAGCATTCCAGCAAGAGCTCTTACTGTAACAGAACTAGGACCGTCATTCATACTACTGTTGGCTTATGTGCTATGTCTAGCGGCTGGTGAACTCGCTCTGGCTTGATGACTGCTTTACTTTTCGCGCTTGGATGGCGGCTCAAGATCAGCGATTGTAAGGAAGGAAAGGAGCGAAGTTTAGCAGCCGGCTTTGATCGTTCTATTACCGGCAAGCTTTCTAGCTTGTGCAGGCAGCTGGTGGAACTAGAAAGCGGTCACTCCTGTCAATGAGTCGTACAAGCGTCAACCTAAACAATAAAGATAATTTGCATCAATATACAATCAATGGTTTCATAATTTCATCGTTGTGACATTTTGTTGAACACTTAGTGTGCGTAACTTTTGTATCTTGGTTTCATTGCTCTTCATAACACTGCCCTCTCTTTTTCATCAATCACAACCAAATCCAAGTTGATAATAATCATACTCTACAATCCCAACCACATCCATCTTAAATTCAATTAGAGCAACTCAACCACCAACATGTTTTTTCTATAAGATTAGCTCACTTTCCTTGAGTTAAATTTACTACTAGAATAAAATTAAGCTAGGAGAAGTTAGAGGGCATGAAAGAGTAGCAAGAACTCACCTTAAACAACTAAGAAGTCCTCCATACCTAGTCTCATTCCAAGTTCCAAGAATTTCCAAGCATAACCAACACTTTAGAGATGATTTCCAAGGTAATCCAAATCTTCTCACATCATAATATTGTGGAATATCTCTTCAACGATGTATATACCTTGGGAGAGGGTTTGAAAGCATGAAGGTTCAATTTGGGGCAAAATGGAAATAATTTGGGTGAAGGGCCGACTTTGGCCTATATAAAGGCTGCCCACCGACTCACATATGCGGCATATATGCTCATATGCAGCCACATATGACACCACATATGGTGGCAGTGAGGTGGTCAAATGGTAGCTTTGATCCGTGATGGCATCCGCGAGGCGGAAAGGATTTTGTGCGGTGAAACGTTTAGCATATCATCCTGTCTTTGTCAAACTTTGTCGAGATGTGATTCCTTTGATCCTAATGACTTATAACCATAAATATACCTTCTTAACATGTATTTATGTTGTATGTGACCCTCAAAATGTGGCTTGGGTTGTCGGGGCTTAATTCAATTAATCATACCTTTAAACGTGCACGAACGACAAACGTAACTCGAAATCTTGTAGATCTACTTCCCATCTTTATCCAAGCCTTCCTTACCCCTTTTTATGGGCATCATACTCCTTTCATCTTACATCATCTTAACACAACGTACTTAACATAAGGATTGCAAGTACGAAGGGCGTAACAACTCTTTAAACTCTTATGATTTCCTTCAATTTCAACTCGACCATTCCTTAAATCTTCCAATGGAAGCCCTCTTCCTTATATTAGGCTTCCTAACTCAGGGTATATTTGATATGCAAATTTATGGGGTGTAACATCCTTCACCCTTTAAGAACCTTCGTCCTCGAATGTTGGGGCACCATTACTCAGGATAGCAACTCTTATATCCTTCAGCAACTTTTGGCAGAGTCCCTTTGTACATAGGACTAGCTCAACCTGTCGCAAAATCAGATAACATAATTGTTGCCTCATAGGGTTACACAAACATAATATTATTAATACATCATCGACCCCACACAGTCGTACATCTCTTTTACAACATCACTAGTAACTATAATTTGCCCAAATTGTTGAACCCTGACACCTGAACTATGTCTTTCATTCCCTTGTTACACTTTTCTTCGCATGATAGGATTTGTGATGGAATTTCATAGGTATAGAGCATAAGTAGAATTATAATGAAAAAATGTTGCGCGATGATCGTCATAGGCCAGGAGTTTTTGAGAACGATATGGTTATCTGTGTTCGTTTCTTCATCTATTCTTTTCTTCCATATCTATCCCGTACTTTTATGCATCCCTTTATTACCTTGGTCATATTATCACACTTATAGATATACTCATTTCATTTGATAACTTCTTCTTTACTTCCACCTTTCTACCCTTGTAAAATTTAAAGTGGATATCTAATAAATGCCCTTAGTATCTAATGTAAGAGCTAGATAGGTCGGTCGGTCTGTCATTGCATTCCTTGGTCAAATTCGTCAAGTCTTATAAAACATCCTTCTATTAACTAGGGCATTTTCTCATAACTTAATGTATCCAATTTACTACCGCTACCACTAATCGCTTCCTTCTCCGTCATTTTATATGAGTCTGATCCATATTCGTTACACAAAGCCTTATGTGTTGACATACTAGTACCTCATATGATGTTTATTGTCATTTCACGTTCAATACGTGTACGTATAACATAAATTCAGCGATTTGAATCTTACTTTTGGATGGTCCCTTAGGACGAAAGATGGGCTGAATCTGAACATCCAAAGTCCTTTTTAACTTGGTTTCTTAAAGGTCGTTTGATAAAGAGAGGGAGTGTTTGTACAATGGTTCGAGATAACTTCCAGAAAATGGATATTCTTCTTAGTATGAATTATTAGCCAATCTTTGACCTTATAGACGGTCCTGATTTTCATGATGCGAACTGTCGAGCTATTTATATATCAGTTTTCCAAATCATAATGGTTTACGATGCTAATGGGATAAACTTTAGTAACTCCCGTGCCACCACATAATCCTTGATTAACTCTTCCCGCTTCAAGTGTGCATCCTCTGATGTGTCGACCGTCAACCTCCAATTTTTAGTATGGTTTTTGTTACTACATTTACTTCCCGTCATGCTATATCTTCGTATATTCTAGACAGGTAGATTTCTATAATATTCTTCGTCTCGATGTTCCCTTAATTCTCAATATAAGATAAGTCCCTTCCGCATTTTTTCTTCAGAGAATTATCATCACCTGACTTCTATTTATGCTAACTACTTGTTACCTTACTTTTTCATTTAATCTTCATTTTCCTCCTCTTACTAGTGGTGCTCGACCATATCATCGATTACGTCCTTGTCTATTATGTTGAAATCTCTTACTTCTCATAACGTCTCCAATTCGGATATTCTATGGGCAATTAATCCATAATAGGTCCATCTTTCCTTAATCATACCCCATTTTTCTCAAGTATCATTTCTCGATGTGTATCGCTCCTTTACCATTCATTTTACTTTCCCTTTTTCTTACGTACTGAAGGCCAATATCTTATCACCTTCGACGTCTTTTCTCTTTGTCTTATTTCTTAAGCGTCCATTCTTTTAGGAGAAATATTAATCTTCACACTAAGAGTGTGACACTGGATTCTACTAACTTCAGGATTTGCTATTTGCCATATTCGATTACTCTTTTACTGGGTATGTCATATATACCTTATTTGGAGGAAAACCTTTGATATAATCGTACTGTCCTTTTCTCATTGAAGAATTCATATCTGCGAGGCGTCGATCTGCTGGATTCACCACGATCACCGTACTTGAGTTAATGCGTTCATCTTTACAGTTTGACTCAGATTCCTTTATGCAACCCATGTCTTTAGACCTCATGCTAATCACCTCATCCATCTCGTGGAGTTTCTAGTCAATTTGATAAATCCCAAAATTTACCATCAGTTGCTTACTTCTATCATTATTTCATCATCCCTACTATGTAACTTCTTTTCTTAATGTCTTCTTTGGCCTCTTTGAGTTATGTGGATAATTTTGCCCTTCCGTTATATGCCCACCTCAAGCCTTATTCGCCATTACTTCTACTTACTTGTCTTCCCCTTGTCTAGTTGGTATTCGGGTCACAACTAGCGTTTGACATATCTCAGTTCAAATCATAGCCCAGTTTTAATTCACCACTTTACTCAGGCTTCCCCCCTTAATGGGTATTAGATCTTTCTTTAAACCATCGCTCGATCCTTTAACATTTGCATTTATGGTTTGAATTACTCTAAGGATCTTTTATTTTTATGTAATTCTTGTACCATCACTTCTAAACGATGAGTATTATAGTCTTGCCTAGGAAGGTTTAAGTACCATTTCCTTGCTACTGTCCTTATCTTCAATGATAATCGTACTGATGTAGGTTCAACCATAGTTTTGTTTTCGGTATCCTTATTATTACAATCTTTCCGCCTGTCTATCTATTTGAGGAACATCCGTCGGCCTCATTACTTTGTCATAACACTACTTGCACATCCGTTTACCACTTATAGTTGCTTTCTTGTCACATCAAAATCCTTATCGCGAACGGTCTTCAACAAACTATTCTTGCCCGGTTGGCTTATCACACTACAACATAGAATTTGAAAATCTTATCAACCAATATTGAAGATTTACTATATTTTACTGCCGCCACATACACATTTATTAATGATAAAGAAGGTATGCCCTTTTTCCTTTAACCGACGAAACTCCTCTTGTCTCTCGGTCTTTATAAACGATCCCGTCCTTGTGGAGGAGTTGGGGTTACTAGTTAGGGCATGATATTTCGTGCCTCTTTTCTTTACTTGCTTCATGAAACGAAGCCTCAAGTAACTTAACTTCGGAAATCCATTTTCCCTTATTAATTTTTTTGATTTTCCCTTAATTTCTCGGACCCAAGGGTACCCTTTTAAATTGTGTATTCATATATCTTTTATGTCCCGATATCACACACACTATAGGACCTAAGAGTGATGGGTATGCATGTGGCTAAGAAATGGTTGGTTCCTGGATCATTTTACTTAGAAATTGAACGTAACTATAGTTTCATTTGCCACCTTCCACTTTTATTTTCATTTACAGTCTATATTCATTTGTATGACGCACTTTCTACATAAATGATAACCAATCGATTATAAGCATAAACACAACTATCCTCAATAATATTATCAACATACCTGATTAGTTGCGTAACTCTGAATAACATCGGGACCTACTATTCCCCTTGACTCATTCTTGGGAATCTATATACTCTATGGTCTTTGTCTCTACACTAATAGCATTCCTCAATATCACCTGGACATTGCCCATAATGCACTTGTCCACATTGATGACACAATGATTGAAATATCTCGTGGCATTCTCTAGACCTATGGCCCAAGGCTCCACATCTAGAATATAACTCAGTATCACATAAATATGCTCCGTCATGCCTCCTTCCACATTACTGACAATGCGGTCTACTACTTCCAACATCTCCTTGTGCTTTCCTGAATTCTACCCATGAGCATTGATCTAACACATCTCGCAATGCTAATCTTTCGTTACCTACCTTCATTCCAAACCTTCCGGTCTGTCTACTGGTTACTTGTTCCTCACCTCTACTCGTTCTTGGCAAACCTTGATTAACCGACTTTCATGCTAATGGATTCCTTGGTCTCTTAAAAGGCCTAACCTGTGGAGGCATCTGAACATGACCATGCTCTGGAAAGATGACTGGAGGCATTGTTGCGTACATGGTACCACTCACACCTAAACCGACTGGAAACAACCGCTATGCAGATGATTTTGGTATTGTGCGGGCCCTCCTATAATCTGGAAACACCACTAGAATCAATGACACTTGAAATGGAGATTCTTCTGGGGTCTCAGATGGGTCCTCCTCCATAGACGGATCTTCTTCCATAGATGAATCTTCTTCAATAGACGGATCTTCTTCCATAGAATAACTCATATTTCCTTCTAGTTTCTCTATAGTCCTCGAATCCATATTAACGGGTGGCAATCAGCTGGGACCTTCCCCCGTATTTTTGACCAGATTCCTAACAGTGCTTTCGTTTGATTTTGGCATTACTGAAAAAGAGAACTAAGGTGAGAAAATAGAAATTCAAATACTTACGACTTCGCTTCTAACACTTGATCTAGATTTCAAGGAAGGTAACATCCTATATGCCCTGTAGCCTCATGTATATAAGCGTGGCATACAACACACCTATAAGCAAGACTCTACTAGACACGGCTTGTAGACTTCCCTTGGACTGACCTGCTTTGATACCAAGTTT
This sequence comes from Anisodus acutangulus, assembly GCA_029783415.1. Classification (NCBI taxonomy): domain Eukaryota; kingdom Viridiplantae; phylum Streptophyta; class Magnoliopsida; order Solanales; family Solanaceae; genus Anisodus; species Anisodus acutangulus. The sequence continues at coordinate 39,169,233 of CM056502.1, forward strand.
GTCACACCCCAACCTTGGGGGGATGTGGTCGGTGCCCAGAGCCCTAAGGCCCAAACGTACCAATCATGATACATGCAACATCTTCTGACAAAATATGGGCAGACAAGGCCTCTGATGAATGATTACTAATAAAGCCACAATCACTTGCACGCAGAAAAGGTCCAACATCTACATATATATATGCACCAAGGCCGATATGAACACAACAAGTCTAATGAAGAGGTCGACAAGGTCACACAAGACCACTATACACAAAACGACTGTCTACAAGCCTCTACGGTGTATATCAACAACATCTAGTCGAGACAGGGCACCGTCATACCCAACTATATACATATATGCAACCATCATACCTATTAGCTCACTAGACAACTCCGGAAGAAAAGAGCGTGACAATCCTCAGCTGGGTCGAGTCACCTACTGCGAGGTATCATCTGAATCTCTATCTGTACATACAGGCATGAAATGCAGTGCCCCAAAAAGGAACATTAGTACGAAAGATGTACTGAATATGTAAGGTTGAAACTGTAAATAAGTACAACTAGGTACATAAAAGATAAGCTGAAATTGTAACTGAATACATAACTATAAGGTAGAGCAATAGAGAAAAAAACCTATAGTTTGAGTGTCTATGTGGGCCAGAATATGCATAAATAAAATATAATCGCGTATATATAATGTCGTAGGCCTCTGTGGGCAGTATCATCAGGATCATATCTATATAAACTGTGCAATAGCGCCATAGGCCTCTGTGAGCAATATCATCAATATCATATTTGTATAACAGCATATATAACGCCACACCATATGCCTATGAGGGAAATATAGATATATAATACATGCATATAATTACCTCTTAAGGAATATATGATACTCTTTTGAACTCGTTGGAGTGATGTAAGGTTGTTACACCTCTGACCCCCTTATAAGGGTTACATATTACCTTTCCTTCTCATGTGAATCAATAAGAATAATACGACATACAATTGACTTAACCTTCAAGAATATTAACATGGATCCTATTTATATCAATTTAAACATGACTGGGTAGGATACAAATAGCAGATTTAATCAAGAGCAGCTAAAAGCCATAACCAAGCAATGGAAATGAATCATAAATATACTTTTGGCGATTATGAGTGGAGTATATATCAGATATCAACTCGCAAGTATCATTTTCATGTCGATCATGCCAAAAGAGAGAAAGGTAAGCCTTACATACATTATTAGCTGGGTGATACAACTCTTATAACGTATCGCTCGTCGTACAAGCGTCAACCTAAACAATAAAGATAATTTGTATCAATATACAATCAATGGTTTCATAATTTTGTTGTTGCGACATTTCATCGAACACTTAGTGTGCGTAACTTTTCTATCTTGGTTTCATGGCTATTCAGAACACTATCCTCTCTTTTTCATCAATCACAACCAAATCCAAGTTGACGATAACCATACTCTACAAACCCAACCACGTCTACCTTAAATACAAGTAGAGCAACTCAAACACCAATATGTCTTTTCCATAGGATTAACTCACTTTCCTTGAGTTAACCTTACTACTAAAATAAACATAAGCTAGGAGAAGTTAGAGGGCATGAAATAGTAGCAAGAACTCACCTTAAACAACCAAGAAGTCCTCCATACCAAGTCTCCTTCCAAGCTCCAAGAATTTCCAAGATTAACCAACACATTAGAGAAGATTTCCAAGGTGATACAAGTCTTCTAAGGAATATTTCATATCCTAATCTTGTGGAATATCTTTTTAATGATGTATATATATCTTGGGAGAGGGTTTGAGAGCAAGTAGGTTCAATTTGGGGCGAAATGGAAATAATTTGGGTGAAGGACCGACTTTGGCCTATATAAAGGCTGCCCACCGCCTCATATATGTGGTTGCATATGCGACTCAATATGTCACCGCATATAGTAGAAGTGAGGTGGTGAAATGAGGGCTTTGATCCATGGTATCATTTTCCAGGCGGAATGGGTTCCGTGGGGCGATACGTTTAGCATATTGTCTTGTCTTCATCAAACTTCGTCGAGATGTGATTCCTTTGAACCCAATGACCTATAACCATAAATAGACCTTCTTAACATCTATTTATGTCATATGTGACCCTCGGAACTGGGCTCGGGTCATCGAGGTTTAATTTGATTAATCATACCTTTAAACGTGCACGAACGACATGCGTAACTCAAAATCTTGTATATCTACTTACCATATTAATACAAGGCCTTCCTTACCCATTTTTATGGGCATAAAACTCATTTCATATTACATTAGTTTAATACAACGTACTTAATGTAGGGATTGCAAGTACGAAGGACATAACGACTCTTTAAACTCTTATGATTTCCTTCGGTTTCAACTCGACCATTTCTTAATTCTTCCAATGGAGGACCTCTTCCTTATCTTAGGCTTCCTAACTCAGGGTATATTCGATATACAAATTTACGGAGTGTAACAAATTTCTTGGTATCGTGCAACAAACCAAGATCATTAGTGGCAAGCAAGATGTCATCAATATACAGGACTAACATAATAAACTTACTCCCACTGACCTTCAGATATATACACCGATCAACAATGTTTTCCTTAAATACAAATGTGACAATAGTTTTGTTAAACTTATGATACCATTGTCGGGAAGCTTGTTTAAGTCCATATATTGATTTCTTAAGTTTACACATCACCTGCTCCTTTCTTTTAATGACAAATCCCTCTGGTTGATCCATATAAACTTCCTCCTCTAAATTTCTATTCAGAAGCGATTTTCACATCCATTTGATGTAACTCTAAGTCATGATGAGCTACTAAAGCCATTATAATTCTGAGTGAATCTTTTCTAGAGACAGATGAAAATGTCTCTTTATAGTCAATGAGTGAAACCTTTGACAACAAGTTTGGCTTTGTGGCGTTCAATGTTGTCATTTGAGTCGCACTTGGTCTTAACCTGACTCTTTTACAACCTTCTGGTAATTCAATAAGGTCCCAAACTTTATTCTGTTTCATATATTTCAACTCATCTTTCATAACATCTATCCATTTATCAGAACTATTACTTTCAATGGCTTGTGAAAATGAAACCAGATCATTGTCAATTCCCAAGTCAATTTCAGACTCGTGTAGATATAGCAAATAATCATCAGAAATAGTAGATCTCCTTTGTCATTGAACTTTTCTTAATGCTAGTTATTATGATTCATCTAGTGCAGGTTCATCAATTATGGCTTTATTCTGAATAGCATGATCATTTATTTGTTTTTCTTATTGATTGTTAAGCAGTACAATAATTTCAGGAACAACAATCTTAGAAAAAGTGCAGAATAGAGGAATTTGCACCCTAACTTCTTTAATTTCCACATTACGTGGTTCTTCACTCCCACTAACTTCACTGTTCTCAATGAACCTAGCATTTTCAGTTTCAACTATTCTCATACTATGATTAGGACAGTAAAATCTATACCCTTTTGATTTTTCTGGATAACCAATGAAGAAACCACTGATTGTTCTTGAATCCAGTTTCTTTTTTTTGTGGATTATAAACTTTAACTTCTGCCGGGCAACCCCAAATATGTTGCCTCTTTTTTCCTTACCATGTCTCTTTCCAACTCCTTGATGACTTATAAGGTTAATAGAGTGGTTTCCTTAATTCTTCAGTCTTGTTTCCTTCTGAACCAACATTCCGTGCAATTCATGCACGTTCCATTTGTCTTTCATAGTGTTATAGTTCATTTGGAAAGGACCATACTCAGACGGTAATGAGTTGATGATGAATTGAACAAGGAAATTTTCATCCACTTCCATTCCCAAAGTCTTAAGTCTTGCTGCTATGTTTGTCATTTCAATGACATGCTCATGCATGGTACGTGAACCATCAAACTTCATGGTGGTCAAAGTACCCTTTAGTGTCCCAGCAAGAGACTTATCAGCAGTTTGGGAGCATTCTTCCACAAGTTTAAGAAGTTCTTTAGCACTTTCAGTTTTGGGAAGAGTAGTCTTAATGTTTTCCGCAATATTCATCTGCATAAACATTAGGCTTAGCATGTTATACCGGTCCCGGTGCTTATAATGGGACCTTTCTTCAACATTGCTAATTTCAGTAATAGCAGTTGGCTTCTCAATATAAAGTGCCACATCAAGATCTAAAACTCCGAGATGAAGTTTGATGTGTTCGCACCAATCTGAGAAGTTAAGTCCGTTAAAGGTTGTAACAGAAGCAGAGTGCGAATGAAGAGCAAATGCTGCAAATAAAATATACTCACTCATTAATGCTTTGAGTTATGAATATAACAATATTATCATATTTAGAAACGATTTCTTGTAGAATTAAGTGTATGTTGATATTCTCCTTCGGGGCGAAACACCAACATACAACTTTAGATATAATGATGCTTAAATATGACTTTAATGTAATTCGATAATTTTTAATGTACCAATTAGTAATATCTATTATCTTTGGACAAATGAATAAAACTAACAGTACATCTAAATTATCGTCATAATGTTCAATTATTATAAGAACAAACAATCAATCTTTGGGCGATCCATAAATGCCTTACAACCAAAAACTTCAATTTACCCATAAGTATTATATCGTTTATAAGCACCAAGATTAATGGGTAATTGAATATAGAATATATCGATCATTATTTTAAAATTGATTTCATGAAGATTCGATCACTTTGCTGATTAACGATTTTTTCGTAAGTAAGTCCAAATAAATAATATAAGTATCTGAAGTAATACTTTACCAGTCCATGTGATGCATTGACAGGACTATAGAATTAACAGTGCATGTTTCTTTACTGCAACTGATCAAACTACACGATTTTATTTACATTAGAATTTCCAAGAACGTCATTGGGATGAAATTAAGTTTCAGGGAAGCATCTCCAAGTCAGCAATAAACTACTTAGAAGCACCTTAAGAACTTTCAATGCATCTTAACAGTACCTTAAGCATAACTTTGACTTAATGTCCACTAAAAGTCCTCTCCGTTAAAGCTAGTAACAATTAGTAATTACATTCTTTTAGAATTCCATTAAAACACAAACAGAAACCAAACATTATCCGACGAAGTTTTGGAAAAACCAATGGTTCAATAAGAAAATCGGATTCCTAATCTTGTCAAACTGTTTTCCGAAAATAAATCATAACTATGAATCCCTGAATCTCATAATAGGGTTCATAACATTGATATAAAACTTTAATCATGGAAAATCATTAGTTCCGAAGAATCTGGCTCGGATACCACATGTAAGAATTTTCATGATTCTAGACTGTGGTTCATAAACAATCTAGTTATAATCCTATCGATAATTTCAAGAACGTGGAACTACATAATTTTTACATTAATACTTAACAGTAATTTAGTAAAAAAAACATACCCGAATCAGTCATAATATTTATTGACTTTAAAGCGGAAGCGTTCTACTTTCTTATTCTTGTTTAGAAGTTATTGTAGGGTTTTGTTGGGTTCAAAACATATAAGTAGGCACATCGGAAGTTTAAAATTTTGTTCTACTTACCCCAACAATTTCTTCTGGTATGGTTATATGACAATCGAAACCTGTAACATAAAACATGAATACTTACAGGTTAATAAATCTGGAGTCTTTACTTAGGGATTACACGCGACTGTCCCTTCGACTGCAAGTACTATGCTATGGTGTATTCCTCTGTCAAGAAAGCCAGAAAATCTTGGCAGAGGTTTGAGAGAGTTTCGTCCTAGACTCTAAGTCTAGAATTAGTTTATAGAAGTGATATTCTTAGTGTTGTGTGCTAATAACTAGAGATTAGTGCTGTATATATAGTGACTTTTTAGGTCACAATACGGATTAGGGTTGTGCTCCAAGCCTAGCCCAAAACCGAGGTGTAGTGGGCCAGTCTGACTGGGCTCACTGCCGGGTCGGCGCCGCGGATCAGCCTAGCAGGCGCCGCGGTGCCTTACGTCAAACGAAGTTTCCCGTTTTTTCGTTTAACATATATATTCAACACATTAAATTCAAAATTCAATTTTGATTTAATTAAATAATTTCCATCTAATAGATATTATCCCATAGTTATTATCAATTTAAATATCTCGATTATAAATCGAATATTTAATATTTTCTCAATACACCCTTAGATCGAAGAGACAATCGACATAGTGTGACCCTATAGGCCTTCATATGTCGACACTAATCTAGTTAAGGTCCATACATAACTCCTAGACTGCGTCGTACGACGAACTCAATATATGAAGTATGTTTACATGAATCCAGCAAACATAACCTTTATGTGAGATGATAAATTCCTTTCATTCGCGACACACTCGATCAAACTTAGGATTTGCCATGTGTCTATCCAAATGGCTTGATCACTTTATCTCATCTATATTAGTCGACAACTAGACCATATTCTAAATATGTCTCTTGCATTGGCCAATGACTTAGTCGACCTAATATTACTGAGAAGTTGAATGCTCTCTCGAATATCCAATCGAGGAATGAATCTTATTCTTGGCTCAACTACCACCTTAATTTACATCATAATGCACCAAACACAAACCGTATCTTATCCTATAAGGAATTTAAGCTTAGGACAGGGTCAAAGTACATTACTCTGTAAACAAGGTGCGTATTGACCTCAAGTCAAAGGACATTCATCTCCCACACGCTGATAACACTTCAGACATGTATAACAAATAGTTTATCAGTAGGGTATACCAATACTTTTCAAAAGTATCCTTATGTCCATCACTAGTAACCATTACTAGTAGCAGGTGAGACATACTACATTCTCTAAAAATGTGATGCAGACCACATGTCGACTTATAACATATCATCGATATCACATTCTCAATGATCATTAGTCGAGGTCGTTTTAGAGTTACGCTCTATCATTAATATCTCACTCTATTAATGACAACGTAAGCTCAAGGGATGCACATTAATGAATAACTACAAACAATTAAATAATAATTCAATAATTGCAAATGCCATAAATATTAATCTTATTAATAATAAGAATGTGTTCAAGTACATTTGTCCCTAATAATGATTCTCTCTATCATATACATGTTTTCAGTAATTTCCCTCTTTTCCTTTCACTTTCACTTTCACTTTCATAAAACGTCTGATGGAAAACTTTATCAATCATTGGCAGAGAGAGGGACCCTTTTATGAGAGAGTTTCCCTTGAACCATTCTTTTCACTCTCCATCAATGTGAAGAAGTGGGGTAGTTTTAAAACCACTAGGTAACTTTTCATCTTTAATTAGGATTTAAAATAATAATTATTTTATTTATTAAACCAAATAAAAAGCTTACGTGGGTCATAACTTACGATGTATACAGGATCCGAGTATATATTCGTCGTGATATGCTGATCGACTATTACTAGCGATTTCAACTATATGTTTCTGATTCGCTCTTCCTTACACCCTTGCTTTCAAAAAAATATCTTATTTTAATAGAATTCCACATGGACAGAAAATTTAAACAAATAATCAAAATTATAATTTATAATAACCAAGTCTAATTAAAGTAATCAAAATTATAAATAATTAAAGTGTGCCCTTTTTGTTTTGCTTCAAGATCATGGGAACGGGAAAAGTACAAGTTGGTCCAGATGGGTCGGCTCGACGGAAAACCCGATGAGAACCCATTTACAATGGCATGGGGAAAATCATTTTCCCAAATTCCAAAATGTAAAAATTAAAAATAAGGAAAAGACTTCTTATTGGATCAAGTACTTCCCATCCTTCCACTTCTACCTCCATCAAATTAGGCAATATGTTGTTTTCACTAAATTACTATTCTAATCAACATCTCATATTTCCCTTCTCAAAAGTTGAGCTCCCTTATTGTTCTCTTCTGCAAAAAAAAAAAAAAAAAACTTAAAAGTAATTCACGAGAGTAAATTAAGATAGTGTTTGGACAGTTTAAACTAACTAGAAGATTTTGTATCAGTTCAACTATATGTGACGACCATCCAACGGAACGGGCGGATCTAGAATTTTGAATTCCTGGGTTCTGATTTCTATATATTGCAGCTAGTTAGATTTTTGAAAGATAGAATAAATTCACGTCCATTATCACATTGGTATGATTTGATAGATTTTTCAAATTGTGTTTTAATGAATTTGTGAAACTCGAGGAATTTTGTAAAAACTTCAGATTTGAATTTCAGTGGGTAAATCCAGACAAAATGTGAAAAATCATCCAAGAATACTAGATAGAATTTATGACCCAAAGAGCTAACAATCGGAGATGTCCACAAATCAGCATGAACAATATCAAAGGGAGAAAAAGTAACAATGTTTGATGACATAAATGGAAGACGAGTATGTTTGCCTAGTGGACAAGAAAAACAGTGTTGGGCAATTTTTCCATTATTACATTGAATACGCTTAAAAGTCCTAAGAAAAGTAAAAACTGGTCTCCTGGTGTCCGAAGTCCCATTGTGCAGTGGAGGAGAGATTGCGAGAGGATGAGAGTGCTGGCAGATGGACAAATGAAGATTGAGTGAATGGGTAGAGGTCTCCCACACTATTGTGGCGTGTAAGAATTTTCCCGTGTTGAGTTCTTTCACGCAGAAAAACCAAAAGGGTCAAATTCGACAGCATACGTAATTATTGCTAGTGAATTTTATAACGAGATTAAGTTTTTAATGATGTTAGGTGTGTATAGGACGTGGTTTAGGGAGAAAGGCGGTGTGTATGTTTGGTGTGTGTTATCAGAACCTTCAATTGGAATGCGATGACCATTGCCGACGTGAATAAATTGAGGACACTTTAACCGACGAGTTGATATAGGTTACCCGACGACCGGGTGAGGTGAGATGTGGCTCCGGTGTCCATGTACCAATTGTCGTCCGGGCCGTTGAAGGTTCACGCGGTGGTGTAGGCCTGGCCCAAATCACGGGGACCGGTCAAAGTCATGGCCGCCGGCTGCGATTGTTACGCCGTTCACCGAGTTGTTTCGCCGCAGGCCGCTGGCCGCCGCCGCCGCCGCAGGCCGCTCTGGTGCATCGTGCCGCCGCCAGTGCCGCCGCCAGCGGATCGCAACCAGGGTGGTGGTCTTCTTTGCCGACATGCCGTTTGTGATGGCTGCTACCGGCCGCAGTGTGTTGTCATCTCACACCGCTAACGCCTTTTTGATTATGTTCCTCTTGTTTAGCACGCCTAGTTTCTTTCCAACAATAGTTGTGAACGTGCCTTGTTGAAACTTGGGAGAGGGTCGGCTTTGTTGAATCATTGCTGCGAAAAGTGTCATATTCACCTTTTCGTAGAACCCGCAAGAACAAGTTGAAGCACCATCTTGGTTTCAAACGAAGTCCCGGACGCTGGATAGTTGATCGGTTATGAGTTTCATTGCTTACAATATTCGGACATGTTGTTAAAATTCTCGAGGCGGGTATTGTTGAATTGCTCTTCCAAATACACAATGAGTATTTTTATTGTCCCGAAGATTTCTTCTATTGGACCCAAAGTTCATGTGTGCCGTGAGCACTGCTTTTCATGATAGTGCATAACAGATCTTTGGAGATGGTGCCGAGATCCATTGTTTGACGATGGCGTCAAGACGACGCCTTGATTGAGTCCAGAATATCGGTGCGGACGAGGAATGATTCGTCAATGTGATCGAGCACGTTGTATGCACATGCATGAATGTAGAATAGTTCCATCCACATGGAATATTGCGATCTTCTTGGTCAAGAATTATAGGGATAAAATTCTTGATGTTGTTAACGGCTAATCCTGATGAAAAGTTAAGATAATCAACGCTTGAGAGGGGTTTTCAAGTGTGCAATGGATGAAACGTAAATTTGTGAGGAAGACATGGTTGCCCACCGTCAGAGGGAAGGGAATTTTCTGGTTTGGCCGAATATATGAGGAAGAAACTGATTTTTTTTTTTTTGTGAAAGCAGAAAAAAAAATTCGTGAATGAGGATTTAGGTTTTAGGCTCTTTGATACCATGAAAGATAGAATAATTTCCCTTGGGATTCCTTTTCATTATTCACAATATATAGTCAGACAAAGGTTGATTCCTAATATGGTACGAATCCTAACTTACCTTACAAAGGTTGATTCCTAATACAATTAGAATCCTAAGTTACCTTAAATATACATCTATCATAATTACAAAATATACAGAGAATATTCGGAGAATATTCGCTAATAATTTTGAATAAATTATTTAAGTATGTTTTAATAAATTTTTTAACACAAATACAATGTTTCAATCAAATTATTGATTTCTGCCGAACATATAGCTAGAACACTAGTTCCACAACCGCTGAAGCCAGGGGCGTATTTAGAGGATGCCGAGGCTGTTCGGCGAACACCTCGGCAAAAAATTACAGTGTATATATAGTGTATATTTTTTGTATTTATGTACATTTATGAACACCCTCGGTAAAAAATTATAGTGTATATATAGGGTATATTTTATTTATTTATATACATATATTAATCTTTGAACACCCTGATCAAATGTAAAAGGTACAACTCAAATGATCTAGGATGATCAAAATTGTCTATATTGTCCCAAGTTTGATTCCTATAGACAACATTATTTTTTATGTTTAACTTTTTTTTTCCGAACACCCTGAGTCACTAGTCGAAACATATTCAATTTCTTAAGATAAGGCTGTCTTAAGAGCAACGAGCATGATCACAATTGATATGCTATCGTGTTATTACAATTTTGATAGTACTGTTATTACACTTTTATGGATTTATAGACCTCTATGAATAAATTATTTATACATCTTTTGCTTCACCTCGGGCTGTCTTCCTCCGGTTACGCACCTCCACCTAATGACCATTGCGTCGTAAAATTTAATAGTCATATAGTGATAGTGAATATATTTCATATATATTCACAATATATTTTATAATTAATATTTAGTGTAATTAATGTAAAATAGAGATTCTAATTCTATTAGGACTACAATTGTATACTCTATATATATATATTACATTAATAAGAGAACTCCGGAAAGGAGATTTACACTATTCTACATGGTATCAAGTGCCAAAAATCCCTACATACCCTAAACACTATTTTCGGCCACCATACCCTAAATTTCCTCCCCCTTCTGTCGCCACAAAACTGTCGTATACCGCTGGTATACATCTGCTTCTCGCTGATATACATCTAAATCAGCCCTCTTCCTTACCTATACTAACTTGTAAACACCTGGTATACATGTAGCTCTACTGACATACAGCCACACCGGCCCTCCTCTTTAGATATCTTGCCGTATACATCTGGTATACATGTGATATCTCACTGTATACAACCACATCATCCCTCTTCTTTACCTATTTCGCATATATACATCCGGTATACATGTGATATTTAGTGATATATGGCCAAATCAGACCTCTTTTCTACCTATCTCGCCCGTATCCATCCTGTATACATGTGATATACACAACACCCGAACCCCTTATCACCCAAAAATGCATGTATACCACTGATATACAGCTGATATATGACTGCCCCAAACCCTATATCCTTCTACCAATTTTTCGGCAGCCTTCATGGCATTACCCGCGACCAATATAGCTTCCTCTTCCTCAACACCCGACGTCACAAATAATTAGTCGCGGGCCCAGTACCCAAAACAGTAGGCCAGCCTGTGTCCTCAGCAACAGATCGGGCACTGGGCCCCATCGACCAGCCACTTTCACAGGCCAGACCCAGCAGGAACAGTGGCCAATACCGAGGCCCACTATACAACGACCTAGCCACAATGGGCACTGCCGACCAGCCCGTTTCCAAGGCAGGCCCATCAACAACAGTGGGCACTGCCGAGGCCCAATATGCAGCGGCCCAACACCACCGATAATATGTCCAGCCACCAGGCCCACCACACATCGGTCTAGCTGCAACTATCCAGCCTCAATCCAACGAATTTGGCCTGTGATTTCGGTTCTTTAAAAATTCTGCAGCCCGATGGTGCGTGGTGTATGGATACGGGCGCCATGTCTCACCTCACCAATAATTCTGGTAATCTTCCTCAACTGCGCAATTTAATTACTCCTCAATCTATTATGGTCGGAAATAATTATCGCATTCCAATTCAAGGGGTTGGCGACACACTAACTCCACCACCGCATCCCCATTTCTCCCTTAAAAACGTCCTATATGCCCCTAACATTATCAAGAACCTGATCTCTGTTAGAAAATTTGCCACTGATAATACCATATCCATTGATTTTGACCCGTTTGGTTTTTCTGTAAAGGACCTACGTACGGGGAGACTTCTTACAAGATGCAATAGTATGGGGGACCTCTATCATTTTCTATCCACGTCCACTGCCCATGTCACTCCACCCACTGCTTTAGCTGCAATATCTCCATCAACATGACATAGTAGACTTGGTCATCCAGGAGCTCATGTTTTTTATTCCCTTAGAAATTGCAATTTAATCTAATGTAATAAAGGGAAACTTTCCCATAGCTCCTCCTTTTGTCATCTATGAAAACATGTTAGACTTCAATTTACGTCTTCTTTAAGTATTACTTTTTCTCCCTTTGATATTATTCATGCGGATTTATGGACATCTCCTATAACTAGCAACCTAGGTCATAAATATTATTTGATATTTTTGGATGACTTATCTTACTTCCTTTGGGTCTATCCGCTTAAACTTAAATATCAAGTTTACGCCAAATTCCTTGAATTTCGTACATTGGTTAAAACACAATTTGAAAAAGACATCAAAACGTTTCAATGTGATAATGGTCGTGAGTTCAATAACTCCATTTTCATAATTTTTGTGCCGCTAATGACATGGTTTTTCATTTCTCCTGCCCCATACTTCCCCTCAAAATGGTAAAGCCGAAAGAATTCTCCTCACCATTAATAATATGATTCGTACCCTTCTTTTTCATGCGTCTCTCCTCCTAACTTTTGGGTATATGCATTAAAATGGTAGAACACATTCTTAACATCTTACCTGCCCGTACAATCCAAAATAGGACACCCACCGAAATTCTTTTCCATCGGATCCCTTCCTAAGATCACCTTCGAATTTTCGTTTGTCTTTGTTACCCAAATTTAGCCTCCACGATCCCTCACAAATTAGGACCTCGCTACACTTCGTGTGTCTTTCTACGTTTCCCGTCGAACCATATGGGGGTACTTGTGCTATGAGTTATCCACATACAAAATCTTAATCTCACGTCATGTCACGTTTGTTGAGTACGTTTTTCCATTTGACAACATCCAAAAATTTCGAGTCACTGATTATAGTTTTCTTGATGACTCGAACACCTCCCATCTAATTCAAAACGCACTATATAGGCCAAATACCAACCCGCCACCCCATCTACGGGACCTACTGCCATATCACCCATCCCGTCGGCCCCACCCACTACACCTGGTCTGACCCACCCCGACCCGTTGCCAATTAATAACACTCTTCCACCTAATTTACCCACTGCCCAGCCCAACAAAACCAATGCCCAGCCCAATACCAATGACCCAATCCCACTGCCCAGCTAATTAACCAAACTGCCCAGCCCAATAACCCACGGCCCAGTCCCTTCGCCTAACCCAATGACACAACTATCCAGCCCACTACCTCATGGCCCAGTCTTGCAAACTTCAAGCCCAACCCACAGTCCCCGGCTATAGCCCTACCACATCCGATTCAGCCCCCAATTCACCGTATGGAAACCCGTGCACAATAAGGGATTTTCAAACCAAAAGTCCACTTTAATTTATCCACTCAAACCATCTCCCTACTACCTAAAAACCCAACCTTAGTCAAACTTGACCCGAATTGGAATTCGGCCATGCGAGAGGAATTTAATGCGATTACTTCACAACGCACTTGGGATCTTGTTCCGCGACCTGAGGGGGTGAATGTAATTCATTGTATGTGGCTATTTTGTCATAAGTTTAGAGATAATGGTGCCCTTGAACGTCATAAGGTCAGACTTGTGGCAAATGGTATAGGGCAATAGGAGGGTGTTGATTGTGATGAGACTTTTAGTTTAGTGGTTAAGCCAGCTACCATCTGAACGGTTTTGAGCATCGCTATGGGGAAGAATTGGCCTATTCACCAGCTTGATGTAAAGAATATTTTCTTACATTGGAATTTGAAAGAAACCGTATATATGCATCAACCGGCAAGTTTTGTGCATCCGGAGGCTCCTCATCATGTTTGTCGTCTTCGTAAGTAGCTATATGGGCTGAAACAAGCCCCAGGGCTTGGAATGAGCGATTTGCCACTTATATCTTACAGATGGGTTTCGTGTGCAGCAAGAGTGATCATTCATTGTTCATCAAGGTACTGACATAGCTTACCTTCTATTATATGTGGATGATATTGTACTGACAGCTTCTTCAAATGGCTTGAAGCAAGAGATCATTTCTCTACTCAAGTCCGAATTTGCTATGACTGACTTGGGTAAGTTGAGTTATTTTTTGGGGATATCAGTGACCAGATCCGCACATGCCATGTTCTTTGTGTCAGCGTAAATATGTAGAGGAGATCGTCTACAGAGCTAAAATGGAAAATTGTAACATCATTCCCACTCCCGTCGACTCCAAGTCCAAACTCAGTGCAGATGATGGGGATCCGGGTAGTGATCCCACTCTTTATAGGAGTCTCGCAGGTGCTCTTTAGTATCTCACATTCACTCGTCCAGATATTGCATACGAGGTTCAGCAGGTGTGTTTGTTCATGTACGCTTTTAGGGAGCCTCACTTTACAGATCTTAAGCATATTATTCGGTACGTTAAGAGCACTCTTGACTATGGACTTCATTTATATCCCTCAGTACTGACTAGATTGTTCTCCTACACAGACGCAGATTGAGCAGGTTGTCCGAACACCCATCGCTCTACGTTCGGCTATTATGTGTTTTGGGGGGATAATATCATGTCGTGGTCTACCAAGCGGCAAGCCACACTTTCCCGTTCGAGTGCAGAAGCAGAATATCGATGCGTTGCGAACGTTGTTGCCGAGCTATGTTGGCTCCGAAATCTCCTTCTTGAGCTTCATTGTCCCATACGTAAGGGATCTTTGGTTTACTGTGATAACATATCTGCTGTCTACTTGTCTCATAACCTGGTTCAACATCAGCGAACCAAGCATATTGAGATGGATATTCACTTTGTTCGTGAGAAGGTTGCAATGTGTCACGTTTGGGTGTTGCATGTTCCTTCTTCGTATCCGTACGCAAATATCTTCACAAAGGGACTTCCTCGGCAACTATTCCTTGACTTCAGATTCAGTCTCAGCGTCCGGCCTCCTCCCGCTCCGACTGAGGGGTTGTGATAGTGAATATATTCCATATATATTCACAATATATTCTGTAATTAATATTTAGTGTAATTAATGTAAAATAGATATCCTAATTCTATTAGGACTACAATTGTATACTCTCTATATATATTATATTAATAAGAGAACTTCGGAAATGAGATTTACACTATTCTACGTATAGGATTAAGAAAATACCCGTTCTCATTAAATTTTTAGTTAAAAAACACCTATTTGGTAAGTTATATTCTATAGGGATTAGTTCTGATCTGATTCTAAGGAGATCACAAGTAAGTTTTGGACGACAAGTTGAAACTTTCCAGCTATGTAACATGTGGATATTGACATTTTGCTGTGAATGCAAGCAAAAATTCTTCGTGTTAAGTTCATTCATATATTTATTTGATAGTACGAGTTTCACTTGCTTGCTCAAAAAGGCATGTACATAAGTTTTTAATTTGTTTTACTTGGAATTTACTTCATAGGAAAGTCCTTTGACTGAGGATTTCAAACTTCGAGTTAAACAGTGTATGCTCACATGCTTTTTTTTTTATTTAAGAAAATTCCTTTTTGTTTCTATTTTAGTTGAAGTGGCATAAGCTATGTTTACTAATTGAACTACATTGTGTGTTCTGTATAGTACTTAATACAATTTTGATCTATATGTGCAATGGATGAATGTGATGATTGATTCATAGTCAAACTCTTAAACTTTCGTGAAATTTTCGCCTATTGTCTGTTTTTGGGAGAATTGCTTAGTAAATAATCACTTTTTTGTTTCTCTTATAATTTATAAACTTTTTATCTCTTTAAATAAACTGAAAATTTTATGACAAAATGTCAGATTGCGTGATCTAAAATTGCAAATGTGAAGATAGTCTAATGTTTTATATGTAAGGCGACAATTTGATGTTATTGCAAATGTTAGACGACACTCTTTCTATATGATTTCTTCACTATTATATTTTTTTTTCTTGATGATTTTGATATGATTTACTTGAACCGAGGGTCTATTGGAAAAAAATCTCTCTACCTTCACAATGTAGGGATAGAGTTGCGTACACATCATCCTTCTCATACCCACTTGTGAAATTATATTAGGTATGCTGTTGTTAAGCAATATATACGAACAACATTAATCCACATTAATTTTCAAGGACTATATTTGCGGTACTATTAAAAATGTGGACAATTTCTAAATGATAACTTAAAAATGGATCATTTGCATAAATCAACCACTTAAACTTTGCTAATTATAAAGGTTATATAACTTCATGGTTTTAAATTTTCAGTTTGTCGAAGTACAATTGATTAGCCTTTTTGAGGAGAAAATTATATTTGAATAATTTTCTTGGTCATGGATTATCAAACTGTTAGGATTTTACGAATAGGTTTGAATGAGAAATGGTCATTTGCACCTTTTCATGAAAAGGGCTTCACACCTCTTCATTCTTTGCACATTTTCATGAAAAGGCTTCACGCCTCTTCATTTCTTTACTCGGTTGGCTACTTAGTCATTTCCATTAGATTTTATTAATGAAAATTCTGATTGTCTTCTTTTTTTTTTTAAAAAATTTTGAATAAATTCTGTGTTATTTGTTGTCGTCTGTTGTGTTCGTCGTTCATCGGGGTTTGAGCTATCCTAGTGAGTTAACTAGTTCTATCCTGAGAGGATATATTGGATAATCTTGAGTACATTAAGGGGAATAATTTTTCTAAGCAAATACTGTGAATTCGGTGAACTCGATTATTCTTTTTATATTTATTTTTCACATTATGCTTAAGTTATTACCCAATACAGGTTGCTATCATAAACATTCCCTCTTCATATCAAAATCTCTCACGTAGATTTTCACAATAATCAAATTCACGAATCTTTTCTCATTGGTTAACAAATTTTCTCTTAAATAAGACTTGAAAGTAAACATATTGTAACTTGCTGAAAAAAATTAGGGAGAAATTAGGACGTTAAGTGCAAACAAACTATTTATTAAGCTAAAAATGTAAATGAGACCGTAAATGTAGGGACTAATGTGCAATTAGTTCTATCTGATCGGTTGTTTTAATAAGTATACTTGTTTAATAATCTCCATAAAGTTTCCAATTGTGGAAATTGGAAAATGCAAAGGGAAAAGAAATGATCAAAAGGGGAGAAAAGATTAATTAGGGAAATAAGTAGGGGCCTACTTGAAAATTCCAAATGGAAAAGAGAATCTTTTAATTTAACACAAAAATAGCAAGTATCGTGTCCTTATTCAAGGGAGCACAGCGAGTCGCCACGTCCCTCCATGAAAGTTGCTAACTTGGTCATGATTTTGAATTTCGATTAATTTAAATTTGCGTCCAAAAATCTTATTTCGAGATAAATAAAAAGCTTCCTTCAAATTTAATTGCAAGTGTTGAACACCCAATACCTACATCCTGCAATTAAGCAAAAAAGACTCTCATAAAGATGCATAATAAAAAATTAACCACATAATGCTGAGTATCTCTAGCCCAAAATTAATTAGAACTATTTCAGTAAGTCCTCTCGTAGTTAACGAAATAGATGAATCCTACAATAGATAACATGTGTATATTGTAATTAAGGATGACCACAGATCGGATCTGGACCGGATCCTACTAGATCCAGATCCAGATCCGTTTTCATATCTGAATCCAGATTCGGATCCAGATCCATCGGGTCCATAAAAATCATATCCAAATCCGGATCCATCGGATCCGCCGGGTCCACGGATAGGATCTGGATCCACATGTAAAAAATTTTGCCTTGCTAAAAATGTAACCTTGCTAAGAATTTTTTTTTTTGAACTGACAAACGATTTTTGCTTAGCTAACAGTTTACTGTGTTTCAATTTTGAAATGTCCATATGAGATATTTTGTTCGTTGTCTCATTTTGATTGTGAGCTATTAATTGAAAATGTTGGACAATGACAATAGTTGTGAAAAATGCTGACTAGTATTTTCACAATACAGAACTTGCATGTTCTTGAAATCTTCACAAATGAAGTGAATATAATTTTAACTACTTGTCTATGGAGATGTTAGTCATTCAGTAATATAACATTAATTTTATTATCGAAGTTACCTCTTTATTTTTTGGTTTTTGAGTTAACGCGGGGATAAATTAAACTTATTTTGAGAATTAAACTTGCAAGGATGTGCTTAGCAATTTTAAGAAAATACTTATAAAATTACATTCTAGGTTATGAATATATTTAATAAAAACGGATCCACGGGTTGGATACGGATCTCAAATACAAGATCCAGATCCAGATCCGATTCGTCAGAAACGGATCCGGGTCCTATTCGGATCTGTCGGGTCCAAATTTTGAAGATCCATATCCTATAAAATGGATATGGATCCACCGGATCCGAACTGGGTCCAAGATCCACTGTCATCTCTAATTGTAATCTACCTAATAAAATATTTCACAATATTCTTTCATTAATTGTATATCTCCTATTCATTAATTGTATATCTCCTATTTTAGGTAGAACTATAATCCTTTTATAATTAGGTTAATTATACCTAGTTTATATCAAAGTAAATATTCTTGTAACCTTATATATATTGTAAATCATTTATCAATAAAATTAAGGAACATATTCCTTTATTGTATCAGTAGCCTAAAACTACAAACCCTACCCTAGCCCGCCAAACATAGGAATGTTTGGACAATATTTTCCACGACAACAAAACTCAACGAGCGTTATACCTTGAAAATCAGTTCAAGGACGTTAATCAGGATGATTTTCCAAACGTGTTTGCCTATTGTCAAGAACTCAAGATGTTTGCCAACCAACTCTACAACGTCGGTGCACCAGTCACTAATAAGCGATTGGTCATGCAACTTATTGCAGTTTTGAACGAATTATATGACGGCGTTGTCACAATCCTTCAACAATGCATGTCGTTACCTCTATTTTATGAGGCCCGTTCAAAGCTCATCCTTGAGGAAACTTGGAAAATCAAGTACAACACCACTCGGGCCAACATTGTCGATGCCGCCCTCACCACCACCATTGGGCCCTCTGCCGATGGCAGGGCCTCCCGGTCCTGCAACCAGAACCATCGTCTAGAGGACCCGCAACAGTCCACTTCCTTTTGTAACAACCGCCGGAGCAGGCAGTCCGGTAAGGGCCATGGCAGAAGAAATTCTGGCAACAACGGCGGTGTGAAGGGGCAGTCCCCGCCGGCCGAAAATAGCCAGCAGCGACCGCGACAACCACCTCTGTCGTGGGTTGAGTACCCTCCATGGGCCTCGTGGGCCCTACCGTCATGGGGTTCCCATCCTTTCCCGTATACCACATCCTCGTGGACTCCACCTCAGAACTGACAGGCCCAACCTAGCATACTTGGCCAACGTCCATAATAGGCCTACACAGCGCAGGCCCCACCATCGACTTATGCACCAAATGACATTGAGGCAACTATGAGCACAATGTCACTCAACACTCCAGACGAAAGTTGGTATATGGACACAGGCGCCACATCTCACATGACGGCATCACAAGGTACTCTCTCGTCTTATTCTAATTTGAGTAATTTAAATCGTAATATTATTATTGGTGGTGGACAAGGCATTTCCATCCATGGTTATGGTAATTCCTCCCTATCCCCACCACATCCACCACTAATCTTAATAAATGTCTTCTATGCCTCTAAACTCATTAAGAATCTAATCTCCGTGCGACATTTCACAACTGACAGTTAGGTTTCCCTTGACTTTAATCCTTTTGGTTTTACTGTAAAGGATTTTACGACAGTGAGACGAATAATGAGATGTGGCAACCCCAGAGATCTCTACCCCATTTCAAACGCCGTCAACAATCTAACCTCAGTTCCCTCAACCTTTGCTGCTTTTTCGTCTTCCTTATGACATTCTAGATTAGGACATTCGGGAGACTTTGTTTTATAATCTCTTAGGAAAAATAATTTTATTAATTGCAACCGTATTTCTAGGACTCATATATGTGAATCTTGCATTTTTGAGAAACATATCAAATTACCATTTTCTGCATCCACAAATTGTACTTTAATGCCTTTTGATATCATACATAGTGATTTGTGGACATCCCCTATTTTGAGTACGACTGACCATCGATATTATGTATTATTTTTGGACGACTATTCCGACTTTCTATGGACTTTTCCAATTGGAAATAAATCTCAGGTCTACCCCATTTTTTCTTCATTTAGTGCTTTCGTAAAAACACAATTTGAAAAGAGCATTAAATATTTTCAATGTGACAATGGCAGGGAATTCGATAATAACCAATTCAAACAAATTTGCTCCAAAAATGGGCTTACCTTTTGTTTTTCCTGCCCTCACACATCCTCCCAAAATGGTAAAGCCCAACGGTAAATCCGAACCATAAAATACCTCATTTGTGCACTAGTTGCTCACGCCTCAATTCCCCTAAATTCTTGCATTACGCACTCTCTATGGCCACCTATCTTCTAAACATAATCCCAAATAAGTCTCTAGCTCAATGATCGCCCACCCAAGTTCTGTGTCGTAAGAACCCCTCCTACCAACACTTGCGTATTTTTGGATGTCTTTGTTACCCTCTCCATCCGACCACTCACAAACTCCAACCCCGGTCTTCCCCGTGTGTTTTTATGGGTTACCCTGTCAATCACCGTGGTTACTCATTGTATGACTTGTCGAGCCGTAAAATTATTATTTCATGTCATGACCTATTTGAGGAGTCTCAATTCCCATTTCCCTCTCTACACTCGTCACCTCGACATTTCTACAACTTCCTAGATGATGGCCTAAACCCTCTTCTAATTCACCAGTTACATAGTTCGTCGTCCCATACCCCGGCACCCACCACCACCTCGACCAGTCTGGGACTAGTTTCCCATCCGGTTCTTCCGACGGTGGTCGGGAACAGCCCGCCTTAGGGTCATTCTGCAGCCACCTCTTGGCAAACCGAGGTTCGTCCAACCAGTACCGTGACCCTTGCCATTCCTCCTCTTCCCGGTAGTTCTACGACAAACCCCTCTTCCGTCCTGCTTCTCGAGACACACTCTTGGACCATGGAAACTCGTTCCATGCACAAAATTCATAAACCTAAACGGTGAGTTGGGAGGAGATTGTGTGAATAATTATTATTGACTTGTACATTGAAAGTGTTGTAAGAAGGTTTCATAACGTGCTTATTGTGTTTATAGTATGATTTTACTTAGAACATTGCGAGGTTGCTTTGAATTGTAGGGTGAAGTTCTCACTCATCCACGGATGGTAGGGCTGACTCTTTTTATCTAACATGTTTCAGGAAAGCATGACAAAGGGAAAGCTTCGCAACAGGGCTTGCGATCGTCCCGCAACCTCACTGTTCCACCAATCCATTGTTTCGGATTTGGTGAATGTCATCTGTTTGAGAGACTAATTTTTGTTATCATGGGGAATGCCCCACATGAGATTGTTTTCTTTTAGTTTCGAATTTCTTATTCTATATCTGAAACTTCCATTGAGTCTAGACAGAAATTGTGGTTGCACGAGTATGGGCTCGCACGTTCATTAAAGAATTACAAAGATGGAGCTAACATGATCATATTATTTTCGCACTTAGATACATGCTTAATTTAGAAAGAAAAGTTTTTAATGGTTCGCCTGGGAAGGGATAGTTGCCCAGGTGCCATCACGCCCTAAGGGAAGACTTGAGATAAGTCGGGGCGTAACAAGTTGGTATCAGATCCCAACCAGGTTAGGAGATTCTAGGAAATTTCTTTGAGTTGGTGTTGAACGGTTACTTATTGCGACGGTGTGCGCGCTACCTTAGTAATAAATGAACAGGATAACATCCTTAACAATTTTGCTTCTTTCATACTCTCCTCGTGCCTATCTTGAGTCTTGTCAAAGACTTGGTTCTCATACTACCTCATTCAAAGGATTATGGAAGGGGATTGTGCAACGATAAACTAACTAACAACTATTTTTGTAGATATGGTTACAATACGAGTTCCAACTAAGAGGGAAGTGCTCATAGAAACGAAAAGGATAATGCAAGCTCAGGAGAAGTTCATGGACCGTAGGATGGACTCAGGAAATGATTTTGGTGAGTATATGGATGACACAATCGCACGTTGTACATATTTACTTAGGTCTAGATGGAAGAGGCGTTTATTTAACCCGACCTTTTTCAATTATCCTATTGGACTCATACTATAAATAATTGTCAACTCCAACCCCGGGAGAGTTCCACTCCTCATTTAGAAGAGCAAAGAAGTTATGTTGAGATAGTAAAGAAGGCTCCTTATTCACATTTCTACGTCAAGTGAAGAAAGTCTAGAAGATGAAGGAAATAATGGACAATATAGAAAGGGAGGCAAGGAACACGGTTCACAAAGGGCTAAATGCCAACCTGCGGAATAGACGAGTCACGCAGTTAAGCTATTTAACACGTGTTGTGGTAAATGCAAGTTTGAGTTGGAGATCCATAATGGGCGATGGAGAATTATCTGATAAGATTTAGTATAATGTTACATTATTTTAGTATAAGAAGGAATGAAGTATTATGAATGCAAGAAGGAAATAATATCATTTTTTTCTCTTGTGGTGTTGCATCCGAACCGGCTCTACGCTTTGCCCCAGAGGAATGAGGAGGAGACATATAATGCGGTGGTCACGGTATTTTGTTGGTCTCAAGTATTCCTCCACTTGTATTATATGATCCTGGTTTTACATTTTCGTAGGTGTCAATCGATTTTGCTACATGTAGAACCTTCTTGTTTAAGTGAACCCTTTGAAGTCATGACACCAGTGGGGGCCTCGGTTTGGGCCTTTTGAGTATTTAAAAATTTTCCGTTAGAGGTAAATGGTAGAGGAACAATAGCAGACTTAGTATTACTTGATATGGTAGACTTTGACATTATTTTGGGTATGGATTGGCTGTCAGCATGTTATGCCACGTTGGATTGTCGGCAAAAGGTTGTAAAATTATCTTTTCCCGGGGAACCAGAAGTGTTTATAAGGGGTAGTATTGGGACATCCTCGGGTCGGCTTATTTTCTACCTTAAGGCTTAAAAGTTGTTAAGGAGTCACGAAGTGGAATACTCTTACCTGGCTAATATAGTAAATACCCAAAAAGAGTCCCTAAAGATACATATTGTCCCTATTGTTCGCAATTTTTCGGAGGTTTTCCCTGAGGATCTTCCAGGCCTTCCTCCGGACAGGGAAGTGGAGTTCGCCATAGAGTTAATTCCGGGTACAAGACCCATCTCCATTCCTCTATAGAATGGCCCCAACTGAATTGAGAGAGTTAAAAGAACAATTGAAAGATCTTCTAGATAAGGGCATTATAAGCCCTAGTGTTTGCCCTTGGGGCGCACCAGTCCTTTTTGTGAAGAATAAAGACGGTTCGCTCCGAATATGCATCGATTATCGACAACTCAACAAGGTCACGGTCAAGAACCGGCACCCATTACCAAGAATCAATGATCTTTTTGACCAACTTCAAAGAACAATTATTTTTCCAAGGTTGACCTTCGTTCGAGATATCATCAGCTGAAAATAAATCCTGATGATATACCCAAAACAGCCTTTAGGACCCGATATGGCCATTATGAGTTCTTGGTCATGTCTTTCGGGTTAACCAATGTCCCAATGGCTTTTATGGATCTCATGAATATAGTCTTCAAACCATTCTTAGATTTGTTCGTGATTGTATACATCGATGATATTCTAATTTATGGCTTAAGACATGAGAAACTTTATGCTAAATTTTCAAAGTGTGAATTTTGGTTGAAAAATGTGGCTTTATTGGGCCATGTTGTGTCAAGGGATGGAGTCATGGTAGACCCCCAAAATATAGAAGCAGTGAAGAGCTGGACAAGACCTACCACTCCGACAGAAATTAGGAGTTTCTTGAGTTTGGCTGGGTATTATAGAAGATTTTTAGAAGGCGTGCGAGGCAAGTTTTCAGAAGTTGAAGGAGTTATTGACTACTGCGCCAGTCCTAACTTTACCATCGGGACAAGAAGGGTTCACAGTCTATTGTGATGCCTCTAAAGTTGGGTTAGGATGTGTCTTGATGCAGTTTGGAAAAGTTATTGCGTATGCATCTCGACAATTGAAGGTGCATGAGAAAAATTATCCAACTCATGACTTGGAATTGGCCGCTGTTGACACCCAATTTTGTCCCATCTTTTCTGATTTTGTTTGCAATTTTAAATATTTTTGACACCTTAAGACAATTTTAAAATATAGGCATATATATGTATATATATCATTATTATTATTATTATTTGCATTTTTATTTGTCATTTGCATTTTTTATATCATAATCATACTTTCATCCTAATATTATATGTTATTTTATTTTCGCGAAAAGACATCGCATTTTTATTTTTATTTTTATTTTTTTTAGCACCAAGCACTCCGCAAATATTATATTTTTTTTATCATATTGTCATCTTTACAATTTATAAATTTTGCAAGGCTTTCTTTTTATATAATAAAATCCCCTTTTATATTTTTAAACTCACAACCCACTTTTTATTTCCCTACCCAAAACAATTTCTTCCCAATACTCTAACCCAAATCCCATAAAAATATAGGGCCCAACCGGCCGGCCCATGAATGGGCCCAACCGGTCAAGCCCAGGCCAACCCGCAAGCCCAAACCCAGCACCTATTTCCTTATACCCCTAACCCATCCCATTTCCTTCAACCCCTAACCAAACAAAACCTAAAAAAACAAAAACAAAAAAACAAACCCTCCCCTTCACCAAACACACCCTTTCGACCGACATGCCCCCATGCCCCGACCCCACACCACCGCCGGTCACCTCACCTCACCACCACCAACCCCTGACACCACGACACACCCCATACCTCTATCCCCTAAAATCCGCAACCCATACCCTCAAAATCCGCTTCCAAAATCAGATTTTTTAACACTTTTATTCGAATTTCAAACTCGTTCTTGGGGGGTAAGCCATCGATAAAACCCCCCTTTGTTTATTCATTTGGGGGGATTTTTTGGAGGTCGGATTTCGGGTTCAAAGATGAATTTTTCTGATTTTCGGGTTCTCAAAGGTCAAGAAATTCGAGAAAAGAAATAAAAAAATAAGGCCGAAAAAATAAGTTCAAAATCCGAAAGAAAAGGGGTAAGTTTTGTTCTTAAATTTTGGGGTTAAAATACTCCTATTAGCTTCGTGAATCCCAATCCGAAAATCTTTGTTTTGTTGTTTTTGTTGTTCACTGTTTTGGGTTTTTCGATTCGGGACATGGGTCGGGTCGACCCGGTTCGGTTAAATTTCTAGATTTATATATTTTATATTTTGTTGTTGGTTATCTGAAATTTGGAAAGAAATCGATTCGGGTTGAAACATCCGATTCGAGTCGGGTCACTGATTCGGGTCGATCCGATTTGAGTAAATTTCCAGATTTTTGTGTTTAATATTATGTTGTTGTCTATCTGAAAATCCAAGAAAAACTATTTTGGGTCGGATTTCTGTTTTGTGTCGGGTCACTGATTCGTGTCGGGTCGACCCGGTTTGGGTAAATTTCCAGATTCATATGCTTGATATTTTATTGTTTGGTTATCTGAAAAATCAAAAAAATTGATTCCGATTCGTGTTATTGCTTCGGGTCGACCCCAAATTGGGTCGTTTATCCGGGTCTATTTTCAGCATCGGGTCAGGTCGCTGTTCTTGTTTCGGGTTACTGTTCCGAATCCTGCTTGGGTCTGAAAATTTCAGAATTCGGGTCGGACGTTTTAATTGCAAACTGTTGGTTTATTTTGGCATTTAAACATCCGTGCACAGATATCTTACTGATTTACTGCTTTGAATAAATAATGCATTTAGGCCAATGAAATTGAATTCGAGGCCGCGTCTTTTTTTGAAAATCGCTTCTCTGTTTCAGTTTATTGCTATGTATTTAATTTCACTATTTTTTTTACTAATACTGCATTCTCTTTGGAAATCGTTTCTCGATTTCAGTTTACTATTTTTTTGGTTTATTTTACTTATTTAATACTGCATTTAGGCCGATGAAATTGAATTCGAGGCCGCGCTTTTTGTTTCTGTTTCCTTCGCTTCGCCATCGTTTGGCATTTAAACATCCGTGGCACGGATTGTCTTCTTCGATTTATATAAATACCGCATTTAGGCCAATGAAATTGAATTTGAGGCGCGTCCTTCGGAAGTTGTTTTCTCGGTTTACGTTTTCATCACTTTATTGCTTTGAATAAATACTGCATTTAGGCCAATGAAATTGAATTCGAGGCCACGTCTTTTCGGGCATTGCCTTTCTGTTTCAGTTTTCTGCCTTGGTTTAATTTTGCTGATTCGAACGCGATACTGCACTGGCCGATGAAAAAATATCCGTCGATTTTTGAGGCCTCCACAGTTGTAAAGACGGAAAATAAAACTTCTGGGCAAATGATGAAACTTAAATCTTTTTCACTCGAGAGACCAACATGTTCGGTAGGCAAGGCAACTAAAATGACCAACGAGTCATATGTTCGCAGCCACGACGTGATTAGAATGATCTTTTCAAAATTTAAGTTTGAGCCCTCCGTAATCAAACTATTTATTGTTTTGGATACGGATCCGAAGTTATTTATATTCATTTGTTTCTAACCGTTTGTTCTTGACAGCTTGCAAGGGATAAAGTCAAAGAAGGCAAATACCCCTCGAAGATTATTTATTTTATTATTGTTTTTTTTTACTTTCTTTAATTCTGCTTTATTTCATTATGTATTGCAATATTATTGTACTCTTGAAATTATTGGAATATTTAGAATAGGTAGGCTTAGATTAATTAATAGTGTAGTCAAAAACTTGAAACCCATCGCTAGTTTATTTATTTTAGGCTCGGTTAGTTTTAAAATCGAAAATCGCTAGTTTACCTATTTTTAGGCACGTCCCCCATAAAAATCATCTTGCATATATTTTTATCAATTCCATACAAATGCATACTTGTACAAACTGTATCATTTTATTAACTACTTGCAACATTATTTTTTATACTTGTAAAAAGATGAATTTTCTTAGTATAATAATTAACCTGAGTTTGATCCGATAACCGCAAGTTAGCGGATCTTAAAGGATGCCTAACCCCTTCCCTTTAGGATAATAAAGAACCCTTACTTAGAATTTCATTAGTTTCGCAGATCACAAAATTGGAGTTATTTTGCGGCTTTTAGTTAGCATTTAGGTGCCCTAATTCACCTTAAGATAATTAGGTGGCGACTCCTCAAAACAAGCATTTTTATTCAATCCAGAGGGAATCGACGTCATCGCGTTGCGAAGCCCGCAGGTCAAAATCGGGTGCGACAGCCGCGATAGTGTTCAGCTTACGAATATGGAGATACTATTTGTACGGGGTGCATGTAGATATATTTAAAGATCACAAGAGTTTACAGTACATAACCACACAAAAGGATTTGAATCTCCGACAAAGGAGATGGTTAGAGTTCCTTAAGTATTATGACCTTAGCATTCTCTACCATCTTGAAAAAGCTAACGTGGTGGTTGATGCACTCAGTAGGAGATCAATGGGCAGCTTGGCCCATTTGGCAATACAAAATAGAGATATTGTTCATGAGGTACAAAAATTGGGAAACCTCGGGGTTAATTTAACTAAGGTCGGCAAAGGCAGGGTGGCGGTGCATGATACCTCTCAGTCTGCCTTAGCTTCAGAAATAAAAGAAAGTCAGTTTGAGGATATGTAGTTTGTTGGGTTTTGGGAGAAGATTTAACGAGGAAAACCTTCACAGTTTACATTAGGGGACAATGACGGTGCCCTTCGGTATAAGGGTAGGTTATGTGTTCTTAAGGTGAGGGAACTAAGAAAGAAGATCTTGAATGAGGGTCACAACACTAGGTATTCCATTCATCCATAATCAACGAAAATGTATCAGGATCTTAAGGCAAACTACTGGTGGGACGGAATGAAGAGAGATGTTGGAGAGTTTGTCGGGAGATGTCTTACGTGTCAACAAGTAAAAGCCGAACATCAAAAACCCTGTGGATTACTTCAGGACATTGGTATCCCCATGTGGAAATGGGAGGCGATTCTTATGGATTTTGTGACTGACCTACCGAAAACTCGAGAAGGTTATGATTCTATCTGGGTGATTGTAGATCGGCATACAAAGTCAGCCCATTTCCTACCGGTCAAGACTACGTATCGGGCGCCGCAGTATGCGCAGATTTATTTGAAAGAAATAGTTAGGTTACACGGGATTCCATTACAAATTATTTCGGATAGGGGTTCCCAATTCACCTCACACTTTTGGCAAGGTTTTCAGCAGGGCCTCAGGACAAAGGTTAAGTTGAGCACGACTTTCCATCCGCAAACAGATGGACAAGCTAAATGAACAATTCAAACATTAGAGGAAATGTTGCGGTCTTGTGTGTTGGACTTTTGGGGCAACTCGTTGGACCATCTATGTCTAATTGAGTTTCCCTACAATAACAGTTTCCATGCTAGTATACATATGGCTCCGTTCGAAGCATTGTATGGAGAAAATGTAGATCTCCACTTGGGTGGTTTGAGGTGGGCGAGACGCAATTGTTCGGACCCGAAGTCATTCAAGAAATGAACGACAAAGTGCAGATAATTCGGGAACGGATCAAAGCATCTCATAGCCGCCATAAGTCTTATGCGGATCATCACAAAATAGATCTCGAATTTCAAGAAAGGGAGAGAGTGTTTTTAAAAGTCTCTCCAATGAAGGGGGTGATGCGATTTGGCAAGAAAGGGAAGTTAGGCCCAAGGTTTATTGGACCATATGAGATATTACAAAGAGTGGATAATGTGGCTTACGAATTAACACTTCCACAATAATTAGAAGCGGTGCATTCGATATTCCATGTGTCAATGTTACAAAAATACTTGCACGATCCAAATCACGTCATCCGACCCAGGAGATAGCCGTGAACGAAGAGCTTCAATATGAAGAAATTTTGATGGAAATACTGGATAGATAGATTAAGTGCCTTAGGAATAAAGATATTGCTTCCGTGAAAGTCCTATGGAAAAAACACTCCACAAAAGAAGCAACTTGGGAAGCCAAAGACACGATGAAAGTCAAATATCCATTCATGTTTGAGTAAGGTAATAATATGTGTTAATTTGTGTTTCATGTGTGTGCAGTTTGCATGTCTATGTGCATGTGTTATGACCTTATTCACATTCGATGACGAATATTGCTTAAGGATGGGAGAATGTAAAGTCCCGATTTTTTTTTAAATAAAAGATATATTTAAAAACACTCTCTTATTTGAACTAGAAGAACTATATCTAACTTAGACTTCTACTAGACCTGGATATCCCTCTAGGTCTTCCTTACTTAGGAGTTTTGTAAGACTCAAACACTCAACTTTTCACTATATCTTCAAAAGCCAAAAACTTCAAAAGAAAACCTCTCCTCTCCCCTCACCTTCTTGGACGAAAATTTTCCTTTTTGGTGAAGTTTTTGTCTCCTTTTTTTTTTTTGGTTTTCCAAGAGCAAGGTTTAACAAAAGATCAAGTGTGCAAGAAGGAGAATAGTGGCAGCGTAATAAAAATTGTGAAGAAATAAAGGTGAGTTCTCCCACTCATAAATTCTTAGTAAAATCCTTTGGTTTGAGTTACAATGCATGTTAAAACATAATATGGATGTCGAAAGAGAAATCATGAAAAAAAAGGGGTGTCGTATAACTTGTGATGAATTATTTGATATAAGTATTATCTTGGGAATAAGTTTGAGCCATGTAATTGCAGATTAATTTTTCTCAGTTACCCATGTTAGAATGGGATGAAATTTTCCATGATTGTACATCTATCTTTCACGGTCAGATTGAACCCAAACGGGGCCAAAACCTATATACGGTTTGAGAGTTATCGTTGTTTAAAGTTTCTATCTCGGATCGATTGAAATCTAGAGGGGTGGAACGTATAACGAAAAACAGTACAAATAAGTAATGAATCTGAACGTTTATGGTCTATAAAAGTTCTAGAATTCTCTGTTCTTGACAGTTTGAGACCTTACGGAGATCGATCCGACTTACGGATAAAAATTTATGACTGTTTTAAGATTATGTCCTTTTTTTCAAAAATCTGGCGAGACAGTTTTCATAGGGCTGTTTCTTTCGAGAATTTGTACTAGTTACACAAAGTATTTAGAGAGAAAACTTGATATAGTAATAGGTCTCCGTGTTACTTTCGACTCAGCTCAAGAAACACCTTATTTGGGGTTACGGTTTGAGAGTTATAACTCTTGCAAGTGAGAAGGGAGTAAAGTTAAAAGAAAGAATTATTATTTGAATCTTCTGGAAACATGACTAAGTATGGAAGTCTATTATTATAATATGCATGACTTTGTGATCTTATGTTCCTAGTATGGTAATCATGTATGAGATGATCGTTGTTGACATTGAAAGCTTCTTTTCAATAAGGTTAATCGGAGTTACAACGACCTTACGTCACCCCGATAGATTCATAAGTGGTCTTAGTATCACTCAGGCAGTATATATACATATAAATATATTGGATCGGGTTGCGCGTTTCGTAATATATATATAAAATATTGGATCGGGTTGCGCGTACCGCAACAAATACATATCTATAAAATATTGGATCGGGTTGCACGTTACGCAACATATATATATATAATATTGGATCGGATTGCACGTTCTGCAACATATATACATAAAAATATTGAATCGGGTTACGCGTGCCATAACAAATATTTAATATATAGGATCGGGTTGCGCGTCCCGCAATTCCTTTCGTGAAGGTGTACTGGTTAAACTAAGTATTTCCCTAGGGTGAGTTGGGAGGAGATTTTGTGTGTGAATAATTATTATTGACTTGTACATTGAAAGTGTTGTAAGATGGTTTCATAACGTGCTTATTGTGTTTATAGTATGATTGTACTTAGAACATTGCAAGGTTGCTTTAAATTGTAAGGCGAGGTTCTCACTCATCCCCGGATGGTAGGGCTGACTCTTTTTATCTAACATGTTTCAGGAAAGCATGACAAAGGGAAAGCTCCGCAACAGGGCTAGCGATCGTCCCGCAGCCTCACTGTTCCACCAATCCATTGTTTCGGATTTGGTGAATGTCATCTGTCTGAGAGACTAAGTTTTGTTATCACGGGGAATGCCCCACATGAGATTATTTTCTTTTAGTTTCGAATTTCTCATTCTATATCTGAAACTTACATTGAGTCTAGACAGAAATTGTGGTTGCACGAGTATGGGCTCGCACGTTCATTAAAGAATAACAAAGATGGAGCTAACATGATAATATTACTTCCGCACTTAGATACATGCTTAATTTAGAAAGAAAAGTTTTTAATGGTTCGCCTGGGAAGGGATAGTTGCCCAGGTGCCATCACTCCCTAAGGGAAGACTTGAGATAAGTCGGGGCGTGACAACACTGGTCTACTGCGATAATATTAGTGCGATATATCTTTCCGGCAATCCCATCCAACATCAGCGCACTAAACACATTGAGATGGACATTCTTTCGTTTGCGAAAAAAGTGGCTCGTAGTCAAATTCTTGTCCTTCATGTCCCTTCCAGATAGCAGATTGCGGACATCTTCACCAAAGGACTTCCGCGCATACTATTTGATGATTTTTGAGTCAATCTCAGTGTTCGAGAACATCTCGTTTCGACTGCGGGGTGTAATAGAATATTTTTCAATAAACTTTTATTAATTGTATTAATTGTATATCTCTTAATTTAGATAAAATTATAATTCTTTTGTAATTAGATTAATTAGTTACTTTGTATCAAAGTAAATATTCTTGTAACCTTATATATATTATAAATTATTTATCAATAAAATCAAGCAACATATTGCTTTAGTGTAAAAATGAAATTTGTAAAATGAGGTCAAAGATCTTTGTTGAAATAGATAACTCTAAGACTTCCAAATTAATCTTCTCTTGCAAATTGTGAAACACAACTCATAAACATTGAAAGTATTTCAACTCCCTTACGACCATATATTATATACAATCTCTTTATCTACCCACAAAATAATGGTCGACCCTAACAATTTTGTGTCAAGGAATAGTTGATTAATGGTTGATCGATACAAGAATCTTCAAGTTAATATGTATGATTATTCCCTATGAATTAAGAAGGCTAATATATAAAGAAAGATATGGATCATATAGAAAGATATGTTAGGAATGTCAAATAGGCGAGTAACTAATTATGTCAGTGAACAAATCATGATCTTACTCATCCAAAGTGAATTTACTCATCCAAAACTCGACTCGATCAAGATGTGTCGTGTCAATATGGATTAAACACTGAGTCGTAATCCAATTCGGTCAAGTTAAAACAAATATTTACTTGTATGCTTTCTATTATTTTATTGTTATTGTAGAATAATGTAATTTTCCTGGGTTGGAGGCTTTTTATTTATGTAATATATATAGATGTTTACAATTATAAACCTAATTGTATAATAATATCTACTGTACCTAATTACACTAGAATAATAATTACAAAATGTATGGAAAATATTTATTTATTCTCTATCACACCCCCTCAGTTGGAGCGGGAGGAGGCAGGACGCTCAGACTGGATCTGAAGTCAAGAAACAACTGCCGAGGAAGTCCCTTAGTAAATATATATGCGTGCTGATAGGAATAAGGAACATGTAACACCCGAAACATGGTCCATGGCAACCTTCTCACGAACAAAATGAATATCCATCTCAATATGTTTGGTTCGCTGATGCTGAACCGGATTATGAGACAAGTAAACAACAGATATGTTATCACAGTAGACAAGAGATGCCTTACGTAAGGGACAATGAAGCTCTAGAAGAAGGTTTCTGAGCCAGATCTCGGTAACAACGTTCACAACGCCTCTATATTCTGTTTCTGCACTCGAACGAGAAAGTGTGGCTTGCCGTTTAGCAGACCACGAGATGATATTATCACCCAAAAATATACAGTAGCAGGAAGTAGATCGACGTGTGTCCGGACAGCCGCTCCAATCGGCGTCCGTATACGATATTATCCTGGTTGGTGTAGATGGATAAAGATGTAATCCGCAGTCAAGTGTACCCTTAACGTACCGAATGATACGTTTAAGAGAGGTAAAGTAAGGCTCCCTAGGAGCATGCATGAACAGACACACTTGATGAACGGCATAGGCAATATCGGGCCTAGTGAAGGTAAGATACTGAAGTGCACCAGCAAGGTTCCTATAAAGAGAAGGATCTAGCACCGGATCTCCATTATCGGCACTGAGTTTTGACTTCGAGTCGACTGGAGTGGGCATGATCTTACAGTTTGTCATTTTAGCCTTGTAAACAATTTTTTCGGCATACTTACGCTGACACAGGATCATTGCATTTTCAGATCTAGTCACTGAAATCCCTAAAAATAACTCAACTTCCAAGTCTGTCATAACAAATTCGGATTAGAACAGGGTAATGATCTCGTGTTTCAGTACATTAGATGAGGCAGTCAGAACAATATCATCCACATAGGCAAAATGTACACAATGTCATTACCTCAATAAAAAATAAAAAGTAAATTATCACTTTTGCTGCACACGAACCCGATCTGCATGATGAAAGTGACAAAATATTTATATTGTAAATCATTCCTTAATAAAATTAATGAACATATTTCTTTACTAACATGAAATGTGATATATTTACGATCATAATATTTTATTTTTTGACATATTACATATATTTTTAATTTAAAACTATAAATTTTAAAAATATTTTTTATTTTCTAAATTCTAAAATTCTCTTAACTAACCGAAGAAGAATTTACATGTTGGAAAAAAATAATTGGCAAAGTTTCCATCTTAAAAAAATGAAAACGCTTAGAAATCTCACGTATAATTCTCTTCTCTGAAAAGGAATTGAAGTAGCTACCTGCTTAAACTTCGACCAAATATTATCAATCAATTCCTCTTTGCGATCAATCCCGAATTAGAAATTGATGAATTACTAAACTATAAAAAATTTAGTGAACTATTGAAGTATTTAAGAACTTATACACTTCTTTCATTTACAAATTAACTTACAACAAGTTCCCGCTAATAGTAATATATTTTCTTTAAATAGTTAAGTTAGTAATAAAACAGCCAGAGCCTACTTTTTCTGACTATATCCATCCCTTAGGCTGAGGCGGAGGGACAGTGAATAGATTTACATTAGCACCGCAATTTCTAACGAATGAATCCATATTTACGTGTTGTTAACTATTCACACATGCATTTGGAGATATATATTCAACTTGTGTCCAAAATTTTGATTCAACTCCACCCATACCGTAAACACGACAAAACACAAGTTGTGAACTACTTTTGGTTCTACACTCATGATGATGATGATTGATGCCGTGTTCTGTTCGACTAATTAGTAGAACACGATGTTTGAAACCCAATTTGGCTTTGCTATCTACGGTCCGATGGGAGGCTGATTTTGTTGGGTTAAAATATCATCAATATAGTGTGATTTCGTCTGTTATTTTATTAAATTTGTGTGAGTTTTTCTAAAAACACCTCACCTAATTAAGAGTATTTCTATTTTATATATCGCTTTGTTTTTCCAGCTATCTATTGAGATCTTATTCACACCCAATAATATCTCCTTTCTCTAAAAATAATCTTTAGTCTAATTCAACCCCAGAAGCTAGCTTGTAGGAAGAGGATTGCTCAAATTTATATAAGGAGTTCATGTTTTCATTCCATTTCCGATGTGAGACTCTTAACACTTCCCGCACGCCCAGACTTCATTAACCGGAGCGTGAATAATATAATTTGGGAGGCCAATATCGGTGAACAAAGAATTGGAATGAGCTTGGCTCTGATACCATGTAAAGAATGGATCTTGGGCCTAACTTAACCCCAAAAGCTAGTTTATAGGGGGAGGATTGTCCAAGTCCATATAAGGAGTCCATGTTCCCATTCCATTTGTTAAGAGTCCTACATCGGAAATGAAATGGGAACATAGACTCCTTATATGGACTTGGACAATCCTCCCCGATTAATTGTGTGCACCTTTATTATTCGAGTATTTTGGCAACCAACGTTCGCTTGACTTCTTTTTTGTGTGCACGTTTCTAAAGCTACGGATAAAGCTAAGGTTGTAAACTATTTCATAGACCGGCAAAAGACACTAAATCGAGCCTCATACCATCACTCTGTCATTTTTATACTCATTTCATTGAATCATTGACTTTAACAGTGTTGGACCAAAACAATCTAAAGGCATACTTAACATGTTGTAATATATCCGTTTTGGGCCAAGCCCAAAATTTTCTCTAAACAGGAATCACATTATTAACAATAACACTTCACTTTATTTCAAAATGGGACATTCAACAAATTTTACCGAATTGTGTATTAAAGGAATTCAATCTGGTGAGTCCTTTCATTGATATTTCTTGCAATATATACATTAGTTACATGCATAATGTAAGGATATAAATTAGGGAAGATATTGACTAATTACAACAGAATATATGCTAACCTAATCTAGAAGATTTACATTGAATAAAACAGATATACAAAAATCATTTTCATATATTCTATCACACCTCCGCAATCAAAATGAGAGGTTCTTGTACGTTGAGATTATCCCTGAAATCTTGAAATAGCACCAAAGGAAGTCCTTTTGTGAAAATATCTGCTATCTGTTAGCGCGAGGGGACATGTAGGACCCGTACTTGTCCACGAGAAACTTTTTTTGCGAACAAAATGAATATTCATTTCGATGTGTTTAGTGCGTTGATGTTGAACTGGATTTTCAGAGAGGTATATGGCACTAACAGTATCACAGTAAACTAATGTAGCCTTATGGATAGGACAATGTAGTTCCAGAAGAAGGTTGTGTAACCAACATGACTCAGAAACCACATTGGCAACACCTCGATACTCAGATTCAGTGCTGGAGCGAGATAGTATGGGCTGGCGTTTAGACGACCAGGAGATCAAGTTATCACCAAGAAAGACATAATAATCAGAAGTGGACCTCCTAGTATCTGGGCACCCACCTCAATCTGCATATGTGTAGGAAATCAGAGAAGTTATTGAGGAGGGATAAATATGCAGTCCGTGATGAAGTGTACCCTGAATGTAGCGCAGGATGCGCTGGAGAGCATGCATGTGTTCATCCATCTGATTATGCATAAATAAGCATATCTATTGTACCGCATATAAAATGTCAGGTCTCGTGAATGTGAGATACTATAGAACTCCTACAAGGCTACGTCATTGAGAAGGATCCTCATAATGAGTGCTTGACTTAGCACTGAGCTTTGGTTTGGTATCAACCGGAGTGGGACAAGACTTACACGAATACATGCCAACACGTTCAATAATTTCTTCTGCATACTTTTTCTGGGATAAATATAGACCTCCTGTATGACGAGTGACTGCGATATCCAAGAAGTAACTTAGGAAACCCAAGTATTTCATGGCAAATTCGAAGTTGAGAAGTGTCATGATAGACTTGCGAAGAGTATTAGAAAAAGCAGTGAGGATGATATCATCCCCATATAGAATAATGTAAGCCATATTATTGCTTTTTTTGTAGATGAAGAGAGAGTTATCAGACTTGCTGTGAGAGAATCCAATTGAAGAAACATAACCAGCAAACCATTTGTACTAGGCTCTGGGAGCTTGCTTGAGCTCATATAATGATTTCTTCATAAGACATACATGATTAGGACGTTTCAGGTCCCTAAAACCCAATGGCTGATGCATGTACACTGTTTCTGTCAGTTCACCATGTAAAAATGCATTCTTAACATCCAACTGATGAATAGGTCATGATTTAGAGACATCAAGACTAATCACGATGCGAATAGTTGCCGGTTTGACAACCGAGGTGAAAGTTTCTCCACAATCCACGCCAATATGTTGACCTGCACCATCACCTACAAGACGACCTTTATGCATCTCAAAAGAACCGTCAGATTTTTTTTTATGTCATAAAATCCACATAGAATGAATAACATTAACATAAGATAGACGAGGCACTAAATCCAACGTTTTATTTTTAATAAGAGCATTATATTCATCATCCATAGCCATTTTCCAATTCGGGTCTTTGACTGCAGACACGAGGTTACGTGGTAAATGTGATTTTGTGGCATGAGTGAGGAGGCCATAGTGATATATTGTATTTGGTTTAAAAATACCATATTGGCTTCATGTAATGGGTTTGTGGTCTGAACTCGAAGTGGGATGGAAAATAGATGGAAGTGAATCGGACTGTGCAGGTTGGATTGGGCCCGGGCCTCTGACGGTAGGCTAAGAAGTGGACTGAGAGGCAGTCTTTGATGGACTGGGCAGTCCCGTGGAACTATTGTTTGGTGCTCTAGGCTGCTGAGGACTGGGCAGCGGAGATGTGGGCTGTGGTGTTTGGGCCGGCTCATTTTGGAGAGGTGTTGACTTACTTTTATTGTGGTGAATCACATAAGGGGAAAGCCCGTCATCTAGAAAATCATATGTTGAGGAAGTGGGGTTATGCAACTTTGAAAACGAGAATTGGGTTTCATCAAATAAAATGTGGTGACTAATGATAATTTTATTTGAAGACAAAACATAGCATTTGTAACCGCGATGATTTGATGGATAGACCAAAAAGACACAAGGTGTGGAACAGGGTTAAAGCTTATTTATGGTAGTGGCAGGGAAGAGGGGATAACATAAGCAACCAAAACACGTAAGTTGGAATAGGATGGGTCTTTTTAGTACAGAATATTTAGAGGAGATTGATAGGCGAGAGTTTTACTTGGTAAGATGTTAAGGAGATATGTTGTCATTTGTAATTCATGGTGCCAAAATGAAGGAGGGAGTGAAGCACGAGCCATCAAAGTTTGAATGATGTTGTTAATAGACCGGATTTTTCTTTCGGATTTTCCATTTTGGGAAGAAGTATGAGGACATGAAAAATGAAAAGAAATTCCTTTTGCTT
This sequence comes from Anisodus acutangulus, assembly GCA_029783415.1. NCBI lineage: Eukaryota > Viridiplantae > Streptophyta > Magnoliopsida > Solanales > Solanaceae > Anisodus > Anisodus acutangulus. Next base: position 39,207,433 of record CM056502.1, read on the forward strand.
TACAAAGGCTCAAAAAGGACCACTATCATGTTCTCTACCATTATCACATTGGATATTTTTAACTCCCATTCGAATTGAGTTTTAATGTAGGCTCGAAAAGTGATAAAGGTTGAGTATACTTGAGATTTTTTGGAGATGGGAAAAGTCCATAAAAATTTTGAAAAATTATCCAAGTATAGCACATAATATTTGTGACCCGAAGAACTCAAAATTGGAGATGTCCATAAATCACTATGCAAAATATCAAAGGGCATAGAAGTAGAGTTATGAGAATCAACAAATGACAATTTAACATATTTACCAAGAGGACATGAATGACAAAAACTAGAGTTTCTTGTTTTAGTACATTCTATCAAATTATTTCGCCTAAGAAAGTCTAAAACATGTGCTCCCGGGTGACCTAACAGTCATGCCAAAGGGAAGATGATAAAGCTACAAAAGTGAATGAAGAAACGACTTGATTTGTGGTGATGGTGTTGATGATATATAGCTCGCCCTGACTATTACATCTCATTAGTGTCATACCCGTCTGAAAATCCTTCACAGAAAACCCAAATGGCTCAAATTCAACAGAAACTTGGTTATTAGTAGTAAACTTTCGAACTGAAACTAAGTTCTTAATTAAATTAGGGGCGTGAAGGACATTTTTTTTAACATTAATGGAGGGTGAGGGGTTTTTAATTTTGCACTACCATAACCACGAATCGGAATAGAATGGCCATTTTTAACAATTATACCATGAGTTTTGCTCGAATTAAAATAAGACGAGAGATTACCTTGCGCGGATGTCATGTGAAATGTCACCCTGGTGTCCATATACCAAGATGGATCGGGTTGAGCAAGGCTAAGTGTGTGCAAGGCCGATTCAATGTGTGTTTGGCTTGGACCAGTTGCGTTAAAAGCTTGTTGTTGAGGCCTTAGCCCAAGGATACTGGGCTGCTGCTGCGGTCGTGGATTATAATTGGGCCTGGCCCAATTATAAGTTGGGTAAGGGCATTGAGGAATCGACCATGAAGACCACTGTGCCCAAGGGTTTGGCTGCCACTGTTGCTGCTGCCCACGGCCGGCGCCACTGCTGGTGTTTTGCCCGCCGCCGGAGCCACTGCCTCCACCGTGGTTGCCTTTGCCAGAGTTCCGTCCACCTCCGTCAGGGATTTTATTATTTTTCTTGTTGTTTCCCTTGTTTCCACGATTATTATTGTTATTGTTTCGATTGCTATTGTTGTGATTACCATGAGAGGGGTTTTGGTAATCGTCATCGGAATTGGGGGAATTTACAACAAGAGCAGCCAAACCTAATTCACGAGTTGCACGTTGGAGGATTGTCGATTCCTCTAAATCCAATTTGGATTTTCCAGTTTCAAAGCTAGGCAAGAGGTCATGTTGTTGAATATGAGTTACAAATCCAACATATCCCTCTGTTAAACCTGCAATCAGTTTCAATACCAAATGAGTGTTAGAGACATGGGCATCGACATTGGCCAATTGATCGGCGAGGAGCTTGAGACGATTTCAATAAGCCACGGTGGTTGGAAAGTCTTCCAAGTTGGTGTTTGTAAACTGGTTTTCAAGATGAATTGCTCAGGAATGTTTATTGTCTTGGAAAATAGCGGCAATTCTTTTCCAAGCCTTCTCGATCGAGTCATCATTCACAAGAAGTGAGTGGAGAATATCTTTTGATAATGTTGCATACATCCATTACAACACGACAACGTCAAGACGGTGCCAAAGGTCAGGGTCAGCGGCCTTCACGGCATTAGCCGTCTTCTTAGCTTTCTCATCCGTAGAGGGGATGATATGATCAAAAACATTGTGGACTCTTGCGTGAACTTTGAATAGCTGGCCAAGAGTGATATTGGCTAGAATCATTGTCCAACGTAATTGGAATAATGGATTTGACGTTGGTTATGGCCAATGTTGGATGAAATTTTGGTTGATCGGTCATAGTAGACGGCGATCGGGGAGGAGTTGTAGTGGAAGAGAGGATTGCGGCTAGGTTAAAAACAGGGGAAGAAGAAGAGGTGACCTAGTCTGATACCATAAAGGAATTCAATCCGGTGAGTCCTTTCATTGATATTGCTTGCAATATATACATTAGTTACATGCATAATGTAACACTAGAAATTAGGGAAGATATTGACTAATTACAATTGAATATATGCTAACATAATCAAGAAGATTTACATTGAATAAAACATATATACAAGAATCATTTTCATATATTCTATCATGTATTTATACTAAACTATGTCAACTTATGATGATCAAGTGATTTAATGACGTAAAAATATGTATATAATAATTAATTATTATTAAGGGAAAGAATTTTATATGCAAATTAAATACAAATCATGATTCTATAGTTTGATGTAACCACTTATGCTAGTAACTTTTTGCTTTCCGTTGAAGGGGTTAATTAACGTTATTACAAAGTAATTTAGGATGGAAATAAGCTTCCATAATGATAGATATATGTACCTTAACGAAGTATGCATTAATATGGATTATGGACAGCCAGAAGATAGTTTTTATTGTTGTCATTGGAAAAAGAAAAAGGAAATACCCTTACAAGCTTGCACATAAGTCACAAAACACTTTCAAGTAATAGATCAACAAATTAAATGACTTTTCCTGATACTCGATCGGTCTATTTTTTTTCAAGTAATAGATCAACAAAGTGGTCAGTCATCAGGGACAAAAACTATTAATGTTGTAGCTATAAGACTATAATATAGAAGAAACCCTAATATCCCATGAATACAAACTTTCTTATTGTATTTTAGTAAAGCACAAACAAGAAATACAAAGTTTTTTATATTGTCTGTACTTTGTTTTGAATATTCTGTAGGACCAATTTACCAAATCGAGATTGCATTTGACTGTTTCCTGTATCTGATTAAATAGTTAACTTTTTCCTTTATTTGCAAGTCCTAAAATTCCCCCCTTGTAGTTAATCTTTCAATAGGTCAACACCCCTCAACTCCCTTAGAATCTAACTCTACGATTCTGTACCTATATATTAGCTACCCCCACTCTGCATTGGTATTTGGTACATATATAGTCTGGATTAATTTGTATGTATTGATCACAATGTGAAGTATATTAATAGTATTGATATGTTTTAACATATCACGATAATAAGATTTATTTTAGGGTTACTAATCTTACTATTTTATCAACGGTTATTTATTTATATTGGTACATAGGCGGATTCAGAGTTTCAGTTTTATGAATTCAAAGACTTGAATTCCAACCATAGAGCCCATTATTTTATTCAAATTCGGGTTTGTAGGGTGTACAATAACAATAAATTCAGTAATATTTTAGTAGATTTTATCCAGATCAATCTAGATCTAGACTAGAGTCATATATCTACTAAAGAACAAGAATTAGAGACAGATAAATTATGTAGCTAAACAACACAATTCGTCAAATCATATTTAGCGACGATTATTGACTTATTATCAAAAAGTTTTGTTAGCTATGAGCTATTTAGCGATAGATTTATAACAAAATTGTTAACTAATTTCATTTTTTTTTGTAATGTCCTACAGGTTCAAATTAATGAACATACATTTATCTGAACTTTTTACATTACTAGTATATAAAAATTAAAACAGTATCATACATGTATACATGAGAGGCTAGGAAGAAGTATGTATTTTAGCAGGCTCGAGAGATATAGTGGCAGTACAGAAAGGTATACAAATGTACGTATAATATATATATGGGGATTTGTGGTCTCAGTAATATGCACGAATGCCATTAATAGGTCACCTCCTTAAAAACTGGGGGACCTAACAAGACCAATTTCTGAATTTTATACTACTAAACTCCAAATAAGACAAATTTCAGGGAGTGAATATTGAAATTCCCAGATGATCAGGGATACTGTTTCCTTGCTGTTTTCTCGGTCACTGGTCTCTAAACTAGTAGTATAGAGGTGGAGTTCTTGAAATTAGGTAGAGTTCTCTAATTTCAGAGAGTGAATATTTGGAATAGTCCATGGATAGTTTTTACTTTCTCTTTTTAGAGTTTTGTTTCCAAAATTATTTAGATATAGAATTGTTATAATTTTTCGAAATTCAACTCGAAGTTGAATCCCGAATTTGCCGTATTAAAAAAACTCTAAAAAATATTTTCACCAAACCAAACACAAAATACAAAAAACATTGAATTTGGAACTTTTTAACCATATCAATTACTTTATCTGTCTCAATTTATATGTCACACTTTTCTTTGTAGTCAGTTCCAAAAAGAATGTCGCATTTGTGTAGGAATATGTTCCTTATCTTTCATTGATTATTGTGTATAATATATAAAGTATTACATAATTACAAACTAGGTAACTAAATCTTCCTAATTACAATTGGAATATAAATTTACCTAATATAAAAGATATACAAAATATGATAATATTCTATCAATGGTAATAAGATATGATAATATTCTATCACACCCCGCAGTTGAAGCGGGAGGTTCTCGTACGCTGAGACTGGCTCGGAAGTCATCAAAGAGTATGCGCGGAAGTCCTTTAGAGAATATGTCAGCGATTGATATCGGGAAGGAACATGAAGAACACAAACTTGTCCACAAGCAACTTTCTCACGTACAAAGTGAATATCCACTTCAATGTGTTTAGTGCGCTGATGTTGAACGAGATTGCCAAAAAGATATATCGCACTTACATTATCACAATAAACCATTGTAGCCTTATGGAGTGGGCAGTGAAGCTCAAGTAGAAGGTTGCGTATCCAACAAGACTTAGAAAGAATATTCGATACACTTCTGTAATCAACTTCGGCACTGAATCAAGACATAGTAGGTTGTCTTTTAGAAGACCAAGAAAGCAAGTTATCTCCGAGGAACACACAGTAACCTGATGTGGATCGACGAGTGTCAGGACATCCACCCCAGTCAACATCAGAATAAGATGTGAGACCAAAGAGTGAGGACGTGTACATGGGTAAGCCAAAAGGAAGAGTACCTTGTATATATCGCAAAATATGTTTGAGGGCATTCATATGTTCATTCGTCGGGCTGTGCATATGTAAGCATATTTGTTGCACGACATATGATATATCTGATCTCGTGAAAGTGAGATACTGCAACGCTTTTGCTAAACTGCGATAGTGAGTCGGGTCGACATATAGAGAACCCGAAGAGGCACTGAGTTTGGAATTAGTGTCCACATATATGTGGGCCGATTTACATGACGTCATGAGTGCTCGGTCAAGGATCTCTTCGGTGTACTTACTTGGACAAAGAAATAAGCCACCTGCATGTCTCGTAACAGCAATGCCAAAAAAATAGCTTAGGTGGTCCAAATCCTTCATAGCAAACTCAAAGGCAATGAGTGACATAATGGACATTTGACATAATGGATAGGCGAAGTGCATAAGAAGATGTGGTGAGGATGATATCATCAACATATAATAGGATGTATGTCATGTCATTACCCTTGCTATAGATGAACAGTGAATTATCAGATTTGCTATGTGAAAACCCGATAGAGGATACAAAATTAGCAAACCGTTGATACCATGCACGAGGAGCATGTTTCAGTCCATAGAGTGATTTCTTCAAAAGACACACATAATCTGGATGAATCAGATCCCTGAATCACATAGCCTGATGCATATATACGGTTTCATGAAGGTCTCCATGCAAGAAAACATTTTTGACGTCAAGTTGATGAATAGGCCAAGACTTGGACAAAGCAATACTGAGAACGGTCCGAATAGTCGCTGGTTTCACCACCGGGCTGAAAGTTTCATCACAATCCACTTCCACCTATTGAGACCTGCCATCACCTACAAGACGGGTCTTGTGCCTCTCAAAAGAACCATCAAATTTCTTTTTATGTCAAAAAATCCATATAGAACGAATAATATTAACATCAGGAAGATGAGGTACTATATCCCACATCTTATTTTCACTAACAACATTATATTCGTCAATCATTGCATTTTTCCAATTAGGATCGGACAAGGCATCTTTCGAATTACGAGGAACATGTAAAGGGGCAACTAAAGTAGACAAGTTAAATAGCCGTTTGGATTTGGAAATGTCGTTCATAGCACGGGTTTCTATAGTCCGTAGGCGTGCAGCGGAAGGGTGGACAGAATTGGGATAGGGTGGCTGAGAAGTGGAGGTCGGACTGGGTAGACTACCGAGAGTAGGGGGTGGGGTCGAGAAGGGGAAGTGGTGTCGGGGAGAGGGGGCTGGCCGAGAGATAGCCAAGACGGAAGGCCGTGATGGGCTATTCCGAGGCTCCCGTTGTGGGGCTGGGTGGACTGACGCCTCGGGATGGCAGTGGTGGAGATGACTTTCGGTGTCGATGATGACTGATTTTGCTAATTTTGCAAGTGATGAATTAGAAGGGGATTTAGGCCACCATTTAAGAATTCATAGAAATTTGGGGATGGATAATTGAGTCTGGCAAAGGGGAATTGAGACTCATCGAATATGACATGCCGAGAAATGATTATTTTTGGCTTGCCAAGTCGTAACAATTGTAACCTAGATGATTGGTGGGTAGCCAAGAAAGACGCATGAGGATGAACGAGGTTGCAGCTTGTTGATTTGTATGGAGGGATAGAGGGGGTAGCACAAACATCCGAAAGTTCGTAAATGCTTATAGGAAGGATCTCGAAAATAGAGAACTTGAGTGGGAGACTTGTGTTTGAGAGACTTGTTTGGGAGAGTGTTCAAGAGATAGGTTGTCATTGATAGCGTAATGCGAAAAATGGGGTGGGTGGGGGGGATAGAAGCATGAGCAAGGAGGACACGAACTAAGTTGTTTATGGTTCTAATTTTTCGTTCGACTTTGCCATTTTGTGGAGAGGTGTGGGGACAGAAAAAATGAAAAACAAGGTCGCAAAAAAGTTAAATTGATTATTATCGAATTTCCTCCCATTTTCACATTGGAAACATTTAATATTATTTTCAAATTGTGTCTTAATGAAAGTTTTGAATGACAAAAAAATAAAATAGACTTGGGACTTATTGCCAATGGAAAACATCCATAGAAAGTTTGAATAATCATTTAAAAATAACATATAGTATCGATGCCCGACCGTGCTTAAGATAGGAGAAATTCATAAATCACTGTGTATTTTATCAAAAGGCATTAAAGTACAAGTGGATGAAGAATAAAATAGCAACTTGGCATGTTTTCCAACAACACAAGATTCACAAACAGGAGGAGAAGGGACATGTTTGTAAGCAATAAATTTATTTTTGCTAAGAGAGCGTAAAACAGAGTCTCCCGAATGTCCTAATCTATTATTCCATAAAGGAGATGAAATTATTGCAAATGTTGATGGAGATGAGAATGGATTGCTGACGGAGGTGGTGATATGATAAAGGTTCCCGGTGCTATCACATCTTAGTATTCGCATCCCTGTCATAAGGTCCTTCACAGAAAAACCAAAAGAATCAAATTCAAAGAAACATTATTGTCGGTTGTGAAATGACGCATAAAGATTAGATTTTTGATAAGTTTCGGGGCATGTAGGATATTTTTTAAGGCTAACAGGGGGTGTGGTGGGGAAAGAGATGATTGTCCATAACCTCGAATGAGAATGCCTTGTCCACTACCAATAATAATATTATGATTTAAATTGCTCATATTGAAATAAGACGAGAGAGTACCTTGGGATGTCGTCATATAAGATGGGGCGCTAGTGTCCATGTACCAACTGTTGTCAAGAACGTTGAGAGACATCGTGTTCATAGCTGCCTCAATATTTATCGGTGCGTAGGTTGAAGGAGGAGAAACCTGTGCATTGTATGTCTGTTGTGGATGTGCGCCGAGAATGCCGGACTGGGCTTATCCGGTCGGAGGTTAGGCACAGGAGGATGTCTGGTACGGGCAAGGTGGAGCAACCCATATCGATGGGCTCACGCAGCCTATGACGGGTAGGCAACCCATGGCGGAGGCTGTTGCCACTATTATTGTCGTTATTGGTCGTAACCAGCCGACGGGGGCTGCCTCCTACCGCCACTGCCACTATTTCTGGTGCTGCCATTGTTTCCGCCGTTGTTCCTGAAATTTCTTCCTTTATTATTCCGGGAATATGAGCCACGTATCGGATCGTTGGCTTGCCTTGGGATAAGGCAGGAGCTAAGCCTCTCGGGTCAGCATGGTTGCTGCCGGTGGCTACGAAGGCGGCGTCAGCTATGCTGGCATTAGTTATTTCCCGCTTTGTTTTTCGAGTTTCTTCAAGCATGAGTCTCGAACTAGCCTCATAGAACGAAGGCACTGACGTGCTTTGTTGGAGGATGATAGCGACACCATCATAATTTTTATTCAAACCCGCAATAAGTTGCATCACCAATCATTGATTAGTGACCGGTGCACCGACGTTGGAGAGCTGATCGACAATCATCTTAAGCTTTTGACAATAGGTCGACCCATTAGGAAAATCATCATGTTGAATGGCCTAAAATTGATTTTCCAGATACAAGGCACATTGTGTCTTGTTGTCATGAAAAATATTTTACAAGCGCTCCCACGTTTGTCGTGCAGTGGCATCGGTTTCAATGATTGTATGCAATAGATCATTCGAGATCGTACTGTAGATCCATTGTAGGACAACCGCATCTAAGTGGGACCAAAGTTCATCGTCAGAAGCATCAGGTCTTTCTAGAAGCGTTGATTTTAGATGGATGATATGGTCGATGACGTTGTATACACGACAATGAATCTAAAATAACTCCGCCAAAGATGAATACTGAACCTTTTCCATCTCAAGAGTGATGAGAATGAAATTCTTAATGTTGTTAACTGCAAGAGTAGGATGGAATTTAGGTTGTTCAGCCATTGAAAATTGGAGAGGAAGAGAGGAAAGTCGAAGAAAGAAGGGAGAGGGTTGCCGGGGGGGAGGGGTGGCGGCTTAGAGAGAAAAATAAGTCAGGGTTTAGCTTCTGATACCATGTAGGAATATGTTCCTTGCCTTTCATTGATTATTATGTACAATATATATTACAAACTAAGTAACTAAATCTTCCTAATTATAATTGGAATATAAATTTACATAATATAAAAGATATACAAAATATGGTAATATTCTATCAATGGTAATATGCACGATAAGATAATATTCTGTCAATTTGCTTATTTGACAATAATTTAACTTTAAACTTTATATTTTACGCTTAACGCGATGATCTATAACCACACAAATATTTTTGGTTTGTTTTAGGCCTAAGATTCAAAAATCTTCATTTATTTTTTGAACTATGTGCCCAATCAAACTATATCATATAAAATGGGACGAAGAGAGTACATATTTAGAATTTAGAGTCAGTGAGTTCATTTTTTTATTTATATGTCTTGTTTCTGAATTTTCAACCTGATGGTATTCGTTTTACAACCTCAATCGACGACTAATATGGTATTCTATCCTGTATATGATACAAACTTATGATCCTGATTAATTCAAATTATATTGTGTAAAATCTATCAAAAGAGAAAAGCGCTCATTATCGGAATTATTTTTATGTTTAGGACTCGAATTCGAGACCTCTTTTTATATAGTCCAAGTTAGACTATAATAAAATTTATTGAATCGATTGCATCTAGTCTAGATTTATTACTAAACATGATTAGAAAAATGTCTAGCAATATGTACACTTTGTCCATGATTTTAAAAAAATAAAGTCATTTTCTGGTACCAAACATTAAGAAATTGAATATTCTTCTTGAAAGTTACTTCTTCATTCAAATGAGAAAAATGGCATTCTTCGCTTATGTTCTTCTCTATTAGTCATTTTGAAATAGTTTCTAAATTTTAAAAATAGTGAATAATGAGACAAAAATTCTTCTGAAAAATACCAAATCCTAGGTCTAATGTAGACCTATCCAACGGGTCGGGGACCCCGCATGACCCGACCCGACCCGAAAAAGCGGGGACCCGATCTTATGTAGGGTCGGGCTAGGGTCAGAATATTTTACCCGACCCGACCACCGACATGCGTATTTTTTAATATAATTTATATTATTTTTCCTTCATTAATATTTATTTTGTACTTATATATATTTTTGCCATTAATATTTAAGTGATATAATGCATATTTTTATAATATATGTATTGCTCTAATCTACATTGAGCTCGACATAAAATAAGATAAAAATGGTAGCTGATTATTAATTATATGTTTATATTATTAGTCGTTCTGTTAATATCACGGAAGTATAATGTACAGAGATAGAGAAAATAGTTGTAAATTGATGAAACTTTAAATGGTCATAACTCTGAGCTCGGATGTCCGTTTTACCCGATTTATTTTTTCGAGACGGGGCCGCCCGGCAGTTTGGCGCAGCCAATTTTTAGAAAAACGACTGTTTTTCCAATCAATTTGTGTTTTCCCCCAAATCGATTTCTAATTTTCCTTTTTCTTTAGTAAACATCTCACGATACACAATAGATTTCAACGTCGAAATTTCATGATAGTGTAGGTGTGAATGTCAATTTCAGTTTTGGAAATTCAATTTTTTTTTAAAAATAAAAAATTTCTCGACCCGGCCCGCCAAATCCCGTCCCCCTTCCGACGGGTCAGGGCCGACCCGTGACCCGTAGGGTCCCCGAAAGGTCAGGGCCAGGGTATTAGGGTCAGGGTCGGGCCAGGGTATTAGGGTCAGGGTCGGGCCAGGGTATTAGGGTCAGGGTCGGGCCAGGGTTGGGCAAGCAGAAAAAAAAAGCCACCTGACCTGTCCCGACCCGAGCTTTGAACATGTCTAGTCTAATGTAAACTCATGGCAAGATGGTAAAAGCACCACTATTTTTACTACCACTAGTGTCCTCCAAATGTTTATTATGGAGATGACACAACTGTTTATTAATACTAATTAGAACAATATGAGGTGGGATTCTTGGATTAAAATAGAAAATGTTTGAAAAAGACACTAAGAAGTATTTCCAAAATATATTAATTATGACTTGTTGCTTAAACTTTCACAATCAAAGAAATTCTCTCTATATAAAAAAGAATTCGACAAGTGTTGGCCACTAGAGATTTTGGTCTAGTTGAGTTTTTGTTCCCTTTTAATGGGACAATGCTAAGATTATCAGACCCTACCAATACAATCATTTATATGCAAAAAAATTATTCTCTCTTGTGATTATATCTAAAATCAAAAGGGAAAAAGTGAAAGAAGGAATGATGTCCCTATAATGGATTCTTGAATGACCAAAGTCACCATCGATTCAAGAATCTAATAGTCTGATCATTTTTCCCTTCATTTTAAAGGATTATTAACTTATATATACAGTAAACACGGAATATTTAATACTCTATTAATATATTTTAACTGGTTAATTAATAATAAATCTATATAAATATATAAAAGCAGGACATTAGCCCACTGACATGGCGCAACTAGAATGCAAGAATGGTATTTATCTTCTTTTTTTACAATTTTTTGACAATTAATTCTATTTCACGGGTAATAAACAACATAGCCGCATAAGTCCCGCCAAACTAAAACGCCTCTTCGTCAATTCTCAAAAGGTTCGACAGTAAAAATCAATTTTCCCTTAGTTTGCTCTGATCTCTCTATTCTTCTTCTACTCTCCATGTTCTTGCCAACATCTCTTCCTTCATCACTTTTTGCAAGATAAATTTCAAAACACAAGGATTGAGAAAGCAGAGTCTCGACTTGGGACGAGATTGACAGATTTGGAATTCGTATAGACGTTATATTATTTAATTTAAGAGTAGAATTATTTCTGAAAGACGTTTCTAATAGAATATTTCTCGAATATTCTTTCATTAATTGTATATCTCTTAATTTAGATAAAATTGTATTCCTATTGTAATTAAGTCTTCTATTTTAGGTAGAATTATATTTCTTATTGTAACTAGGTTGATTAGTTACCTATTATTCGTTCTATGTGGATTTTTAGACATAAAAAGAAACCCGATGGTTCTTTTGAGAGGTACAAGGCTCGTCTTCCCGAATGCCGAGAGCAATGCCGAGGTGGCAAGTTTAGGGAGGCAAAGGGGAATTGAGACTCATCAAATAGGACATGATGTGAAATAATAATTTTACGGCTCGACAAGTCATAGCACAAGTAACCACGATGATTGGCGGGGTAACCCAGAAACACACACGGGGAAGACCGGGGTTGGAGTTTGTGAGTGGTCGGATGGAGAGGATAACAGAGACATCCAAAGATATGCAAGTGTTGGTAGGAGGAGTTCCTACGAAACAGAACTTGAGTGGACGACCGTTGAGCTAGAGGTTTGTTTGGGATTATGTTTAGGAGATAGGTGGCCATGGAGAGTGTGTAATGCCAAAATTGATGGGGAATTGAGGCGTGAGCAAGGAATTGAGGCGTGAGCAAGTAGGACATGAATTAGGTTGTTTATGGTCCGTATTTTCCATTCGACTTTACCATTTTGGGAGGAGGTGTGAGGGCGGGAAAAATGAAAGGTAAAACCGTTTTTGGAGCAAAACTGTTTGAATTGATTATTATTGAATTCTCTGCCATTGTCGCATTGAAAATATTTAATGCTCTTTTCAAATTGTGTTTTTACGAAAATACTAAATGAGGAAAAAATGGGGGTAGACCTGAGATTTATTGTCAATTGGAAAAGTCCATAGAAAGTTGGAATAATTGTCCAAAAATAATACATAATATCGATGGTCAGCCGTACTTAAAATAGGGGACGTCCACAAATTACTATGTATGATATCGAAAGGTAGTAAAGTACAATTTGTGGATGCAGAAAATGATAATTACATATTTTCCAAAAACGCAGGATTCACATATAGGAGTCCTAGAAATACAGTTGCAATTAATGAAATTATTTTTCCTAAGGGAGCGTAAAATAGAAGCTCCCGGATGTCCTAATCTAGAATTCCATAAGGAAGACGAAAGAGCAGCAAATATTGATGGAACTGAGGCTGGATTGTTGACGGCGTTTGAATATGGTAAAGATCTCTGGTGCTGTCACATCTCATTATTCGTCTCCCTATCGTAAAATCCTTCATAGAAAAACAAAAAGATCAAAGTCAAGAAAAATATTATTATCAGTTGTGAAACGTCGCACAAAGATTAGATTCTTAATGAGTTTAGGGGCATGGAGAACATTTTTTAAGATTAGTGGTGGATGTGGTGGAGATAAGGATGAATGACCAAAACCGCGAGTGGGAATGCCTTGTCCACTATCAACAATAATATTCCGATTTAAATTACTTAAATTGGAATAAGTCGAGAGAGTACCTTATGAAACCGTCATGTGAGATGTGGCGCCTGTGTCCATATACCAATTTTTGTTTGGAGCGTTAGGTGATATTGTGTTCATAGCTGCCTCAATGTCAGTCGGTACATAAGTTGAGGGTGGGGGCCTGTGCTGTGTAGGCCTGTTGCGGACGTGTGCCGAGTATGCCAGGTTGGGCCTTTCGGGTCAGAAGTGGAGTCCACGGGGATGTCGAATACGGGCAAGGAGGAGAGGCCCATGATAGTGGGTACCACGCGGCCCACGACGGGTAGGCAGCCCACGACGGAGGCTGCTGCCACTACTGCGGTCACTGCTGACTGTTCCTACCGGCGGGGACTGCCCTTTCCCGCCGTCGTTGTTACCGAAATTTCATCCGCTGTGGCCCTTGCCGTACTACCGCCCTCGGCAGTTGTTGCAGGTCGATCCGGACTGCTATGGGTCTTCGGGTCGGCGGTGTTGGCTGCCGGAGTTGGAGTTCGGCGGAGGGACTTACGGTGGTGGTAAGGCGGCATCGACAATACTGGCTTGAGTTGTGCTGCGCTTTATTTTCCGAGTTTCCTCATGAATAAGCTTCGAACGGGCCTCATAAAACGGAGGTAACATCGTGCATTGCTGAAGGATGGTGGCAACGCCGTCATAGGATTCGTTCAAGCCTGCAATAAGTTGCATGACCAATCGCTGATTAGTGACTGGCGCACCAACGTTGGAGAGTTAGTCTGCAAACATCTTGAGTTCTTGACAATCTGATAACGTGACGGGACATGTAAGACACATACTTGTCCACGAGCAACCTTTCGCGAACAAAGTGAATATCCAGCTCAATATGTTTAGTGTGTTGGTGGTGAACCAGATTCCATGAGAGAAAAATAGCAATAACATTATCACAATAAACCAACGTCACCTTCAGAACCGGACAATGGAGCTCTAAAAGAAGGTTTCGTAGCCAACAAGATTCAGACCCACATTGGCAACTCCTCGATATTCTGCTTCGGCACTGGATCTGGACAAGGTTGCTTGCCATTTTGAGGACCAATAGACCAAATTATCACCAAGAAATACACAATAACTAGATGTGGAGCGTCTGGTATCTGGACAACCACCCCAATCGACATCTGTATATGAAATAAGAGCGGTTGTCGAAGATGGATATAAATGCAAGCCATGATCGAGAGTACCCTAAATATAACGCACAATGCATTTGAGACATGTATGTGATCCTCCATCGGGTTATGCATGAATAGACAAGCATGTTGTACAACATAAGAGATATCGAGCCTCGTGAATGTGAGATATTGCAGGGCCTATGCAAGGCTGCGATAATGTGATGGATCGGCATATGACTAGACAGAAGAAGCACTCAACTTCGATTTAGTGTCAACCGGAGTGGCAGACGACCTACACGATGACATGCCAGCTCGTTCAACAATCTCTGTTGTATACTTCTTTTGGGATAAAAATAAACGACATGCATGACGTGTCACAGCTAGCCCAAAGAAATAACTCAATGGCCCTAGATATTTCATTGCAAACTCAGAGCCAAGCAGTGACACGATAGACTTGCGAGGAGCATCATATGAGGCAGTTAAGATAATATCATCCACATACAAAAGAATGTAAGCAATATCATTAACATGACGGTAGATGAATAGAGAATGATCAGATATGCTGTTACAAAACCCAATATGTGAAACGTAATCTGCAAACCTCCTATACCAGGCACTAGGAGCTTGTTTGAGCCCATATAATAATTTCTTTAGCAAGCACACATGATTAGGATAAGTAGGGTATATGTACCCCATAGGCTGATACATGTACATTGTTTCATTAAGGACTTCATGCAGGAAGACATTTTTTATATCAAACTGATGAAGAGGCCATGCCTTTGAAAGAGCACGATTGAGGATCGTCCTGATAGTTGCCGGTTTGACCACCGAACTGAAAGTCTCACCACAATTCATAATAACATGTTGAGTCTTCCCATCACCTACAAGACGGACTTTGTGCCTCTCAAATGTACCATCAATTTTTTTTATGACTAAAAATCCACATAAATCGAATTACATTAAAATTAAGAGGACGGGGCACCAAATCCCACGTCCTTTTATTAATAAGAGCATTAAATTCATCATCCATAGTCATTTTCCAATTTGGGTCATTAAGGGCAGACACAGAATTACGAGGCAACGGTGACTTGGAAACATGGGTGTGAAGACCGTATTTTTTATTTGGCTTAAAAATCTCGTGTTGACTATGAGTGACAGGCTGTTGGGCCAGAATTGGAGTTGGGCCAGGTGGGAAGGACGGACTGCGCGGCAGAGGGCTGGTAGTGACTGGACTCTCGAGCATTGGGCTGCTCGAGCTGGACGGTAGGGCGAGACCCAGCGGACTGCCAGCCACGGGGCCTCGCGGTAGTGGTCTACCGATGAGAGACTCAGTTGGGCCAGCAGCCGCTGGACTCGGTGATTGGGCCGAGACACTGGGAAACATTAGGCCTGTTTGGGAGGCTAATTTATGGATCAAATACGGGTGTATACTATCGTCAAGAAATTCATAGGTATGAGGCCCAGAACAATGTAATTTGGCAAAAGGAAAATTTGTTTCATAAAAATTTACGTAATGACTTACGATGATTTTATTAGAGGATAATTCGAAACATTTATAACCACGATAATTTGACGGATATCCCAAAAAAACATACGGAGTTGACCGGGGTTGAAATTTATTAATGGTAGTAGAAGGAAAGAGAGGATAGCATAAACACCAAAAAACCCATAAATGAGAATATGAAGGGTCCATTTATAAAAATTTTAGTGGGGATTGGTAGGCTACTTGTTTGTTCGAAAGTGTGTTTAACAGATAGGTTGTCATTTGTAACGCATGATGCCAAAAAGATCGTGGTAGAGAGGCATGAGCAAGTAAGGTTCTATCAATATTGTTAATGGTTCGAATTTTTCTTTTTGCTTTTCCATTTTGAGATGATGTATGTGTACACGAGAGACGAAACGACAAACCAATAGTTTTGCAAAAATCTCAAAAAGGCCCATTATCAAATTCTCTACCATTATCACACTGAATATTTTTAATGTCTCATTCAAATTGAGTGCGTATGTATGCTCTAAAGGATAGAAATGTGGAAAAAACTTATGACTTTTTAGACAAAGGAAACGCCCACAAAAAATTAGAGTAATCATACAACAACAGAAGATAATATCGGTGGCCCGAAGAGCTCAAAACGGGAGATGTCCAAATATCACTATGAATAATATCAAAGGGCATACCAGTACGAGAAATCGAAGCAACAAAAGACAACTTAACATGTTTTCCAAGAGAACAAGAGCGACAAACATGAGAACTATGAGGTCTAGTACACTCAATAAATTTATTTTGTTTAAAGGAAGCAAAAACAGGTGCTCACAGATGACCTAAACGTTCATGTCATAAAGAAGGAGCTAAATCTGCAAAAGTGGATGGTAATTTAGCTTGATGTGTGGTTGTCGTGATTGGATAAAGCTCGCCCTGACTATCACATCTCATTATACTCATCCCCGTCCGAAAATCCTTCACGAAAACCCCAAAAAGATCAAATTCAACAGAAACCCAATTATCAGTGGTAAATTTTCTAACTAAAATCAAGTTTTAAATTAATTTAGGTACGTGAAGGACATTTTTCAAAATTAACAGTGGGTTCGGGTGAGACAAGTTTGTAGTACCATAACCACGAATTAAAATTGAATGACCAGTTCCGACAATTATACCACGGTTATTGCTCAAATTAAAATAGGATGAAAGATTACATTGTGAGGTATGAGACGTTGCACTTGAGTCTATATACCAATTTGTGTCGGGAGGAGTAAGCCCAAAAGTGTGCATCGCAGCCTCGATATCTGTTGTGGTCGCCACTGCCGAGTGGGCCTGCTGCCACTAGCTCGACAGTGGCCTAATAATTCCTGGGTTGCTGCCTGCTGGGTTGCTGGATGTGACCTGGGCCTGGCCCAATTACTGTCGGCTGGATAGGGGCAGGACGACATGGCCTACGGCCACTGCTAGGCCCATGATGTTGGCCCACTACCCCAGGATGCCCTCGACTGCCACTGGGCTGGCGGTTGCTGCTGGCCGCCACCACCACCTCAGAGGCGGTTGCCGCCGTCCCAGTTTTTGCTCCTATTATCGTTGTTTCATCCCTTCTGGCCATGATTTGGCGGCAAAATTTTAAATTGTGATGAACTCTCATCAAACTGAGCGGCAACCAAGGCAAATTTTGACACGGTGGCTGTCTTCTTGGCAAAACCGCTTCTTTGAGAATAAGCATAGAGCGAGCTTGGTAAAACGGTGGAAGAGGATTTCTTTGGTGGATGAGCGTATCTACTCCATTATACGTGTCGGTGAGGCCGACCACTAGTTGTAAAACAAGTCGATTGTTAGTGACCGGCGCGCTGACGTTCCATTGACAATATGCGAAAGCATTGGGAAAGTCTGTCATGTCGGTGGTGGAGAATTCTTGTTCAAGAGTAACGTGCCGGGAATTTTTATTGTCTTGGAATATGTCGCGTAAGCGATCCCAAGTCTCCATCGCCGTAGAGTCAGGCTCAATAATTATATGCAACAAATCGGTAGAAATAGCAGCATAAATCCACTGAAGAACTGTTACATCAAGGGTTAACCATAATTCTCTTTCGTCGTCGGTTTTCGGCACCTTCTCATTGCCTTTTTCGACGGAATTATGTGATGAATGACCCGGTGAGAGCGACAATGAATATTGAAGAGCTTCGCCAACGTTGCATAATGAACGTTTTCCATCTCAAGAATGATGGAAACATGGGATTTGATGTTGGAAATTGTGAGGGCTGGATGAAAAGAAGATTTTGAGTCAGACATGGCTGACGGGGAGAAGGGTGGTCAGCGACAAAAATAAGAAGGGGGAGGGGGGGGAGACGTCGGACACAAGGATCATATAAAGTGTTCAAAACACGATAAGGAAGCAGAGTTAGGGTTTCAGGAACTTTTCCTAGACTACTGATATCATGTAAGAAATATTATTTTTTAATTATTTTATTAATGATTTAAATTATATATAATTGTACAAAAATATTTATCTTGCTACAAACTAGGTAACTAATCAATCCTAATTACAAGAGAAATCTAATTCTACATAATATAAGAGATGTATAATTTTAAATGCAATCTAATTCTATTGGTTTTTATACTACTTTGTGTCACAGAAGCTGGAGCAACAAGCATGAAACATATTTTTTCAGAGCAAAGAACAATGAGTCAAAGCAGAGATCTCAGTGAAGCTACTATTACATGAGTCGACACCCGCTTTTCATCTTACCATAACATATAGAGCGAGAACGGGCCATATATTATATTATGTATGCTTTCGTTGTTTCGATACTTTCCATTATTTTTTGTGTGAATATTCTTTAGTTAATAGTTAAGTTAGTACAATATGTTGGAAATTTATTAATGTGGAATTAAGTATATCCCATTATTTATGACTCAAACAATTGGGGCCCCGCACATCGAAAACGTCATTTCCACACACGTGCACACGTAGTGCCAAGTATCGCAAATTTAATTAGTGAAAGATATATTGGTACGTATGTAATAAGTTTGAGACATATAATGATGGACATTTATTGGTCAAATGACAAAGTACTCCACGTTGGTAAACGAAGAAAGAAGTGTACGAAGTGTAAGATGAACGAGTTGGAAATCGCCGCGGAGCCGTGAAGGGTCGCGGCGTAACTCCGTCGGAGCCGCGGTGCTAATTGGGTGGCCAGTCACTGGAGCCGTGGCACCGCGACGCTAATTCACAAAGTCACGGTGCTTCGGATGCAGAATGCTGCGACGGAAAGTTGGAAAGTTCTAACCTTTGGGCTGGTTTTGGAGCATTGAATCTTCATTACTTGGCACATGAATTCAGCCATTATTTGGCTGAATGTAACCCATCAATAAGTGTCATTACATTGGCTATTGAAGGCCATTAGTTGGCTAGTTAAGGGGTATCTCCTTACACTATAAATTGAGGCCTTTGGCTCAATTGTTGACTACACTTAGCAAAATACTACATAATTTCTGAATTCATCTTCTTCCTCTCTAGCAAGTTTACTATACTCAAAGTTCTTCAAGAGTAACACTTGAGTTTCCTTTGCTCAATTATTAAGTTGTTGTTGTATCTTGGGAGACTATTGCCCGACAACGTAAAAGGAGATATACGGGGCAATCTTGTCTTAAAGACAGAGTGTCATCACCCGACTTAGCAAATCATACAAGGAGTTTGTTTCATTCTTGATTTCCAGATTTGTTGTAATCTTTAGTTTATCCTTTATAGCAATTGTAATATTTACTTACTTCCCGTTCCCTACCATTATTGTATCCCACAATTTTAAGAGAAGATTATTGTAAGTGCTTAGAAAGATGACTAAAAGAGAACAACTCGCCTCTGATTCTGCTGTTGTTGCTACCCAAGGCACCCATCTGCCTTCCCCACTGCTCAAGGAATACCAAATGTCTTTCCGGTTACTCAAGGCTCATCTAATGTTTTTTCTGCTGCTCAAGGGAACACTCCCGTTCCTCCAACCGTTGGATTCCACCATGAACACCCTGAAAAGTTCATGGGCTCCAACTTCAAGAGATGGCAACAGAAGATGCTCTTTTATCTGACTGTTATAGGAATGACTCATTTCCTAACAGAAGATCTTCCACAAGCTGGAGATGAAATGGACCCTTAGCCTACTGAAACGGCTGAAGGGTGTCAAGGTATCCATGTCATTAATGGCATGAAGATGGTTCTTGATGCATAGAGTCATAGTGATTTCATGTGTAAGAACTATATTTTAAACTGTCTGTTAGACCCACTCTACACGGTGTATTGCACCGTAGGCACCGCCAAAGAGTTATGGGAGAAGCTGCAGAAGAAGTACAACGCACAAGATGCTGGTATAAAGAATTCATCATTGGGAAATTCCTGAAATTTCAAATAGTGGATAGTAAAACAGTGATGTCCCAAGTTCAGGATTCCAAATGATTCTACATCACCTGGATTTGGAAGGTATGAAACCAAATGAGCAATTTTTTGTTGTATCACTGATTGAAAAGTTACCTCCATCGTGGAATGAGTTTATGAGTTACTTAAAATTCAAGACAAAGGATATGACCTTTGAAGAACTTATTATCAAACTCCAGATTCAAAAAGATAATAAGAAGGCATTGCCTAGGGGAAAACAACCCGCTGAGGTGAAGAAAAATCTGGCTGAGGCCAAAGGGAACCCAAGCAAGAAGCGCAAGTTCCAGAAAGACGGCAAGACCCAAGTGGCGGAGAAGTTCAAAGGAAACTGTCACCACTGTGGGAAACCTGGTCACATGATCAAGGACTGCCGCAAGCTCAAGACCGAGCAACAAGAGAAGGCCAAGGCCAAAGGCAAGACTCAGGCTAACATCGTCAAAGACATGCTTCTGGACGATATGATTGAGGAGTTCTCAGCGGTGGTGCTTGAAGCAAACCTTGTTAAGAATCCCATGCAGTGGTGGATGGACACAAGTGCTACAAGACATATCTGTTCTAATAGAGATGCCTTCTCCACTTATACACCAGTTACTAACAAGAAGTTATTCATGGGTAACAATATTTCATCTGACGTGCTGGAGGTAGGAAAGGTAGTCCTGAATATGACTTCTGAAAGGAGCTCACTCTGAAGAAGGTGATGCATGTTCCTGAGATTAGGAAAAATTTAATTTCAGGTAATTTATTGGTTAATGTTGGTTTTAGGGTAGTATTTGAGTCCAATAAGTTTGTAATCACCAAGAATGGAACCTTTGTGGGAAGAGGCTTCGTTTGTGAATGCCTCTTCAAGGTTAACGCCATGTCTGTATTACGTACAAGCAATAATATTGAAGCCTCTTCTTCTTACTTGCTTGAGTCCTCTAATTTATGGCATCACAGATTAGGACATGTCAACTATAAGTCCATCCAAAGGTTGATTAAGTTGGAGTTGTTGTCGTGTATCGATGTAAACCCTCGACATAAGTGTGAGGTGTGCGTAGAGGGAAAACTCAGAAAGATTCCTTTTTGATCCGTCAAAAGGAATACTGCTCCTCTAGAACTTATTCACACATATATGTGACTTGAAGTTTGCACAAACTAGAGGGGGGAACAAGTACTTTGTGACATTCATTGATGATAGCACAAGGTATTATTACTTTTACTTGTTGAAAAGTAAGGATGAAGCCTTTGAAGCGTTCCGACGTTACAAAGCAGAAATTGAGAACCAACTAAGCATGCGGATTAAATCTATTCATAGCGATAGAGGGGGAGAATACGTAGCGCCTTTTGAGGAATATTGTGCCCAAGAAGGCATTGTTCATCAAATGACGGCGCGATACTCACCTCAATCGAATGGTGTGGCAGAACGTAAGAATCGCACATTGAAGAAAATGATGAATATCTTGCTCATCAATTCCGGTCTTCCCCAAAATATATGGGGAGAAGCCGTCCTTACCGCTAATACAATACTTAACAGAGTCCCACATAAGGGTAAGGACAAAACTCCATATGAATCATGGAAGGGAAAGAAACCCACCTATACATATTTAAAGGTGTGGGATTGTCTGGCAAAGGTTGAAGTACCCAAGCTAAAGTAGGTCAAGATTGGGACTAAAACTGTAGATTGTATATAATAATCAGATATGCAAATAACAGTAGTGCTTATCGCTTTTTAGTGCATAAGTCAGATATCCCAGATATGCACGGAGGTACGATTATGGAATCAAGGAATGCTCAATTCTTTGAAGATACTTTTCCTAGAAAGGTAAAAGACATAACCTCTCGCAAACGAAGTTATGAACAAAACTCCCATGAATCGGGAGTCGTTTACTGCCCGGATCTAGATGGTTCAGATCTAGTGGACTTCGAAGTGGCTGAATATCCGAAATCTAGTGTTCCAGATTCTCAGAACTTGGAGACTTCAGAGATGGAACCAAGGTGAATTAAAAGGGCTAGGAAGGATAAATCCTTCGGTCCTGACTTTGTAGCTTATATGGTTGATCACGAACCAAGGACAATTGTCGAAGCATTGTCAACTCCAGAGGCACCACTCTGGAAAGAAGCTATTGAGAGTGAAATAGACTCCATCCTGCATAACCATACTTGGAAGTTGGTTGATCTTCCTCTGAGAAATAAACCGTTGGGTTGTAAGTGGATACTCAAACAAAAGTATAAAGTAGATGGGTCTATAGATAAGTACAAGGCCAAGTTGGTAGTCAAGGGCTATTGGCAGAAAGAAGGCTTTGACTATTTTGACTCTTACTCCCCAGTGTCTAGAATGACGTCCATACGAGTATTCATTATTATCGCAGTGTTGCGTGACCTTGAGATACATCAAATTGATGTCAAGACAGCCTTTCTAAATGGTGATTTGGAAGAAGAAATTTATATGGAACAACCCGATGGGTATGTGGTTCCAGGGCAAGAGAAGAAAGTCTGTCGGCTTGTCAAATCTCTGTACTGGCTGAAACATGCCCCGAAGCAATGGCACGAAAAAATTGATAGTACTCTACTATCGAAGGGTTTCACCATTAATGAGTGTGACAAATATGTTTACGTGAAAGGTAACTCTGACTCGTTTGTCATGATATGCTTGTACGTAGATGACATGTTGATCACAAGGAGCAGTCCTAGCTTGATCCTAGAGACTAAAAATATGTTGAAACATTGTTTCAACATGAAGGATATGGGTATCGCAGATGTCATCTTAGGGATAAAAATATATAAGACGTCTGACGGACCTGTCTTATCTCAGTCTCACTACATCGATGATGTTTTGAAAAAGTTCGAGATATATGACAGTTCGCCTATAAATTCACCAATGGATAGAAATCAAAAACTTGATAAAAATCATGGTGCACCCATAAGCCAGGAGCAATATGCACAGGTGATCGGTAGTTTAATGTACATAACAAACTGCACCCGACCTGATATTGCTTATGCAATCAACAAGTTGGCTAGGTTTACTCGTAATCCGAGTAATGATCACTGGAAGGCGTTAAATCGGGTACTTCAATACCTGAAATACACGCTAACTTATGGGTTGCATATTTGAGATATTCAGATGTACTAGAGGGGTACAGTGATGCAAACTGGATATATGATATAGAGAACACCAAGTCCACCAGTAGGTATGTATTTACAATTGGTGGTGGGGTTGTGTCTTGGAAATCCTCTAAGCAAACTTGCATCACCCCGATCCACGATGGAATCAAAGTTTATCGCTTTAGAAAAAATAGGAGAAGAAGCTGAGTGGCTTCATGACTTCTTAGAGGATGTTCCTTATTGGAACAAACCCGTACCTTCTGTAATGATCCACTGCGACAGCCAATCGGCTCTAGGAAGGGCACAAAATTCTATGTACAACGGCAAGTCTCGTCATATCCGATGGAGACATAAGACCGTTAGGCAGTTGATAACCACGGGTATAATATCCATTGATTACATAAAATCAAAGGATAACATAGCTGACCCACTTACAAAGGGCTTACCCAAGGATCAGATGTTCTGCCTGTCTAGGGGAATGGGCTTAAAACCCAAAGTATAAGGACCAATACGGTGGTAACCCAACCTTACTGACTGGAGATCCCATGAATTAGGTTCAATGAGAAAACTAAGCTATAGAGGTTCAGTTGATCGCTTCGGTGGAAGCATGAGCACTTCGGATAGTGAATTCTGTATAGAAACACCAAATCCAAAGTCGTTCCCGCGATAGACTATAAGTGCTATATGTAGTGTTGGTGAAGGTTAGGTTTCTAAAATCTTTAATGATCCTCACCGGTTAGGTTTGGGGAAATTTTTAATGGTTCCTAACACTTGTAAAGTGGGGTATAGTAGGATACCTTGTAGGAGACCACTTATTTAGGTGCTAGGACAGGCCACCTCAAATGAACGCACTTAAGAATTCAAGAAGTGTCCACGGCCACAACGGACAAAACATTACGAAGAACAGAGTAAGGGAAGTTGTTGTGTTGGTACCGTTGACTTGGCTTACACTAAAGACTTACAGTATAAGACATCACGTTCACCGTGCAATAAGTAAGTCCGATGGTATTCAACTATGGAAGGTTCAAAGCGGAAGCTACCTATCCAGATGCAACATCAGTCCACTCAAAGATTGCTCGAAAAGGCACCATGTGCGTGCGCCAAAATCTCATTCAATAGGGGATTGTTGGAAGTTTACTAATGTGGAATTAAGTATATCCCATTATTTATGACTCAAACAATTGGGGCTCCGCACGTCAAAAATGTCGTTTCCACACACGTAGTGACAAGTATCGCAAATTTCATTATTGAAAGAGATATTGGTACGTATGTAATACGTTTCAGACATAGAATGATGGACGGTTATTGGACAAATGAAAAAGTATTCCACGTTGGTAAACGAAGGAAGAAGTGTACGAAGTGTAAGATGAAAGAGTCAGAAATCACCACTGAGCCGTGAAAGGCCGCCGTGCAACACCGTCGGAGCCGCGGCGCCTCTCAGGCAGCGCCGCGGCGGTAATTAGGTGGCCAGTCATTGGAGCGGAGGTGCTAATTCACAGAGTCATGGCGCTTCGGAGGCAGAATGCTGCGACGGAAAGTTCTGACCTTTGGGCTGGTTTTGGAGCATTGAATTTTCATTACTTGGCACATGAATTCAACCATTATTTGGATTAATGTAACCCCTCAATAAGTGTCATTACATTGGTTATTGAATGTCATTAGTTGTCTAGTTGAGGGGCCATGTCCTTACATTATAAATTGAGACCTATAGCTCAAATGTTGACTACACTTACAAAAATACTACAGAATTTCTGAATTCATCTTCTTCCTCTCTAGCAAGTTTACTATACTCAAAGTTCTTCAAGTGTCATCACTCGACTTAGCAAATCATACAAGGAGTTTGTTTCATTCTTGATTTCCAGTTTTGTTGTAATCTTTAGTTTATCCTTTCTAGCAATTGTAATATTTACTTACTTCACGTTCCCTTCAATTGTTGTATCCCACACAATATTTTGACAGGTGAATAGATTTCATTGCTGGTTATATTATTAGATATCTTATTTTTGGATAATAATGAGTTTCTTTTCATGATGATAATACCTTTACTGAGTTTCATTGTTCCTAAAATATGTGCGCGCATAAAACATGTATAATTGAGATGTCTGTATTTTTTATTGGAGTTTAATACTTTTAGTAAGTTATATGATCGGAGAAATTCACGTGCCATAAACTATGAGTTTATTAATGTCTTTCAGGATTGCGAAATGTGGGCAAATAAACTATTATACCTATAATCTTAATGGGAAAGTATACTTTGCTTGATAAAAAAATCTAAATGGAAAAACAGAGCTACACGATATGGATGGTTTTGTTGGAGTTAACCAAAAAGCTTTTAACATGAGAGGCTTTATGGAAAAGAAGTGGTGTTCTGGTAGCTTACTGATAAGTCCAATTAAATATAACTTGCGTAGATGGTAACCCATGTAGGGATTTGTTGGGTTCGTAAGCACATCGAAAGTTTGAAATTTTACTTACCTAACAATGATCCTGACATGTCTTATACGATAATCATATAAAGTGTTCAAAACACGATAAGAAAAACTTACAGGTTTTCGAGCGCTGGATTCATCACTAAGGTATCCATGCAATTAGTCTCCTCGAGTGCAAAGTCCAACTCCAGTGTATTTCCTTTGCAAGAAAGCTAGGAAATCTTGCTTCAGGAACTGAGAAGTAATTTTCTATAACCTCATAATTATGGGGTATGTGTTGTATACATAGGAGTCAGGGTAAAACCTAAGCAGATTCAAAACAGGAAAACCTGGCCCATGTTAATGTTCAATGGGCTGGTCCACTTTACACGTCCTAATGGACGGCCAGTGTCCTAATTTTGGGCCAGTAATTTCTGGCCCAATTGTTTCTCTGTATTTGTCCGAGTACCCATATAATATATCCAACACATTTAATTAAATCTGAAATCCAATTAAACATAATTAAATAATTTCTATCAAATAGAAATAATCCATAATTATTATAAATTAAATATCTCGATTCTCAATCGAATATTTAATACTTTCTCAATACACTCTTAGATCGAAGAAACAATTGCATATAGTGTGACCCTATAGGCCTTCACATATCGACATTAATCTAATTAAGGTCCATACAAAACTCCTAGATTGCGTCGTATGACGAACTCAATATGTGAAGTACGTTTACATGAATACAACAAACTTAACCTTCATGCGGAACTATAAATTTCTTTTATTCGCGACACACTCGATTAAGCTTAGGATTTGCCAAGTGTCTATCCAAATGATCTAATCACTTTATCTCACATTTATTAGTTGACAACTAGACCATATTCTAAATATGTCTCTTGCACTGGCCAGTGACTTTAGTCAACCTAATAACATTGAGAAGCTGAGTGCTCTCTCGAATTTCCAATCGATGAATGAATCCTTTTCTTGGCTTAACTACCACCTTGATTTACATCCTGATGTACCCAACGCAAGCCGTATCTTATCCAGAAGGAGTTTAAGCTTAGAACTTGGTCAAAGTACATCATTCTGCAAACAAGGTGCGTATTGACCTCAAGTCAAAGGACCTTTATATTTCACACGCCGATAACACTATAGACATGTATAACAAATAGTTTATCGGCAGGGTATAACAATACTTCTCCAAAGTATCCATGTGTCCATCATGAGTAACCATTACTCGCAGCTGTGAGAAATACTACATTTTCCAAGAATGTGATGCAAACCACATGTAGACTTATAGCATATCATCGATATCCCATTCTCGATAATCATTAGTCGAGGCTATTTTAAGAGTTACGTTCTATCATTAACATCTCACTCTATTAATGATCACGTAAGCTCAAGGGATGCACATATATGAATAGTTGCAAACCATAAAAAAATAATTCAATAATTGCAAATGCCATAAATATTAATCTCATTAATAATACGAATGTGTTCAAGTACATCTTGTCCCTAATATTGATTGTCTCTATGGCATACATTATTTCAATCTCCCACTTAGCCTAGAGCCAATCTCTAATGTATCTAATACCCATATTTTCAAAATAACCATTATGCTTAGCTAAGCTTAATGGTTTAGTAAATGGGTCAACTTGATTATCATCTGTGGGAATATAGTCTAGATCTATTTCTTTAGATTCCACTATCTCTCTGAGTATGTGGTATTTCCTGCATACATGCTTATTTCTGTTTGTTGATCTTGGTTCCTTAGCTTGCGCAATCGCACCAGTGTTATCACAATATATCGTTATTGGATGACTGACACTTGGAACAACCCCTAGTTCTTTTAAGAACTCAGATATCGAGACAACTTCTTTACAAACTTCCGATCCAGCAATGTACTGGGCTTCAGTCGTCGAATCAACAGTGGTTTCTTGCTTGGAACTTTTCCAACTCACTGCTCCACCATTAAAAATGAAGGCATATCCAGACTATGACTTGAAGTCATCAAGATCTGTTTGGAAACTACCTTCAGTGTACCCAGTAGCGACTAGCTTCTCTTGTCCACCATAGACCAAGAAATATTCTTTAGTTCGTCTAATATACTTAAGAATATTCTTGACTGCTTTCCAGTGTTGTTCCCCATGATTTTGCTAGAATTTGCAAGTTATTATAAGTGCAAAGGCCACATTTGGCCTAGTGCAGGTCATGGCATACATGATTGATCCTATAGCTGAAGCATATGGAATCCTCTTCATGCGTTCAAGTTCTGTAACAGTAGAAGGACTATCCTTCTTAGATAACTTGATGCCTTGACCCATAGGAAGACCTCTTCTCTTGGAGTTTTCCATTGAGAATCGCCTTAGCACTTTGTCTATGTATATAGACTGTGATAGCCCTAACAATCTATTAGGTCTATCTTTATAGATCCTAATTCTAAGAATATAGCAGGCTTCACCTAAGTCCTTCATCATGAAGGTGCTGGACAACCATTCATTCACTGATTGCATAAGGGACTTATCGTTTCCCATTATTAATATGTCATCTACATATATGATAATGAAAACAATACTCCATTCCTTGCGTTTACTATAACCGCATGGATCCTCCTTGCTTTTGACAGAGTCAAACTATTTGATAGCTTTATCAAAGCAAATATTCCAACTCCTTGAGGCTTGCTAAGTCCATAAATGGACTTTTGTAGTTTGCATACTGCTTTGGGTTTTGACTTGGATGTAAAACCTTCAGGTTGTATTATATACACTTCCTCAATTAGATTTCCATTGAGGAAAGCGATATTAACATCTATCTGCCAAATCTCATAATCATAGTATGCAGCTACTGCAAGCAAAATCCGAATGGAATTAATCTTTGCAACTGGCGAAAAGGTTTTATCATAATCGACCCCAGACCTCTAATTGTAACCTTTTGCTACCAACCTAGCCTTGTAGGTTTGCACCTTGCCAAATACATCAATCTTCTTCTTGAAGACCCATTTGCATCCATATTTGCAAATCAACCAGATTCCAAACTTGATTGACATACATTGAATCCATTTCAGATTTCATGGCTTCTTACCATCTCTGTGAGTCAATGTCTGACATAGCCTCGATGTAGGTTGTAGGCTCATCATCAACATGAATATCTATCTCATTTTGACTTTCAATAATGAGATTAAGTCTTTCAGGCTAACGATGAGTCCTAGTGGACCTACGGAGTTGGTTATTCTGCGTTTATGTGGTTCTTGTATTCTGATCATGAGAAGGTTCTTATGTGTTTCCACCACTATGAGAGTTTTCAGGAATATCATCTACATGTGTTTACTGAATGGAATGATGTGCAGCCATTGTATTATCTTCCATTGGTTGTGTGTGAGAATCTTGCATTTCTGCATCAATCCTCACATCACTCCCACTAGCTGAAGGCTGTACTCTAAGTAACACACCTTCACCAAATACTCCCACTGAATTCTTGTCTAGGTCATTTGACAAGGATTCAACCTCTATGTTGCTTTGTGATTATTGAATTTCTTCAAGTTCTATCTTATTGTAACTTTGTTCCTTGTAGACATAGTTTTCCTCAAGGAAAGTTGCATTTCTGGAAACAATGATCTTGTATTCTCCAAGAAGATAGAAATAGCATCCTCTCGTTTCCTTAGGATATCCCACAAAGTAACATTTCTCACTTTTAAATTTCAACTTGTCAGTAAGCATCTTCTTTACATATACAGGGCAGCCCCAGGCTCACATATGTGTAAGAACATACTTCTTGCTATGACATATCTCATATGGTATTTTCTCTACTGACTTTGAAGGAACTCTATTCATAATATAGATTGAGTTTTGTAAAGCATAGCCCCAAAGATATGTTGGAAGAGCTGAAAAACTCATCATGGATCTGACCATATCCAATAAGGTTCGATTTCTCCTTTCAGCAACGTCATTCATTTGTGGTGTTCCATGAGGTATCCATTCTGATTGGACTCCATAAAGTTTCATGTAATCTAGAAATTCTCTACTCAAGTATTTACCTCATCGATCTGATCGAAGAGTCTTGATACTCTTTTCAAGTTATTTCTCTACTTCTAACTTATACTCCTTGAATTTCTCAAAGGTTTTGGACTTGTGCTTCATAAGATACACATATCCAAACCTTGTGAAATCGTCTGTAAAAGTTATGAAGTAAGGAAAACCTCCCTTAGCTTGAGTGGAAAATGACCCACATACATCTGTATGGACCAACTCAAGTGTCTTTTTGGCCCGCACACCTTTCCCAGAAAGTAGTTTGTTGGTCATCTTTCCTCTCAAGCAAGATTCACAGTCACCATAGGACTCCAAGTCAAATGGTTCCAGGTAGTCTAACTTTCTCAATATTGATATCCTTGATTCATTGATATGACCAAGTCTACAGTGCCATAAGTAGGTGGGATTTCTTGGATTACTTATTTTAGCTCGTTTGTTTTGCACATTGAGAATTTCACGATTACAATTGAGAATATATAAATCATCCACAAGCGGAACATTTTCACAAACAATACCATTAAAAGATATTATATAACTTCCATTAGCAATAGATGAGGAAAAACTCGCAATGTCTAACATTGGAATGTAAATAATATCCCTCGTAATCGAGGGAACAAAATAACAATTATTAAGTTCTAATGTAAAACCCGAAGGTAAATCTAATCTATAAGTTTCCACACTCTAAGCATCAACTTGTGCTACATTTCCAATGCGTACGTCCACCTCCCATGGTCTAACCTTTATGTTGTCCATTAGCCACTGCACATTATTACAAATGTGTGAGCCACAGGCTGTATCCAATACCCAGCAGTGAGAGTTACTTATATACATATTAATCTCAATGACAAACATACCTTGTCCAGAAGCACCTAGTGCATTGTCTCCTCATGACGCGGTGCAATCTTTCTTCCAATGCCCCTTCTGCTTGCAGTTGAGGCACACATCCCTGACCAACCTATACTTCTTCTGAACACCTCCTTTAGGTTTCAACACAATGGGTTTGGCACCAACCTTACCCTTATTCTTCTTGTTCTTACCTTTAGGTTTGAACCTAGTAAATGAGCCCACCATGAGCACAGTCTTCCCCTTTGAAGTAGATGATTCATAAGTCTTTAGCATATTGTGAAGTTCTGGAAGATTCACATTGGTTCCATCATGTTGAAGTTCACAATTCTCAAACGAACCAGGAAACGAATTCAAAATCAGGTTAACAGACATATTATGGGGCAGCTTCGTTCCAATCGAAGCCAACCATTTTATCAACCCAATCATCTTCAGAACATGACCAGACACCTGGCCCCCATCATTCAGCTTACATTTGAAGAGGTCTCTCAACAGCTCATACTCCATAGTCTGATATTGTGAATCATAAAGACTCCTCAAATGTTCTAGCATCTCATAGGGGCTCATGTTCTCATGCTGCCTCTGTAACTCTACAGTCATGGAGGACAACATGACACACTGTGCCGAAGTAGAATCATCTAAATGCTTCTGATAAGAAACCTTGTCAAACAAAGCATACTCAACAGACTTTTCATCGGGAATTTTTAGAAAGTCTATGTCTAACACATACTCGATTTTCTCGTCTTAGTACCAAATGCAAATTACACAACCAGTCCGGATAATTAGCTCTAGTCAACTTATTAGTCTCAACCAAACATTTCAATGACAGATTCGACATTTTAAATAATTTGAAGAAATAGTTAGACTGAAATTAAATATAATTTCTATGAACACATTCGTTAACTAATTAACATGGCCTTTAGTTTAATTAGCTACCATTATTTTAACATATTCTATGACTCTATGGAATAATACAGTCTCATATCAAATATGATCATATGGGCCAAGATCCAAGTTCTTACTGTCTCCGCGTTTGCTAGGGCTGATAACTTCAACAGTACAACCTGGTAGGTCTCCAAACCAATTACAAACAATTTGCATCTCTTGGTTTGACCGACTGTTCTAAACAATCGATCTGCGCCCTTAGATTATTCCGATGCTAGGGCATCAATACATAACTAAGTAAGTCAACCCCGTTACATGACTGCAATCATGCATCTAAGCAAGTTTGGCCTTGTAGAGTATTCACTCACAAATGTTTCTCACTCGCTACTGCACACACATGCATCTATGAAGAGTCTGAGTCCTCGTAGACTTAGAGCAAACACTATAGTGTAAATAATCTTATAGCCGAAAAGGATTTTGCACTCATTCAATTATAACAGACGACGCGTGGATTCCAAATCAGACATATATTAAATTGGAAAACATTTTAATCGGGGTTTTATCAAGATTCTTATTACGCGTGCTAGATCAAATAGAGCACATATTTGGCGTCGCCTACCCATACATGATTTAATGTGGTCCGACAAATACTGGGTGCCGCCTACCCAGACATGCAAAATGCGGTCTAACAAATATTGGGTGTCGCCTACCAAGACATATATTATGCAGACACTATACTAATTATTTAAATGACAATCAATTAAACAATTAGGGAACACAATTAATTCAAGCGCACATTATCAAATAACATGCTAAAATAACAATAATTGTGGGTTAATTAATTTGTTTCAACTTAGAAAATATTTAAATTCCAAATTTAAAACTCAATTTTCAATTTTCGGAATTTTCTGCTCATCCAAACAGTCCCTTAATAATTCAAAAATTAAAATTTAATTTTCAGGGATTTTTCTGCAATTTTCAGAACCTTAAAATAATTACAGATTCGCCCAGGGACCAAATCTGCTTTTCTGAAATTTACAAATTTATCCAGGGACTGAATCTGCTTTTCTGAAGTTTACAGGTTTTCCCCAAGGACCAAATCTGCTGATATAAAAACCATTTTTAAATTTCCAAAAAAAATCCAGGGACCAAATTGCAATTCCAGAAACTTCTAAAATTTTCAAATTTGTCCCAAGGGCTAAATTGCAATTTCAGAAACCCTAATTTAATTTCAATTAGGTCCTTCAACTATTTCAAATTTTCAAAATCAATTCCAACGCCAAATCAAATTTGAGATTCGAATTTCGGGGCGAAATTGATGGAATTGAACAACACCGGTCGACAACCGTCGTCGGACTAAACTCACCGATGGTCTCAATTCACGGTGTAGTGGTAGAACACGTCGAATTTCCAAAAACCCGTCGAAAACCGCCACTGCCCCGCCGCTAGAACAGTGACTGCTCCCACTATTCACGCTGCCGGAATAGTGTTCCGGTTACTGTTCAATGCTCCATTTTTTTTCTTTTTCGAAAATGAATTTAATAAATTGAAACAATTAATTTTCCTACGTAATCGTTATTATGATTATCATATAATCATTTAAACAAACCTGTGCTCTGATACCACTGTAGGGATTTGTTGGGTTCGTAAGCACATCGGAAGTTTAAAATTTTATTTAACCAACAATGATCCTGGCATGTCTTATATGATAATCATATAAAGTGTTCAAAATACGATAAGGAAAACTTAAATGTTTTCGAGCACTGGATTCACCACTAAGGTATCCACGCGATTAGTCTCCTCGAGTGCAAAGTCCAACTCCAGTGTATTTCATTTGTAAGAAAATTAGGAAATCTTGCTTCATGAACTGAGAAGTAATTTTCTGTAACCTCATAATTATGGGGTATGTGTTGTATATATAGGAGTCAGGGTAAAACCTAAGCAGATTCAAAATAGGAAAGCCTGGCCCATGTTAATGTTCAGTGGACCAGCCCACTTCACACGTCCTAATGGACGGCCATTGTCCCAATTTTGGGCCAGTAATTTCTGGCCCAATTGTTTTCCTATATTTGTCCGAGTACCCATCTAATATATCCAACATATTTAATTAAATCTGAAATTCAATTCAACTTAATTAAATAATTTCTATAAAATAGAAATAGTCCATAATTATTATAAATTAAATATCTCGATTCTCAATCGAATATTTAATACTTTCTCAATATACTCTTAGATCGAAAAAACAATTGCATATAGTGTGACCCTATAGGCCTTCACATATCGACATTAATCTAATTAAGGTCCATACGAAACTCCTAGACTGCGTCATATGACGAACTCAATATGTGAAGTACGTTTACATGAATCCAGCAAACTTAACCTTCATGCAGAACTATAAATTTCTTTCATTTGCGACACACTCGATTAAGCTTAGAATTTACCAAGTATCTATCCAAATGACTTAAATCACTTTATCTCACATTTATTAGTTGACAACTAGACCATATTCTAAATATGTCTCTTGCACTGGCCAGTGACTTTAGTCAACCTAATAACATTGAGAAGCTGAGTGCTCTCTCGAATTTCCAATCGAGGAATGAATCCTTTTCTTGGCTTAACTACCACCTTGATTTACATCCTGATGCACCCAACGCAAACCATATCTTATCCAGAAGGAGTTTAAGCTTAGAACTTGGTCAAAATACATCATTCTGCAAACAAGGTGCGTTTGACCTCAAATCAAAGGACCTTTATATTCCACACGCCGAAGACACTATAGACATGTATAACAAATAGTTTATCGGCAGGGTATATCAATACTTCTCCAAAGTATTCATGTGTCCATCACGAGTAACCATTACTCGCAGTTGTGAGAAATACTATATTCTCCAAGAATGTGATGTAGACCACATGTCGACTTATAGAATATCATCGATATTCCATTCTCGATGATCATTAGTCAATGTTATTTTGAGAGTTACGTTCTATCATTAACATCTCACTCTATTAATGACCACGTAAGCTCAAGGGATGCACATATATGAATAATTACAAATAATCAAACAATAATTTAATAATTGCAAATGCCATAAATATTAATCTCATTAATAATACGAATGTGTTCAAGTACGTTTTGTCCATAATATAGATTGTCTCTAGGACATAAATATTTTCAATAACTTCATAATATTTAACTCTTTTTCTAAATGGAATCTGTAGTAAAAGCGTACGAATGTTTCCTTGAGTCTTCTCGTTCTAACGGTGAGGTGTGTGATGACCTCTTCCATTTTTATTTTTATTTTATTTTATATCTAGCTTACTTGTTTAAGTCAGACTATTCCTGGAGATAGTAGTCCCGGTCCCTCAGCACTACTACCAGTAAATCGCGGGATGTGCCTGAATGACCAAGGTTTGAGAACAGAGCAATTGATATCACCTACAATGTCCTACCCCAGAAGAGTGCAAATTGCTTCCACCAGGGTTCGAACCCACGCTGCAGGCCTCCAGCTGGATTTTAAGTTCTCCACCTTTGCCATCCAGCTATGCCCGGGGACATCTCTTCCATTTTTTTTTATTGAAGGAACTTATGTCAAGGTGCATGTGTTAGAGTCAGATATATGGGAACTTTAGACTTACTACATAGTCTTGAAAATTGGACAAATTATGTAAACGAGCCAGAAAAATTATTAGTAATCCATTCATATATAAGACTTAGAAATTCAAAGGATCAGTTGATTGATGGTAGGCGTAATGGGTTGGAGTTTAAACTTATATTGACACCATGTTAAAAATGAGAGTTGAACCCCGAAGCTTTAAATATTACGAGCGAAAAAAATTGTGATTCCTTGCTTTATCTTTTCTTAGTTCAATATTTATGCAGTACTTGCTAATTGATTTTATTCTAGCGCAAAACGTAAGTCTTTGAAGTCAAAGACTTAATTTGGAACCAGACCTAATATGTTATGTGCTAATACCATGTATACTGAAATTATTTGCTTGAACAAAAAATACTAGCATGTTGCATACACTTCCTCTTTTTAATTTATTTTCCTGATAGAGTGAAATTAGGAAGATTAAATTGTTCAGCTGAGACCTTAGGAGAGATCGTTTAAGTTAATTTGGAGTTATTGTTGGAAATTTACTAAATGTGGAATTAAGTATATCCCATTAATTTATGACTCGAACAATTGGGCCCGCACGTCGGAAACGTCGTTTCCACACACGTGCATACGTAGTGCCAAGTATCACAAATTTCATTAGTGAAAGAGATATTGGTACGTATGTTATACGTTTGAAACATCGAATTATGGACGGTTATTGACTAAATGACAAAGTATTCCACGTTGGTAAAGGAAGGAAGAAGTGTACGAAGTGTAAGATGAAACGAGTTGGAAATCGCCGCGGAGCCGTGAAGGGCCACAGCGCCACAACCGTCGGAGCCGCGGCGCTTCGGAGGCAGAATGCTACGACGGAAAGTTGGAAAAATCTGATCTTTGGGCTGGTTTTGGAGCTTTGATTCTCCATTACTTGCCACATGAATTCAGACATTATTTGGCTGAATGTAACCCCTCATTCAAGTGTCATTACATGGCTATTGAAGGCCATTAGTTGGCTAGTTGAGGGGTCTTCTCCTTACACTATAAATTGAGGCCTTTGGCTCAATTGAAACACACTACACTCGACACTTAGAAAATTCTCCAGATTTTCTGATTTCATATTCTTCCTCTCTAGCAAAGTCACTATACTCAAAGTTCTTCAAGAGTAACACTTGATTTTCCTTTTCTCACTTGTTAAAGTTGTTGTTGTATCTTGGGAGACTATTGCTCAACACCGTAAAAGGAGATATACAGGGCAATCTTGTCTTAAAGAAAGAGTGTCATCACTCGACTCAGCGAATAACACAAACATTTTGATAAGGTCTTGTTTCCAGTTTATTGTAATAGTTAGTTTATCCTTTCTATTATTGTAATAGTTACTTACTTCTCGTTCCCTGCAACAATTGTATCCCAACAATTTTAAGACAAGATTTTGTTGTAAGTAACTAAGTTAGAAAGATGAATGGCATAAATCAAACTGCTTCTGATTCTGCTGCTACTGCTCAAGGCAATCCCTCTGCCTTCCCCACTGCTCAAGGCACTCCTAATGCCTTTCCGGTTGCTCAAGGCTCATCCAACGACTTTGCTGCCACTAAAGGGAATGTTATCGTTCCTCCACACGCTGGAATTCACCATGAACACCCTGAAAAGTTCATGGGGTCAAACTTCAAGAGATGGAAAGATGTTATTCTATCTGATTGTTATGGGAATGGAACGTTTCCTAATAGAAGATCCTCCACAAAATGGAGATGAAATGGACCCTTCGCCTTCTGAAACGGGTGAAAGGAGCCTAGGTATCCATGTCATTAACGACATAAAGATGGTTCTAGATGCATGGAGTCATATTGATTTCATGTGTAAGAATTACATATTGAACTGCTTGTCAGACCCACTCTACACGGTGTATTGCACCGTTGGCACTGCCAAAGAGTTATGGGATAAACTGCAAAAGAAGTACAACGCACAAGATGTAGGTACTAAAAAATTCATCGTTGGAAAATTTCTGAAATTTCAAATTGTGGATAGTAAAACAGTGATGTCCCAAGTCCAGAAATTCCAAATGATTTTACATTACTTGGATTTGGAAGGAATGAAGCCAAATGAACAGTTTTTGGTTGCATCACTTATTGAAAAGTTACCTCCTTAATGGAATGAGTTTATGAGTTACTTAAAACTCAAGACAAAGGAGATGACCTTTGAATAATTTATTATCAAACTCCAAATTCAGGAAAATAATAAGAAAGTCATGCCTAGGGGTAAACAACCCGCTGAGGCAAAGGCAAATCTGGCTGAGGCCAAAGGGAACCCAAGCAAGAAGCGCAAGTTCCAGAAAGACGGCAAGACTCAAGCAGCGGAGAAGTTCAAAGGAAACTGTCACCACTGTGCGAAACCTGGTCATATGATCAAGGACTGCCGCAAGCTCAAGACCGAGCAACAAGAGAAGGCCAAGGCTAAGGGAAAGACACAAGTTAACGTCGTCAAAGACCAGTTTCTGGACAACATGATTGAGGAGTTCTCAGTGGTGGTGCTAGAAGCAAACCTTGTTGAGAATTACATGCAGTGGTGGATGGACACAGGTGCTACAAGACACATCTGTTCTAATAGAGATGCCTTCTCTACTTATACACCGGTTACAAACAAGAAGTTGTTCATGGGAACACCGCTTCCTCTGACGTGCTGGGATAAGAAAGGTAGTCCTGAAGATGACTTTTGGTAAGGACCTCATTCTGAAGGAAGTGAGGCATGTTCCTGAGATTAGAAGAAATTTAATTTCAGATCCTTTATTGGTTAATGTTGGTTTTAGGCTAGTGTTTGAGTCCAATAAATTTGTAGTCACCTAAGAATGGAACGTTTGTGGGAAGAGGATTCGTCTGTGAAGGTCTCTTCAAACTTCAAAGTGAACATCATGTTTGTATTACGTACAAGCAATAATATTGAAGCCTCTTCTTCTTACTTGCTTGAGTCCTCTAATTTATGGCATCATAGATTAGGACATGTCAACTATAAGTCCATCCAAAGGTTGATAAAGTTGGAGTTGTTATCATCTATCGACGTAAACCCTCAACATAAGTGTGAGGTGTGCGTAGAGGCAAAACTCAGAAAGATTCCGTTTCGATCCGTCGAAAGGAATACCGCTCCTCTAGAATTTATTCACACAGATATATGGGACTTGAAGTTTGCACAAACTAGAGGGGGGAACAAGTACTTTGTGACATTCATTGATGATAGCACAAGGTATTATTACCTTTACTTGTTGAAAAGTAAGGATGAAGCCTTTGAAGCGTTCCGACGTTACAAAGCAGAAGTTGAGAACCAACTAAGCATGCAGATTAAATCTATTCGTAGCGATAGAGGGGGAGAATATGTAGCGCCTTTAGAGAAATATTGTGCGCAAGAAGGCATTGTTTATCAAATGATAACTCCATACTCACCTCAATCGAATGGTGTGGCGGAACGTAAAAATCGCACATTGAAGGAAATGATGAATGTCTTGCTCATCAATTCCGGTCTGCCCCAAAACATGTGGGGAGAAGCCGTCCTTACCGCTAATACGATACTTAACAGAGTCCCACATAAGGGTAAGGACAAAACTCCATATGAATCATGAAAGGGAAAGAAACCCACCTATAAATATTTAAAGGTGTGGGGTTGTCTGGCAAATGTTGAAGTACCCAAGCCAAAGTAGGTCAAGATTGGGCCTAAGACTGTAGATTGCATATTCATCAGATATGCAAATACCAGTATTGATTATCGCTTGTTAGTGCATAAGTCAGATATCCCAGATATCCACGGGGGTACGATCATGGAATCAAGGAATGCACAATTCTTTGAAGGTATTTTTCCTAGAAAGGAAAAAGACATAACCTCTTGCAAACGAAGTTATGAACAAAGCTCTTAGGAACCGGGAGTCATTGACGGCCCGGATCTAGATGGTTCAGATCTAGTAGATCTCGAAGTGGCTGAATATTCAGAATCTAGTGTTCCAGATTTTCAAAACTTGGAGACTCTAGAGATGGAACTAAGGCGAAGTAAAAGGGTCAGGAAGGATAAATCCTTCGGTCCTGACTTTGTAGCTTATATGGTTGATGATGAACCAAGAACAATTGCTGTAACATTGTCAACTCCAGAGGCACCAATCTGGAAAGAAGCTATTGAGAGTAAAATAGGCTTCATTCTGCATAACCATACTTGGGAGTTGGTTGATCTTCCTCTGAGAAATAAATCGTTGGGTTGTAAATGGATACTCAAATGGAAGTATAAAGCAGATGGGTCTATTGATAAGTACAAGGACAGTTTGGTAGACAAGGGCTATTGGTAGAAAGAAGGCCTTGACTACTTTACACGTACTCCCCGGTATCTCAGATGACGTCCATACGGGTATTTATTGCAATCGCAGCGTTGTGTGACCTTGAGATACATCAAATGGATGTAAAGACAGCCTTTCTAAATGGTGATTTGAAAGAAGAAATTTATATGGAACAATTTGAGGGGTATGTAGTTCCAGGGTAAGAGAAGAAAGTATGTCGGCTTGTCAAGTCTCTGTACGAGATGAAACAAGCCCCGAAGCAATGGCACAAAAATTTTGATAGTACTCTATTATCGAAGGGTTTCGCTATTAATGAGTGTGACAAATGTGTCTACATGAAAGGTAACTCTGACTCGTTGGTTATGATATGCCTGTATGTAAACGACATGTTGATCACATGTAGCAGTCCTAGCATAATTCTAGAGACTAAGAACATGTTGAAACAATGCTTCGACGTGAAGGATATGGGTATCGCAGATGTTATCTTAGGGATAAAAATCTCTAAGACGTATGACGGACTGGTCTTATCTCAGTCTCACTACATCGAGGATGTTTTGAGAAAGTTCGAGATATATGACAGTTTGCCTATAAAGTCACCAATGGATAGAAATCAAAAACTTGATAAAAATCGTGGTACACCCATATGTCAGGAGCAATATGCACAGGTGATCGGTAGTTTGATGTACATAAAAAATAGCACCCGACCTGATATTACTTATGCAGTCAACAAGTTGGCTAGGTTTACCCATAATCCGAGTAATGGTCACTGGAAGGCGTTGAATCGGGTACTTCAATACCTGAAATACACGCTAACTTACGGGTTGCATTATTCGAGATATCCAGTTGTACTAGAGGGGTACAGTGATGCAAATTGGATATATGATATAGAGAACACCAAGTCCACCAGTGGGTATGTATTTACAATTGGTGGTGGGGTTGTGTCTTGGAAATCCTCTAAGCAAACTTGCATCGCCCGATCTACGATGGAATCAAAGTTTATCGCTTTAGACAAAACAGGAGAAGAAGTTGAGTGGCTTCATGACTTCTTAGAGGATGTTCCTTATTGGAACAAACCCATACCTTCTGTAATAATCCACTGCGACAGCCAGTCGGCTCTAGGAAGGGCACAAAATTCTATGTACAACGGCAAGTCTCATCATATCCGACGGAGACATAAGACCGTTAGGCAGCTGATCACCACGGGTATAATATCCATTGATTACATAAAATCAAAGGATAACATAGCTGACCCACTTACAAAGGGCTTACCCAAGGATCAAATGTTCTGTCTGTCTAGGGGAATAGGCTTAAAACCCAAAGTAGAAGGACCAACACGGTGGTAACCCAACCTTACTGACTGGAAATCCCATGAATTAGGTTCA
The DNA here is from genome assembly GCA_029783415.1 of Anisodus acutangulus. Taxonomy (NCBI): domain Eukaryota; kingdom Viridiplantae; phylum Streptophyta; class Magnoliopsida; order Solanales; family Solanaceae; genus Anisodus; species Anisodus acutangulus. The sequence goes on from CM056502.1 coordinate 39,248,213, forward strand.
ATGGGAAAACTAAGCTATAAAGTTTCAGTTGATCGCTTCGGTGGAAGCATGAGCACTTCAGATAGTGATTTCTGTAGAGAAACACAAAATCCAATGTCGTTCCCGCGATAGACTATAAGTGCTATCTGTAGTGTGGGTGAAGATTAGGTTTCCAAAATCTTTAATGATCATGACCGGTTGAGGTTAGGTTTGGGGAAATTTTTAATGGTTCCTAACACTTGTAAAGTGGGGTATAGCAGGATACCTTGTAGGAGACTACCTATTTAAGTGCGAGGACAGGCCGCCTTAAATGAACGCACTTAAGAATCCAAGAAGTGTCCACGGCCACAACGGATAAAACATTACGAAGAATGAGTAGAGAAAGTTGTTGTGTTGGTACCGTTGACTTGGCTTACACTAAACATTGACGGTTCAAGACATCACATGCACTGCGCAGTAAGTAAGTCCGATGGTATTCAACTATGGAAGGTTCAAAGTGTATGCTACCTATCCAGATACAACATCGGTCCGCTAAAAGATTGCTGGAAAAGGCACCAAGTGTGTGCGCCAAAATCTCTTTCAAGAGGGGATTGTTGGAAATTTACTAAATGTGGAATTAAGTATATCCCATTAATTTATTACTCGAACAATTGGGACCGTATGTCAGAAACGTCGTTTCCAAACATAGTGCCAAGTATCGCAAATATCATTAGTGAAAGAGATATTGGTACGTATGTAATACGTTTGAGACATAGAATTATGGACGGTTATTGGCTAAATGACAAAGTATTTCACGTTGGTAAAGGAAGGAAGAAGTGTACGAAGTGTAAGATGAAACGAGTCGAAAATCACAGCGGAGCCGTGAAGGGCTGCGGCGCCACAACCGTCGGAGCCGCGGCGCCTCCCAGGTAGCTCCGCGGCGCTAAATGGTTGGGCAGTCACTGGAGCCATCATTCAAGTGCCATTACATGGCTATTGAATGCCATTAGTTGGCTAGTTGAGGGGTCTTCTCCTTACACTATAAATTGAGGCATTTGGCTCAATTGAAACACACTACACTCAACACTTAGAAAATTCTCCAGATTTTCTGATTTCATATTCTTCCTCTCTAGCAAAGTCACTATACTCAAAGTTCTTCAAGAGTAACACTTGAGTTTCCTTTGCTCACTTGTTAAAGTTGTTGTTGTATCTTGGGAGACTATTGCTCAACACCGTAAAAGGAGATATACGGGGAAATCTTGTCTTAAAGAAAGAGTGTCATCACTCGACTCTGCGAATCACACAAGTAGTTTGATAAGGTCTTGTTTCCAGTTTATTGTAATAGTTAGTTTATCCTGTAATAGTTACTTACTTTCCGTTTTCTGCAACAATTGTATTCCAACAGTTATCAGCAACATGACACGAGACACACAAGACATGTTGCTCCAGCAGCTTGCTTCTATATTCGGGTGCCTATATTACAAGTATCTGATCTCCTGGAATGCAGGTATCCAGGTGCTTTCCAGGAAAAGCATATCAACTTTTTATTTGATGTGCATATGTGTATTATGTTTGATTTTACGCACATTTTATAGTTTGGTGAAGTTTTTCCTGAATTGAAAGAAAAATTCATGTATTATATAGTCCAAGCAAATTATTTTGTGTCATTCTTTTATGAATTAGAGAATGTATATTATGCAATTTTCATGATTTCTATTTACAGTAAACATTGAACTCATTTGAGGGGAAATTGTTTCTGTTGCTCTAATTTGCTGCAAGTGCATTACCTTTAATTGGACACTGTATTAGAAATAGTATTAGAGATCATACCACTTGATGCATTAAGTATTTTTATGGCTATACGTGATTCCTTAGTACTCCTATCTATTTCCTCGGTTAAGCTATGGTACCACAGGAACTTAATTTTCAATGTCAGAATTTTTCTTTAATCATTGTGTTTAAAAATTTTATCTCTTCTATTTCGATTATATTTACAATTGTATAAATTTCTTAAATTGAAAGATGTCGTTGATGACCGCGCGAAGCGCGAGCAAATTACTAGTTAGTTATATATTTTTAAGTAACAAAATTATGATTGCTATAGATAGTTATTTACTTATAGATCATCTTAACCCAATGACACAAAAATATTGCATATTATTATATATATATATATATATATATATATATATATATTATAAATGAATTTAAGTTCTGTGTATCGTCAGTGTACTGTTTATTTACACTATCATGTAACATTGACCTGCTATAGCAGATTATCAACCTTTTTTCTAATTAATTTTTCTTTTTTGTTATAGATATTATCATATATTGTGAATGTCTATCTTTAGGAGAAATATTAGGGCTAATAATTTTGGGACCAAGTCAATTTTTCCTATAAATAGAGATGTTTCCCTCATTGTATTTATCCCTGAAGAGAAATACGAACCTTCTTCTCTTCTTTCTTTCTCAACAATATTCTTATTCTAAGTTTTATTATTATTTCATAACACGTTATCAGCACGAGGCCCTGCCTGAACACTTATCAAAGTCCTCATTCCAAGACAACAATACGGTAAATTGTACCAAAGTAGTAGTAGTATTTATGAAATCTATATCTTTTATACAGTAGCCATAGGAATGTATATGTTACTGCTCCACTTCGATATTAGCAAAGTAAGCATGGAGTGGATATTATACCATGGCTAAGGTCTAGGGGTGAGCACGGGTACAGGGTACCCAGATACCCGACCGGAATCGATACTATCGGGTAGGTTCCGGGTAGATATATTATAATAACGGGTAGGTTCCGGGTATTAAAATTAGGAACCGATCAATATCGGGTCCGGTTCCGTTCCATAATATAAACCGGTACTGACTGAATCGATAATTCCTGACCCTATGAACCTACCCCAATTTAAATTATTTAGTTTTGGGCTTTGAGCTTTTTAAATTTTTGGCCCACCGTTAAAAGGAATTCAATTGATTTCACTACTTTCGCCCCAAATTTCCAAAATCTTTATCACTTAATTTCAAAATCTCACTTCATCACGCACTCGCAGCCACACTTCACACTCACACTCACACTGCACTACGCCACTCAAGACTAAGATCTCTCGTGACCGGCCACGACTTCGCAGTTCACTTCGTGACTTCGCCATAGCTCGCAGCCACACTCACACTCACAGCTTCACTTCGCAGTCGCACTACTACGCAGCTCGCCATCGCCATCGCCACCACCGCTACGCTAAGCTTTGACAAAGGTTGTTGTGACAGCTCAATTCCTCTCGCTTTGCTAAAGGTAATGAATAACCCTTAAAGTTGTTGCATAGTGAAGAACATTAGATTTTTGCATTTCTTGCTGATTTCTTGCTGATTTCAGATTTAGTTGATTTCTCGGGTTGATTGTATTATAATGTTACTGCTTTTATTTCAGTATTATGATGTTAATGTTTTTTATTTTTATTGCTTTGTTGTTAGTATTTAAGGGTTGATTGCTAGAAAAGCTAGTATTTGGGTTGATATTTCCCTTTTATTGTTTGTTGTTAACTTGTTTGCCAGGCTCATGCACTACTACGCACCGCCATCGCCACGCTGGGCCGCCATTACATTAGCTCACGCCTCGCCATCGCCGCCTACTCTCTCACTCCGTAAGCTTGACAAAGGTTGTTGTATTGTGCTCGACCTCTCGGTTTTGTTAAAGGTAATGAATAACCCTTAAAGTTGTTGATAGTGAAGAACATTAGATTTTTGCATTTCTTGGGTTGATTGATTGGTTGATTATTATAATGTTAATGCTTTTTTATTTCTCAGACATGATGTTAATGCTTTTTTTATTTTTTATTGTTTGTTGTTAGTATTTGATTGATTTCTTAGAAAAGCTAGTATTTGTTGATATTTCCTTATTTTGATACTTTTTGGTAGATGACTGAGGCTAGCACAAGATCCACAACTCAGGCACCATCGAAAAAGAAGGCAACAAAATCTGAGGTTTGGGAGCATTTTGGTAAAGCAATAGATGAGAAAACTAATGTTGTTTCTATTTGTAACATTGCAATGAAGGCTTAGCTTATAGTGTTAGCAATGGTACCTCATCCATGTGGAAACATTTGAGAAGTTGCAAAAGTATCCTCACAATATTGACAAGAAGCAAAATTGCTTGGTGGTCATTTTAAAGGTAGTATAAATGGGGATAATGAGCATATGCTTAGCACTTGGAAATATGATAAAGAGTTTTGTAGGCACATGTTGGCTATTGGATGATTATTATTGATGAGCAACCATTTAGAACGGTTGAACGTGAAGGTTTTAGGTTTTGTGTCGGCATTACAACCTTTATTTAAGCATATTTCAAGATTCACAATTGCTAGAGATTGCATGAAACTTATGTTTGTGAAAACTCATGCTTAAAAGATAAGTTGTCATCTCTTAAATCTAGGATTGCTCTCACCACTGACATTTGGACTTCCATTCAAAATTTGAGTTACTTATGTCTTACCGCCACTTTATTGATGAAAATTGAATTTGCATGTTTATTGCTAAACTTTGTTGTTATGCCTAGCCATAAAGGTAGGGATATTGGTAAGATGGTAGAAAATGTATAATTGAGTGGGGAATTAGAGATCGATATCAACAATTACCACAGCTGATAATGCGAGCTCTAATGATGTGGCAATTGCTCATTTGAAGGACAAGTTAAGAAATACCCTTGTTTTGGGGGTGAGTTTTTTCATATGAGATGGCAAATCATATATTGAATTTGATTGTGAAAGATGGGTTGAGGAGGTTCAGAATCAATTAGTCGAATTCGAGCTGCAAGTATGTTAGGAGTTCCCAAGTAGAGCACAACAATTCCAAAGTTGTATAACTCAAGGCAGGCATAACTTATAAGGGCTCTCGCTTGTCTTGGATATTAGTACGAGGTGGAATTCTACATATCTTATGTTAGAAAGTGCTAGTAAGTTCAAACAAGCATTTGTAAGACTTGAAGATGATGATATGGCTTTGTGATCTGAGCTTGATCATGGTGTCCCTAAAGATGAGGATTGGGAAAATGCATCCTTGTTGTCTTTATTTTTGAGAAATTTCTACGAGGCTACTATTAGGATGTCGAAGTCTCTATGTGACAACTAACCATTATTTTCATGAAGTTATTAGCATGTTTTCAACATTAACCGAATGTGAAAGCCAAAATAATAATGAAAACCTTAAGGCAATGGCTACAAAAATGAGAGCCAATTTGACAAGTATTATGGGAGTATTGAGAAAACAAACATGATGGTGTTGATAGCCGTAGTACTAGATCCCCGATATAAGCTGGAGATTTAATCGAGTTGTAGAAGGATTGGTTGATGATGCTAAAATAGAATTGATCGTTAGTAAGGTAATGAATGTATTGGAACGTTTTTGCATTCTATGACAAAAATCATTCTTCTATGCTTGATTCTAATGTATTGATGAGTCTCAAGGCTCTATTGACAATGTTGGTGGAGAAAATTTTGGTTTTGTTGATCCAAATTACTTGTCAAAGATTGGTACCAGTGATGACCAAGATGAACTTAGTGGGGATTTAAGATCCGAATTGGAAAGGTACCTTTAGTAGTCCTCGTGAGCCCAAAATGAAACATTTGATTTATTGATGTGGTGGAATGCTGCTAAGTCGACTTATTAAGGTTCTCGCTTGATGGCTAGAGACATCTTAGCCATCCCTCAGATCCACTAGAGCTCCTGACCGCTTTTAGCACATCCGGGTCGAAAGTGCTTGATCAATTTCAATTTAACTCCTAAATTTGTGAAGCTTTGATTTGTTGCCAAGATTGGTTGCGCCATCTTCAAAATCAATTAGTGCTGAGCAATATATGGAAGATGCAGAAAATATGAGGAAGGTAAGTCACTACTCACTCAGGTCTTTCTTTATTTTTGTTTTATGGATTTGGGTTATTTAGAATTTTTATTTTTGTGTATTATCTTTTGTCTCGAATCTCACAATAGTTTTATTTATTTTTGTAGAGCTTACTTGTGTCAATGAAGACATAATGGTGGATTAGTATGCAGTGGACGGTGACATTTAAACTCTTCTCAAAATGTAGATGTTAGTGTAAAGAAGAAGAAGAATGCAAAGAGTTAAAGAAAGAATGCAAGCCTCAAAATGCAGATGTCAATGCAAAGGTAATTTTGCAATGTTTTTCCATTTAGTCAATAGAATTGTGATTGTGTTGTAGCCATTTAAAAGGTCGGGTCATGGTATATCTCAAGTAATGAAGTGTACAATTTTTTGCTTTTTCTATCGCCGCTTGCTCCATATTATGCAATATTTCACACATATTTTGTCATCACGCTTCATTCCATATTATGCAATCCCTATGCAAAGAGTATACTATTTATGACAAATGTTTTACAGTATCGGAACCTACCCGAACCGCAGGGTCCGGTAGGTTCCGTAATGATTGCGCGGGTAGGTTCCTGTAATGTATTTAGAACCGATCAAGCATCGGGTAGGGTCCGGGTAGTTTAAAAAAGTTAGGGTACCCGGACCCGCTCACCCCTACTAAGGTCAGTATTTTCTTATATCTTCATAGTTGATATTTTTATCTGTTGCTAGTACGGTATTGATATTCATTGAATTTGAGGAACCTAATGGTTTACTTGGCAGTTTATGTCCCAAATTTATTTCAGAAAATTTATTATGTGAAACAGAGATGATAACACTATTATATTTCTTAATGACTAAGAATAAGAGTTTTCAAATAATCTATGATTACCAGAAGTAAGAATATTTCCCCGAGTCTTATTATGGCTAAACTCATGAACCTATAATCACCAGAAGTGATAATATTTTCATAGGCTTGTTGTGACTACAATTAAAATCGTGTTAAAGAAAAAAAATTTACATTCTCGATTTGCTTCTGAAGTAGCAATATTTTAAAAGAGGTTGTAAGCTTTCATAATTTATATGTTTAATACACGTTCAGATGATTATGTTCTATTCTTGAAGAATGAGAACTTTTGATAAATATACAAATACTGATTCATTCCTTGAATTGAATGTGATGATATTTAATAAAAATTATAAAATATGAGCATGCTCTTAGTTGTAAATATACAACTCACCTCCATAAGAGGTAGAATAATTGAGATGAAATATTCTAAATATTTTATGTTTTTTACTTCTGAATTAGTAAGACTCTGAAATTTACTCTTGAAGTAGTATAACTCTTAAATTTACTTCCGAAGTAGTAAAACTTTGAATTTACTCCCGAAATGGTAAATCTTTGAACTTCACTTCCGAAGTAGTAGAACTTTAATATTTACTCATGAATTAGTAAGACCTTGAAATTTACTTTTGAAGTAGTAGAATTTTAAATTTTATCCCTGAAGTAGTAGAATTTTAGATTTTACTCCAGAAGTAGTAAGATTGCAGATTATTCAGAAGATTACACATAATTTAACTCTATTGTGTTACTCCTAATGTAGTATGACTCTTACATTTACTCATGAAGTAGTAAAACATTAAATATTACCCCCGAAGAGGTAAATTTTAAAATTTACTCCTATAATATTTTCTTGTGCTTGAAAAATAAATTGTTCCACATTGAGTAGTGTCGTCCACATACTCTCTTTTATTGGAAAAAGAACACATCAAAGAAAATAGTAATGATTTATTTCAAAAATATGATATGATTCTTGTGGTGTGATAACGTACTGCTAGTGGACTAAAATTATCGTCAGATAATGAATATAAAAATTGATTACAACAACACTACCAATTTTTATTAAATTAATACTATCATATTAACTCCGGGATATGTATGAAAAGTATTGTGTGCATACAAAACTTTTAAAATTTGAAAGGTAAGTTATTGTATCCTAATAAGACTTATTAATTTAGAGTTTCTTACCATTTATTGTTATCTATTTTGACCAATATGGTTACCGTACTATTTGACGTAGCTCTTGGAAACTTATCAGTTTAAGCATATGTTGTGTAACTGTATGTCTCTTTGTTAAATTGTTTAGCAGATTATAATCATTAATTCGTTATATTACTCCACTTAGTTTTCACTTTATATTTTATATCATTACTAATATTAAATGTGTATTAATTTTACTTTGTATATGCAATTCTATTTTAAAATATGGATAACTCTCGTAGCAAGTTTGGATTAAAATTCAATTATGAGTTTATTATTCTTAAGTGTCCATTAGTTTACTGTTTTCTTTCATGACATCAGAAATATCTAATCAAAATTTCTTTCATGACATCAGAAATATCTAATCAAAATTTCTTTCATGACACCAGCAATGTCGAAGTAATAATTGATAGTACAAAACCAATTAAGGGCCCCAGAAGAGCTAACTATTTATCTAGAAGATCATTGCACTAATAGTATTCGAATAATAAGTGATTATGGAGAATAAATTAAAGACTCCTGAAGAGCTTAAATACTATTATGGAGTAATGCGATTTAGATTGTTGGGTTGATTGAAACACAAGTTGTAGTAAACCCGAAGTTTACTAAAGTAAATGACTATCATATTGAAGCTATACATGATGGGAGGATTAAATATCTTCAAAATCATAGTGGGTATGAAATATGTATGTGAAATGTTACCCTCTCTGCTCTCCAAATTATAGCACACAAATATACACATGATGAAATCACAAATGTCAAAATAAATCAGAAGTTTATTGATATATAAAAAAAATTCATGTCATAGTAAATCAGAAATTTACTAAAACAAATAGCACATGGTGTGATAAACTTGAAGTTTAATAGTATTAAAAAAATTATTAGTCGGCACGAGCGATTTGGCCATCCCGATTCAAATATGATGTGCAGATTGAGTATTTGACATTAATTGAAGAACTAGAAGATTATTCACGAATTTATTTTTGTTGCTTGTTCTCATGATAAGTTGATTATACTGGCTAATATTGGGATTGAATTCCCTAAATTCTAAAAAAATATAAAAGGTGAATATGGGCTCGTTCACCTGTTATGTGATGCCTTAAATAGATGCATTGATAAGACAGTCACATGTGCGTTTATTGTCAACCCGCAGTTTGACATATGCAAAGTTATTTGCTCAAAATAATTGAGTTGAGAGCACAATTTTTAAATTATGTAATCAAGATAATTCATCTCGTTAAATGCTAGTTTATATTCAAGTTGGTTTAGCGTTGAATGCCTCCGATAAATAGCTAAATCATTGCGAATGAGAACAAAGCTTCAGGTGTTGATCTGAAATATGATATATTACATACAACATCACTTGTATGCTTCAGATCAATAAATTATGATAAATTCTCCCCTCATAATTGATTCAAGGTCAAGAACTAAATATTTTTATCTAATAATTTTTGTTGTGCGATATATGATTAATGAATCTACCACGATGCACACAGATAGATTCCCCAAGAAGGTGAAAATGTATGTTAGTTTTTCTAACATAAGGGGGGAGAATAAACAACTAAGAAATGTATTGTGAATTATCATCAGTATGATCCTCGTTCAAACGATAATTCAAGTCAAATGTTAGAAGCATTTGCTGACCCAATTATTTCATATTCCAGCTGCGAGCTGCTCCTAAATGTTCCTGAAGGACAGGGTTTACAACATGCGTGAAGCATGGTAGACAAATCGATTTCAAATGTAATAATCCTTGAAAAATGAGAGGAGCAAATGATCAAAATGATCATAATAAGGAGGCAATGTGCTCTTGAAGAGCCTACGACATGGCACTTCATAAAACCTCATACGAGGTTCAGGTACCTGAAAAATAATTAAGTGATAAGATCTCAGTAAGTTATGTCTGATTGCAAACTGATACAAAATGATATCTTATCGACGATATCTTTGATACAATATAGTGCGCAATATTGTATAATATTATAAGGATCTGAACTTTACGTCTCTTAAAACATGTTGATGTAGAAATAATTACCAAGTAGAATGCATCTTGGTAAGGGTAAATTTACTGGACCTGCAGTCCTGACATCAGAAGATTTCATGTAAATTAAACACTAAATGAAAGTTGTCTCATCTTATATGGCTTGCGTGACAAAATTTATATGAATTTTTTTTGAAGGATTCAAAATGCCTGAAGCATATACAAGTTATTGAAAAACTTATTTGTAATTCTTAAACAGATTAAATGAACTAAGGATGATGTACTGAAATCACCTTAATAAATATTTATTGATGAGGGTACACAGATGACTTTGTTTACCCTTATCCTTTATGATATTCAAAATCTTTCATAATGTTGTGCAAGTTGGTGACTTGAATATTATTGAAGCTTTTGAAGAATTTTCGAAAAGCAGTAGATTACCTACTAAAAGAAGTTGAAATGAGAAAATTAGATTGGGCCTAAGGTACCATATATTTGTTCAATTGATGCACTTATTTATCTTGCTATAACTATGAGCATGATATAATTTCTTCCTTACATGGAGATACTGAAATAAGATCAATTGCATATTGTCGATTTGATGAGACAATATTTCCAAAATTAAGGGGAGAAAATAATGAAATAAAAATATTTTTTTTGTGGAATAGTCCATCGTTGTCTCATCTTGATCCATGTGCTTCTATTTGTGAGCAAGAGGTCAAAAGATTATTCACTTGCGAAAAATAACAAATCAAATGTCAGACGCATTCAAATCACATATCCCTGTAGAAAATATTTCAATTCAGATTGATGTTCCTGTAGGATCATCTACTAGTGTCATATCAAACGAGTCTAAAGCACGAAGCGTGATAGACCATTGGGTTCAAAGAATCGGAGTCCTAAAAAAAATAGGAAGTTTGCCTTTTTATTTTTCCTCTCTTTCCTCTTCAATTTTTTCCTTCTTCCTCGGTCTATGTATTATAACTCATCCGAATTTCAGCTTCACTTTTAATCATTCTGTTATAATCCCATTGAAGGTGCAGTGACGCCGAGAACTTCCTCTTGTATACCATTGCCTTTTTCATTTGTCTGATGAATTAATCTCCAATAATTCAAATGGTGAATAGTAACATGATGGTCCAATTTCATAAACAAAGTGATAATTAATTGGTTGTATATCTCCTAGATCAGTATAATTTTCCTTTTTCATCTCTTCTACCAATATCTTCTTTCACAAAATTAATCTATTCACTCGAATTTTCGTCGCTTTTTGTTGGTGGAATTAAACGGTGATCGTTTTCGGTCAAGCATGTTTCCAAGGTGTTTGTGAAATTGTTCATGGTAATTGCATTCATATTAGTGATCATATTGTTATCAGTTATCTGATCTTTGAGATTAAAATCTGAAAAATAAATTGCTTCTTCTCTGAATTCTTCTTGTTGTGTCCCTAATCATAACTTGCCATATAGTCTAACAAGAATCATAAGAAAAAGCAGTAGCAAATAAAAAACTATTTGAGGTTTTGAGGAATTAATCTCTGATTTGGACAATGATTTTGATAAGAAAAATTGTTGGATATTAAGCATGTAGGAGAATAGTAAATAACTATTACAAGTGCTTCGAAAGGGTAATAACAAAGATTACAACAAGAAGTTGTCAATCTTTTAATCTTTGAACTAGAGCTTCAAATCTGGATCTTGCATTAAGAAATATAAGAACATGAACTGCTACACTTGTGGCTTGTCGAACCGCTGAGAATCTGAACGGTTAAAGTCTTTTGAGATTCAATTTCACACTTGAAACACTTAGCAACCAATTAGATAATCACAACGCCACCGACTGAGTTGAGAGATGGTTCTCTGTCTTTAAGACAAAATTGTCCCGTATATATATGCTTTTACGGAAATGTGGGCAATAGTCTTTCAAGATAAAACAGTAAAACAGCAAATCATCAAATGTGCAAAGCCTACACAAATGATCCCAGCGAAGAACACGAATATAGAAGATTGCTAAGAGAAGAATTGCTATCAGGAAGATCTGATCTCTTTGTGGTGTTGTTAACTTTTGTATCTTATGTTTATATTTAGAATGGAGCCAAATGCCTCAATTTATAGGTGTGCAAGATGGTCTTTCAAATGCCCCATAGTGGCATTCAATTGTCATGTAATTGATGACCTTTAATCCCCAAGTAATGCAGCAACATAATGGTCCAAGTAATGGTCATTATTGGGTGGATTCAATGTCATTGAAACCACCTCAACAGCAAAATTTTTGGGATTCTGTCGAGCAAACACTGCCTGGGAAGCGTCGCGGCGCTGTAACATTAGTACTGCGGCTCCAGAATGTCAAACAGGCAATTAGCGCCCGCGGCGCAGCTTGGGGGGCACCGCGGCCCAGTCCGGGCGGCGCCGCGACCCTTTCCGACCCATATCATCTTACATTTCGCACAATTCTTCCTTCGTTTACCGATGTGGAACACTTGTTATTTATCCAATAACCGTCCATCATTCTATGTCTCAAACATTTCACTTACGTACCAATATCTCTTTCATTAACGAAATTTACGATATTTGGCACTAAGATTGCCCGTGTGTGAAAACGACGTTTCCGACGTGCGGGGCCCCAATTGTTCGAGTCATAAATAATGGGATAAACTTAATTCTATATTAGTAAATTTTCAACAAAAATATCAGAATTAGCGAATGAAATATATTTATACGAGTACAACTAGGAATTAATTTTTGGTTATAGGCTTAGTACAAATAGGATTCAACTTGCCTTTATTGTGTTTTTTTTCTTGTAAATTAAAATTATATTTAAAAATGTAATATTAATTACTTAAGAAAGTTATCATATTTACTTTTACAATTACCTAATGTTGTAAGAAATCTTATACACGGTAAATTGCTATCCAGGCCTCTGCCTGTAGAATGATTCTCCTATGATTTGATTTGGCATTTTAGAATTTTTTGAAGTTTGTGATATAGTTCAAGAGTTGGTGAAGTTTAGTCTTTGGCATTTAGATATAGTGCCATGCAAAATTTAAAAGGTACTGATCGCCATTAACATAGTTGCCACACTATAGTTGATTAGCATTATAATTAACATACAGTTTCACTAAATGAATATCAAATACAAACTTGAATTACATCTGCTTAATTAACATTTTTTCTCTTCCTATCTCTTTAATAACTAAGCTCTACTACTTGCAGAGACTTGTTTTAGTTTTATCTATATGATATGAAAGAAAATATTTTAAATTTTTTTAAAATTAAATCATTTTCGGTCAATCAAACATTTTTGTTTCATTTTTCATTAATAGGAGACAAAACTTTAGCGGAGGGAGAGTATAAATATCGTATACGGAGCACATATTAAAAATTATAAAAATATCAAATTTGTACCTATACTTTCAAAAGTTTAATTTTTCGCTATAAAAACTTATAAATTGAATCTATAAAAGTTAAATCCTGAATCGACATCAGAGAATAATGACTTTCTTTGCTTATATTTTCCTATAATAATTCTGAAAGAAATAATCCCCTCCATTATTTTCATTGATTGAATAGATATATATACAAGTTACAAACCTTCTCCTACCATAATTCTAACTCTACAATATGGTAAGTGTATATCCTAATTATGGTAAGTGTATAACATAATCTAGGTAACAAATATACTACAATATACAAACAATATACTTTCCTTAATACTAAATATTTGCCAACTGTTTTGGCTACCAAATTAACCGGACGTCTTTGTTTAACACACTCGTCATAAGCGGAAGTGCGGTCTTCTAATCACTGAGACTATCCCTAAAATCTTCAAAGAGAACCGCCGGTAGACCCTTTGTAAAATGTCGAATTTGATAACGAGGCGGGACATGGCATACGAACTTGACCCTTTAGCCTTTTCACGGACAAAGTGAATGTCCATTTCGATATGCTTGCTGTGGTGTTGAACCAGGTTACCCGAAAGGTAGATGGCACTAATGTTATCGCAAATATACCAAGGTTGCTTCGAATGGGACAATGAAGCTCCAAAAGCAAATTACGTAGCCAACATGATTCTGAGACCACATTCGCTACCCCGATATTACGCCGCCGCACTTGAGCGTGATAGAGTTGCTTTGACGCCCACCATGAGACCAAGTTGTTGCCGTTTAGAACATACACAGCCGGTTGACCGTTCAGGGACAACCACCCTAATCAAAGCATCTGTGTAGAGACAAGTGTGGATGTAGAGGAAGGGTACAAGTGCAACCCATAGTCTAGTATCCCCTGAATATACCGAATGATGCTTGATTGCATTCATGTGCTCAACTCGGGATCATGCATGAATAAACACACTCGCCGAACCGCATATGTAATATCCTGGCGGTAAAGGTAAGATCGGAGGGCCTTGCAAGATCCGCGATAGCGGTCGAGTCCTCGTGATGGTGCACTCATGCGGCGCTTTAGCTTGGTTTGCATCAATCGGGCGTGGAAGTGGACTTACAGATGACATCCCAGCCTCTCGATGATCTCACCGATACTCGCGAGACAAACAAACCACCGAATATCGTTTGACGATGTTAATCCTCAAAATAAAATAACTCAACGGCCCTAAGTCCTTCATATAAATTCGTAACTGAGCATGGCCATGATAGACTGGACGAAAGCACTCGGAGGAGGCAAAATGATATCATCCACATATACGAATATAGGCCAATGACTGAACCACGCAGTAGATGAACAAAGAAATTGTCTCGACTACTGTGTGTGAACCCAATAGTCTAAACAAAATCAGCAAATCGTAGATACCAGGCACGTGGCGGCTAGCTATAATGACTTCTTCAACAAACAAAGGGACATGATGAGGGCGGTTGGGATCCTCAAGCCCAACGGGTGATGCATAAACTGTTTGAGGTCACCATGTAGAAAAGCATTCTTGACATCCAACCGATGGATTGGCCAAGTCTTTGAAAGAGCCAAGCTAAGCACAGTGCCATGAATGGTAGCCGGTGCTTGACCAGGACTAAACGTCTCACCACAATCAATTCCAACCGGCTGAGTCTTACCATCACCAACAAGTCGCGCCTTATGTCGAAAGCAAAGGACCCATCGAATTCCCTTCCTTGTGAGCAAAAATCCACATAGACCTGATAACATTAATACCATATGGACGGGCACCAACTCCACGTCTTATTATCAATAAGAGCATTATATTCATCGGTAGCAATTTTCCAATTAGTCATTTAATGCGACAGGATTGCGGGCAAGCGGGATTTAGGACATCCGAATGTAAATTAAAATGTCTTTTAGGTGTAAAATACCCGACTACGAGTGACCGGTCTATGACTTGAGGAAGAATTGAGGAATTTTGGGAATTTTCTGCTCGATGGATGGCCAAAGTAAAGGCCCCGGGCCTGCCCAAATCGGTACAGTTGGAGTTGTTTGGACCGATTCAATCAATGGGCCAACAATAATCGAACTGCTGCAGGCAATGGCTGGAGCAAGAGGGAGTGACGCTGTAGCCGCCAATGGCTGGGAATTCGGATGCACGGAGTTGTCAGAAAAATTCAATAATATACGGGGATATTTGGTCATCCAAAAAATTATACGACTTAGGTTCTGAGTATGAACTTTAAGTAAATGGGAATTGAGTTTCATCAAAAATGACATGGCGATTGATTATGATTTTCTTGGAGGATAAATCAAACACACTTAACCACGATGATTCACTGATAACCCAAAAACACACACGGGGTGTAGAACTCACTCAAGTTTGTTAATTGTGGTGGATGGGAATAACGGATAACACAAGCACCCAAAAATCGAAGTGAGAATAAGAAGGTTCTTATTATATAGGATTTTGAGGGGGGAAGAATATGTCGACCTTTAGAAGGAATTATGTTAAGAAGATATGTGGCCATTTGTAGAGTGATGCCAAAAATATGGAGGTATGAGGCATGTATTAGGAGAGTTCTGGACAATGTTATTTATGGAACGAATTTTCTAATTCGGCTTTCCCTATTTTGTGAAGATGTATGAGACATGAAAAACGAAAATTTATCCTATTAGTAGCACAAAATTCTAAACTCTCTATTGTCATACTCTTTCCCATTATCACCTTGAATATTTTTATTTCTCTTTTCGAATTGAGTACGTATGAATGCTATAAATTTGATGAAGACGGAAAACACTTGTGATTTATTCGTGAATTGGAAACGCCCACAAAAATCTAGAATAATCATCTAAAAAGAGAACATAATATCGATGACCCATTGAACTAAGAACAGTGAGATGTCCATAAGTCGCTATGAATAATGTCAAATGGCATAGACGTATGAGAATTGGAGTCTCACAATGGCAACTAACAATTTTTCCTAATGAACAAGATCGACAAATTGAGTACGACTGCACTTACAAGAAATAAAGCTATTTTTATCTAAAGTGATAAAATAGAAGATCCCTGATGACCTGCACGAGCATGCCACACGGAAGGAGAGATGGTAAAAGTTGCGGCAAGGCTGGACTCGATGGATCGAAACCGGGCATGATAGATACAGAATCCCCCTACTATCACACCTCATGAGATGACTCTCGCCTTGAAATCCTTCACAGAGAAACCGAAAGGATCAAACTCAACGTAAGCAAATTGTCATTTGTAGAATTTTTTGATAGACACTAAATTTTTAATCAATTTAGGAGCATGGGAAAGTATTTTTCAAGAGGAGTGGTGGATTAGGGGAGACAACGTTTCTGACCATACCCTAGAATTGGAAATAGAACTGCCATTACTAACAATTATCCCAGGGGTGCTCAAATTGGAATAAGATGAGAGTACTCATTCTAAGTCATGTAGTAGTGGCCCTGTGTCCATGTACCAATTTGGGTCTGGTGAGTCAACCCCAACGTGTGCATCGCGCCTCGATATCGCCCGAGCGGCTCGCATGATGGGCTTGCGGAGGATTCGGGCCTAAGAACTCTGGCCGTACGACCGCGTCAGAATCGCTACCACCGCCATTGTCGTTACCGCTGGAATGGCCGCCAGCCGCATTGGGCTCGAGTTGTTGCCGCCCATGCGCCACCGGAATTTCCTCTTTGCCGCCGGGTACCGCCCACGGCCCATCGCCCATTTGCCATCGCTGCCATGGGCCCCACCGCTCCCACGGGGTGGTGGGCCATCGTTTCATTGGATGAGACCCCACCGACGTTTTGTCACTACTGGAATCCAACATTACCACTGCTTGTTTGCCCCGCGTTTATTATTCTTGCGATTATTCTGCCGCCACCATTATTATGGTTTTGGCCCGACCATTAACAAAACCACGGATTAGGAGAGGACGTCATCAGCGACAATCGGACTTGCTCCCGCATTCGCTTTTTAGCCAAACCGGCTTCTTCCAACGTAAGCATGGAGCGGGCTTGATGGAAGTCGGAAGAGGGTTGCTTTGGCTAAGGAGAGTGCCAACACCATTATAGGCCTCCAAAGACCCAGAACCAATCAGAGAACGATTATTTGTTACTCGTGCGCTAACGTTACTTGAGTTGATCCGCCAATTCCTTTAGTTTCTTGCAATATGCGTAAGCGTTAGGAATACGATCCATTCAACGAGAGAATTCCTCGCTCGAGTGTGACGATGCACGGAATGTTGGTTGTCTTGGAATATGTCACGAATCTATTCCATCTGACCATAGCCAGTGGTATCGGGCTCCATAATCGTCAGTAGAAGGTCCACTGAAATAGTGGCGTATATCCACCGAACGGTAGCATCAAGTGTAATCCATACTGTGATCCTCCGGGCAGAAGGGGTCTAGCGGGAGGAATTATGTGATGAAGAACTTGATAAGAGATAGCGTGAATTTTTAAACAACTCCGCCACATTGTATATTGAACGCTTCATCTCAAGGACAATAGGGACACCGAGCTTGATATTGGAAACCGTGAGGGGGTAGTGAAAATTGTTCTTAGACATTTTTGAAAGAACAAAGAAGGAGGATAATTTGAAGAGAGGTTTTTGAGAGCGGAAGACGAGATATTTGGAGAGAAAACCCGAGGGAGGGGGTTCTCGGCCAAAGAGGAGGCAAAGTTTGAGAGAAGAAAACTTTTGTTTAGACCTAGTCTCTTGATACCATGAAAGAAATAATCCCCTCCATTATTTTCATTGATTGAATAGATATATATACAAGTTACAAACCTTCTCCTACCATAATTCTAACTCTACAATATGGTAAGTGTATATCCTAATTATGGTAAGTGTATAACCTAATCTAGGTAACAAATATACTACAATATACAAACAATATACTTTCCTTAATACTAAATATTTGCCAACTGTTTTGGCTACCAGCCAACTGGACGTGCTGTTTAACAAATTCATTTGAAATAGTTTCTAAATTTTAAAGAGGATTGGCCGATAGTAAAACAGTTTCTTCCGAAACTTTTTTTTATTATTTTTTATCCGATGTTTGATATCTGAATTATAATTCGATTAAATTTGGGTATCGCATTGCAGGGCGAATTTTAAAGGCAACGGTCCCAAAAAAAACTCTTTAATACCAAACACAACCTTAAAGATGGACCATAGTAACATTAAATGAGTTATTGGTGGCAACAACAATCGGCATGTTGGACAAGTGTGAAGAAAAGGGTGACACAACTGTGATAAATTAAACTAAATAACGTTCAGACTCACATTAATTCGTACACTGCTTCACACTGGTTAGGTTCAAAATAAAGTCAACTTAGATTTTACATTTTATTTACTTGAAACCAAAAAAAAATTATTAAAAATAATTATGGTTTATAACTTAGAGATTCTTTTAGCAAACTCTACCTATCAATTATTTAAAAGTAACGATACACGATTGTGGTAAGATGAATAGAATTCTTCGACCTTTAATTATGTTTCGAATTTGAGTTTTAAGTGTGGAAAAATCATGGTAAAAATTAGTTCACTTCATAATAAATCTTAAGCTACACAAATTTAAATTAATCGGGCACCAATACAAGATCGAATATGGGGTGCTATTCGAAAGTAAGTATGATTCTTAATTTAGAGATAAAATAATTTTTTACTTCCAATGTTTAACATCATATTAATTTTCAACAAATTATGTGATATGAATTTTTTTTAATCTATTACTTAAAAGGTAAATTATTTGATTTAATGTAAATACGGTGTATAGGACTTTACTGGTAACCCTTTGCTAGAGTTATGAATTGAGATATTGGCTTTCATTTTCTTCTTCTTTGAAAGTACTCCATTTTATTGTTGCTGAAAGTATGAGAGTTAATCGTATTAAGTCTTTTTTTTTTGTTAATGATTACTTCAAAATTGTTAATTTAGACATTAGTGGGTCACTTGAATGTTGTCTCCCTAATAGTTGATTGCTAATACATGTAGTGCGTGTGTCCCCTATTTTATTTTTGATCTTTTTATGGGACTCGACAACAAATAAGACAAATGAGACTATTTAAAACAGAAATTCTAATAAATTATTATAGGTCAGATATCTTGGATCTATAATACAAGTATTTCCCTCCGAAATATTTGCCGTTGTATCGACTGACAAAATCGAATGACAAATTGATTCCTTAATTAAGTGATTTGGGCCGGAAGCGGAACTCTAACTTCCGGCAATGAGTTCCCCAACTACTCCAGAAAGCGTTAGGATGGTGATTGAGTAAACTAAGTGGTAAGAAACATAAATACAACTAGAGTGCAATAAATGCGATAAAGATAGAACAAAGATATGAAAAAATCAGTTTTTTTATTGATTGTGTATGTTTCTGTACAAAATAATCCTATATTTATACTACAAGAAATAAAATGTGATCCTCCTATGATAGCCACTAAATCGCCCACTAAATCCACTAACCAACTATAAGGAGGTGGTGCCGATTTTTGCTCCTTGATTTTCTCTCGCACGACCGACGACACTCCCTTCTAGCTGTTGATGGTTTGTTTCCGTTTCTTGGGGTCTCGAAGGATCTTTGACTTGGTCTTCAAGGCATCCAAATATGTGTGGGTCCCAGTCGTTCCTCAGAATTATGACTCAACCAGTTTACCGAAATAGCCGATTAAGCTTTTCTAGCCGAGGGCTAGGACTAATAGATTCGGCTGCGAGTCAGTTCGGTTACCGACTTAAAATTATGTTGCCTGCTTATTTTGAGGTTTCCACCTTCGGCTGCCACTTGATTCGGCTAAACACTAAAAGTATTTTTGAGTGTTAACAATTGCTCCCCTACATTAACTCGAGTGCCGCTGTCTAGTTGATGTATTAAAAATAGTCGTCATTTCGTGTGGCAGCCGCGGGTGTCGTTTAATCACTTTTGCCTTAAATGTGGCAATGATGAATTTCTCTAACTTTCTTTTAACTGAGGCGTCTCGGCTACCACAAATAAATTTCTACGCATTTCAGTCGCGTGTTTGAAAGAAAGGAGTCCTAATGTGTGTCAGCCACATCTTCCAAAAAGAAAGGGGATATTTAAGGGGAGACGTCTTCCCAGGGGTTTCTCACTTAGCTATCAGCTGTTCCCAAATTCCTTTGAGCCTCCAAAAACCCTATTTTCTTAATCAGAGATCCATGTCTTCAAATTTTTCTCTATCTCAGGAATCAGATAGCGTCGGTTTGGCTGCTGGTGACCTAACCCCTACCTTTGCCTTCATTGATGAACAATTGGTTCTTGCCCCTTATGGTACATCTGAACAGGGTGACCTTTTTTTTTCTCAGCATCTTACCCCAGCAAACTATGACTTTCCTATCACCTGTGATTGGTTCACCGGTGACCGTTGTCCGGCTAGCCTGCGTACCTGGCCGGCCAAGATTGCCAACTATTCTGGTTGGTTGGAATGAGTGAAGTCGGCTAGAGAGGCCGAATAGAGACGCATGGGTCTTTATGACGTCATTGCG
This sequence comes from Anisodus acutangulus, assembly GCA_029783415.1. Classification (NCBI taxonomy): domain Eukaryota; kingdom Viridiplantae; phylum Streptophyta; class Magnoliopsida; order Solanales; family Solanaceae; genus Anisodus; species Anisodus acutangulus. The sequence continues at coordinate 39,268,963 of CM056502.1, forward strand.
CTGTCGGAATTTGACCTCCCCTGTAACATTGGTCTCATATACGCTTTCCTTTGTTATTGGTCGACCACTGCCAACACCTTTGTTTTTCCTTGGGGGATGATGACCCCCACACTGCTTGACGTGACGGCGATACTTGGCCTTCCGATACTGGGAGATGAAGCGCCTGTCTTAGGCGATATAGATGTTGTCAATTTGGGCATCAAGGTTTCAAAGACTTCTTCCGGCTATGGCCACTTCATGACAAACAATAGCCGAGTACCGCCCCTCCCAGTCGATGACACTGAGAATTATGCTTTCCTGCTTTTTTGGTTTAGCCGATACTTTGTCTCACATGATATTGTGCAGTCGTGAAACAATTGGAAATTTATGCGGCGCCAGCCATTTCGGGGGAAGATATCAGCTAGGCATCTCTCTTCCTGACTTATCTTTATATGGCTCTTGGCGATGCCCAAGCAAGGTTAAGGGACTCCAGAAATCTGGATACCTTAGCTTGTCCCATGTGGCTCCTTCAGTTGTGGATCACCCTATATTTCCCAAAGTTTATTCCTGATGGTTTTGATGATCATCGTTTTTTATTAAACCCACTGGTGCTAACCGATGCTCTTCGGAAAACACCCTTAGTGTCCCAGGACATTTTTGTTGCAGTCTCCACCCTGCATGGTCTATCTCGGGACCATTATACAGATTGGAAACCGATCCTTGAGAGATGGGCCACCCATGATTTGGTCCGTCTAGTAGTCGATGACGACCTTACGTTCTCTCAGCGGAGAACTATGGCCTTCACATGGGGGCGCATTCTAACGTCTAGGGATATATTGGGTGGCCTGAAGCCCACCTCTAGGAACAACAAGTTGACCATGGAGCCCTATCGGTCGAACTTTATGGCAAAGCAATTTGGTCTCACTCAGCACGTACCATGGCCCCACCGCAACATTGTTTGTTTAACCCAACGCTGCATTCTTGATGCAAAACAGGCGAGGTAGATAGCCGATCACAATCTTGAGAGGCTCACCCTATTTGACTGGCAGCTATTTCCCCCGAGAGCAAATACTAATGTTGCTTTGGACGATTGGTGGAACACGGCCAAAGAGAAATTCTTCCAGTCCCCTTTACATGTCTATTGTGATCGGTTGGTCTTGTCAAAAAAGAAAAGACCCAAGAAACTTCTAAATCGCATGTGAAAGAGGCCCATTTGAAAACTCCTACCTTTAAATCGGTTATACCTGCTGGCTCAAGGTCTTCCGTCAAGTTGCGGCAAACGAAGAGAAAAGGTAAATTGTTCTCTACATATGTGTCGGCCATATTATTCTTGTAAATTTTCATCTAACATAGTTCATGTGTCTTTTAGCAACTCACTCCTCCCCAGCGTTTGTCGATTTGGAGACTACTTCCAACAACGAATCCCTGTCACCCAGGAAATATGTTCCCAAGCAACCCAGACGAAGCGGAGGGGTTGTCATCCGAGATCGTAGTGAGGAAGGCCCCCATAGAACCAGAGTTCTTGTTTTAGCCGAGGAAGAAGACAAAATTGAGGTGTATCCCTTGTCTAGCTTAAATACCCCCGCATCGGTTATCTTTCAATATTCATGTTTTCTGTTTGCCCTTCAGAGGCAGCAACTTATAAGACACCGACGGTCACATACATCGTTCAATGCCCCTCTTCATATTGGATCTTCCTCTTCGGTGCATACTCCCGCACATCCACATGATCCATTATCGGCTGTCCCTAAGGCCTATATTTCTTCTGTCGAGGCAGCCAAAGATGATGATGCAGCCGTAGAGGTATTTATTTCTCTTATGTTTGGTCCTCCACTTTTCCAAACCCTTGCCTCTATTCTGAACCTGTCATTCCTGTACACGAGATGGCTGGAGATAATCCCCTGACTGAAGCTAATCCGACTGATGACTAAGAAGTGCCAATCGAGATCGTCCATGAAGACGTGCTTCTGCAATTTTTTGGATCAGTCGATGTTGCACCTACACCATCTTTGCATGTTGGCATTCATCGGGAGCGAGTCGAGTAGTCTCTTGCCAAGGGGATTCCGACCAGCAAAGAAGAGTTCCAGGTTTTTAGGTCTTCTCTGTTTAGACTGTCAAAAGAAACAAAGGATTCTCCAGTTTTGGCAACCGCCTATAATGACATGGCCTTGGCTCTAAATGATTTATTTGCTTTACACAAAATGGTCAAAGATAGTCATGGTGAGGCGGTCACTGCTCTACAACATTTGGGGTCTCTTCGGCAAGAGAAGAAACACATTCAGACTTCTTTCAATGAGGTGAATGTAGAAAGGAACCAGAATGTCAGCCGAAGGGATGAATTGCAGGAGCAGCTGTCAAAACTGTGAGCCGAGTTGGAGAGGATCAGGCGGAGATAAAGGCTATTACTCCGGCCATAGGCGCCTTGGAATCGACTATTAAGGCTCAAGATTCTTCCCGCTCTTCTTTGTTTCGTCATGGCATTCATTTAGATAACAAGATCCAGGAACCCGATAATCAACATGTAGTTTGGGAATTGGATAAGAAATCGGGCAGTGAACGACTGACCCAACTGGAGAATGAGTGGACTGTGTGGAAAAATAGATTTTCTCAAGCAACACCAACACTCCCTGCTAGTTTTTTCGAAGTAGCATCCGATGGAGCTTATTCTTCAGTTATGACTACTCTTTTGCCGGTTGATCCGGTTTCTCAGTTGTCAGTCGACATCCTTATGGATCTGTAGTCCGAAGGCATTGCTGCTTCTGTTACTCAAGAAGTATTGCTAGAAGCCGAACAGCAGCCAGGGGACATTCTAGCGGTCGATACTCAAGCTTTTTTTGAGATCCCATCAGTGGTCGTGGCTGAGCCTTTGTTGGATGTGAAAAATGAGTTTTCTAAAGAAGTAGGAGCAGGTGAGGTGGTAGTCGTTGGTGCGACTGAGGATGAGAAAGAGATTGTGACCATCCAGGGTGACCAAGCAGCGGTATATTCGACTATTCTTGAGACCCTTGTGACTGATGATAGGGCGCAACCCCTAGCTGGTGACATGTCAACCAACTTGCCTTCCTAGTTTTATCGACCCCAAATCGAAGGGTCTATTTTTTGTGACCAAGCAGGGTTCGGCTAATCCTGAGATTTCTGTAATTAATAATGTAGCGCAACCCCCAACTAGTGAAAACGCCAACCAACCTGGCTTTCTAGTTTTATTGACCCCAAATCTAATGGTCTATTTTTTGTGACCAGGCAGCCGGTCTGTGGCTGTTGTTTTACTTGTGTATTCCCCAAATTGAAGGGAAGTACTTGTCGCCTTTTTATGTGATTGTGACCAGGCCGTCGGCCTATGGCTACCACACATTCATGTGTTCCCCAAATCGAAGGGAATTAGTTTTTTTGTGTGTCTAGACAACCGGTTTGTCATTGTGTTTTACTCATGCATACCCCAAAACGAAGGTAATACTTTTTAAGTACTTGTCGTTTATATTTCTGTCAAGCTCTTCATTATGCATGTCTATTAGTCGATACGCATTGCCAGCAATTCGTTGGCTTACTACGAAGGGTCCTTCCCAATATGGCGACCATTTGCCGAATTTACGATCTTTCATTCCAAGCGGCAATACGATTTTCCAAACCAAGTCTCCTTCGGCGAACCTCTTGGGCTTAACATGTTTGTTGTATGCTTTAGCCATTTTCCGTTTACCGGCTTCGATTCTTTTTAGGGCCATCAGTCGATCTTCATCTAGCTGATCTAACTTAATTAGCATGGCCTGCTGATATTCTTCCAAGCTTAAAGAATTCTATTTGGCTACCCGTAATGACTTAATATTAATTTCCTAGGGTAATATTGCATCTTGGCCATAGGTTAGCCGATAAGGTATTGTCCCCGTAGCAGTAGACTTAGAGTTTCTGATTGCCCAAATAGCTTCATGCAAAGTGAGATTCCACACTGCCGATCTATCCTTCATATTTTTACTAATTATGTCTATAATAATCTTGTTAGCTGCCTCGGCTTGTCCATTCGCATGTGTCTAATAAGGCGAAGATGTGATCATCTTGATCCCAAATTTCTCAGGAAAGGCTGCCACCTTAGAACCAGTGAACAATGCCCCTTGATCGGTTGTAATCATCTCAGGAATACCATATCTATATATGATCTGGTGTTGGATAAACTGAATGACATCTGTCCGGTGAACCCTCTTCATCGACTGTGCCTCTACCCATTTAGTGAAGTAATTAGTATCCAATCTAATAAAGTTATGTCCTTTAGCCGATTCTGGGTGAATCTTATCTATGAGGTCTATAGCCCATCCTCTAAAAGGCCAAGGCTTCACGATCGAGTGCAACACCTCAGCTGGTACCCATTGGATTGGTCCATATCTTTGACACTCTTCACAACCTTTTGCTTATTGAAAGCAATCGGCCATGATGGTAGGCCAATAATAGCCATGACGATAAATCAACCACTTCATCGTTAGCCTAGCTCTGTGTGATCCACAAATTCCTTCATAAACTTCTCACATGACTCTTAAGGCCTCTGCCTTATCAATCCACTTGAGTAGCACCCTATTTATGCTCCTTTGTAAATATCATTATCAATGAGCACATACTTCAAGAACCTTCTCTTAACCTTAAGGTCCTTGCACGTGGAAGGATATTTTAAGTAGCCGATTAATCCCTGCTTTCACGAGTCGATCTGGTCCATGGCTAACACTTCGGCTGGCAGCTCATCATACTCTATAGTGAGTTGATACTTCCTAAAGCCAGAAGCTTCTTGTGCTAAATCGTTAGCCTCAACATTCATGCCTCTAGGAACATAACTTAATGTAGACAATGCGAACCTGCTAGCCATTTCGTAACGGGCCAACAAATTCGGGTCTTTGCAGTCATATTCCCCGGTCAGCTGCTTGATAACCAACTGAGAGTCTCCATGAATCTTGATGCACTTTGCTTTCATAGAAACTAGGAGTTCGAGTCCTATGATGAGAGCATCGTATTCAGCTTGGTTATTTGTCAAGTCAGAATCTAACCGATAAGAGAACCTCCACGTTTCATCTCTAGGATCAGTAATCGTTATTCCGGCTCCGACTCCCTTCTGGGTTCTTGACCCATCAAAAGTTAGTGTCCAAGGGACGACGTCCATACATGCAGTAGAGGGGGCGCATGGGTCCTCTACATCTACACAAGGGTGGTCCACCAAGAAATCTTCTACCGCCTAACCTTTGATGGCCCTAAGTAGCCTAAACTCAAGAGAAAATGCAGTGAGCTTGATTGCCCATTTCATTAGTTGTCCTTGCAAAACAGGTCTATTCAACAAGTACCGGGATGATGTCAATCTTGCACAAAATGTGAACCACATGTGGCATTAAATAATGTTCACGTTTTGTACAAGCATAGAATAAGGACAAACAAAGCTTCTCTATAGGAGTATATCTAGTTTCAGCTTCTGTGAGCATTTGGCTAAGATAGTAAATTGCCTTTTCGGTTCCATCATTCTGCAACTTGTGCTAACAGGCAGTCGATAGATAAATCTGCAGCCGAGATGTACAACTTCAACAGTTTTCCTGGCATGGGAGGTACCAGCACGGGAGGCGTTGCTAGGGCCTTTTTAATTTGGTCAAATGTTTCTTGTTGTTCCGGGCCCCCATACTAGCTCTTCTGACCCTTTAAGCCTAAGCAAAGGTGAGAAAGCCTTCATTTTGCCAACTGAATTAGATATGAACCGCCTTATGAAGTTGATCTTCCATAGCAGGCTTTGTAACTCCTTCTTTGTTCTGGGTGGTGCCGACTCCATTACTGCCAGGGCTTTATTCTGATATGTCTCAATACCTTTCTTATGTACCAAGAAGCCAAGGAAGTTTCCAGCCGATACTCTGAACATGCACTTGGTTGGATTCATTTTAAGATTATGAATCCTCATTATTTTTAGTGTCTGTTCCAGCTCGTCTAAATGATCTTTGAAGTTCTTAGACCTCACCACCACATCATCAATATAGACCTTCACAGTCTTGCCGATCAAATTATAGAAAATGGTGTTCATTGCCCTCTAATAAGTAGCACCAGCATTCTTCAGACCGAACGACATAACTACCTACTCGTAAATGCCCAAGGCTCCTGAACACCTAAAAGCAATTTTGTGAATATCCTCCTCAGCTACTACTATCTGATTATATCCGGAGTATCCATCCATGAATGTTAGCACACCGTTAGCAGCCGCCGAATCGACTAGCGTATCGTCTATGAATATGACGTATTCATCTTTGTGAGTAGCTAGATTTAGGTTCCTGTAATCAATACATACCCGAACCTTGCCATTCTTCTTCTTGACTGGCACAATGTTTGCCAACCATTCTACATACCTAGCCGTTCTGATAAACCCGGCCTTCAGCAATCGCTCAATCTCAGCTTTTATTTGAGGCATCAGCTGAGGGTGATATCTTCTGGGCGATTGTTTATGAGGTGTGAAACTCTTCTTAATTGGCAATCTGTGCTCTACCAAAGTACGTGCCAGCCCAGGCATCTCATGATAATCCCACGGGAAGCAGTCCTTATACTGCAGTAGAAGAGTTGTTATGCCTTGTTTATCCTCCTCCTTCAGTAAACCATTAATACGTGTTAGCCGATGGACTTTCTCAATACCCAAGTTGATATCTTCCAAGGGATCCTGAGACTCAAAACTAGGCATAGCCCTTCTTATGGGTGATTCAAGTTCCATCGGTAACTCAATGTCATTGGTCGCCAGTGTTGGTTCTCTGTTGTGGCCCTCTACCTGTGATGCTTCGGCTATCCTTGCTTCAGAATTTAAAGCAGTCAACCGATGTCATAGCTCGCGTATGATTTGGGTTTCTTCATTCATTTAACTCTTCTAAGGTAAGTCGTGGTTCGACTAATTATTTGATTTCAAAATCTCGTGAAGTAAGATTACAGTATTCCCAAGATCCTTCTTCGTATTGCTTTGCGACAACTATAGGAGCCACATAGGGTGAATATAAAACAGCCTCCAAGTTCTTAACCCCTGTTTGAAATGGGTTATCGTTGGCTGAGACGATTTCTATCTTGTATCCTTTCTAGAAAATGAGCTTTTGATGTATGGTGGAAGGAAGGAAATGGCTGGTGTGAATTCAGTCTCTGCCCAACAGGATGGCGAAGGACGGCTTGCCGTCTATCACAAAGAAGGCAGATTTGACCGTCTTAGGGCCTACGGTGATTTCTGCTACTAAGATCCTCAAAGCTTCAAAGGCCTCTCCCATAAAGCTAGACATTTTCATGTTAGTTGGGATGAGATCCTCCTTAGTTTTGTTGAGGCTTTTCAAAGTAAGCAGCAGCATCACATTCAGCACGACCCCATTGTCGACGAACACTCGGCTGAAAGCTTTGCCGTTAATGTAAGCCTTAACATAGAGGGGTTTAAGGTATTTCACCATCTCTTTCGTAGGTGCACCAAATACAGTGCTCAAAGCGTCTCTAGCCGTGGTATCGGCTAATGTCGCCTATTTCGTGTCTTTCACACACACATCACCTTCTAGGCTATCCAGCTTAGAGCGGCCTGCCCAGAACTCACATGGAATCAGGTTAACCATTTCAATAACTGCCCAAATCTCATCCACTGAATCATGTTTAAACAAATCAAGGATGGAGTCTCCTACCTCATCCAATTCGGCTGGCGAGAAGTTAATATCTTTCATCTCCTAGAGGCATATAGGAATCTACTAGGGCTGTAATGCCTAGATCCTTTGTGCAACCTGTGGAACCTTCTCAGCTAGGGGTTCCTTTAGATTATTAGTCTCCCGTCAAGGTTCCTCTGTCGGGTTGTTATCAGTCTGTATATTCAGTTCTGGTTGGTCCAACGCTTCTCCTTCATGCAGCACTATCTCTGAAGAGGTTGAGCCGAATGCTGGTTCGATAGCCTCAGCTATGGCAGACTCAAGAATTTCCTGTTTATCGGCTGCCTCAGCACTGGATATCATGTGTAATGTTAGCTTCATCCTACGCAAGGCTTTGGCACGTTGCATCCTTCTTTTCTGCGTCCCAGATATGACACCCGACGATGCCTCTTTCTTTCCAGAAGTCTGATTGACTAACCACTTTTCTTCCTCTATATTGGTGGTTGGCTTAATCATCCTCCATGGTCTTAACTGACCTTCATCCTTACTGTGATACGCAAGGAATAAACTCCTTCCTTCATGTTGAACTCATCCACCCCTTGTTTTAGCCATGAGTAGTAGTTTCTCGCCTATCTGGGGCACGTTTGGCTTCTCATCGAATGGTAGCCATGCTTGCCTCCCAAGCCTGCTCCTGAGGTCTGCTGGGTCCCTCCTGAATATCGAGTACTATTTATGAGGTTCCCGAGCAATGTGCTCTGGCTTATAAGGGTGGCCACGAAAACTGCTCGTAAGCTGGCTGCCTGTCCAAACACCGAGGCCCTGGTGACTCCCTCCTTACCAGTGGGCTTCTTTGGGACCTATATGGTTTTTATCGGCTGTTTTCCCTTGACGACCTTTGATTAATCTGGCTTGGCAAAGGATACCATAGATATCGGTACTGCGGAGAAATGGTCAGTATCAACAGATATTTCAGTTATGCTTTTATCGCTTAGCTTGAACCTGCCCTCCTTGATGCCTTATTGAATTGCCTTCCTGAAGACCACACAATTAGAAGTAGTGTGGCTATATGAATTGTGTTACTTACAATACATCTTATCCTTGAGTTCTTCGGCAGACGAAATCCTATGGCCATCAAGCAGCCGAATCTGTTTATCTTTAAGCAGATGATCAAATATCTGATCTACCTTTGTAATGTTAAATGGGTAACCGACTCTGTCGTCTATCGAACTCATCTCCTTGCCCTTCGTAGCTTTCAGGGCTGGGCAAGAGTAAACCTTACCCTTGACAATCTCGGCTACCATTGCGTCTGCTGTGTAATCGGCTGACTTTGAGTCAGACTCATCCGCCTCAATAATGGATGCCCAATGCGAACCTCGATTTCGATTAGCTCTTCTTTTCTCATTCTCTTGGATATACTGCTCTATTTGACTAGCCTTCTCGGCTAACTAGCTTAAGTCATATCAGGATTGTCCCACTAATTTTTTCTTTAGCTGATGATGTATGTTGTTGATTATCATATGGGCGCATTCTGATTCAGGGAAGTGTACAATGCATTTCCCAACCTTTCTTCTGAATCTCTCGATATAATCGGTAGCCGATTCATCGACCTGTTTCTTGAGATTCGTCAGGTCGGTTACAGTGACCTGAGGTTGGGGCCAATAAAATCTATCATGGAAACAACTCTCCATGTCAGCCCAACTCTATACAGAGTCGAGAGTCAAGGATGAGTACCAGGCAAATGTTGTTTTGATTAGAGAAATGGGGAATAACTGCAGCTTGTGATACTCGCTCTGGCCAACTTCGCCACATTGGGCAGGAAATCTGTCGATGTGATCAATGGTAGATTTGTCATCATCACCCGAAAAGGTGGTGAAATCAGGCATTTTGAAGCCTATTGGCAATGGTGCTACCCGATCTACCCAATCAGGGTAGGGCTTCCTGTAAACAGGTTTGTCCAAGGGTTTAAGTTGGATGCCAAAGTACCTCCTCGTAGTATTCGTAATAGTTTCAGGATTCACCAGTTGTGAAGTCCCTTGCCGATTCTCAGTTGGTACCGGCTGGTAGGTGTTCTGAACTGAAGGCCTCAATTCTGCACCTTGTTGAACAGGGTTTTGAAAGTTGTAGATATTCTGCTGGACATTACCAATAGATGGGGTATATCCCCATTGATGTTGTTGGTCATAGCCACAAAAGCCTACAACATGAGCTCCTAGAACAGCCGCGGAACTTGAGGATAAGGTGGAACAATGTTCCATGTCTGCTCTCCCCGGACATCAGCTGTCCTTGGAAAGTTTGCACTTCCTGGATGGTATGGATTGGGTACCGGCTGTGACTGCTGGAATGGTGTCCCTCTGTAGACAGCGTCACCAAATAGCCTAGCAGGGTCATAGCCATGGGCCATCGGCTGGACAACATTGGTCGCCTGTACCGTAAGGCCGTTTGCATGAGCGTACGGCATAACGGGCGGTAAACCAAGGTGTTCGGATGCCTGAACTGGTTTCTGAGATATATTGATCTGTCCATACTGCAGATTCACTTGGTCGAGTGGCACAGTTTTCCCCCAGCGTTTGATGGCAACCATACAGTAGATTGGTTACCAAGTGACTGGGCTTATGCTCCTAGGTGTGTTATCGGTTGTACCTGAGTAGGTACTGACTGATACACATTCAGTTAAGGAGCAACACCTGGAGTCACAATTGTATGCTGCACAGCGCCACCCGTCAGAGGAATGGAAGAACTAGCTGAACCTTCTCTTGGATGCAGTCAATTGGCTTCCAGTTCTCTCGCCTGTTAAACCTCATTATTCACCATTGGCTTGACAATGTCAGCCAACTGTTTGGAAACCTGGTACATGATGTCGTGGATGCCTAAGTCAACTTGTTTTCTAATGAATGGCGTGGTCATGGCAGTTGGACCTTCAGGTTGACTAAGTTCACCCACAGCTTGGGTTGATGGAGGAAGTGGAGGGGTATCAACCGATGTAGGCATACCCGAAGAAGATGGTGGCTCGTTGTTCCTTCTGGGAGGATTCTGTTTAGAATGTGGACTGGACTCTGAGTTCATTTTCTTACCAGACCTTAGGCGCATACGCCAAGCGTAATCCTGACCTAGAGAATCAAACTTCGCTATGAGATCACATATGGTCCCACTGGGCGTGCCAAATTTGTTTCCCTCCGAAATATTTGTCATTTTATCGGATGACAAATTGATTCCTTAACTAAGCGATTTGGGCCGGAAGCGAAATTCTAACTTTCGGCAATGGATTCCCTAACTACTCCAGAAAGTGTTAGGATGGTGATTGAGTAAACTAAGTGGTAAGAAACATAAATATAGCTAGAGTGCAATAAAGGCGATAAAGATAGAATGAAGATATGAAAAAATCAGTTTTTTGATTGATTGATTGTGTGTTTTATGTACAAAATGATCCTACATTTATACTACAAGAAATAAAATATGATCCTCATTTGTTAGCCACTAAATCGCTCATTAAATCCACTAGCCAACTATAAGGAGGTGGTGCCGATTTTTTCTCATTGATTTTCTCTCGCACAACCGACGGCACTCCCTTCTAGTTGTTGATGGTTTGTTTCCGTTTCTTGGGGTCTCGAAGGAGCTTTGACTTGGTCTTCAATGTGTCCAAATATGTGTGGGTCCCAATCATTTCTCGGAATTATAACACGACCAGTTTACCGAAATAGCCGATGAAGCTTTTCTAGCCGAGGGCTAGGACTAATAGATTCGGTTGCGAGTCAGTTCGGTTATCGACTTAAAATTCTGTTGCCTGCTTATTTTGAGGTTTCCACCTTCAGCGGTCACTTGATTCGGCTAAACACTAAAAAAAATTAAGTGTTAACAACAAGGCAACATGCAGATTGATGATGATGTCACACATCGTATTGGTGCAGAGTGTATGAAATGAAGGCTCGCTTCCGGAGCGCTATGTGATAAGAAGGTGTCACCAAAACTTAAGGGCAAGTTCTACAAAGTGGTGATTAGATCGATTATGTTGTATGGGGCAGAGTGTTGGCTAGTAAGATCTCTCTTTCAAAAGATGAAAGTTGCGGAGATGGAAATGTTGCGATGGATGTGTGAGCACACTAGGAGAGACAGGATTAGGAATGAGGCTATCCGGGACAAGGTGAGACTGACCTCGGCAGATGACAAGATGCGGGAAGTGAGACTGAGATGGTTTGGGCATGTGAAGAGGAGAGACACAAATACCCCAGTGCGGAGGTGTGAGAGATTAGCTATGGACGATTTCAGAAGAGGTAGGAGTAGACCGAAGAAGTATTAGGGAGAGGTGATTAGACAGGACATGACGCAGTTACAACTTGCTGAGGACATGACCTTAGATAAGAGGTTATGAAGGCCTCAAATTAGGGTAGAAGGCTAGTAGGTAGTCTCGCTTATCCTTTAATATTACTAGTGTATTGCTCTATAGTTTCGTGTGCTTTGATTTCTGCTACTATATAATATTTCTTGTACTTCGATTATCCTATTTTATTTGTGTCGCTTTCGTTATTTTCATTTCATACTGCTTTGAATTTCTTGTCCTTAACTGACCTCTTTTTATGCTTTCTTTTGAGACGAGGGTCTTTCTGAAACAATCTCCTTACCTTGGTAGGTGTAAGGTCTGCGTACACTCTACCCTTTCCAAATCTACCCACGTTGTGAAATTTCACTAGATACGTTGTTGTTGTAGTAGTAGTATTATAGGTAGATATTTTAATTTTTAAAGTTTACTTTTGTTTGTTTGATGCTTAAATAAAACGTGAATAGGTTAGCTATGACTTAGGTTTTATATATGCATAAAAAACGTGAAGTTTTAGCATATGAACATGTTCTCATTCAAAATATATTTTTATTAAGTTGAGATTAATTCATATATGGCTAAATTAAGCTAAATAACGACAATTATCACTCTTGGATATGCAAACTTTTTACATGATTTACGTTTTTAACCACATTAGGATCACGTTTTTTCTGAACGACACCTTGATAAAATGACAAAATTGAGGTTTTAAATCATTCCATTTCTGTTCTTATTGTATTTTTTGTTAGTTCATAGAATTGCAGTGTGTTACTATGAATCACTTAAATTTATACTCCCAAATACTACCGTCTTCTTTTTGAATAATATAAAAAATAGTGTTAGTTCTTTTACGCGACATGTTAATCAAACAAATCTATATTAAGCTCAAAAAATTACATTAAATTATTGTAGATTAACACTTCTGAAAATACACGTGAAAGTGTAAATGCGAAAAAACTAATTCTATCCTAGACTATTGTGGATTTACATTTTCAAAAATACACGTGAAAGTATAAATGTGACAAAAAAAAAGTGTAAATGCGACAAAAACTAATTCTATCTCACACTAATTACCGATAATATCTTGTGGCGCTTCGCCATTGCGCATTTTCTCAAACGCAATCTTTGATAAAATCTTCCAAAATTTTCTAAAATTCCTAATTTATACACAAGTATTCCTTATCATTAGAACTTCTAATATATATACATTAATAATTTCAATATTTGAACAAACAAGTTTGCTAAATATGGATGTATCACGACAATTGTACTCATAACTTCATATTCTTTTTGTGGTCGATTTTCCTTATTATCGACCTCCTGCATGACGATATATCATGATGCATGACGATATATCAGGAAACTTGCATTTTAAGTACGTAATAAAAAATAATCACTTCTCCGATCCTACATTTTGTTCCGACCTTGATTATAGTGTGTCAATACCAAATTTCTTACAATTTTAACATCACTATAACTTAAGTAAAATAGTTTCTTTTTGACCAAAAAAACATAGTACTCGTGAAAATTCAATTTAAATTTCAAATGATTTGATAGAATATATGAAAATATATTCTTTTGATATAATTAGTGATTTTTTATATTTGTAATTATTATAGCATTATTTTGTATTAGTTAGATGAATATTTGATTTTCGCAATTATAGCCTAGAATGACTATTGTATATCATGTCTATAAGTTAATTACATTAATTAAATCATCAAATGATTATTCTCTTTCATGGTCATCAGTCTAGGGCAAAACATTTTCCTTCTCCACTCTTCCGCCACCCTCACTCCATGGCTCGGCCATCCCTTCTAAATTTTCCGCCGCCCAATTTTTTATTCTTCTTCCTCAATCATGTCTAACCTAAAGAATACATTTCACCCTGCTCTTGCAGTCTCCAACATCAAGAACATCATCCCGATCGTACTTGAAATGGAGAACGTCCAATATGCGACGTGGGCGAAACTGTTTAAAATTCACGCACGGTCTAATCGAGTCCTCTATCACATCGTCAAATCGGAAAAAGGCAAAGAGAAGGTGCCTTCCACCGATGATGAAATGGAGTTATGGGCAACTCTTGATGCTACGGTCCTCCAATTAATTTATTCCGCCATCTCTACGGACCTCTTGCATACAATTATCGAACTCGATGCCACGGCAATGAAAACTTAGAATAGGTTGCGTGATATATTCCAAGATAACTAAAACTCTCATGCCGTAACCTTTGAGCAAGAATTCTCTCACACAACTATGGAGGATTTTCTGAATGCCTCCGCATACTATCAAAGGCTAAAGGAATTGTCGGATCAACTCAAGAACGTCGGCGCGCCGGTCACAAATGATCGTCTCGTTCTTCAGATGGTTGCGGGCATATCCAAGGCGTATAACAGGGTTGGAACTCTACTTTGCCAAAATAATCCTATCCCACCTTTCTACCAAACACGTTTCATGCTCACCCTAGAAGAAGTAGAGTTGGCTAAAAAGGTCACAACCGGAGCACATTCCGTCATGATGATGGCCACGTCTCGAGACACCGATGACTCTCAATCACTCTGAAAATTATGTCAAAATCGCGGCGGTGGGAAGAGTGGTGGCCGCAGTGACGGCCAGCAGGGGTCCGGGCCACAGCACCCCTGACAGCAGCCTTGGCGGGCAGTGGCCGTGGAGCTTGCCTTAGGCCAGTGGGCAGTGGCCTAGTCCGCCCTGCCCTTATCCCACACAAAACTGGGCCAGGCCCAGAGGTAGACAATAACAGCAGCCAGCCCATGTTGGGCTTCGCCAGTAACAGGCCTGGCTGCAGCCTAGCATGCTTGGCCTCAGCCATAGCAGGCCTTCGCTGCTGCGGGCCCAACAGTCTCCCCAACCCACACGTATATCAAGAAAGTGATGCATACACTTGGACTAAATCCTCCGGATGCGAATTGGTATATGGACACTGGTGATACTTCTCATATGACATCCGCGCATGGTAATCTCTTATCTTATTTCAATTTGAGTAAAAATCATGGCATAATTGTTAGTAATGGTCATTCAATTCTAATTCGTGGTTATGATCACACAAATTTGTATTTCCCAAACTCGTATTTAACCTTGAAAAATGTCCTTTATGCTTCCCAGTTAATGAAAATTTGGTGTCTGTTCTAAAATTTAGAACTGATAACTCGGTTTCTGTTGAATTTAATCCATTTGGATTTTCTATGAAGGATTTCTGAACGGGGATACATCTAATGAGATGTGATAGTCGGGGCGAGCTATATCCCATCACCACAAAATAAGACACACCGTCAATGTTTATCACTTTAGCACCTTCATTATGGCATGCACGATTTGGTCATTCGAGAGCATCTGTTTTTGCCTCTCTTAAAAATAATAAATTTATTGAGTGTAATAACACTCGTAATGATAATGTTTGTCCTTCTTTTCCACTTGAGAAACATGTTAAATTGTCTTTTGTTTCCTCGAATTCTAGTACTATGTTGCCTTTTGATATTATTCATAGTGATCTTTGGACGTCTTCCATTTTGAGCAATTCGGGCTACCGTTATTATGTTTTGTTATTGGATGATTATTTTAATTTTTTGTGGACATTTCCATTATCTAAAAAGTCTCAGATTTATTTCATATTTCTATCATTTAGAGCATTTATCCGTACTTAATTTAAACGAGAAGTTAAGAACATTCAATGTGATAATGGAAAGAAATTTGATAATGAGCTATTTAGAGAATTTTGTAAGGTTAATGGTATATACTATTAATAATATTGTTCGTACATTACTAGTACATGCGTCATTACCACCATCATTTTGACATCATGAATTACAAATGGCAACTTACATTCTCAACATACTCCCTAGCAAATGATTAGCCTACCACTCTCCACTCAAAATTCTTTATCAAAAAGACCCTTCATATTCTCATCTTAGGATATTTATGTTATCTTCTATTCTCCTTCACTATCATAAATAAACTTCAAGCCCAATCTACCGCTTGTGTGTTTTTGGGCTACCCATCTAATCATCGTGGTTACAAATGTTATGATTTGTCCTCCAATAACGTCATCATTAGTCACCTTATCATTCTTGATGAAATCTAATTTCCGTTTGCTAAGTTGCATAATTCTGCATCCAATTCTTATGATTTTTTGGATGATGGGCTATCACCGTATGTGGTCCACCATTTGGTCCAGCCCACACCTCGGAACATGGACCAGCGGAATAGTCAGGCCCACTTCCTACTGGCCCAACCCTCCCCCGTCCATATATTCTGTCGGCAGGCCCACTGCCTGCTGGCCCTAATGCTTCCGGTCCGCAGCTTCTACCAGCAGGCCCACTGCCTGTTGGCCCAACTTCTTCCAGCCACCACCCAGCCCATGTCCTCCAAACCCAAATCTAATCCAATACCACAACATCAGAACTGGGCCAGCCCACGACTTCCACCCAAATCCAGCCCACTTCTATTCCGGAATAAGGGCCCATTACTCGTAGTCAACGGGGTATTTTTAGACCAAAGCGACAATTTAATTTCAACTCTAATGACACTAAATCCCCCTACCACGTAACCCCGTGTCTGCCCTTCGTGACCCGAATTGGAAAATGGCTATGGATGATGAATATAATGCTCTTATTGAAAATAAAACGTGGGAGTTGGTCCCCGTCCACTTGGTGCTAATGTGATTCGTTCTATGTGAATTTTTACTCATAAGGAAAAATCTGATGGTTGTTTTGAGAGGCATAAGGCCCGTCTTGTAGGTGATGGCAAAACTCAACAGGTTGACATAGATTTTTGAGAGACATTTAGTCCGGTGGTCAAACCGGCAATTATTCACAGTGTTCTCAGTCTAGCTCTCTAAAGAGCATGGCCCATTCATCAACTGGAGGTGAAAATACGTTCTTGCACGGTGAACTCAATGAAACTGTATATATGCATCAACCCTTGGGTTTCAGGGACCCCGCTCATCCTAATCATGTGTGCTTGCTGAAGAAATCATTGTATGGGCTATAACAGGCTCTTCGGCCTTGGTACAAAAGATTTGCAGATTATGTGTCTACTCTTGAGTTTTCTCACAGCAAGTCCGATCAGTTTTTATTCGTATACCTTCACGGTACTTCTATTGCCTACATTCAGTTATATGTGGATGATATTATATTGACTGCTTCCTCTAATAAACTTCACAAGTCTATCATATCTCTTCTCAACTCAGAATTTGCTATGAAAGACTTGGGCCATTGAGTTATTTCTTGGGTATAGCAGTCACTCGTCATGCAGGTGGTCTATTTCTTTCTCAGAAGAAGTATGCAACAAAGATCATTGAACGGGCTGGCATGTCAGTCTGTAAGTCATCTCCTACTCCGGTTGACACTAAATCGAAGCTGAATGTTACTTCTAGCACACCATATAAGGATCCCTCCCACTATCATAGTCTTACGGGGGCTCTTCAATATCTCACATTTACGAGGCCTGATATTACTTATGCAGTGCAGCATGTGTGTTTATTCATGCATGATCCGAGGGAAGAACACATGCACGCTCTCAAACGCATTGTGCGCTATATTTAGGCACTCTTGATCATGGCTTACACCTATATCCACCATCGGTATCTACTCTCATTTCGTATACAGTTGCTGATAGGGGTGGATGTCCAGATACCAGGCGTTCGACATCTGGTTATTTTATGTTTCTTGGTGATAACTTGGTCTCTTGATCGGCTAAATGTTAGGCTACTTTGTCGCGCTCTAGCACGAAGGCTGAATATCGAGGGGTCGCCAATGTGGTATCTGAGTCCTGTTGGTTGCGTAACCTCCTCTTAGAGCTTCATTTTCCTATTTGGAAAGCTACATTGGTCTATTGTGATAATGTAGGTGTGATATATCTCGAGGGGAATCCTGGACAACATCAGCGCACTAACACATATCGAGACGGATATTCACTTTGTTTGCGTAAAGGTTTCTCGTGGACAAATACGTGTCTTTCATGTCCCTCCACGTTATCAAATTGTTGATATCTTTACTAAGGGTCTTGCCTTAGTTCTATTTGAAGATTTTCGGGATAGTCTCAGCTTACGACAACCACCCGCTATAACTGCATGGTGTGATAGAATATATGCAAATATATTATTTTGATATAATTAGTGATTTTGTATATCTGTAATTACTGTAGCAATATTTTGTATTAGTTAGGTGAATATTTGATTTCCGTAATTATAGCATAAAATGACTATTGTATATCATGTATGTAAGCTAATTACATTAATAAAATCATTAAGAAATTATTCTTTTTCAAGATTATATCTTTATGTCAAATGAGGAGAACTTAAAATCCAGCTGGAGGCGTGAAGCGTAAGTTCAAACTCTGGCGAGATCAATTTGCTCTCTTCTGGGGTAAGACTTTGTAGATGATATCAGTTGCTCTGTTTTCAAACCATCATTCAAGAATAGTGCTGAGGGACCGGGATTACTATTTCTAGGAATAGATTGCGTAAGCCGGAAAGCTGGATATCAAAATAAAATAAAATAAAATTGTCCGCCAGCCCGGATTCTTCGCGGCCTTGTTTCAGACATATTTTCTACTGCGCAGTGCCAAAAAAGTCACTGTTCCTACCACCCCTACACACCCTTATATTTACCCTTAATATTTAATTCACCCCCCATTATTTTATTAAATCACTTACCACCCCCTTAACTTTTTCACTTTTCTCTTCTTTTTCCATAGTTTCTTCAAATGTTGTCCCTCTGATTTTACGCCGAATGGCAGCTTAAACCGCTCTTTGCTCCCATTATATTACACCACATGCTCTTCTCTTAATCTCTCTTCTTTTTCTCTCCCAACATTTATATCTTGCAACAATATTTTTCTCTCTTCATTCATTATGAACTAAGTTCTAGTTTCGAGTTTTTTAGCTCTCCTTTAAATTGACATGCGTTTTTAGTCCATTTTCAAGAACCCCTTTTGTCCTCCTAGTAAAAAAAAAACATATATATAGACATAAATCATAAGGTGTTTGATATTTTTAAACACCCTTTTTTATGTTTTTAATGGGTTCTTCATCTAATGGTTGATGATATGTTTTGAGGTATAACTAAGTAGTAGTCATCAAGTTTTTTTTTTCTTATCTAAGTCGGTTTTGGGCTTTTGGGTATTTAAATTTGTAGTTTTCTTGATTTTGTTTTTTTGATATTCAATGGCACCAGATAACAACAACAGCTGGTTATCATTTTCTTTGTCATCTATGGAAATGTTGAGTTCTTCTCATCATCATCAGTCTAATTCTATGCTTCATCATCATCAATCCAACAACATGAAGCTTGATGCTCATCCAACTAATTTTGATCTTGGCTCTTCTTGTGGTGATTCAAATCATTACTATTTTGCTGATAACTTCTTTCCTCAGGGTAAGTTTGCATTTTTTTTCAAGATGGTATAGTGGAACAATAAAAAAAATCATCTTTAACCATAAGTCTTAGAGTTTTAGCTCTGATTTTTTTTAAAGATGGTATAGTGGAATGATAAAAAAAAGATTTGGTTTTTAACCACAGGTCTCGGGCTTTTGCTATAAAATTCAATTTTTCCAAGATGGTATAGTGGAACAGTAAAAAAATTCTCATTAATCATAAGTCTCGAGTTTTAGCTATGATTTTTTAAAGATGGTATAGTGGAATGATAAAAAAGATTTGGTTTTTAATCACAGGTCTCGGTCTTTAATTATAAAATTCAATTTTTCCAAGATGGTGTAGTGGAATGATAAAAAAGATTCGGCTCTTCAACCGGAGCTCTCGGGTTGTAGCTATAAAATCTAGTTCTTTTAGGTAGATAGCTAAAACCCCATATTGTTTTTTTTTAACTGCGTGAATCCGAATTAGTCGAGCCAAAAAAATTCGAAACTTCATTTAAGTGGAGAGCTGAAACCCCATTTGAGCTTTTTATGGTGTGAATCCAGATTAATCCAGTCAGTAAACTCCAAAACAGGAAGAAAATAAATGTGAAATGCCAATACAAGTTTTGAATGAAGTTTTTGTTTTCATCATTTGTTTGTTGAGGAAAAAGAAAAATGTTAGGATAAGACAAATAAAATGCAACCGTGTGTGTATTGTGGTGCTGTTTCGGTTACTGCTAAAACATTTATCATTCATCATCACCTTTTATTTAACAGACTATTCTAATTTATATATTTGTTTTTTTTTTCAAACAACTCATTTCTAGCTCATCAACATATCTATATGTACAAACTTTTGTTCTTTAGCAAATAAATTCAAAAACTTGGCCACTAAGTTTATAACCAATTTTTTTCTTCATTTTTTTGCTTATTTTTTTCATTATTTTTGCAGGTTGGTCTAATCCAAAACCACAAGTGATGTATTCAGAAAGTGATGAAAAAGAAGTTTTAGGACTTAACTCATCAATGTTTCAAAACTTTGTAGACTCACAAATCCATCAACAACCACCACCGAAACTTGAAGATTTTCTTGGTGGTGACACGTCATCATTGACTCAAGACTCATCATCATTGACTCATATGTGTAATAACTATAATGAACATCAAGATCTCAAGAATATTACAGGGTTTCAAGCATTTTCTAATAACTCAGGCTCTGAAGTTGATAACTCTGTTGGTGGTGTCGAGTTTGGTACTACTCATGAGTCATGTAATGAGTTAGCTTATGTTACTACTACTACTACTAATACTAATGGTGGTGGTAATGCTTTGTCATTAAGTGTTAATACTAATGACAAAGAAAAAGCTATTGTTGATTCTGAGAGTTGTAAGAAAATTTCTGAGACTTTTGGTCAAAGGACTTCAATTTACAGAGGTGTAACAAGGTATGAACTTTTTAAATTTTTTTTTTCATATGGGTTTTGATATTTTAGTAGATTTAGTTGAAATAATAAGTGGGGTTTGATTTTCTTGATTTTTTAATTTCTTTTGTTTTTTTTGCAGACATAGATGGACTGGAAGATATGAAGCTCATCTATGGGATAACAGTTGTAGAAGAGAAGGTCAAGCCAGAAAAGGGCGTCAAGGTAGTACAAAAAAAACTTTTTTCTTAAAACAATAATTAAATTTTGCATTTTTTTCATTGTTTTAATTTTTAATAATAAAGACCGGTGTGTTCTAGCCGAGTGTCTCTCTACCTTTTATAGTAGGAATAACGTCTGCGTACAACCTATCTGAAGACCCCACGAGTGAGATTATATGGAGTATGTTGTTGTAAAGACAGTTGAGTGTTAAGCCCGAGGGTCTATTTCAAGCTTTTCTCTATCTCCCAAGGTAGGTGTCTCCCCCAAGGTAGGTGTCTCCTGGTCTATCTGAAACCTCTCTCTATCTCCCAGGCTAGGTATCTCCCAAGGTAGGGGTATAGACCCCACACCGCTAGTATGTTGGTGTTGAAAGACTCGAGTGTGAAAAGAAAGTTGCATGCAATTGAAAGGATAAATACTGAAAAATTAATGGGGTTCAGGTTGAAAGGGGGAAATTCAGATTTTTCTTTCAAATCAATAAAAAAGCTTTTAGGATGATTGATTGAGCGAGTGATGGAATACAAATATTTGGAGTTGTGTGTACTTTTTGGTGTTTGTAATATTGTGTCTTTCACTGCAACAAATTTCTCTCTGCTGTGTTGCTGCTCCCTACTCTATATACTATTGCTGCAGAAAGGGTAGTAGTAGTATTTCTTTTTTATTTGTTTCCAAATTGTTCTTTCAAGTGATTTGATCAGATGATGCCGCCAATTTGTTCATTTTTTTGGTGTATGGTCTTTGTTGTGTTTCTGCAAAATGTTCTGATATTTCATGCTTTGATGTTCTTTGTACACCACCATAGCCTAAAGGTACAATCTTTATCTGGACAAAGTTGGAAAAAAGTTTAATATAGTGTTGAGAATTTTTTGCATTATTAGATCACCTAAATATTGAGTACATGAAAAAAGGAGTCAGAAATATAAGATAGGTTACCTACTATTTCTTTGGTTTGGTGGTGAGAATATAGCGCGTGATGTGATGTGTGTGTTAGACGCAAGATTCGGCAGTATACCATTGACTTTCGGGGTTTTCTTATTTATTAGAATAAAATAACATGTTATAACGCCTGACATGTGTCAGGCCTTGTAGACAAAAGCATGGTATTTTTAAGTGGAGAATGGTAGAAAAATACTTATAACATTCTTAAATACACTGATAATGTAAAAAAATTAAATTCATCTGAAAAATCCACTCTTCAAGATTTTGTTCAGAAGCTATATTCTACTTGTTTATCCATAGATTTTTTCCTGTTATGCAGCATCTAAAACGACTACACCTTCTCTCTCTTTTCCCTTTACTCCCCCTGAGAGTACACATTACCTCAGCTAGTCTAGACAACTAGCTAGCTTCTGGTACTCTGAAATTTCATCAGATTTCTTTTAACTTTTGCTTTTTTTCCTCTTTCATATCATGGGCCAGCTACTTTCATTTAGTTTGACCAAAAGAGTGTCCAATTTCATTCCCCACTTTACCAAATTCTTTATACAGTTCTTTAATGTAGTGCATGCATTTGAACTAAGGGAAATGATAGATTTGACTGATCAAAGAATTGTTTATCTAGATAGAAACTTCAATATAAACTTGTTTTTTTTAACACTTTCACATTTTAGAGAGTGAGAATCCAAGTGCTTAGTTAGTAAATTACAGTAGTAAATAACTAAATATTATTGTAATCAAATCTTGATAACTTAACTTCAATTCATAAGCTATATATGTTTGTTCAGACTCTTCAAAAATGTCAGTGTTGGATCCTCCAAAAGTAGTGCATTTTTGGGGATCTGACACGGGTACGTAACATTTTTGAAGAGTCCCTTTGATCCTAATAAGTGTTTTACTATGGATTGAAGACATGTTCAACTTTTTTCCTGGTTTGGGCAAGACACAAGTCACTATCTTGCCAACCTACAAAAAGGATGTGTACAAATGTGTAAAATCTTAAGCATGCTATTGGCTTTTCTGTTTTGTTTATATCTTTTTCCCTTTAAACGCTTTTATGCGGAGTAGAATCTTGACTATATTGTCAGCTCATAATCTTAATGTTTAACTCATTTTTCTTCATGAAATGGCGGAATCGCGCTTTCTTGATCTGCAGTGTACTTGGGTAAGTTTATTCAATTCTTTCCAAGTCCCTTAAATTCCTCTACTTATTTTTCAAAGTTTAGCATAAAGTTGAGATTTTTATATTTGGAATTTTTGCAACGAATAGGTGGATATGACAAAGAAGAAAAAGCAGCAAGGGCATATGACTTGGCAGCTCTGAAGTATTGGGGTCCCACAGCTACCACCAACTTCCCTGTAATATACCCCATATATACACCTTTATTAAATTTTTCCTGTTGTTATGGGCATTTCAATTATTGCATGGAAAGCGACGTAACCATGAAAACAACTTGTGTCTAAACTTGGTTTGATTTTATTTTCAGGTTTCCAATTATACTAAAGAACTGGAGGAAATGAAACACATGACTAAGCAAGAATTCATTGCTTCTCTAAGAAGGTTGATATACTCTATATTTCTTTTTATATATGATAATGACTTTTGTCCTGTTCCTGTTAATTATTCGATAGCAATTTATGTCGTAAATATCAGGAAAAGCAGCGGTTTCTCCCGAGGAGCTTCAATATACCGGGGTGTGACTAGGTAAGAACTTTGTTAACAATTTTCATCTTAAATTATTATCCTATACTGAACTTAGTAATGCGGTGCTAAATGATGTAAGATCACATTTGACGGTAACCATGATTTTCGACACAATACATGTAAAGAATTGTTAAAATATGTACAATCATTGAATTTTGCCCATAAATTGAAAATAGTGAGACAGGGTATTGTTGATAAGAACCTTAAAAGTTGGACCCATCAAGATTAAAAAATTATTTAATTCGTTGATTCATTTATGGTGGTGATTTAAATTTTGACGAACATTTCAGGCATCATCAACAAGGTCGTTGGCAAGCAAGAATTGGTCGGGTTGCAGGGAACAAGGATCTTTACCTAGGAACATTCAGTAAGTTATCGTTCGTAATATTCAAACTGAATAAAAAATTACAAGAATTAAAATAAGCATGTTTTAATAATTAATCGATCTGTATTATACTGTCAACAGCTACTGAGGAGGAAGCAGCAGAAGCGTATGACATAGCAGCAATAAAGTTCAGGGGAATGAATGCAGTGACCAATTTTGAGATGAATCGATATGATGTTGAGGCCATCATGAATAGCGCCTTCCCCGTTGGGGGCACCGCAAAGCGCTTGAAGCTCTCCCTCGAGTCCGAGCAGAAATCATCGTCAAGCAATCAGTTGACTCAATGCAACAACAGCAGCAACAACACTAGCAGTAACATCAATTTCGGGGCAATGCCACCTGTCTCTGCAATCCCGTGTGGGGTCTCATTCGATACAACCACCCCGGCTTTTTATCATCACAACTTCTTCCAGTACCTCCACCCTGGCAATGCAGGTGTGCCCGATGCTTCCGGTGTTGCAACTACAATGGCAGGTGCAATGCCGTTACTGCCCTCAGCTTCTGAGCTCTTCATCTGGCCTCACCAATCCTATTGACCTGAAAAGATAGCTGGCTAGCTATAGTTTGACTAATTAGCGAAATCAGACTGCTGCTAATATGTTAATCGTCGTCTATTATTTCTCTTTTTAACAAAAAATAGTTGGATTTGCCAGCCTTAGTCGAAGATGACTGTTCGTATAGTAGGTTTGAGAACCGGTTCAAACCATCTCATAGGTCGTCGTCTTGTCTGCGGTGGGGAATGCATTCCGGCGCGATGTCTCCGGTTTAGACACCAGGCGTTTTCATGCTGACCCTTTCTTTTCTGACCCGCGAAAGAAGTTTAGCGTAGCGTTTAACCAGTATTTCTAGGTTTAATGTTGTAAAGTACCTTCAATTCAAACACTTTGGGTTGGTGGTGCAACTGTTGAAAGGTACTTAGGGAGCACTCATTGTGGAAAAATTTTGCTTTTCTTTTCTTCTAGTTTCCTCATCTTTCTTGAGTTGCTCCCAAGTACCATATGAACTTGGTGGACTTTATGCTGGTCGAAATTGACATACAGGAAAAAAGAAAATGATATAAAGCTCTTTACATTTTGCAATTAGTCCGTGATTTTTGATACTATCATCTTTTTGTCCTTCAATAATGTTGGAATATTAATTTATGATGACTATAAGTGGAGTATGGATTGTGACTATAGTGTAGGCTAGCTGGGTAAATTATTAAATGCAAACGTGATGGCATAACTTGAAAAAGAAGAGAAGGTGTTTATTTAGAAGTTATTTTGGCTTATTGTTTTTTGAAGTCAAACTCGATTTAGATGCCAAACAAGGAAATAGAATGATACTTCAGTAACAAAAATTCTTTTACCAATGAGGTATGATAAAAATAAGCTAAATCATTAGAATACTTGAGTCTTATTGTGTACTGGTTTCTTGGTCACGACCAGTTAAGGCTAAAGTTCTATTAAAGTGCCTTTCCGCATGGTAGAACCTTCTCAGGGAATATAAGATTTTCATGAGATTGATCTTGAGCCACTATCCAAGTGCGAATACCTTCGTTTAAGAGGATATTTTTAATGTAGAAAGTCTCAGATTCAAATTTTATGAGAGACAAATTTCATAGGCACGTAGGTTCAGGGTTAGGGGTGAGTTAGTTTTGTAGTTGATTACAGAATGTTACTTTAGCTAAGAGTTATTGATCGCAGTAAGAAATCTAACACAGTGTTTGCAGTATTGATTTTTTTCTATTCAAATTATAAGTGAACATAAGGATTTTCTCATACTAGGGGGAGTATTGGTCTATCAAGTTATTTTGTTTATAGAGATACTAGTTTGTGCAACCTAAAACAAGCCAAGCTGTAAGGAAGAAGTGTAGCCGGTGAAATTTGTTGAAATTAGCATATTAAAAATTTAAAAGATAGATCGGCCAACATAACAATGAGCGATTGCGATATTATAATTTTTTTTCCTTTTGATCGAATTTATAAACTTGATTAGGAAATTGGTTCTTTATGATTTCCCTAATCAAAACTTGAAGTTATCATGGAAGTTGGAACTATGCATAGCACTGAATAGGGAGATGCCACATACATCAGCTGCGCCTAACATGTGAAATAGGTGCATAAGGATGTTTGAGCTCGGCCTTGGAATACAATCATGTGATTTGCAAGTATTTTGGAGTAACATATTTCTGTAAATAGCTTCTTTCTTAGGTCATTTTAGTTTTAAATAAATGTTGTGATTGTTTCCAATATAAAGTTTTTTGAACTGCTAGATAAGACAGGTTAAGAAAAGGTCCTCTTTTTTTCTTTTTTTTTAATTATTATTTTTATTATTATTATAATGTCCTCTCAGAACAAGCAGTACCTTACCCTAACCAAAAGATGGAAGTGAAATGGATAGTCAAGAAGATACAAATAATTAGCAAGTTGACATCTTGTTGAGATTGCATTTTGAAAATTTCAGCATGGATATGATGGATGTTATCAACTCCATCAGGCTAAAAAGTCATACACCTAGCATCAAACTAAGAAAAGCCTTTAGAAGATATACTAGTTACACATCATAAGGTTTTGATGTTTTGTCAGTTAGAAACCATACCTTGGCCCATTTCTCTTATGGTTTTATAAATAATGTAAACTAACACAATATAATATTGAAAAGCACATAAAGACAGGATTGTTACCTATTGGTCAAGACAATATGAACTTTTTTTCTAGAAGTGATTCAATGTACTTACCAGATGACTGTTGCGAAATGTGTATATTAAGATATATGTGCAAAATTTAAAATCACCATATACAACAAAAGGTGCCGTAGCACACATCAAGGATAAAGTAAGAGATTGTTGCTTGAGGTGGTTTGATTGTGTTCTGTGTCAACCTCCAGATTTACCTGTTTGTAAGTCTGTAATCAAGGTGCTGAAACGAGTCGAGGTACACCTAATATCTCATGGAAGAAATTTATCTCGAAAGACCTGCAAGCTCTTACTTTGCACACCTAGTAAAAAATAAGGCATAATGAAAGCAAAAAATCAATATAGATGAAAATTAGTTGAGAATGTATTAGATATATTAACATGTGTATATGTTTTCTAGGAGGCTAGTTTTATGAGAATTTAAATATGCTACTAGGAGATATAAAAATTTCGAATTCTTTTATTTCGTATAATATTTCTGAAATGAGCATAAATGGAACAATATTATTAGTAAGGATACATAATTGCTGCTTTTCAAGTAACATTTTCTATATCCAAACTCCTATCATTTTTGGAAAACAACAGTTATGAATATTTTTGTCATTTTCTTCTTTTTCCAGTATTTCAATGGTAAATTGTAATGCCACTAGTACTACTGGATTTTTTAGTCTACTCTTTATAATCCTGTAATTACCTTGACTAAAGGGGTAATGTTAAAGAAAGGAGTTCCTAATTTTCCATGGTTTTGAAACATAAAGGCAGAAAGTGTTAGAGAATACAGTTATTACTAACTTCGAAAGTAGTTTGTAATAGTCCTAACTCTTAAGAGTTACTTGTTAAAGTTTTGGATTAGCAATAAATGTAGATAATTAAGATTTATGAGAAGTAAAAGATGCATTAGTTTTACAACCACCTAGTTATGTCATGGAATAGTTGGGATCCTTTCGGCCTTAAATCAAATGTCTTTGGTTCGAGTATTGAAAATGATTCGCTTTTGATATTAACATTTTTTTTACCAGGTCTGACCGTTTTTCTTGCTTTGTTTTGCTTTTGCTTTTGCTTTTGCTTTTGCTTTTGCTTTTGCTTTGTCTTGAGCCGATGGTCTCTCGGAAACAACCACTCTACCTATCAAGGTAGAGATAAGGTCTGCGTACACTCTACCCTCCCCAGACCCGACGTTGTAGAATTTCACTGGGTATATTGTTGTTGTTGTTATTCATTAGATACTGGAAAATGTTAGTTCATAACGCAAAATAACATTTGGAATGAAAGAAAAAGGTTCAAAATAAGACTTTACCTCTCCAAGAGTGAGCATTAATCTGCTATCTTCTGCCTCAACCCCCACCCCCTACCCTTGTTTGGGTTTTCCCGTGGTTCATTATTGTATTATTTTCATTGATACTTTTATCATGTTTGTTTTCATTGTTCTTAAAATTATATTGTATGGTATTATAAACTCGTTATAACTCCCTTGTTATATAATCATGAAAAATTTCATTGTTCTTAAAATTATATTGTATGGTATTATAAACTCGTTATAACTCCCTTGTTATATAACAAAAAAATTCAAGTTTTGTAACCACGAATTTGGTGTTTTGCGTGAATTTATTTCATTTACCTATTAAATTACAACAAATCTATCCAGACATTATAGTCAGTAATAGTATATAACAATATAATACTATACAATACTATACTAGTATACTATACAGTATGAAATCTTGTTAACAACCATCCAAAAAGAGTGCAAAAGAAAACAACTCCAGAAATGGGCCTAAAGAGGTAGCTTAAATCACTGGGCCTTCATTTAGCCATGCCATCGCCCTCCCGAAATAATCCATAGAACCCGAAACTTTACAAAAAGCAAGTAATTGGATGGTTTTCCCTTTTAAATGGATTGAAATTTAATTTTTGCACTTCAAAATTGAACTTATAGCTATAAAGACATAATTTGAGCTGGCATAACCTGTGAATATTATGATACATAACTTATGCCTCTATAGTTCGCAGCAGGAAAATAGGAGAACAAGGCCGGGGTAATAAAGAATTGTTGCCAAAAAGTCAGGACGTGGGGGAGCAAGTTTCGATCCCGACACATCCACAAGTTCGATTTTGAATTTATAAGTCATAAGTTTAATTTTGAAGGGCAAAAGTTTAGATCAGCCCATTTGAAGAACAAAAATTAAAGACCAACACAAACTGCGGGATAAAGTGCAAATGACCCAAAACAAAGCTAAAAAAAGAACAGAAAAAGGTACATTTACCAGCGGATTCAAAGCCCTTCATTCAATTACAGTGGAGCACGAAGCTTAGTCCCTGTTTGGCTGACACTCCAAAAAATGGAAACAGACATCGTAGTTCAGCTAGCTATCCTCCTTTTCACACTCATAGTTTTCTACGCGATGTACAATTTCCCCAAACAAGATTTAACCCGACTCCGAACAAAAAACCGATCCACTAACCAAGCCCATTGTCACTTCATTAAAGGAGCCCAATTCCTCTCTCGAGCACGATCTAATCGGAGCAAAACCACTTCCTTCAACCTCGCTAAATCCGCCGTCGGCGAAGCTGACAAAGCCTTAGCCCTCCAGCCCAAAGACCCAGCGGCCCATATTCTCAAGGCCCTTTCACTTGATTTAATGGGCCACAAAATCGCCGCTTTAAGGTAATTGGCACTTATTTCCTATTTGTGTTAATCTTTAATTTTTGTTCCTCAATCCCATATTACTTATATTTTGGTTCTCGAGAACTATATTATATGAGTTTTGACTAACATTTTAAAATATGTATTTTTATCAAATTAATATGAAAAAATTATAATTTGTAGCACTTATCAGATAATTTTTGAATATATAATTTTAAGTGTAAAATATTATTGTGGATCTAATTTAAGTTAGCTTTAAAAATAAGTTAAATCGACTCTTAAAAACAGAAACATGACAACTAATTTGGAATAGCAAAAATAATAAATAATATTTTTGCGGCATCATAATATAGACAAGTTATGTCCCCCATTACTTTTGTCCTTAAAATGTCGTTTGGTACGTGAAATAAAGTGAAATAAATCATCATTGAATTTGGGCTTCATTTTATAATATGTTTTGTAGAATATATAACTTAATATTGGATATTCCATCTTATCCCATCAAACTTAGATTATTTTATGCCACCTCCAGATAGGATAAATTAGTTTCAGAATTTTAATCTCAAAAATATAATTACGAGATAGTTTAGTTCGCGTACCAAACGACCTAAAGAACTTCTGACTCACTAGAACTAAATTTGATTGCTAAAGAAAAAAAAATTAAAGGTCAACCCATTTAAATGAATTTCGTGCAATTTCTTCCCTATCTCTCGTCTAATGGGCCACAAAATTGCATATTTAAGGTCGTTGGATTCCGCCTTATCTCCGCCGGCGGTGAAGGCGTTGTCCGGCGGAGAAAAAGGCGATGCGTTACTTAAACGGGCCGAGTTGATGGTGGGCTTGAATCGGAAGAGACGAGTTGATTCGGCTATAATGGACCTATTGGAGGCTGTGAAATTGAGCTGTTCGGATCAAGCCAAGGCCTTTTGTTTGTTGGGCCAGTGTTATGAGATAAAAGGCCTGAAAATTGAGGCCCATATTGCTTTTGAAGAAGCTTTAAGGATTGAGCCTGATTTGGTTGCGGCCCGTGAAGGTTTGGGCCGGTTAAGATAGTTAGCCCAGTTTCTCGTCTCTGTATGTAGATGAGAGGCTCAATATTGTATATTTTTGGTTACGAATGAACTCTCTTTTTGTACCTTCCACACTTGAGTATAATTTTTTACAGTTAAGTGTAAGGATTTTATGCTATTAGATTATTTAAAACTAAATATAAATAAATGGTTTAATATCACAGCAAATTGGTAATAAACACTAAACAGGCTATATTACTTGTCAGCCAAACAGGGACTAAGCTTCGAGCTGGACCCAATCCTTATAACTTGAATGGAGGACTGTGAATCCACATTTAATTGTATTGTATTTTTTGACATAAATAGCCGTCTACTAAAATAATAGTCAATAAATGTGTATTTTTATATAATATATGTAAAATAAACATATTTTATATAAAATAATATATAGCTGTTGTATATTTGACTAGCGAATATAATTATTTTGGGCCAATTGTTCAAATGTGTAACTTGCCCTTTTTATTTTGCACTATGAACAAAAATTTTATCAGTATCTGTGGAATAAATGGAAACGTAAAAGTAATGCATCGGATTATACTCATAACTATTAAATATCCAGATTTTTAAAAATAATAAGACTTTCTGCCAAATATAATTGAGCATTTAGAGTGTTTGGTAATATTTTATTCAGGCAAATTCTCTAAGGATGAAGTGTGGGTGGAGTGGGAGAGGGAAGACAATCAGAATGAGATGCATACTTATGAAACTTGATTTTCATATTTTCTTTGAAAAAACATTTTTCAAAATATATGAATCAACCTTACCAAGTTTCCGTAGCTCAGTTGGTTAGAGCACGGGAGATTTTGAGTTCAACTCTTAATGAGATCAGAAGCTACTATTGGACTTTCTTTTTTGGATAAAAGAAAAACTATTTGAACAAATTAAAAATAAAGTCAGAAAACATTCTCCAAAAAATATTTTCGTTCATACCACATCCTACCACAACTCTTGATGGTAGTTTTACTTTTTTTTTTGTTTCTCACCCGATATCCGACTAATCCTGATACATATAAAGCCTATTAAAGGGGGGAAGTGCTCAACTCAAACCAAGACCTCTGATTAAGAGCGGAGGGTTCCTATTCATCCCACCCACCATGACCCTTAGATGGTAGTTTTGCTCTTGAAGTCTTTTAGCTTTTGGAAGAATATTGTGCAAATTGTTTTAATAAACATCTAAAGGAGTCAATTGCTTCCCTTCCCTCTTTGTAATTTGTGCCTTTTTCCTTTAGAAGTGTGTATAACATCTTTAGAACCACCTTAAATAATTGCTATTGATGAAGTTTCAAAGATCAACTGCATAATATATACATGAGAGTGGATTACTTCAGCCAAATCCAATTTATATTGAAGAAACATGAATGAAATGAGCTCTTTTAATCCCTTTTTGATGTGTAATGCAGTACAATCACTTGCTTTTAACTGCATCAATTTTGTGCTGCTAATGACTTCTTTCATTCTTGGCAAAAGCAACAGTTTCACAGTGGATGACAAACTCAGACGTTTTCAATGCATCTCGAAAACTTTCAACACAAAAAACAGCTAGTGGAATATGACTTGATTGAACTCTTGATTTTACAAGATATATGTACAAACAGAGAATGAGGACGGAAAGCTAACAGCAGAGGCTGTAGAACAACGACCAATGAGACTCGAAGATCAAAAGTTTACTCCATAACGAGCTGCATATGACGATTGAGATCTTTGAGATAAGTTGTGTTACTGTAATCTTCTAAATCACATGCGTCCAGCATCAATGCTCTTCCTCCCGTCGATTTCTGCTTCATGTCTAATGGTACATTCTCGCCTTTTAACAACTGAACAGCCTGCATAGTCCAAGAATTCACTAACTCTCGGGGGAAAAGCTCAGTTTGTACTATACATTAATATTGTGTACCAAACCCTATTGAGGAATTTGAAATCAAATTCAAGTTAGGCTTTGTTTGAAATCCTTGTTAGCATTTCTAATCACTTCAGTTGGCATTTCAAGTTTGCACAAAAGATATTATCTAGCTCACTAGCTCTATGACCAGGAATTTCAAAGGTGTTCAAATCTTCAGGTAATCAATAAGTTAGTACTTTGTACTCTTTAACGCTAGGGTTGTAAATGTTGCGGGGTAAGGCAAGTCTTAACCAAGAAAAAGGTTGACCCGCTCTACTCTGCCACATTTAGCATTTTTTTCAATTTTAGATTTGCCTTGCCCTACCCCGCTAAGCCTTGCCCCGTTTAAGTTTCAAGGTGTCATTATCCATCTTTGTCCAACTAGCTAATAGCAAAATGTTAGATTAGTCTGAGGGCTAACACAACCGAATTAGTTGACGAAAAAGAAACCCCAGCGACCAAGCATTCTTGCTCCCAAAAGCGGAGACCAAAGAATGTCGAGGAGGCAAGCAGCCTCTAAGTTGACCACCTTTCCGACTAGCGGACTATGGAGGGAGGGGGAGGCGAACAGGAACCTCCATTTTGTAACCAACCTTTTGATTAACGTGTTTGAGTTTAAAAAGTAAAAAATATGGAAAATAGAAATGCTCGTCTAGAGATTTTCTCAGTGTAGAAAATAGTGTGCAAAGATAAAGACATACCCGTATCATGTTAGGACGCATGTTTGGAAAGTGGTGAATGCATGTCGAAGCTGTAAACATAGCTCGTTTCATCTCGATGACATCATATGCATCGCCTAGACGAGGGTCTGCTAATTCCTTGACATTGTTCTGTTCCAGCATTGGTTTTGCCTATACAAAAATGGTAGCAGATACAAAAAAAAAGTCTTCAAGAAATGCAGAACGAAACTATACTAAGGTTCCGTTTAATTCCACCTAATGGAGGTCTGAAAAGCAAGTGCGTTCTAAGGAAAGTTTCACTTTTAACAAGAACATACCCACATCACAAGACTCTGTCGGGATGAATCAACAGCACGACGACCAGTAATAAGCTCCAATAACAGAACCCCAAAGGCAAAAACATCGGTCTTCTCATGAACAATCCCGTGCATAAAGTACTCAGGTGCCATATATCTGAGGAACCAAATTTGTCGTATTTTCATCAACGCAACAATTTTAATGAATCAATACATCTAAAATGCAATTGAACTGAACTTCTATGTTGCTCGGACCTCCAAAAATGCTTCCACCACCCGCGTCGGATCCTCCAAACTTGCATAGCTTTTGGATGATCAGACACACCCAACAATATTTTTTGAAGAGTCCGAGCAACATAGCTGAACTTTACATACCCAAAAGTGCCTTCAATGGGGGAAACAATATGATGTACCCATTTTTCAGGCAGCCATTTTGCAAGTCCAAAATCAGATATCTGCAGCAACATAAAGAAGCTTGAAGCAACTGACATGAAATTAGTTAATTACAAGGGAAGTTTCTAAAGGAAAACAAGATTGAATTGAAACCTGAGGTTCATAATCTTCAGTAAGTAGAATGTTTGAGGCTGTAATATCTCTATGGATTATGCGCCTTTGGCAATCACAATGAAGATAACGCAATCCTTCAGCTACACCAACTGCCACTTTATATCTTATTTTCCATTCAAGGCACTCTTCTCTACCTGCATTGCTGAGTTCTCCATTTATCAGTCAAAACAAACATCGTGATCCAAATTCACCTCATTACATTTAATAGTTTACTATAGGACTTAATTTATATACGCTGACAGAGTAAATTCTTTAGCATTATCATTGTGTTTAAATCTGTTTGTAGTCAATAGCGGAAACATGAATTCTAACAAAGGGATTCGAGAAAATGCGACATCTGGGATTTGAACTTATGACCATAAGCAATTTTTTAACCACTTTTACACAAAAATCTTGTCTTATTTTAAGAGGATTCAAGAATTTATACTTATTCAGAAAAAAAAAATTGTTTTTGCCCTATACTCTCGAGGGATCGCTTCGTCCTGGCCATTGTAGCACGTGTGTCTCCAGGGCATAAGGGAAATGATGACTATGTCATCCTCACCTTCCTCCAACTTATCACTGACAGTCTGTAGAGGCTCCAAACTCAACGATGACAACTGAACACGAGGGTTGCGCTCGTTGCGTGACTTAACCCAACATCGTACAAGTTTCACAATAATATTTGACGAAGTGGATTAAATTAAATCTCCTTGTCTCCACCTAGCTCCACCTCTAGGTGTAATATGTTATCTGCCGTATCCTTCAAGTAACTAATCCCACTTATTATGGATGATTTTCTACCATTATCTTTTAGGTGATCTTACAGTGTAAATTTTTCTTTACTGTTAAACTCTTCATGAAATGATATATGTCCAAGTAATAAAGCATTACACTAGAATATCAAGATTGAGAGAGAGAAACACAGCACCGTGTAGTACAGAAGCGAGGCTGCCATGGTGCAAGTATTGGAGAACAAGGTGCAAACCACCATCAACACTGAAGCCAATTAACTTAGCAGCATTAGTGTTATTGATATGAGCAATGATTCCAAGCTCAGACAAGAAGTCTCCAACTCTGTCCTCATCATTCTTTTCTTTCTTTGTTGTTTTCTTGACTGCAACAACTTGACCATCTTGTAAATGTCCTTTGTATACTTCTGCGTGTCCTCCTTTGCCAATTAAGTTATCTAGTCACATTTCAAGGCATAAATTTAGAAGAATATTAGCATAAATGACCTGCAAAGGAAGTTAATGTTGGCATTTTTTATTTTGAAGTAAGCTTGCAGATTATGCAATCTTATTATAAGATTTAGTAGTAATTTGCTTGAAAGCAACATGTTTTATGTAGAATTGTGGGACTCTTGGACAATTAGTGACCATTCTTTGCTCTTTTCTTCTTGAGACAATGATAATGGCCATGCAGGTGCAGACTAGTAGTCAATGAAGTAGGTGAAAATCACGATAGACCGCAATCAAATTCCTACGAACACAAAATGCTAGGATAGTGGCGCATGGCTCGAAACTTAATAGTAGATAATTAGCCCGTCCTACCTTTTTCCACTAAAAAATACTAAGAAGTAATTTTTTCCATAGGATTAAGCCACTAGAGTTACCCGATATCTGCGTGTGGTGAGGGATAATAGATAACTCGATAAAATAGTAATTCTGCAGGTAAACTATCTCGAATACGACCTTTATTGATAAAAAAAAAGGCCAGAAGCTTGCTGGCATGTGCAGATGAGTACATCTGCAGCAGCTCCAGCTGCATCAACAAGACCCATATACAATAATAGAAAAAATAATTGGGCTCATGGTTAGTTGTCACCCTCTCCTAGGCATGGTTCAAGAATTCATATTCACAATTTCTTACAAAATTTACAAATTTGCCACAAATATTACATTTTAAAGTTTTTATAGAATTTGTTTAAAAGTATATAAAGGGGTGTTTCAAAATGAAAAAAAAAAGCACACTTTTAAGCATTTCTTTTGGTTGGTAAGTAAAGCTTTAGTCAGATGTTGTAAATAAGCAGGTCCCCACCAATTTCTTTATTGTTTTCCCTTATCTGTTTTGGGTATAATTAATTTAAATTCACGTAAAAAAAAAATTTAATAATAAATGTTTCTTACCAAAAATAATTACTTATTTTAGAGCCCAAATTCTTTTTGTTAAAGATGACGGGATACTTATCACCCTACCCGACTTAGTGGTGGTTCCCATCGGTCACTATCACTTTCAATTTTGTAATTAAAATCTTGAGCAGACCATGTTTACTTTTCTGTCATGGGCCAAAGAGAAGTCTCAAAGATCAAGTACTAGGCTGCTTTGACTACTGAGAAATGGGGTAGTTGAATTCCCAAGAACCCAACATTTAAAATTTAAATGTGAAATTATTAATAGTAGTATTAGTATTAAGCAGAGGCAACAACATGCTGCCTTAAAATGCACAAAAAGTAACCCTGCATATGTCCCATTCTTGTCCAGGCTCCTGCTTCTAAATTCATATAAATATAAAAACAGTATCAATTTTGTCTTTTTGAATAAAAAAATCAGTAATTTAAAGTTTTTTTTTTCAAATGGGATACTTGGAACAACGGAAAATCACTCTCCGTTTTACACGTGATGTATGTGATGCCTATGACGGAAAGTAAGAAGATGAAAACAAATCAAGAAAATTATGTCTTTTATTGTGATGTATGTGATACCTATAACGAAAGGCGGGATGGTGAATCACAAGTGATACCTATGACGGAAAATGGGATGATAAAAATGGATTTAATTTAAAAAGGAAAGACGAACATGCTTCTAAACTGATAAGGTTTCGAAAAAAGGGTAAAACATGACATATAAGCAAACCCCGCAAAAGGAAATTGAAGTACTTGAATATTATTCTGGTGAGATTAATTGAATAAAAAAAGTAATTTAAGTCTGTCTTAAAACGATTCATTGTATTTCTCCTAAACTTGCTAGGTAAATTCATTTTATTACTAATAAAGAATTATTAAACACTATGTATCTACTACATGTAATTATAATTGGAAATGTTATGGTTTATTAGAAGGATAAGGATTTTAATGACTTCAAAATTTTGGGTGGAGTAGTAGTAAAGTATTGTCATTGTCAAGAAATGGTCATAACTTTAATCCAACTGTCCCATGTTATAAAAAGCAATGAACTTTTTGCGTTTCTAGCAACCCCACAAGAAATAATTTTTTTTATTTTTTTTGCAATTTAATTTCCTTTGACTCAATTAGAATTTGCTACCGTACAATTACAAACAGTACTACGTTGAGTAGTTCCTTCCCAAAATAGACTTGATTATTCTCTTTCAAATTTCAAATAAAAAATTAATCTATATGTTTTTTCAACAAGAAAGGGTATCTGAAAAAATAAATTAAAATAAGATAAATGGTGCAAATTTTTAGTTTCAATAACTCAAACAAAAATGTTTCAATAAAAAAATAGTTTCTTTCTTTTTTCATCAAAAGCAGATAAAGGTCCACAATTTTGTGCTCCCATATGATTTTAGCCTCCCAAGAACAAATGGGAACAGAGCAAATTTTCAAAGAAAGGTACTTATACCTCTTAGCATAAATAATTTTGAAAAAAAACATAAAATATTATGAGTACTTAAAACATAAAATATGATAGAACTAGAAGATGTAGTCTAAACAGAGAAAAATTATGAAAAATCATGATTTAAAATTTCAGCACATATAGAAATCGTTAGGTGATTTCTTTTTACATATCTAAATTTTAATAAATATTTGTTAATTCGTACTCGAGCTCATGTGAGATAGCAAACACTTAATAAAATAATTGAAGTGTGTGTAAATTAATTCAAATAATAACATTATAAGAAGCACTTGGAATGAAAAGATTTGGTAAGCACTTTTCTTTTTAATAACCTTTACACTCAAATTCCGTAAATCGAAATTCAAAGCAGGTAAAGAATATAGTAATAGCCTAGGATAATCACTTTTCAATGCTATAGTTAGAAAATAATTATTATCATAAAATTTAAAATTTTACTATTATAACTCCATGATAATATCTTGAAATTTCACCTATAAAATTTCAAACTCCATAACAACTGACTATTCTTCAATTACAGAAGATAAAAAGTACTAGCTATTACTACATTTTCGTATGAAACATCGGAAGAAAATAATTTAAAAAATATTTAAATATGTCGTTAAAGTATTCAAAATTAAGCAATTTAGCTCACACATGTTTTTACGGTTCAATAGTTGATCCAAAAAATTTTCTAATTTAACATAAACTCCCAATTAATTTAATTAGTTGGTTAATAAGCGAAAAAAGACCTGATATATTTTTAAAATATGTGAAATTGAGCAGATAAATCCAATTAATACCTCAAAGTAAAATTATATAAAATAAATAAAAATTATGAGAAAAATTACCTGGAGTGAAATTATCAGTAGCTTGAGCAAGTTCATCAAGGCTAAAATTCCTCCATGAAGGTTTAGGAACAACAAAATCAATTGTATCTTCTTCAGCACTCCTAATCCTCGCCAATAATTTCCTCTTAATATTATTTTTCTTCGGTAATAACATTTCATATCCACCTAATAACGGTATTGTAGATAATCTTCGTATCGATTTTCTCTTCATTTGATCAAACAAATTCTTAAAACTCAACCCTTCGCCACCACCACCTCCGCCGCCGGAGCCGCCATGAATGGCTGCCGGAGATGATGACCCGAAACTACGGGTCCTTTCGTCGCTACTTATGCTGCTGTTATCGGAATCAGATGTGCCTGATATGTGAATTTCCAAAACTGCCCTTGGTGATAACTGATCGTTATCTATTTTGTTGTTCTCTTTGTGTTGTTTTTCGTCATTTTCTTTTATTTCTATTACTTCTTGTTCCTTTTCAACTTCTAATATTTGGCTCTTCATTTCTTCTTTCCCTCCATTTTTTGGAACTTGTACAACAACACTTTCACCTACACAGACAAAAAAAAAAATCAATTTTCCTCCTTTTATTTACAAAACATAGATATATTAATATACACGAAAATTACTAAAATTTCAATAAATATTAAGTTATGAACCCGTAAGAATATAATGAATTTAGTGACGTAGATCAAATTTGTTTATCAAAGTGCTTATGTAATTGCTTAAGACGTCTTTTTTTTTTAACCGGGAAATGAAATAAATTTATTTAGTTTCATTTTTAGTAAAATAGTGAAGGATATATTCTTTGTAATGAAAAAAGGGGTGAAGGGGATATGTATATGTTTGTGCAGGTGGATTAGAAGGTGCAAAAATAGCAAGGAATGAATGCAGAAATTATGGAAAAGCATCACGTTTAAATTCTGAATCCACCTATGTTAGTGTTTATATGTGAAAAATGTTGAAAATTTTGGAAAAGAGTTTATTATAAATACTCATAAAAAGAAGAAAAAAAGGGAAAGGGGAGAACCTTCCATGGTATATTTTGGAGATGTTATGTTGTGTGAAAGACAAAATGAATGAAGAAGCTTCTTCTAAAATTTCAAGAATTTGCTCTGAATGAAGCAAATTGAAAAGGAATTTAGAAGAATTAGAATATATTGTATGAAGGTTTACATTTGAAGTTCAATCATAATTCATTCTTCACCCCCCACCCCCCACCCAAGAAGAAGAAAAGAAAAATGAGAGAAAATGGTATGGTATATCTTAGACAAGTTGTTAGTCTTTTTCTTTGAAGAAATTAAAAAGAGAGGTTGAAGAAGAGGCAATAGAAAGAAAACTGGCTATGTGGTACTTGGAATATTATTATGTGTGCTACTTACATTTATACGCTAATGGAATGCAAATAATATAATCTAATGTATAATTTTTTTTTGGATGATGAAATCCTAGCCGTTTGATTTAGACATTTGTGAATTGGGTTTTTCGTTGATAGGATCGCAACCGTTGGAGTTGGACATTCTTGATTTTTGGCGGAACTAACGCTATGTGTATTGTAACTATCCCAACTAACTTTTATGCACTCTCTCAATAAAAAAAAAGTATCCACTTAGTATTTTTTTTAGTCAAAAAAATTATTCATTTATCAAATAAAAAAAATTAATTTTATTTTTTCAAATTTGGCCCTACTAAGTACTATGTGATCAAATTCCAATATATATTTAATTAGGAAAATTTAATCAAATTACTTCATTTTTGTCTAAGAATTTGTATTTTCTTAAGGATGTGCAAATAGCTAAGTGGACACTCTTTTTAATCCGAATGAAGTAAATTTT
The DNA here is from genome assembly GCA_029783415.1 of Anisodus acutangulus. Taxonomy (NCBI): domain Eukaryota; kingdom Viridiplantae; phylum Streptophyta; class Magnoliopsida; order Solanales; family Solanaceae; genus Anisodus; species Anisodus acutangulus. Next base: position 39,308,939 of record CM056502.1, read on the forward strand.
AGAGGGTTTGAAGGGTATTTTAAGTAGAAAATATTTGGGTGGTGGAGTAGTACTACAATTTGTTTGTAAGTTTTAAGTTTCATGGACTAAGAGTGAATAATAATACTACTCCGTTAAGTAGTGATGAAATCAAAATTTTCAACATACAATAAAATAATTATCTATATAATATAATTTTTAGTGTCTGAAAAAGGTCTTTTCGTTGTTATGGAGTTAAGTAACATACAATAGTTATTTATAACAAATAGAGGGAGATTCAAAATTTAAACTCCATAGGTTCGATGTCACTAACTCAATTGACCATTTGATTTATTGATTCAAAATTTAATATTTATAAATATTTAATAATTTCCGGACACATATTTTAGGGTGTGAATGAGTACTACAGGACGCTCGATTGAACTCGTAGATTACTTTGTACATTCCCCTGATAACAAAGAAGATTTGAAACTGAAAAATAAATTAAATATCTATTGTAATATATTAAACTACACTAATAATATCAAAACTTTTGATACTATCTTATTATTTTGAAATTAGGTCTCAAAAGTTTGGAAACAAATCTCGAGACTAATCAAATATAGTCAACATCTTTGGTGCTAGTAGTCTTACTTTTGGATCTTCATAGGTATGTTGGGACAACATCATTGGAATATTAAAGATATCATGTCTCTTTGAGAACATTTTTAATTTTTTTTTATATCTAGTCTATCGGCTTACGTCATACTATTCATGTAGATAGTAATTTCGGTCCCTCAGCACTATTACCAGTAAATCGTGGGATGTGCCTGAATGACCAGGGTTTGAGAACAATGCAACTGATATCACCTACAAGGTTCTACCCTAGAAGAGAGCAAATTGCTCCCATCAGGGTTCAAACTCACGCTGCAGTCCTCCATCTGAATTTTATGTTCCCCCTTTGCCATCCAGCTATGCCACGGGGGACAACATTTGCAATATTGATGATAGAAACCGTGTGTGTATAACCGTGTGTATTTAGGTTACTTATCATATTTTGTAGGAGTCTTGTACAAGAGTAATTAGGATATTAGTATTATAGTAAGAATATGATTTTCCATATTTAGAGATTGTATATATAGACCTCTTCATTAATGAAAATAAAAAAAAGGATTATTTCTTTCATGATATCAGAGGTCTAGGGTAAAAATACATTCTCCCAAAACCTTCCGCTGCCCTCTTCATTCTCGGCAACCGTCAGGCCGCCGACCAAAGTTTTTTTTTTCTCCCACATTTTTCTTCCAAATCTCTCATTCTCCTCTTGTTCTTTCATAATGTCTACCTCAAAGAACACGTTTCATCCTGCCCTTACTGTGTCCAACATCAAGAACCACATCCCTATCGTTCTTCAGATGGAAAACGTCCAATACGCGACGTGGGCGGAATTATTTAAAGTTCACGCACGCTCGCATCAAGTCCTTCATCACATCATTCCCGCGGAAGCAGACAAGGAGAAGGTGCCTACCGCCGATGATGACCCTATGTTATGGACGACTCTTGATGCTACGATACTCCAGTGGATTTATTCCACTATCTCTACGGACCTGTTGCATACGATTTATTGAACCCGACGCCACGACAATGGAAACTTGGAATCGAGTGCGTGATATATTCTAAGATAACAAAAATTTTCGTGCCGTCACTCTTGAGCATGAATTTTCCCATGTCAATATGGAGGATTTTCTGAATGTCTCAGCCTATTGTAAAAGGTTGAAGGAATTGGCGGATCAACTCAAGAACGTTGGTGCGCCCATCACTAATGATCGTCTCGTTTTTCAGATGGTTGCAGGCCCGTTCCATACTCACATTCTACTAGGCATGTTTCATGCTCACATTAGAAGAGGCCGGCTTGGCTAAAAAGGCGGCTACCAAAGCTAATTTTATCATGATGATGGCTACGTCTGATGACACTCACTCATTCTCGGCCAATTCTAGCCAAAACCGTAACAATGGTGCTGGCAAAAATGGTGCTGGCAAAAAGGGTCAAAATTGGGGAAATAATGGCAAGAATCGTGGTGGCGATCGCGACAGTGGCGGTGGTTGGAACTGTGGCGACAGTGGGCCAGCTGGCCGCAGCCTTGGGCCACTGCAGTACCCAGGCGTTCCTGCGAATTGGGCCAGCCAGAGGCCCAATTCCCAGTTCCAGCAGTACCAGCCCAAGCAGTCGGCTGGGCCCTGGCACCAAGCTGGCCTGCTTGGGCCTCGTCCTCAGCAGGCCTTCGCTGTTGCGGGCCTAGTTTCCAGTCTGACACCTATGGATATTGAGGCCGCGATGCATACACTTGGATTAAATCCCCCGGGGTATATGGACACCGGAGCCACTTCTCATATGACGTCCGCCCAAGGTAATCTCTCATTTTATTTTAATTTGAGCAATAATCGTGGCATAATTGTTGGTGATGGAAATTCCAATTCCAATTCCAATTCGTGGTTATGGTCACACAAATTTGTCCCGCCCACATCCACCTCTAATCCTAAAAAATGTCCTTCATGGCCCTCACTTAATTAAAAATTTGGTGTCTGTCCAAAAATTCACAACTGATAATTGGGTTTCTGTTAACTTTAACCCTTTTGATTTTTCTGTGAAGGATTTCACGACCAGGAGACCTCTAATAAGGTGTAATAATCAGGGAGAGCTTTATCCAATCACCACCATCACAATTTCCACAAATCAAGACACACTCTCTATATTTACCGTTCTTGCTCCTTCTTTGTGGCATGCACATTTGGGTCATCCAGGGTCGTCTATTATTTCTTCTCTTAAAAATAATAATTTCATTGATTGTAAGAGTATGCGTAGTACTCATATTTGTCCTTCTTATCCTCTAGGGAACACATGTTAGATTACCGTTTGTAATCTCTACTTCTAGTACGTCGATGCCTTTTGACATTATTCATAGTGATTTATGGACATCTCCCGTTTTGAGTTCTTTGGGTCATCATTATTATGTTTTATTTTTGGATGATTATTCTAATTTTTTGTGGACTTTTCCTTTGTCTAAAAAATCTCAAGTTTTTTCCACATTCTTAAAATTTAGAGCTTTCATCCGTACCCAACTTGAACAAAAATTTAAAACATTCAATGTGATAATGGTAGAGAATATGATAATGAGTCATTTCAGAAATTTTGTGACACTCATGACATATTTTTTTATTTTCTTGTCCTCATATGTTCTCACAAAATAGGAAGGCCGAAAGAAAAATTCGTACCATTAATAATATTATCGGAACTTTACTAGCCCGTGCTTTATTACATCCGTCCTTTTGGCATCATGCGTTACAAATGACTACTTACCTCCTTAACATACTCCCTAGCAAAGGTTTAGCATATCAATCATCCCTAAAAACTCTTTATAATAAGGATCACTCGTATTATCATCTTAGTGTGTTTGGGTGTTTGTGTTATCCGTTTTTCCCGTCTACTACAATTAACAAATTACAAGCATGTTCTACCGATTGTGTGTTTTTTGGTTATCCGTCTAATCATCGTGGTTACAAATATTTTAATTTATCCGCTAATAAAATCATAATCAATCGCCATGTCATTTTTTATGAAACTCAATTTCCGTTTGCTAAATTGTATAATTTCGTGTCTAGTTCGTATAATTTTTTGTCTTATGAGCTTTCATCGTATATTATCCACCATTTATCCGAGCTGTCCCGTGACTAAAATCAGCCAGTAGGCCCAAATATTACCGATCCAGTCTATGTTTCTCGGCCAGCAGGCCCACTGCTTGCTGGCCCAGTTTTACCGTCACATCCTTCCGCCACTGGGCCAGTAGGCCCATTATCTGCTGGTAAAGTTTTACCCGACCTGACATATACCTAATACACTTCCCCTCCTGTTTTGACTCAAGGGCATGTTACTCGTAGTAAACATAGTATTTTAAACCTAAAAGACATTTTAATCTAAATTCTAATGTCAACAAATCACCCTACCATGTAATCATGTATCTGCCTTTCATGAACCGAATTAGAAAATGGACATGGATGATGAATATAATGCTCTTATTGTAAATAAGACGTGGGAGTTGGTGCCTCGTCCGCTTGGTGTCAATATTATTCGTTCTATGTGGATTTTTATTTATAACGAAAATTCTGACTGTTCTTTGAGAGGCATAAGACACGTCTTGTAGGTGATGGTAAAACACAATATGATTGCGTGGATTGTGGAGAGACATTTAGTTCGGTGGTCAAACCGGCAACTATTCGCACTGTATTTAGGCTGGCTCTCTCAAAAGCATGGCCCATTCATCAGCTGGATGTGAAAAATGCTTTCTTACACGGTGATCTTAAGGAGACAGTATACATGTATCAGCCATTGGGTTTTAAGGACCCCAATTATCCTCACCATGTATGTTTGCTGAAGTAGTCCTTATATGGGCTTAAGCAGGCCCCATGGGCTTGGTATAAGAGGTTTGCAGATTATGTGTCCATCATTGGGTTTTCTCACAACATGTCTGATCATTCTCTGTTCATCTATCATCGTGGTACTTCTCTAGCATACATTATGTTGTATGTGGATGATATTATTTTGACTGCCTCTTCTGATAGTTTGCGCAAGTCTTTCATGATCCTTCTCATTTCAGAATTTGCTATGAAAGACTTGGGGCCCTTGAGTTATATTTTGGGAATAACTGTCACTCGTCATGCAAGTGGTCTATTTTTATCACAGAGAAAGTATGTGGCTGAGATTATTGAGAGAGTTGACATGTCATCTTATAAGTCCTCTTCTACTCCGGTTGATACTAAACTGAGGCTGAGTGTTATGTCTAGCACACCATATGAGGATCCAACCCACTATCGTAGTCTTGTAGGGGTTCTTCAGTATCTTACATTCACGAGACCATATATTACTTATGCAGTTCAACATGTGTGTTTATTTATGTATGATCTGCGGATTAAGCACATGCATGCGATCAAACGCATTATACGATACATACATGGCACACTTGATTATGGGTTGCATTTATATCCATCCTCAGTCTCTACTCTCATGTCATATACCGATGTTGATTGGGGTAGATGTCCAGATACCAGATGTTCAACCTCTGGTTATTGTATGTTTCTTGGTGATAACTTGGTCTCTTGGTCGGCAAAACGCCAGACTACTTTATCGTGATCCAGGGCGGAGACTTAGTATCGAGGAGTAGCCGATGTGGTGTCTGAGTCATGTTAGTTGCGTAATCTTTTATTACAGCTTCACTTTCCTATTCAGAAAGCTACATTGGCCTACTGTGATAATGTTAGTGTCGTCTATCTCTCTGGAAATCCGGTCCAACATCAGCGCACTAAACATATCGAGATGGATATTCACTTTGTTCGCGAAAATGTAGCTCGTGGACAAGTACGTGTCTTACATATCCCTTCAAGGTACCAAATTGCTGACATCCTTACTAAGGGTCTTCCCTTGGTTCTGTTTGAAGATTTTAGGGACAGTCTTAGCGTACGACAACCGTCCTCTATGACTGCGGGGGTGTGATAGAAACCGTGCGTGTGTATATTTAGGTTACTTACCATATTTTATAAAAGTCTTGTACAAGAGTAATTAAGATATTAGTATTATATTAGAAATATGATTTTTCATATTTAGAGATTGTATATGGTATATATATAACTCTTTATTAATGAATATGTTTGGTGCTAATAGTCTTACTTTTGGATCTTCATAGGTATGTTGGGACAACATCATTGGAATATTAAAGATATCTTGTCTCCTTGTGAACATTTGCAATATTGATATGCTCATTTTCTAGTAAAATTGAACAAATTATTGGTTCATGAACGGGATTAATTAAGATAAAACACTTTTTTTCCTTAATGGAATTTCTAGAACAGTGAATCTCTTGCACATAGGCATTTAGCTAGTATCTAGGATTAATTAAGACCACATTCATGAGAAACTACCTGTGATACGCTTTTAAGCTAATTACATGAAACTTCTGCTTTTTAGACATAAAAAAGCGTGTTTATACATAATATTAGAAAAGGGTTTAATTATTCAAAATTTGTGGTGTAATGGAAATTTGAGCAATGGGAATATCGTGTACATTGTATTTATCTCGTGTGATTAAAATAATTAATATTCAATTAGCTATACTTGATATACTTTTGCACTTTTTCTTTAGGATGGTATCCGGGTCAACTTGCACGTTCACCTCGAGTATCCGCACCAAAAAATCGCAAAAAAGACACCAAAAGGGGATGGTCTTAATTATTTGACCTCCGCTTAATAAAATCTTTGAAAAATGGCTTTTGTTATCCATTGGGAATAAGTTCTAATTGTAATGTACACATAAGTTTGTTTTCCCATTGAGGCAAGATTTTGGGACATTTCAAGAAGTTATAGACATTTCCCTATGCAGAATTTGTAGCCAATTGAACAAATTAACTGTATTGAATTGCTTCAACTCCTGCCTCGTAGGCAAAAGTAATTTATTCCCATGATTTACGTCTGATTGCAAAAAAAAAAAAATCAAAATCAAAATTTTGTTAAATGGGATAAAAAATTCAACACCACCCTGGAGGTTATTCTTGCAAATCACCCATGCCAGTGAGTAGCTTAGCTTCAATATGATCTCCTTTCACTTAATATACCATACAAGTTGTATAATTAATCTAATTAGATTATAGTTAAAGTTAAACACAATAGCTATCTGTAAAAAGTAAACGAAAAAGAAAAACAGAATAATTAATGTTATAAACAGATCCTGTATGAGAGAATGATTTCTCAGTTCATTCTGGTAGTTGTTAGTTGTACTCATAAAACCAACCAAACTATGAACTATTAATTAACAATCTCTTCAAACCTAAGAAGTGAGAACCCATTTAAAGCTACTATCAATAATTAAATCATTTTTCACAAAGACAAACGTAAAGTGAAAGGACGAGGGATGCTAATTAAGTGATAGAGTGATAGTTACCTAATGTTTGACCATTATAATTGGAAAATTAATTTCCCATTGCTTGTAGGTAGCTGGATTTCCGGTGTAAAAATTATTTGTGCAATCAAATCACTTATTAGATAACTAAAATTATATTTGCAATCAAATCACTTATTAGATAATTACAGATAAATACATTGATAAGCATTAATCAGTAATCTTGTAAAAGTGATAATTAATCAGCAAGTAGTTGAAGCATGATTTTAAACATTGGGCCTCTTATATATGCATAAAATGAAAATTGACCTATAAAAAAATAAATAAATAGAAAATTAACCTATGTATATAGTATATCTTTTAAGTTTTCTTGTCCTCATACGTCCTCACAAAAATGGGAAGGCCGAAAGAAAAATTCGTACCATTAATAATATTGTCCGAACCTTGCTAGTCCATGCTTCATTACCTCTTCTTTTTGGCATCATGCATTACAAATGACTACATATCTCCTTAACATTCTCCCTCATGAAGGTTTAGCATATCAATCTCCACTTAAAATTATTTATAATAAAGATCCCTCATATTCTCATCTTAGGGTATTTTGGTGTTTATGCAATTCGTTTTTTGCGTCTACTACAATTAATAAACTTAAATCCAGTTCTGCCGCTTGTGTGTTTTTGGGTTATTCATCTAATCATCGTGGTTACAAATGTTTTGATTTATCCTCTAACAAAACCATAATTAGTCACCATATTATTTTTAATGAAATCCAATTTCTGTTTGCTAAATTGTGTAGTTCCGTGTCTAGTTCGTATAATTTTTGGATGATGGTATCTCATCGTATATTATCCACCATTTATCCGAGATGTCCCGTGATCCAAATCCGCCAGCATGCCCACTGCCCGCTGGCCCACATATGACCGATCCAGCGTCGTCTCAGCCAGCAGACCCAAGTGGTCTCGGCATTGTTTTCGTGTCTCGTCCTAGTCCCAGTATCGATACTGTTCCCGAGTCACGACCCAATGCAAGTTTTGATCCAGTTTCTGTTTCTCGACCTGTTGTTGGGCCAGCAGGCCCACTGCCTATTGGCCAGTCCACTGCAAACCCGACTATTACCCAAAATCCATTCAATTCTATCTCTAGTCAAGGGCTCATTACTCATAGCCAACAAGGTATTTTTAAACCAAAACGACATTTCAATCTTTATTCTAATGTCACTAAATCTCCCCTATCACGTAACTCAGTGTCTACCCTTCATGACCCGAATTGAGAAATAGCTATGGATGACGAATATAATGCTCTTATTGAAAATAAGACGTGGGAGTTGGTGACCCATCCACCTGGTATTAATATTATTCGGTCTATGTGAATTTCTACTCATAAAGAAAATCCTGACGGTTCTTTTGAGAGGCATAAGGCTCGTCTTGTAGGTGATGGTAAAATACAACAAGTTGTCGTGGATTGTGGAGAGACATTTAGTCTGGTGGTCAAACCGGCAACCATTCGCATTGTGCTTAGTCTAGCTATATCGAAAGCATGACTCATCCATCTACTGGATGTGAAAAATGTTTTCTTACACGGTGATCTTAAGGAGACAGTTTACATGCATCAGCCCTTGGGTTTTAAGAACCCCAAGTATCCTCACCATGTTTGTTTGCTGAGAAATTTCTTGTATGGGCTTAAGAAGGCCCCTCGGGCATGGTATAAGAGTTTTGCAGATTATGTGTCTACTATTGGGTTTTCTCACAGCATGTCTGATCATTCTTTGTTCATCTATCGACGTGGTACTTCTCTAGCATACATTATGTTATATGTGGATGATATAATTTTGACTGCCTCCTCTGATAATTTGCGCAATTCTATCATGTCCCTTCTCAGTTCAGAATTTGCTATGAAAGAATTGGGACCCTTGAATTATTTTTTGTGTATAGCTGTCACTCGTCATGCAGGTGGTCTATTTTTATCACAAAAGAAGTATGCAACTGAGATTATTGAGATAGCTGACATGTCATCTTGTAAGTCATCTTCTACTCCGGTGGATACCAAACCGAAGTTGAGTGCTACTTCTAGCACACCATATGAGGATCTCACCCACTATCGTAGTCTTGCAGGGGCTCTTCAGTAACTTACTTTCACGAGACAAGATATTACTTATGCAGTATAGCAGGTGTTTTATTTATGCATGATCCGCGGATTGAGCACATGAATGCGCTCAAACGCATTATACGATACATGCAGGGCACACTTGATTATGGATTGCATTTATATCCATCATCCGTCTCTACTCTCGTGTCATATACAGATTCTGATTGGGGTGGATGTCCAAATACCAGACGTTCGAAATCTGGTTATTGTATGTTTCTTGGGGATAACTTGGTCTCTTGATCGGCAAAACGCCAGACTACTTTATCGCGATCCAGTGTAGAGGCCGAGTATCGAGGAGTATCCAATGTGGTGTCTGAGTCATGTTGGCTGCGTAATCTTCTATTAGAGCTAGACTTTCCTATTAAGAAAGTTACATTGGTCTACTGTGATAATGTTAATGCAGTCTATCTCTCTGGAAATCCGGTCCAACATCAGCGCACTAAATATATCGAAATGGATATACACTTTGTTCGAGAAAAGGTAGCTCGTGGATAAGTACGCATCCTCCATGTCCCTTCGCTATACCAAATTGTAGACATCTTTACTAAGCGTCTTCCCTTGGTTCTATTTGAAGATTTTAGGGATGGTCTCATCGTACGACAACCGCGCGCTATGACTACGGGGGTGTGAAAGATCTATATACACGGTCTTAATACCGTGTATATCATGGTCCGAATTTGTCTCCATAAATTGTAAAATTATTGTACAAGTGTAATTATGGTATTAGTCTTGTACTCTTGTATAAGAAAAAGCTATTAGAATTAGAGTAGAAAAATATAGAGTTATTTTTCATATTTAGAAATTATGTATTTGTATATATACCTCTCTTTATTAATGAAAATATCAAGTGATTATATTCTTTGAGTATGGTCTTCGAGCAAAGGAATCAAAACCCCCTTCTGCTCCTCTAACTCCGTCCTAATATGCTATCAAGGATTAAAATTTACTGATAACGTAAAAAAATCTTTATACTGTAAGGATTTAGTATATCTAAATATCAATCATTAATGGAATTGACTCCATGATACAGTCATAATCAATTGGGAGGTGCTTGACTGCGTACTTATTTGGTAATTAAGACCCTAATCTTGAACATACTCTTGTTTGGATTCTTGAAGTCAACCTTTATTTGTATAGTTTTCTTTTGAGCCCTGACGTTTTTAACTTTTTTTTTTGTTGATTTTGGTTTTTAGTTCTATTTTTAGTGCCTTTCCGTTCTATTTCTACACTTTGTTTGGATCAAGTCAAAAGCTAACAAAAGTAGCTGTACAATTTAGTCTAAGTATAATCTAAATTGTAAGTATCATCTAGATTTTGTGGAAATAAAATCCCTTGTGACGGGGAAATTCAACAAGAAGTCCCTCGTGCAAGCAAAATTTGAAGTTAATTAAGAAATGAAAAAAAATGCCACTAGTATGCTCATTATTATAGTATTCTGTAAGAGGTAAGACAATATATAAAAAATAGTTAAAAATTTAAGCGTACTTTTTATAACAGTGGTATCTAGGTCAATTTGTTTTGCCTTCACTCATTCATCAAGTATTTGTTATCTTCCAACAATACATGTATTAGATAACTCCAGAAGTTTTTGCCAGCCCTTAATGAGATAGTTGTGTAGTCAATGATCTTTTTTTTATTATTGTACTTTGCAACTTATAGAACTTTTAGACCACAATTTAAAGATACTCCATTTAAGCAATTGTAAATCTTATGATAAAAAATTAGATCACGGTCAATTTTTTTTGTAAGTTATTGCAAATGTTAGACGACAGTCAAATATTTTGTCTGTGAGGTTGAGTGTTATATATGAGCAAACATGTCAAACCCGTGTAATATTATCCGGAAGGGAAATATTCCAAAAATTATATTTGCACAACTTTTAAAAATAGAAATAAAATTAAAATAATGACATTAAATTAAAAGGGACATTTGTGTAAATCTTTACTAGTCTGTGAAAGAAATTGTCTAACCTTTTCTAGTCTGTACTGAAATTTAATTTAACCTACATTTCAAGGTGTTTATTCATTTTATTAATCGATAGGCCACATATGCATCAAATTTAGATATTTTGCACAAAAAGTAACCTTTTTAGTAGCATAACTCTTAACAATGCATTTATGGGATAACTTTAACTCATTAATTAAAGTGACAAATTGAGTGTTTTCGAATTCAAAATAATGATTTTGTTCATTTTGATAAATCAACTTTAAAACAACATGTGCATTAACCAATGATAATGGCGCATAATGCCCGCATGCAGTGCTGGTTCTTGTTCATATGCTTCCTTAAGAAATCAAAGATAACACTTTACTTGGAAAATTTACAAAAAGAAAAAAATTAAAATATAATAACTGGATGTATATGTTGTGTGAACTGTGAAAATAAAATCAGTGATGAATTGTTTATCCAACTAATATGCTAATTATGATAAAATTATTTATCCTCCACGAGACCACGACTCCACGTACGTCATTTTATATAAATTTAAGAAGCATGTTAGTATCATTGGAGAGGAAATTTTAGTTATTCCTAAACAAGTTAACCGATAAAGAAACATCTCATTCTCTACTTTTTAATTTGCCTTTTCATTGTTACACGCTAATCCACTTGCAATAAGGTAAAATCTGTATTCAACCTTTTATACAACTCTTTTCTTCGTATAAATGCTCATAAGCGAGACCCTTCCTTATTCCAAAAGGTGGAATCTCCTACCCCAGGAGCCCCCACATCCCGGTCCGACAGGTCTGTGAAGGAGGTAAATCATGGTGACTCAATTGATTTCAAAGGTTAGACCAGTACCACGCTGCGCACAAGGGGCCCTCCTTTATTTCAAGAAGAAACCCCAGCTGCCGACGGGATTCGATCCTTGGTCTCTTATTCCAAATATCCCCCTTGAAACCAATTGAGCTGCCCAAGCGGACAGCGAGACCCTTCCTTGCTTCGGTCGACGGTTTCAATTAGTGTCCCGTGTATAAGGTCGCCTTTGCCTGAAAGACGTCATTGAAAGAAATAACCCCCTTGATTATTTTTATTAATTAAAAGATATATATACAAGTTACATATTTTCATAAGAGGAGAATCTTATTCCTATTCTACTCCTAAAACCTTATTCTACCATAATTTTAACTATACAATTATGGTAAGTGTACAAGACTAATTAAGGTAACATTTACACTACAATATACCACAAATATACATACCAAATATACAACCTGCCCGTGATGGGCCATTCTGCCCGTGATGGGCCAGTCTGTCCCGTGATGGGCCAGTTTGTCCGAGATTACCCGTGATATACACTTATGTATATCAAGTGTATATCACGGGTATATTACCTTATTTAACACCCCCACCCCCCCGCAGTCATAGTGGGCGGTCTTCGAACACTGAGACTGTCCCTAAAATCTTCAAAAAGGACTGAGGGAAGACCCTTTGTAAAGATGTCTACAATGTGATATCTTGACGGGACATGACAGACGCGAACCTGACCCCGAGCAACCTTCTCGCGGATAAAGTGTATGTCCATCTCGATATGCTTAGTGCGTTGGTGCTGAACCGGATTACCCGAAAGGTAAATGACACTAATATTATTGTAATACACCAAGGTTGCCTTCGGAATGGAACAATGAAGCTCTAATAGTAAATTACGTAACCAACATGATTCCGAGACCACATTAGCTACCCCTCGATATTCAGCCTCGGCACTTGAGCGGGATAGAGTCGCCTGACGCTTCACAGACCAAGAGACCAAGTTGTTGCCAAGGAACACACAATAGCCAGACGTAGACCGTCTGGTGTCGGGACAACCACCCCAATCAACATTTGTATACGAGACAAGTGTGACCGTCGAGGAAGGATATAAATGTAAACCATAGTCAAACATTCCCTGAATATACCGAATGATGCGTTTGAGCGCATTCATGTGATCAATTCGGGGATTATGCATGAACAAACACACATGCTGGACAACATATGTAATATCTGGTCTCGTAAAGGTAAGTTACTGAAGGGCCCCTACAAGACTGCGATAGCGGGTAACTAAGCTTGGTTTTTGTATCAACTGGAGTGGACGTGGACTTACAGGATGACATTCCAGCCCTATCGATGATCTCAGCTGCATACTTCCGTTGAGACAAGAACAATCCATCGGAATGACAAGTGACGACAATCCCCAAAAAGTAACTCAAGGGTCCTAAGTCTTTCATAGCAAACTCAGAGCTGAGCATGGTCATGATAGACTGGCGTAAGGCATCTGTAGAAGCAGTCAAAATGATATCATCCACATACAACAGAATGTAGGCCAAAGACGAACCACGACGGTAGATGAATAAGGAATTATCCGACTTGCTGTGAGTGAACCCAATAGTCGAAACATAGTCAGCAAACCTTGTATACCGGGACCGTGAAGACTGCTTAAGCCCATATAAGGACTTCTTCAACAAACAGACATGATGAGGATGTTTGGGATCCCTGAATCCCAACAGCTGATGCATATAAATTGTTTCCTTAAGATCACCATGTAGGAAAACATTCTTTACATCTAACTTATAAATAGGCCATGCTTTAGAAAGAGTCAAGCTGAGTACAGTGCGAATGGTAGCCGGCTTGACCATTGGGCTAAATGTCTCACCACAATCCACCCCAACCTGCTGAGTCTTACCATCACCCATAAGCCGCGCCTTATGCCGTGCAAATGAGCCATCAAAATTTTCCTTATGAGTAAAAAATTCACATAGACCTAATAATATTAATACCACAAGGATGGGGCACCAACTCCCACATGTTATTATCAATAATAACATTATATTCATCAGTCATAGCAATTTTCCAATTCGGGTCGTTTAATGCAGACACATGATTACAAGGCAAGGGGGATCTAGAGACATTCGAATGTAAATTAAAATGTCTTTTTGGTGTAAAAACACCACGTTGACTACGAGTGACCGGTGTATGAATCGAGGAAGAATTGAGTGGATTTGGGGAATTTACTAGGCTCGGGTCAGACTGGTCAACAGGTAGTGGGCCTGCTGGCCCAACTCGAAAGCGATAATGGTGGCGAAACATGAGGCTGGACCAGTTCGATGTTGAATGGACTGGCCCAATTGCTGAAATTGGCCCAGTGACAAAACTGGGCAGAGGGGGTTGTGACGGGCCAGTGGGACCAGCGGGCAGTGGGCCCGCTGGAGAATTCTGAATGCGGGAGATGTCTGAAAAATACTGAATAATATACGGAGATATTTGTTCATCCAAAAAATTATACGAACTAGGCACGGGAGTATGATTTTTAGCAAATGGAAATTGAGATTCATAAAAAATGACATGGCGGTTAATGATGATTCTATTTGATGATAAATCAAAGCATTTGTAGCCACGTTGTTTAGATGCAAAACCCAAAAACACACACAGAGTTGACCGGGCCTGAAGTTTGTTAATTGTGGTGGACGGGAATAACGGATAACACAAACACCCAAAAACCCGAAGATGTGAATATGAAGAAATTTTATTATATAAAATTTGAAGGGGGAAGAATATGTCAAACCTTTGGAAGGAGTTATGTTAAGTAGATATGTAGTCATTTGAAGAGCATGATGCAAAAAATATGGGGGTACGGAAGCATGAATTAATAGAGTACGGATAATGTTATTTATGGAACGAATTTTACGTTCGACTTTCCCATTTTGTGAAGATGTATGAGGACAAGAGAAACGAAAATTTATCCCATTAGTAGCATAGAATTCCCGAAATACCCCATTGTCATACTCTTTTCCATTATCACACTGAGTATTTTTTATTTCACGGTCAAATTGGGTTATGATGAATGCTCTAAATTTTAGGAAGATAGAAAAAACATGAGATTTCTTCGCTATTGGAAACGTCCATAGAAATTTAGAATAATCATCCAAAAAAGAACATAATACCGATAACCCACCGAACTAGGAATAGGAGACGTCCATAAGTCGCTATGAATAATATCAAATGACATTAAAGTATGAGATTTTGAGTCTACAAACGACAACTTAACAATTTTTCCTAAAGAACAAGATTGACAAATTGGAGTACGACTCGTACCCTTACATGAAATAAAACTATTTTATCTAAAGCTTACAAAATAGAGGACCCCGGATGACCAAGACGAGCATGCCACAAGGAAGGAGAGATGGCTGCAAAAGTTGATGGCATGACTTGACTTGATAGACCGGGACCAGATGTGATAGGATAAAGATCTCCCCTACTATCACACCTCATGAGAGGACTCCCCGTCTTGAAATCCTTCACAGAGAAACCAAATGGATCAAATTCAATAGAAACGAAATTGTCAGTAGTGAATTTACGGACAAAGACTAAGTTTTTAATCAATTTGGGGGCGTGCAGTGTATTTTTCAAGATAAGAGGGGGATGAGGGGGATGAGGGGGAGACAATATTTTTATGACCACAACCACGAATTGGAACAGAATTGTCATTACCAATAATTATACCACGAGGGTTGCTCAAATTGGAATAAGACGAGAGAGTACCTTGATCGGAAGTCATGTGTGTCATCGCGCCGGTGTCCATGTACCAATTTGGATCCGGTTGCGTCAACCCAAGTGTGTGCATTGCGGCCTCAATGTCGGTGTGACTAGATGTGAGGCCCACTACCGAGAATGCCTTTGTGGGCCGAGGCCCAAGCAGTCCACCCTGCTGCCCCGGCCCAGTGCTAAACCGAGAAGCTGAATGCTGACTGTTGGGCCTGAATTGAGGCTGTCCAGCCCACTGCCCGTTGGAAGGGCCTGGAAAATAGGGGATCCTGGCCTACGACCCATTGCCCCAGCCCCACTGCTATGGGCCACACTGCTGGGACCAGTAGGGAGGAGGCCCACTGTTGACTAGACGGGGCCCGCTGTCGGATTGTTGACCACCGGAACCACCGCGTTTGCCCCCGCGGTTTTTGTTATTATTCTTACGATTATTTTTGCCACCACCATGAGTATGGTTTTGACCCGAATTATCAACAAAACCTGAAGAATTTGTGGAGGATGTCATTAGGACGACGGGGCTTGCTCCAGTAGCCGCCTTCTTAGCCAAACCGGCTTCTTCCAAAGTAAGCATGGAGCGGGCTTGATAAAAAGTGGGAAGTGGGTTGCTTTGACGAAGGAGAGTCCCAACGCTATTATAGGCCTCAGAAAGGTCGGCAACCAGTTGTAGAACCAGACGATTATTTGTCACAGGTGCGCCAACGTTACGGAGTTGGTCCGCCAATTCCTTGAGTTTCTTGCAATATGCAGATACGTTTGGAAATTCTTCCATGCGAACTTGAGAGAATTCCTGCTCGAGTGAGACAACACGTGAATGTTGCTTATCTTGGAATATGTCACGCAATCTCTTCCAGGTAGCCGTAGCCGTGGTATCCGGCTCAATGATCGTCTGTAAGAGGTCAACCGAAATAGTGGAATAAATCCACTGGAGAACGGTAGCATCAAGAGTAATCCATAACTGAAGATCCTCCGCGGGAATAGGTGCAGCGGGAGGAATTATGTGATGGATGACTTGATGGTAGATAACGTGAATTTTAAACAATTCTGCCCACGTCGCATATTGGACGTTTTCCCTCTCAAGAACAATATGGATGTTGTTCTTGATGTTAGAAACCATGAGGGCATGATGAAAATTGTTCTTAGACATATTGAAATAACAAAGGAAGAGGAGGGGAAATTTGGGAAGAGTGGAGGTAAATAATATCACGAATTCCGGTGAAGGGGGACGGAATTTGGCGACTGTTGTGGCCGAGAAAAGAGCACAAAAACCGAGAGTAAAGGCGAAAGCAAGACCTAGTCTCTTGATACCACGAAAGAAATAATCCCCTTGATTATTTTCATTAATTGAAAGATATATATACAAGTTACATATTTCCATAATAGGAGAATCTTATTCCTATTCTACTCCTAAAACCTTATTCTACCATAATTCTAACTATACAATTATGGTAAGTGTACAAGACTAATTAAGGTAACCTTTACACTACAATATACCACAAATATACATACCAAATATACAACATGCCCGTGATGGGCGAGTTTGTCCGAGATTACCCGTGATATACACTTGTGTATATCAAGTGTATATCACGGATATATTACCTTGTTTAACAGTCATAGATAGAAATTTTGAAAAGGGAAAAATGATCAAATTTGTCCTCCAACTATGTTTTTATAGTTTAACATTGTCCTCCGTCAAACTTTGCAATCAAAATAAACCTTTCTGTTAGCATACTTATTAAATTTTCCCTCAGCTGAATGAAAGTTTGACTTGGACTCCATCACACTTAAAAAAATTGCCATGTCAGATCCACGTAGAATCCACCTAAGCTCTTACTCAATTGTTTTAACCCGTAACCTGTACCCGCTACCCTCACTGTTGTTCTTCTCCAGCGGACCTCTGCCATCTCCAGCGAGCTCCGTTGAGCCCAATCAGTCACTCTACCATGAACCATTGCTTCCCCTATACCTCTCCATTTCTCTCTCTAGCTGGAAAAGTAGCCAACGAGTTCCCATGTCGGAGCTCCGACGAACTCCACCATTGTACAGCCAATTCACCACCAACGCCTCCGCTCCATCTCCCTCTTATCCCTCTCCATTTTTTGCCAGTTGCCGCCATCAGATTTGACCACCAAACGGCCGGTGATGATGACCACTAACTACAATTGCTCCATCTCCACACCAACATGAAACCACCAACCAAACGCCCTTTTCCCTTTCTCCCTCTTTTCGTCTTTGCCGTAACAAACCAACTCCACCACCAACAACCAAATAGCCCCCCTCTTTGCCGCCGTTCAGTTTCAATATATTAAAAAACTCTCTATGTTTCTCATGTTGCTTCCCTCACCGCCACCGCCGTACTCCTCCTCCGCCGTCATCATCCGATGAGAATCGGGGTCAACCCGGAACAACCCAATAACCTGAAAGACAAGATTTTAACGACTCTTAATTTCGTCGGCAATCGACATAAGAGACACTCTTCTACTGAGTTTTGTTACGATCCGTTGAGTTATTCACATTGAGTTATTCGTTGAATTTCGAAGATGGATTGGATGATAATGAAGAAGAAAATGCTCCTTTGAGGAATTTTTCATCTCGACTCCCTCCTTCGCCGCCAGGGAAAGTGAAATCTATGTCAGTGAGGGAAGTAACTGCTGCAAGTTAAGTTTTTTAGTAGTAGTTTTATTTTTTCTGTTTATACATATGAAGTTACAGTGGAGTTTGTGATATGTACATAAATTGATCATAAAATATCTTGTGTTTGTATATTACTACCTAGGTAGGGTAACGGGTATTAGGTAACGGGTGCGGTTTACGTGTTAAAAAAATTAGGTGGGAGCTTAGGTGGATCCTATGTGGATCTGACATGGAAAATATTTTAAGTGTGATGGAGTCCAAGTCAGACTTCCATCCAACTGAAGGCAAATTTAATAAGTATGTTAACGGGAAGGGTAATTTTGATCTCAAAATTTGACTCAGAGCAATGTTAAACTATAACACATAGTTACAACTATGAGATTTGTGAAAATTGTATACAATAATATTGTAATTAATTGAATTGCATCAAACGTTTTGAAATTATAAGTTTGTAATGTCCAATAATAAATATTTTCTCCTTATTCGTCTGTAAGATGCATGTTGTCCATTTTCTTGTTATTCGACTTATATTCTAAGAACAAATATTCCTTTAAGAATATTTGATATCTTAGACGACTTGTCATTTAGATAATCTTTTTCTAATAACTAAAAATTATTGTTATTGTATACTATTTCCTTCGTCCCAAAATACTTGTCGCAATACGATTTTCAAGAGTCAAATTATATGAATTTTGACCAATATTTTAAGCTATATTTTTCATCATATTAATATGAGAATAATTGCAATTTATAGTACTTTTCGTATAGTTTTTGAATATGTAAATTTTAATTTTAAAATATTAAATTAATCTAATTTATTTTAACATTAAAATTTAGTCAAATTGACTTTAAAAAAAGAAATATGACAAGTATTTTATAACGAAGGGAGTATCACTTAATCCCTTTTCCTTTTCGCTTGGTAGATGGAAATGATGTTTGCCAAAAGAACATTAATTGTTACTTCTGTTGGAAATTAGCCTTTAGCGGGAGTTGCGACCGACCAACTTTAACGGCTTAAGCACTAGTGTTACGTATGTTGGAGAATCCGGTTCTTCACACATGCATGATGTACTAAGTACGTAGATAACCGTAGGGCCAAGAATCGTCAAATTTCATTGAGAAATGAAAGAGATATTGGTTCACGAAGTGAGGTGTTTGAAGCATGGAAAGTGTGGTGTTGTGTTCAATTCTCCCTCATCGGTAGAGGAAGAAAGAATTGTTGTGTATATAAGACTCGAAATTGGTTTGGGGTTTGGGACCCCAAGGGGTATCCCATGTGTTTAAAGGAGGGAGGACCTAGATGTGCTTCGGTTCGATATTATCTTTTTGGGCCAAAAAACTTTGCCAGAAGTACAGTTTGATCCCAGAAGTTTCAGAAGTACAGTTTGGACCAGAATTCTTTCAGATGTACAGTTTGGTCCCTGAAGTTTCAAGATATCTGATTTGGTCCTGAAGTTTCAAGATATACTGATTTGGTCCTGAAGTTTTCCGAAGACGAATTTCACTGGCCGAACGTAAACGCAGCACTCAATTCAGCCATTTATTTTGGCTGAATTACTCCTCCTATAATGGCCAAATCCGTTGGTCTTTTCACCATTTATTTTGGTGACTTTACTACCTCCATAATGGCCAGTATTTGGCCAATAATGATTATGGAAGCGGTTAAACGACCCTCCCTCACCTATATAAACACCCCTACACCATTGTTGAGGAGCACAGAAAATATACTTGATATATACACGAAAATACACAAGCAAAACAGTTTCTTCCTACATCTTCCTTGCATCATTTCTTGCTCAATATTCTTCAAGGTAGCTCTTGAGTTTCCTTTGCTCAAGTGTTCCATTGCTGTTTTATCTTGGGAGACGAATTGTCCAGGACGTATAAAGGATACATACGGGGCAATATTGTCTTAAGGACAGAGTGCCACACTCGACTCAGCAAGCAAACAAAGCAGTTTTTCAGTTTTTCAGTTTTTCTAGTTTATCTTTGTAATTTTCAGATTTCTAGTTGAATTGTAATTTCAATTCTTACTTTAGCAGTTACTTGTAATTTCCGTTTTCTGCAAATCTTTGTAATAACCAATAACTTCTTCCGGATAAAAAATAGTGTTCACTTAGTCTTTTTTTTTTAGTAAAAAAAGTGTTTACTTATCAAATCAATAAAATTTAACCTTATTTTTTCAGATTTTCCCCTATTAAGTACCCCCTCCATCCATTTTTACTTGTTACATTTTGATCATCTATTAAAGAACCAAAAATAGAATGATAATTTTAATATTGACACTCTTTAAAATTGACCTATTAAGTGGACATTTTTTTTGATCGGGAGAGAGTATTAATAATATTATAATGAATCATCATGAAATGTTTAGGAATTGTGAAATTGATGTTGAATATTTCTGCCCTCTAATTATGATCACTCTCTTGCTCGTTTTTTGTTTTATTGACTTCTTTTGTTGAGTCATCGATTGTGACCCTAATGCATTGACCCGTCATTCAAGTATTGGAAGTATATGTTGTGCATTTTCTAATGCAATTTTTAAATTATTAGATTAATTTGACTTGTAATAACATGTAAGTTTGTGTATTAAAGAGGATATAATACTTTGAAAATATTATACTCTAATCAATTAAATTGTATTGAGAGTGTGAATTGATTTTAAGTGTTAATCTCTCCATCTCAAATTATCTATCATGATTTTAGAAATAATTTTATCAAATTATTATTTATTATTTTAGAAGTTTAGGACGTAATTAATTATATTTTTCCGTTTTGTCCTCAGTAGCAATTGTTCTAAACACATCAAGATGATCACACTCAAATAGAGTAAATTTTCAAGGCTGAACCCATCGCGAGCCCCTTGTGGTCGGCAAGATCTTTCACTTAAACACCTCAGGTAAACTTTGTTCCACTTAGACACCTCAGGTGGGCTTCTACTATTCCATTTAAACACTTTTCGCTGACTTGGGAATGCTAAAAAGTGATTTTTTATTTTTTAAATTCTTTTATTTCCTCCTTTTTCATCTTCTTCTTTGTTCCTTTTCTCTTTCTTTTCGACTTAATATTCTACTATTAACAAACCTTCCACCATTGCTACCTTGCTCTCCGGAAAGATGAACATCGCCATCATTCTCTGAGAATTTATGGCATTTTTTGGTATAAAATCAACATCGAAAATGAATTTTAAGCCAAAAAAAAAAAAGAATCACCTACAGGGCGTTAATGATCTCAAATAATAATTTTTTGGGTAAAATTTCATATTTTCTCTTTCATTGACATATAACTTTAATTAAATAAATTAAAAATTTGGCAGATAGGCCCAATAAATCATCCTAAAAAATAAAATAGATCTAATTTTTTTTTAAAAAGTTCACCGAAATTGTTTTCCAACAAAAGTTATTCATTTTTTCGGCGAAAAATATGTGGAGTTTATTTATTTATTTTATTTTTTGTTTTTGCTGAAAAATCTTTTTTTCTCTCATAGTTCATTTTAAGTATTATTTCGGATCCAAAATGCCGAATGTAATCAGTTAATTGGCTTGTCACGTCATTATCGAATGTGTTACACACTCTTTACATAATTGGTTGAGTCACCGAAAAATGTCTAAATGAAACAATAAGAGTCAACCTGAGGTGTCTAAATGAAACAAAGGTTGCTTAAGGTGTTTAAGTGAAAAATCTTGCCGACCACAAGGGGCCTATGATGGATTCAGCCAATATCAATGAAGAGAGATTGCATCTAAAGACATAGGACATAAATAAGGGTAAAATAGTCAAAACATCTCTCCTAATTAATATTTTCTTAAGAGCGTATAAAAGAGAAACACGACAAATAATTTAAGAGGGAAGGAGTATAACTTAATTTCCATCGCACCTTCTCCACCCCGGGCACCTCATTACTGCATATTTGTAAACCACCCTTTTCATACTTATTGATCGCAAAGTTATGCATATCCTATATGGTAAATAGTTATTCATGCTCAGTATTTATATCAAATTAAATAATTTATCATTAATATTAAAGTGAGAATATATACATATCAATGCACACAACATATCCATGAGTAAATGACCAATGCACATAACACAACCATGAGTAAATCATAACTATCAACAACATTAGAGTAGTGCAGCAGAAGCGTGGTGGCAAGCTTTCTCATAGGTCCCAGGACCGAAACCTGGCTCTAATATTAGCAAGCTTCCACATAACACACATTTTTTTTACCAATAAAAGGGTTGTGGAGGGAGGGATCGGACCGACTAGGGTGTAAATCGTTTAGCCCGATCGCTCCCCAAGGTTCCACAACACTCCCAAATAATTGCACTAGTAGCTGAAAGTTTGGAGTTTGCACAAACTATTGCCCAAAGTATAGAAGGAGGAATAACTCTTTAAGAAGAAGAAGAGATGTTTTTTCTGGTGTGTGTTGACAAGAAAAATCTCTAGCGGTATATATGGGTAGAAGACAAGATTTCGGTAGTAAAGGACAAGATAAAAAACGTCCCCTACCATTTGGAAAATAAAGATCACCCATTAAGTCAGAGTATTGGACGAAATAAAAACTGAATTAGGAATAGTGGACGAAAATAACGTTGTGTGAATTAACTTTTGAATAACGAGCCTTGACCGGATTTTAATTCTATGAAATGAATTTGAACATTAATCCGGTAAGTTTGTATTTAGACAATTTCGGGTAAGCTCAAAAATAGCAAAAAATAATATTTTCAAAACCAAAATTGAATTTGGGCCTCATATAAATCTCACGCGCGCGTGCGTGGGCGGGGGGGGGGGGAATTCTTCACTTTTGCCTATGAAGCCCATTTCTCAAGTGCGCGATGCCATTCTTTTATTCTAATCCAAAATTGAATTGGGTCTCACGTATACCTCATGTGTGGGGACAAATTCTTCACTTTTGCCTACGAAGTTCATTTTCATTTGCGCGAGACCATTCTTTTATTCTAACCCAAAATTAAATTGGGCCTTACATATACCTCACATTTACTAGTCCAATAAAAGACTTCTCAATATAAAGAGGAAGTAAAAAATTTCCACCACCAATGAAAGATATTTAAAATTCATATAGGACAAAAGAGAAGTAAGAGAAAATGAACCCACAAGGAAATTTTAATGAATAATTTCCACAAATCGTACATTCATTAGTCCGGTATAAATAGCTAGTGTGGTTAAATTTTTATGTGCAACTTGTCAAGTCAATCTTGTTTCCCCACATGTTGAAGACGCTTTACGAATGATTTGACGACCTTCCCAATCCATGAGTACTACATTGAAATTTATTTATAGTAATTAGAAGTAATATTGCTTAAGTTGATCTACACCATCCGTAATTGATCTTCAGATCAATCATATTGATATTTTATTTTATTCAACCATGATATGATATGAAAAAATAAAGAAATAATCGGTTAAATTATACTGATAATATAATATTATTTATACTATCATATATATAACTTCAACTTTGTTTAAAATTTAAACACAATCCTAACTAAACTAGCGGCGAACAATTTAAACAACAAAAATCCATAAATAATCCTATTTAATGACGGATTAAGGATGATTATAGAAAAATTATGTTTCTACTAGTTATTTAGCGCGAGATTAGTGATAGAGTCTCGTAACTGATTCTTGTTTTTTGTAGTGAATGGACCGGAGATGGTTGTTAATGAATTAGTTATGTACCGTAAGCAGCGATTAAAAAAAATCTAAACTAATCTCAAGGCACAAACAAATACCTAATGGCTGAAATTAGATTTTATCATTTAGTTGGTGAACTAAACTTGCTACTCTATGTGCTCATAAATATACTTATTTAATCTTCGGCAATATTCCAACTCCACCAACCTTACCAATGTCACTTCAGTTAGGGAAGTGCGTTTAACTAAATTCTCTTCCTCACAAAACTATAAGTCCTTCAAAGTCAAAAGATTAGAAAAAAGTAGATAATTAAAAGATCCTTAACTAACTCCCTTGCTAAGTATTACTCCCTATATCCCATTTTAACAGCCGCTTTAGCACTTTTCACGTGTTCGTTAAGAAAATCAATAAATATAAGGAGTAATTTACTAACTACCCTTATATAATAAAGGTAAATTAATTTTTAGTCATAAATGTGCATACTTCTTTAATATTGAGGGTAGAGCTGAAAATAATTGTTAACTTTTATCTTAAATTTCTAAAGTGATAATTATTTTAGGATAAATTTTGAAAGAAATAATCCCTTTGATTATTTTCATTGATTGAATAGATATATATACAAGTTACAAAGCCTTCTTCTACCATAATTCTAACTCTACAATTATGGTAACTCTACAATTATGGTAGTGTATATTCCTAATTATGGTAACCTATATATTACAATATATTACACATATATTTTCCTAATATACAAGATTCTTACCTTGTCTAAGATTAACAATTACCAAAAGAATTAGAGCCAAATCTGGCCAAACAAATCAGAGACAAATATGGCCAAACCGAGAGCCATAAGGCATTGCCTTATTTAACACACCCGCAGTCATAGCGGGCGGTCTTAACCGAGATCCCTAAAATCTTCAAAGAGAACCGATAGACCCTTTGTAAAGATGTTCGCAATTTGATAACGTGACGGGACATGACATACGTGAACTTGACCCTTTGCAACCTTTTCGCGGACAAAGTGAATGTCCATTTCGATATGCTTAGTACGTTGGTGTTGAACTGAGTTACCTGAAAGGTAGATGGCACTAATGTTATCGCAATATACCAAGGTTGTCTTGAATAGGACAATGAAGCTCAAAAGCAAATTACGAGCCAACATGATTGAGACCACATTCGCCACCCTCGAGATTATGCCTCAAGACTTGAGCGTGATAGGGTTGCCTGACGTTTCTTGACCAGGAGACCAAGTTGTTGCCAAGGAACATCTGATGGCAAGTCGACCGTCTGGTGTCGGGACAACCACCCCAATCAGCATCCGTGTAGGAAACAAGTGTGGATGTAGATGACGGATACAAGTGCAACCCATAGTCTAGTGTCCCATGAATATACCGAATGATGCGTTTGATTGCATTCATGTGCTCAACTCTGGGATCATGCATGAATAAACATACCTGCTGAACCGCATATGTAATATCCGATCTGGTAAAGGTAAGATACTAGAGGGCCCCTGCAAGACTACGATAGCGGGTCGGGTCCTCGTATGGTGCACCTGCTGTGGCACTTAGTTTTGGGTTTGCATCAACTGGCGTGGAGGTGGACTTACATGATGACATCTCAGCCCTCTCGATGATCTCAGGAGCATACTTCCGTTGAGACAGAAACAACCCACCTGAATGACGTTTGACGGCAATCCCCAAAAAATAACTCAAAGGCCCTAAGTCTTTCATAGCAAACTCAGAACTGAGCATGGTCATGATAGACTAGCGTAAGGCATCTGAAGAGGCAGTCAAGATGATATCATCCACGTACAACAGGATGTATGCCAAGGACGCACCACTGCGGTAGATGAACAAAGAATTATCTTCTACCATAATTCTAACTCTACAATTATGATAACTCTACAATTATGGTAGTGTATATTCCTAATTATGGTAACCTATATATTACAATATATTACACATATATTTTCCTAATATACAAGATTCTTACCTTGTCTAATATTAACAATTACCAAAAGAATTAGAGCCAAATTTGGCCAGCAAATCCTAGAGACAAATATGGCCAAATCCGAGAGCCATAAGGCATTGCCTTATTTAACAAATTTTTTAAGCTAAAGCGAAAATTAAAATGATATGATGGGAGAGTATATATGAACGCCCTTTTTTTTTTGTCTCACAAGTCAAAGTGAGTATTTCTGTAAGTGAACAAGTTGAATAAAAGAAAGTTTATGAAAAAGAAAAACACAAAAAGAAAATAGCACTTGGCACTAGTTACTAAAAATATTCTATTGTCGTTCTTTGTTGCAGTTTTTTTCCTTTCAATTGTCTTCTTATTCTTTTAATAGTTTTCTTAATATGTATTGGAATATAAGGGAAAGTATATGAGTTTGATTTTCTTTTTTCCTTTATTCCCTAGAGGCAGATATTAATGTAATTTATGAATTTATGAGAACTCAATAGATTTGCCTACACGCTATATATGCATATCAAGGATGCGCTAAAAGTCTAGAATTTATTTAATTGCAAATCATATTATTATTGTATATTAACTTGAAACCGTTGTAGAAATGATAAACTTCAAATCCTGAATCTACCTCCCAGGGGCAAATCTAGAGTATCGTCTACGGGTTCACATGAATCGAGTAGCTCTTGTCTAGATCTTAAATATATATTAATTTTTTTTAAATATTTATAAATTATTGACCGCAAATCTTTTTTGTTATTATATGTATATCATCATAGAATTTTATAAATTTTGAATTTTAAATTCACCCGGCTTTGTATGATTTTTCCCTTTTACTGATCAACTGCTTAGGGCAATATTTGCCTCCTTCTAAGGGGTCCATCTTCATGTAATACTCTTTCAAATAATAACTATATACATATCTGACACTTTTAGTGGCATGACATCCTCAACTAGCACAAGTTCCTAGTTGAATTTGGTAGTCCAATTTCAAAGTGGGACACCAAACTATAGAGCTGCTTCTATCACTAAAGTATATCCACATGAAAGCTACATCATATCATATGATAAAAAAAAACTTTTGAATAAATTTTTTAAAAAAAAGCATATGATGAAAGCTGATGATAAAAACTATGTATATGGGTTGGTTAGTGTTTGCACAAATGGTATGGTAATAAATTAAAAGGGTATTAGTAAAATATAGTATATAGTACATATTTTGAAGATTAGTTGAAAATGTGATGCAATCTTTCTTTACACATCCAAGAGATTTATATGGTGCTTTAGATGAAATTTGTACTTTATATTATGGTGATGATTAGTTAACTGAACAAAACCATGCAGGCTTTTTAGTGTAGTAGCTGATAATTTTTGATTTTTTTTTTATGATTTTGCTACTTTTTTTACTTTTGGGCTAAAAATATTTGGCGGAGAATTGCGGCCGATCCAGTATATATCTTATGGCTTTATTCGAATCAAGTAGTTTTGGATCAAACTCTGTATGTGTAAAAAAGTTCACTAAAATGAGTACAAATTATAGATTTCTAATCTAGTAAATCAACTAAATTGTGTGAAAATCTCAAATTTCAATCTATAATGTTCAAATTCTGGATTCAGGCAAAGATTAGTGGCAAAAATATTTTCATGAAGTAGTACAAAATTTAAAATTTAAAATATGAATCAATTTACAATATTATCGTCCGTACAAAAGGGATATAACATGTTTGAACAAAAATTGGTTTGGGAGTTTGACTTTTATGAATTTATGTTTTCAAAAATAGACAAACCTTCGTTATGTGTGAAATTGTGGGGTTCTTGGCAACTTGAACTACTCACTTTCTATTAATTTAAGCTTCTGGAAATAAGCATGATATTTGCTTCTTCTTCTTTTGGGAAATCTAATTATTAAGAAAATTCGTTCGACAAAAAAGTCGAAACAAGTTTGTAGGCACAATAAGACCTTTTATTTATAAGGATAAAAAAACATCAAAATTCAAGATAGAGATACTAGTGTCGAGGCATGCATGAAAAGTAGAGCTTAAATACTAAACGCTACAGGACAGAGCGGGACGAGATAAGAAATTGACTGAGAGTCTCCCGCGGAATCACTATTTAGTATTTGTCTCCATGTTTTGCATATATATCTTACAATAATAGACTTGTTTTGGCTTATGAACAAGACAATAACTATTTGTCCTTGCAGCATAAGCCATTGCGTAGTGCGACTACGCTGATAATTGTGACAATTCGATATAATTTGTAAGTGACTCAACAAGATAACTAGGCACATAGCATAAAGTTATAGTAATATGTCATGACTATTGACTTGTATTGCTTTCCTCTTCATTGTTTGTATGTAGCGTTGAAATCAGGACGATCCATTATCATTTGTGAGTAATTCAACATGACAGCTAAGTTAAATATAACATGGAATCATATTAGTCTTTCATGACTTGCATGACAAAGTTCACCGGTTTTGGTTCCTGTTGTTGGCGTCTCTCTACCATCTTTTGTAGCTCAATTAAGGGTACTTTGGACCAGATTTTTTTATTAAACTTAAAACGACAGGCTCCACATAAATATTAAAAGCGAGGACAAAATTTAAATAATATCTCATTTGTGCAAATCACCCGAGGCAGGGTAAGCCTTAACCCACGGTAAGCTTCGCGAGAGTGGTGTATGGGTCCGAGAAGACTGCAGCCCAAAACTCAATTTAGTCTGGCCCAAATAAGCCCAAAACCAGTCCTTGTTGGACTGGTAGCCCATACACAAATTTCTCTCTTTATTACAATAGATATAATGCGTTAATTACTTATACACACAAATTAAGCATGGTTTTACAATGAAAATAGTTAGCGAAGACTGATCTATATGCATTTGTACATTAAAGTTCAGAACTTTTAGCCGGTGTCCTTCCTTGGATTAGATGTTTAGCAAATGACCCTCTTTTTTATTTCTCGTGCAACTTATGAAACTTTTAGAGCATGGTCTAAGCATCTCTTTTAAACAAACTGATTTTTTTATAAGAAAGCGTTCACGTTCTAAAATTGTGAATACATTACACGATAATCTAATGTTTTGTTTGTTTCAAAGGCTACATTCATACAACTTTTAAAAATATAGTTAAAATCTAAATGATGATCTAAAAAGGGATATTTGCATAATCAGACGTTAATAATGCTCATGTGGTTCTGTCGATGCATTTCAGCCCACCAGAATATATGAGTCAGTCCAATTTATATATAAGGGCCGAAGTTTGAATTCAATCCAATCAAAGCCCATCCATTGGGCCACAACTTTTCTAGAGTAAATTATAAATATAGTCATAGACTTTTTGCCTAAAACTTGATTAGGTCCTCAAATTCCATAACTAACATCTAAGAGATACACTAAAACCTCTATAAATTAATACTCTATAAATTAATAAACTCTCTAAAATAATAAAATCTTCCGGTCCCGACTTGGGCCTTTGTAAAAAATCATCAAATTCGATAAGATAATAAGATAATAATTTTTCGGAAAATCCCTTTATAAATATTAGGTCCATTAAAACTCTAAATTAATAATTCATAAATATTACAATTATAAATATTATGGTAATTTGCTAAAATATGAATCTATTGTTACTTGATTTTTCTTAAAATTTAAATCTAATTGGATTTCATCCCTAACTTTTAATTGCGACCAAGAGTTCGATTATGTCGAGTTCTCTAATTTGCATGACAAAATTTTGAAGAGTTGTTGTCGCGCTCAAAGCCTCCTTTCTCGTATTTGGTTCCAGCGGTATTGAATCATCTTGACCGTCATTAGTAGGATCTTGATAATATCGACAACAATTTCCTCTAAACTTTGAACCATTGAACATTCATCATTTCACCGGATAGTCCACCAATTTGTTGGCGTCCATTTCATTGCGATAACCAACATCATGACCATATTCTCAAGCTCGTAGGCTTTCTTCAAAGTTTGTCTCCTTGAGATTTCTTCGTTTGGCGGATTTTTGCGGTCTGAAAGCAATTTGCTATTGACAACGAGAAACATTGGTTGTCAAGCGGAGCGCAAAATTGATGGCATCTAAAACATTAATCTTTTCAGGATTAGGTAGCTGACTCATGACCTTCGGTAGATTTTGTAGAATCTCCTACAATAGTGCGTCTTGAAAGCTCACAATTATTCTGCATCACATGGTTGAATCTTTGATGTCATGTTGGGTGGCAAAAAAATAACTCAACATTAAAGTAACCCTTCAATATTTTTTGGATGGTGGACAATTGTCGACCATCCAACAAGATTCTTCGCCGTTCATTTTGTGATCAAACCGTGAACATATTCATCATAAAGCACTAGTCATCCATGCCCTCTTGTTGGCATGATAATGACAATTGATCTTTGCTCATGTTGATATTTTTGAAGCAGCGTGGCTTTGCATATTTTCCAATAATCCATAAAGGAATTTTTTTGAACCGTCATCGTTGCAACAAATAACAATTTGTAAGCCTCTCTTTGTCTTGCTTTCTTCCCTCAGAGTTGCTTGGTTGCAAGAGAGTGATCGACAGCTTTGTAAAATCAAACATACTGTTTCATCCAAAGGTAAAAACATCTTTAATGGAAAATTGGTTTATTTTCTCACTTATAGCCTCAGTTTCATTTCCATGTCTGCGTGTCAGCAGAACCACTTCTCCCAAAGCGTGACGGAATGATTTAATACCATGTCTTACCTTGAATTTTCAAAGCCAACCTTGAGAAAAATTGATGTTCACGAGGGTGTTAGAGGATGCAAAAGCTTCATTATATCCTTTGCTTTCTCCAAAATAAGCTCTCGGTCATGTTGACTCGATCTTGTCTTGAAGAAACCATTCATAAGACCTTCTCCATATCTGAATATTTAAGCCGATTTGTGTAAGCTTAATATCCCCACCCTTCTCAAAGTTGGTGAAAGGTACTCAGATGATCTCTTGAGAGTGTTTGATATTGTATCTTGACTAAGCTTTCAAGCGATATTTTTCATCAATGGCCCTCTTGTAAATCTTTTTGAGTGCATGTGAGATGGTCTCTCTTATACTCACATAATGCTTTACGCATTTGATCATTCATGGATGATTTTGCGATGCCTTTTAGATGAGAAGACATAGTTGGGTGTTATGAATTATTTTATTTCCATATTGAGATTTATATAGTATATGTTTCATTCATCATGCATGAATATATTTAATTGACTATAATAATTATTTAAGTGCAACGAATTAATGTAAACATGTATACATTATTTAAGTAATTCCAATGAATTGATACATGCGTCCATGAATATAATAGTTAATTGTATACAATGAATTGATATTATACATGAATATATTTAATTAGTTACAAAGAATTGGTTGATGCATGAATATAATCAATGAAACATATATGAATTCATTTATTTTCAATACATATGTATGTACTAAATTTGCTGAATTTAAAAAGTCTCTCTGTTAATTAATAAAATATTAATTTATCGATATATTAATATCTCTCTAAATTAATAAAATTTCATGGTCCCAAGGTTATTAATTTATAGCGATTTTACTGTATTTAACTTTAGTAATTATTATTTAAAAAAATTACAAAGCATAACTATATTTTATATTTGAATTATGTAGCTACGTTATATATTTAAAATATAATACTTTACCATTATTATTTTTATTCTTGATTTAGAATTTTAGGTCTTTGTCTTTGATATGCTTTTTCTCCTCCGCCGCCGTGGGCCACCGTGAAATCACTGCCGAATCTCCGCGAAACCCACTCCTCTCATATCTGGGACCGTCTCCACGCCATTGACATCACCGCCGGAGCTCCAGCGAAATCTACTCCTCCGTCTTCACCTTGCGAGCAGCGACGACCACAATTATCGATCTGGTCGGCGCCTTCGATTCTTCGTTCTCCAGTCATAGTCAATTTGGCCGGCGCCTCCGATGCGCCTTCGATTCTTCGTTCTCCAGTCATAGTCAATCTGGCCGGCGCCTCCGATTCCGTTCTTAGATCTGACGGCGCCGTATCTGTTCAAATGTACAGTTCACCAACGAGTCACCCTCCAAGGA
Organism: Anisodus acutangulus; assembly: GCA_029783415.1. Taxonomy (NCBI): domain Eukaryota; kingdom Viridiplantae; phylum Streptophyta; class Magnoliopsida; order Solanales; family Solanaceae; genus Anisodus; species Anisodus acutangulus. The sequence continues at coordinate 39,340,834 of CM056502.1, forward strand.
ATCATCCAGGCAATGGAAGAGAAAAAAAATTAAAACTTCCTTTTCATTAATTTGTTTGAATATTAAAACCTTATTTACCAGAGAACAAGAAAATATTGGTATCAAAGCTTAAATCTCTCTGACTTTTTTGTTCTCGGATCTAAATGGTGGCTCAGATCTGGCTGGCGTTGGAAAATCACATTGAACTCCGGCGAACCAACTAATTGGAGTGTATTTTATTTTTTATATTTTAGATTCAAGTGTATTTATATTTGAGTGTATTCATTTTTTTAAGTGTAAAATAGAGTGTTTTTTAATATATTTTTTGCCCATATTTCGAAGAAATTTTTTTAGTATACACATGAATACAACAAATTTGAATAAAACTGAATATTCGACCAAAGGTGACCCTATTACACGAATAGCGTCATACTATTTTTACTACCCAATAACCAATTTGGTCTCGAGGTAAGGAATAACCAGTTACGTCAAAAGATACGGTTAATACAGCCAGAACTCTTTTTTGTTGTGTCGAAACGAAAGAGTAATGATTCTTAATCCTGTTTGTTAAAAATTCTCCATGTATTTTTTTATATTTACGTTGTTTGAATACAAACAAATTTAAATACAATATTTTGTTTAGAATCCAATTTTATTGGACTCAACTCTTCTTGTTACCTGTTAAAGTAATGAAAGTTGTGGAAACCTACTGTAGAAGTTATATTTGGTGAGGTTCCTCTGTTAAAACTAAAAAAACACTTGTCACCTGGGAAAGAATGTGTATGTCCAAGTCCTCATTATGGAACAAAGCTTCATTGACCAAAACTTTCTGGGATCTTACTCATAAGCAGGACAAGCTATGGATCAAGTGGATTCATAGCTATTACATAAAACAGCAGCAAGTTCATCAAATGGAGATTCCAAAACAGGCATGTTGGATGCTATGTGCTGAAACAAAAACGCTATGGAACAGAATCCTTAGGTGGACAAATGGACAACCTATTAACTTTACAAGTTGGAATCAATACATATGTTGGACCATCAGTAATGGAAGGGGAAAATCACAATCTGCAATGGTGTTTAAGTTGATTTATACTGAAATTATTCATGCTGTGTGGATTGAAAGGAATCAGCGGATATTCGACAAGACAAGCAGAGATTGGGAGGCCATAGCAAGGGACATAACTCGTATTTGTAATATTAGAGCATCTCCAAAACTACAAAACTACTGCAGCAACTCCAATTCTAATTTCTTCTCTTGATAGCAGTTATATTTGTTCGGTTTCTAGGGGCTGGCTAGGTTCACGAGGGGTACTACTCTTTCCTTCTTGTTTATTCCAGTTTGATGAGTAGAGTTGTATAGGTCGTTTGTTTGGTTTTTTTGGACAGCATGGTGTGGTTGGTACCAGATGCTATGATTTTGTAAAGACAAGCTCTTTGGTGATTAATGCAATTTTTAAATATAATAAATTAAATATAGTATAAAAATAGTTATAAATGAATATAATTGAGTTGGATATATCTGACTTGAATACAATAAAATATAGCCGAATTTGAATACACCCGAATCGAAATACATGTTACTGTAGTTATGAAATGTAATTAACAAAAGTATAGCTATGCCTAACAAGAAAACTCCCAAAGTATAGTTATTTATTTGTGAAAATTTCCCTTTATAAACCAAATAACAGAGTAGGAGTTGATTATATGAATTTTGATCATGATTCTCGATTTAAACTTATCTTAATCCAAGTTGGAAAATGAATTGAATCCCTATCTATTCATATGTTTTTTTTTCTTTTATCGATTTTAACGTAAAATGAGCACCTAAACAGAATAAAATATAAATCAAGAAAAAAATAAGGAATATATAAACAGGACACGACAATTTCTTTATTTTTTATGATATGAAAAAGTTACTACTACGTGTCTAGGGGTGATATATAGGATATAATATAGTGGGTGCTATATATATAAAGTCAAGAAAAGTTTAAAATGCATATATTCGAACAAGTGTACGGTGTACAAACTACAATTTTGAATGTGTCTTGTCATTGCACGATTTTTCTTTCTAGTCTAATTAAATAAATCCAAGATAACGAAAGCAAGTACAAATTAATAAAAAACCTAGACATTACTATTAGCGAATATTCTTCGAATATTCTTCGTATATTTTGTACAGCTATATATATTGTGAATAATGAAAGGAATCTTCAAGTAAAATTATTCTATATTACAAAATATACAGAGAATATTATTCGATAATAATTATATATGGATAATAAAAAACCTTAGACATTGCATATGGATGTAACATCATCCTAATTTGCATTTCCCACCAAGAAGACCAAAAAGAAGAAAAAAGGGTAAAAGAGAAAGGAAAATTTTCACGAAATGGGATACTTTTATTTTGTCATGCATTAAGATCTAATTAGAGCCACGTCCATGCCACATTCTTCTATGATCTTCCAAGAATTCAATCAAATTTTCAATGTACTTATCATGTAGATTTTTGTTCCCAAATATTGAAATCATTTCTTTCGCTTTCTCTCGAATTATCTTTCCATCATTTTCCACCATTATTAGCTTCAATGAATTGGCAACTGAGTCACTCGTGTAGGACCCATCCTCTTCGTTTCTTGGAACTTGTACACCAACTCCTTTGTCCTCTAGAATTCTAGCATTCAGTCCTTGATCGACCAGAAATGGTAACATAATCAATGGATGACCAAACATTAACCCTTCTATAATCGAGCTCCATCCACAATGAGTCAAGAATCCCCCAACAGAATCATGACTCAATATCTTCAATTGAGGTGCCCAACTTTTCCATACTATACCTCGACCTTCAGTTCTTTCCTCGAACCCATCCAGAATCTCAATCGGGTCAATATTTCCCGACCCGGATGGCTTCCTCAAGACCCAAAAGAATGGTGATCCAGATAGCTCCAACCCACGAGCCAACTCATTGATTTCAGTCGGACCAACCGTCACTTCACTTCCAAGTGCTACATAAACTACCGAACCTTTCATCTTGTTATCTAACCATTCTTTAATTAATATCCAAGATTCATTTGTTTCGTCGCTACTACTTTGCACTACATGTGGCATCAACCCCGTAGGAAGCACAGGCTTATGATGAATATCCTCCAGTAACTTCAACCACTGACCTTCGAACTCGTGACAGTGACGAACAATAATAGCGTCGACCCCTATAAGTGTGACACCGTTACGGTAAATGTCAGAAACGCCAGAAACATTCTTATGGCTGGACCCCACCATCCACCGTGCGTCGTGGCGGCGATACACCGCCTTTGTTTCAAATGGAATCCATTTTGGTGGTACCAAAAAGTCTTCCAACTTTGGTGGTGAACAATTGTTTGTGTTGATCATGTTCTCAATGGAACCAAAGTAAGAAAAGAACCAAGCATTGATGATACTATAGAAAATTCTTGATATACCTAATCTTGTTGAAATAGGAGCCAACCAATATTGTGCAAAATCTTGAATAATCCAATCAGGAGAATTTTTCTCTAAGAAATTAGTCACCTCTTGTTCCATACCATCCATTGCTTTCTTGAGATAAATAATTTCTTCATTTGTTACATCCATAGTGGCCTCTGAATTTTTTGGCAAGCCATCAACTTTGGGAAGTGGGATTTTTACAAAGTTTATGGAATTGGAAAATTCAGAGGGAATATTTGGGAGACGATCAATGTTTCTTGGAGTTGAAATAAAAGAAATTTTGTGACCTTTTTGAGCAATGAATTTGGAAAGTTCAAGAAATGGAATAATATGACCAAAAGCTAGCCATGGAAACATAACTATGTGAAGCTTATTAGTATTATTTTCATCTCCATTGGCCATGGATTTGAGAAGTTGAAGATCCATGGCTTACACAAAGGTTTTGTTATATTTATATATAAAATTGTGTTGACAAAATATACTGTTACTCTTATGACGTGTTGAAAAAATAATAATTTGTGGAGGTATCATTGTGAAATTATATAATGGTAGCCCTGCAAACGTAATATAGATGAATTCCATCCGTCGATAGTGTTGAAAGAGAGTAATTAAAAGAGTTCATTTAATCAATTATAGAAAGTAATCTCGATATGGACACAATGCATTTTATTGGGGCATTTTGGTATTTGGTAATTGGTAACACGTTATTCTTCTTCTAGAGCTAGTGGAGAAATATGAGAGGAAAATAAAGATTCGCATTTCAATATATGGTCCCCAATGTTTCTTGGAACAGAAAGATAATTCTATTTTTAATTTAACTATCTGTAATTGAATCGAGGTTTGGGTTGAGATTTAATTAATTTGGTTAATTATAAAATTAACCAATAATATCATGTCACGTAATAAATAAAGCTTTTAATTATATTTTCGGATGAAGCCTTTAAAAATAAGGATATTTTGTTGGAAATTTGTCTTTGGTGGGAGTTGCGTCCACCCATCTTTAATGACTTAAACACTAGGGTTCCGCATGTTGGAGACTTTGGTTCTTCACACGTGCATAATCTACTAAGTGAGTAGATGACCGTAGGGCCAAGGATGTCAAATTTTGTTAAGAAATGAAAGAGATATTGGTCCACGAAGTGAGGTGTTTGAAGCATGAAAATATGGTGTGGAACAAATCTCCCTCATCGGTGGGGAAGTGAAGATTTGTTCATTTTATAAGTCTAAAAAATGGATAAGGATATGTTTGAAGGAGGGAGGACGTAGGTGTGCTTGGGTTCAAGACTAAGCCCACACGCGCGCCGTCGTCCGGGCTCGGGCCTTGGGCTTTGGGCTTATGATATTATCTTTTTGGATCCAAATTGCTTAATATTTACAGTTTGATCCCTAGAGTTTCAAGAAAGATAAAAGAGGCTCGACAAAAGGCAGAAGTTGGGTTGGTTTTGGAGCGTTGAATCTCCATTACCTTGCACATAAATTCGGTCATTTACTTGGCTAAATATAACTTCTCACTAATTGTCATTACATGACTATTAAAAGTCATTAGTTGACTAGTTGAGAAGTCACCATCCTTACACTATAAATTGAAGCCTTTGGCTAGGCTCAATTGTTCAGATTAGAGACAGAAAAAAACAGAAATCTTCTTACTACTCTCTAGTGTCATTTCGATCCTCTAAGTTCTTCAAAGTAACACTCGAGTTTCCTTTGCTCATTTGTTAAGTTGCTGCTGTTTTATCTTGGGAGACTATTGTCCATAACATAAAAGGATATATACGGGGCAATCTTTTCTTAAAGATAGAGTGTCATCACTCGACCCAACAAAATATCAAAGTGGTTGTAATTTCAGTTTGTTGTAATAGTTAGCAGTTACTTACTTTCGTTTTCTGTAATTGTTGTAACCCACACATTGTACGGCTAATAGATTGACGTCAGAGGCATTTTAAAGCAAAAATGTAAATGATAGACATTTTGTACCACATCTAATAGTTTGTGGGCATTTTAAACCCTTTTATTTGGTGCAAAAAACTAGAATTTTGAAAGTATACTTATTAACAATGGGACACACGTGCAAAGCACGTGCACAAAAATTAATTGTCGTTCCTTGTGAGAAAAAACACGCCTAAAAGATTTCAAATTCTTTTTAGTAAAAACAAAAGCAAATGTGAAGGCAAAAACAACTACGTTGGCAACGAACACCCCTACATCAACTTCAAAAAAATCATGATGCTTGAACCTGAAGTAACATTTCAAGACTATTTCCACAGTTTCCTCATCACTTAGTTTAATTTGGATGTCTTCGAGTTGAGATGCATGCAACCAAACCATACAAGGTATAGGCAACACGGCAGTAGTACCATCTCCACCATACATGCATCGTTGCAGAAAACAACAAAATATATCATTTTTTGAGCTCTAGATCAATTCAAAATGTGTGTCTTGGAACAAGAATATACAAGTTAAAGGATCTTACATGTCGTGGAACGATGAATCCTGAGAAGAGGTTCCATATAGCATAGAGAAAGACAGCAACAATCGAAATGACATTGATTTGGTGCACAAAAAAACTAAATTTTAAAAGCATACTTATTAACAACGGGGCACAAGTGCAAAGCGCGTGAACAAAAATTAGTTGTCGTTCCTTTCGAGAAAAAACATGCCTAAAGATTTATTTATTTTTTGGTAAAGGAAAAAACAACTACTTAGGCAATGAGCACCCCTACAAAAACTCCAAAAAAATCATGATGCTTGAACCCGAAGTAACGTTTCAAGAATATTTCCACAGTTTCTTCATCACTTAGTTTACTTTGGATGTCTTCGAATTGAGATGCATGCAACCAAACCATATCAGGTATAGGCAACACGGCAAGCCCAGTAGTACCATCTCCACTGATGTTAGGTGTATTTTTACGCCTACCGTCATATTTTATCTTATTTAGAGGATTAATCACACTAAATACACCTCACTTATGTTAATCTTTGCATTATGAACTGATATGTGTGTTCTTGTCGCATCTAGGTACTTAACATAAAAACTACAATAATTTTGGAGTGAAATGAGATGACGTATTCGTCCAAGTGTTGAACGGTCCATGCTCCTCGTCAAGCAAAGGCTGGAGCGAGCAAAGAGCTCACCATAATGCTCGCTTAGCGAACTACGGGGACCAAATAAAGTTTGTAGAAAAATGGTAAGAGTGCAAATTAGGCTACCACCCTCGCTAAGCGAAGTCTGGGGTGAGGATTTGTCTCGCTCTACTCCTCGCCCAGTGAGAAGAGTAGTCGAAAAAATGAGATATGCAAAATTTTGGCTAAGTACTGAACCGACACCCATTCTCGTGGAACGAAGCATGGGGCGAGGAGTTTTATCGCTCTACTCTTCGCCCCGCGAAAGAGCTGGTTCAGATGCCAAGTGATGGAATTTTTTCCAAGTATAAAATGGACGACATAACTCGCCTAGCGAAGGCCATAGCAGGACTCGTTTTTGCCTTAAGCCTCGCCTAACAAACTCTAGTGTCCAAATGGCATCATATTTTAAGTTCAATTCAAAACACTATAAATAGACTCCTAGGTCATTTTTAGAGAGCCAGACTTATTATTGCACAGAGAGCAAGGAATTTCTTAGATCAAACATGACTTTCTGGTGAATATAATCAAAATATGAGCGACTAATCTCCCCTGTTCTGGGTTATGACCAATGAATGATTGTCGTCGTATAAACTTGAGTTGACGAAATCATTTCTATCTTATGAATTGCTTATTTGATCTTGTGCTAGACTATTGTACTGCTTCGCGACCAGTAGAATAAATATTTGATTTTTACGTTGAACTAGAGAGAGGAATACGAAGATTGAATAGAGTAGGATTTTAACCCCTGGGCATCGGGGGGTGGATTAGTGTCTAGGATCGAGATATACCTAGTTCACCCTACTTGGTTAAAATATAGAAAATATAAATGCATTCATGTTAATGTTCATGACCATAGAGATATAGGCTTGAAAGTAATACGAATAAGCGACTAGAGGACTCGAGAGATTCGTAGTTATAATATTAACCCCGTCAATCAGTAATTCGATAGAGAAAATACGTCAGCGAAAGTGAATGTAACCTTGGAATGCTTTAATCTCTGTGAACACAACTAAGTTTTAGACCAACGTTTGCGAAGAATTGATACTTGTTTAATTTTTAGTCTTATTTTAGCAATAGTATACAAACAAACACTCTTTCTTCAATACTTGCATAATTAGTGGTAGTAGAATATTTTGATTTAATTATTGATCATAAGTCTCCGGGGGTACGATATCCGACTATATCAGTTACTATATTACTTGTCGACCACATATACTTGTGTGTGCGTTGGGAGAATTAAGTTTTTGGCGCCGTTGTCGGGAACTTAGAAATTAACAGTTTTATTAGAAATATCTATTACTGCTTTAGTTATTCAAGTATTAACGTCTTGATCTTATCTGTTATTGACGTATGAACTATAATCGAATGCTGGTTGTGAGTCAATATAATCTTGAGGAATTCAATTCTAAGTCGGAACGGTACTTTCACCGGGTAGGAGGGGAGTGAATGTGTTTGACAACTAGCAGGCATTAGTTGAACTATCAGTGAACATGGCAGCTAACGCAAACACACCCTGAACAATTGTGCGAGATGTTGCAATACCTCTTGTGGACAATATGACATCGAACATCCACAAACCTATCATCAAAGGAAACTTTGAGTTGAAACATCCTATGATTCAATTACTTCACTCCATCGGGCAATTCTTAGGATTAAGGCATGAGGATCCTTAGCGACATATTCAAATGTTTCTCGAGATTGTTGATACCTATGTCAATACCAGGATAACTGCGGACTATGTGAGACTTATGCTATTCCCACTTTCTCTGATCGTGGAAGAAAAGAACTGGTTATTAGCAGAACCTGCAGATTCTATCACTTCTTGAGATGATTTGGCGAGTAAATTTCTAACAAGATTCTTTCCATCTGGAAAGACAGCAATGCTAAGGAGTGAAATCATGTCATTCAGGCAGAAAGAAGGTGAAAACTTATATCAAGCATGAGAAAGATTCATCATCATCAGTCTAACAAAATTTTAGTACATACTTTCATTGAGAGTCTGGATGCTTATACAAAGATACTATTAGACTCTGTAGCAGGAGGAGAAGCTCTGAGTAATCCTAAGAAGTCAGTTGGAGTGATTGAAATGGAAAATTATATGGCACTATCGACACATATTGCAACTATGCGGAATGAGTTCAAAAATCTTACTATGTCACATACCCAATCACAGTTTTACACATAATACATAATAAAATAACAAATACGAAAAAATAAAGGCGAGCTAGTGAGTATACCGGCTCACTAGTTACCACATACAAGAAATTGAAATCTATTATCTATGCCATTTTTACTCATGACTGGGCCTTCTTGTAAATATTTAACTATTTACACCCATTGTTGGGCCTTTAAATCAACCAGACTCAATGAAAATAACATGTTGGGCTCGTAGGCCTAACAAGTCGAAATATCGGCAAAGAGGAGGATACGTGGGCCTCGCAGGCCCCAGATCATGCAAGAAAAGGGGAAAACACATGTACAAGTTAGAACGCATCTAATTATAAAATAAACACTTTATCCTACGTATTAATTGGTTAAGACTTAGACAAACAGTAGGCCATAAAAATACCCACTTAAAACAATCCAAATTCAGATTTGGATTCAAAAGAGCCCACTTGACAAAATATGCAAAACAGGCCCAACTGACAACTAAGGGCCATTTTAAAGTCCAAACCCAATAAATGATATCCCTAAAATGAAATATACTAAGAACATACTCAATATACAAGTCAATATATTCCAAGAATATAAACATGCGAAGGCTGTATACATCCAGTATATTAATATATATCCCTCCTCTTACCGCAGCAATTTCCCATAACAAGAATCAACAAAGGCTGTTATAATCTTTTAAAAAGACAGGGAGAGAAATACAACATCTTTCTAATCCTAACAACTCAACAATCACACCTTTCTACACTAACATGAAGACTCCATACCTTCTTACTAACTGTTATAGCAAACCAAATGACTCATAGTCACATGTTATCCAAGGCACACATGTATATTTAGGCAGGCTAGTATAAAGGGACAGTCACTTCAGGGGGGCATGTTTCAAGGTGTATAGATGAACATATAGCCAGTCAGGACAACATTAACAGTCAAAGCTATTCCTGACCAAACCAAACTCACTTAGTCCTAATTCAAATACTAAGCCATAGGTTCACTATTTTGGCAAAGAGCAAAGGCATTTATCCTACAAGAACCTATACACATGATTTCTAGTCAACTTCAGGCAGTTACTATGCTCAGCCAATTCACACATGCTATCACATGATCATACACCAAGATGAGGCCACAACAACTATAGCTTGACACAACTCAAATTAACCTCCAAGTTGATGCAAAATGTTATTCACAGACTATTGTTCCAATAATTTAGCAGATAAAATGTGACATTGAAAGTTTTACATACTAATATGGGTGTAATGCAGCATTTAGGCAGAGAATGTAAGAAATAGCCAATTCAAGAGACACAGGGGTAAACCAATAATCATTGAGGGTAATATTTTAAGAACACACAGTCATCTAGGCTGGGTATAAACAGATAGGGTCCTACTCATGCTATTTCTAAGCAAATAACACATAGACAGGTATCCAGAACTAACATCATGACGCAGAACTTAACCAAATATACAAAAAGTCAAGCCAAAGCCTATAATAAGGGATTGCATATGCATACATATATGAGGATGATCACTGATACATCAAGGGTAGCAATCTGGGAATGGCATTCTAGATATCCTACTCCAAAATGTTAAAGGGGACATGATTACTCATTGTTAGGTCCGGCTATGCTACGGAACAATAAAAACAAACTGAAAATAAACTAACTCAACTGCCAATTCAGTTTCCGAATGTCGGCGATAATATCGTCCGGCACCAGTGATAGTACTTTAGTAAAAACAGAAAACTTTAAAGAGCAATGCATCAGAAATTTAAAGAACACAAAGATTTAAAATTTACATAGGGTATATATATATTATTTAACCTATGACAGTCAATGACCGAAAATATTGTATATATTTATTATATACAAAAATTACAAATTACTTTCTATACAATTTTACAAGATGAAATGGAAATGAATTAAATGTTGGAAGTCGCAAATGACTTCTGCCTGAAAAATCTACCTAGATAGACATAGACAACTTCTTATTACAATTGCTCAATACAAAGCTAATCTAGAATCTAAACTGCAATTGTAATGTTGGACAGAATGATGTCGATACGCTCATGCAGCACTTGTGATCCAGTTATCTGAGATGAATTCTCGAGAGCTCTTTTGATATTTTTGCAATCTGTTTCTGGATGTCGATTCACTGCAGTAGCCTCTCTATTTATAGTAGAGAGTCTCTCTTGAACAGCTCATCGATCCGTTGTGAAGGTTGAGGAAAAGATAGGCAGCTGATGTGTTTGTTGGAGAAGATCATGGAGCAAAATCCTCTAACTTCTTGGTCTTGTTCCTCACGCATAGCAACAACCTTGACTTGTTCTTCACATGTTTTTCATCAGCTCTTATTTACCTTGCCAAGTCACTTTTACTTCGTAGTAAAATTTCCACAAATATTACTTTATTTCGTGAAGTAAGGCAAAACTGTTTTTTCAAAAGATGTTGATCCGAATGTTCCAACATTGTATACATTCAAATCAGTCCTTAAAAAATATGTCGGTTAAAATATCACAACACCAAACCCAACACTAACACTCATGATCCAAGACTACTGGGCAAACTAATCCTTTGGAACTCAACATTTCAGACTTGAGAACTCAACATAGCAAACATGCCTCAGCCCCCCCCCCCCCCCTCAAACCACAGATCATGTAAATAGGTCATTCAAATACAAAAACCCAAACTACATAGTCCCAGAATCCATATATTACTTAGCAAAAGCTTTAGATGAATCACAATAGCATATTCAGGACTGCATTAAAATAAAAAATGACCTCTTAAGCAAATTAAACTATACAACTAACTATCTCTATCCTAAAGTGCATTTAACAGACAACAAACATCACATGGAGTCCAATTCCAACCTTAGCATAAACATTTTTCTAATTTCACAGTTGCCAAGACAGACAAAATACCTAAATACCTTCATAAATACACTATGCTAACACGTGGATATCTCAATAATTTATGCGTATTAAATCATGAAAGGACTCCATTATTACCTATCATTTAACTTACACACTTTAGATTATCATATAGCTAAATAATTAAGAAACGACTAACACTAAACTAAACACATATTATCACATACTTACTAGCTAATACAAACAGATAAATACATGCTAACATTTACTTGCTACAATTTAGACTAATATAACAAGCACAAATTCCTTGATTTTACGGAGTATAGTATTTGTCAATTTAATATAATTAATTTAGATAATTAACTAAATAATTATCCTCTTTAAATTATGGATATATATATATATTTCTTAAAAATATATAAAAATATGCTAATGATATACAATAATATATTTGATAATATTTTTCCAAATAACATGATAAAATGTCACTGAAATAATTTCATAAAATCATTCTCACTGTGTAAAAAGGCAATATTTTACTTTGTTCATAACTCAGGAACTCTGAATAATTAAACAAGATATTGGAGGATAAAAAATAGGTATCAACAATACTAATACACATTAATGGAAAGGAAGAGAGTTACCTTAATGATGAAAACGTCTTGAATTTATCACTATCTTGTTGCCCAAGCTCGAGTCTCAAGGAGGGAATAAATGTGGGGAATGAAATGAATGCTAGGTCACATCACATATTAAAATAGCACAGCGGTCCACTCCGACAGACTCGATTCCATTAGGGCAGACCCGCTCTGGCATAAAACCTATCCACCTGGGCGAGGATCATTAACATCTGACTCTCCGCTGGGGCGGAAGCCACCTTCACAGAGGCGCATGTGCCCTTGCGATGAAACCATCCGCTTCGACAAATTTCAGGCAAACGAGAGGTTTCCACTTCGGCGAGCCAAGCCACTGTTGAGGCGAACCCGCCGAGGCACACGCCTGGTCGCTAGAGCTAACACAAGCAACCAGCAGCATCCCAAAGATAAGAAATCCCCCATTAACCATCCAAAACACTCTCGAGACCTTCCAAACACAAACCAAACATGATACCCTATCAGAAAGCACATTCCAGACTTGCTCGCACACTCGAATTTCTCGAAAGAGGTCTATAAGGATCTGGTTTGAAGTAAACACTTAAGTTCTAATTCCATAATTTTACAAACTAACCCCCAAAACACACCAGTCTACCTTGGGACCCGAACCAAAGGCCCAACTAAATCATAATCATCGCTCCAGAGCTAATGGAACCGACGAAACTACGAACATAGCGCATTTATATAAAAGTCAACTATGTGTCAAACTCTTCTATTCTCTTAACTTATGACTTCTCACACTTAACTAAATCGGTCTGAAATCTACCTGATCACCGCGGGAATTGTGCCACCCATCCATACAAGTCACAAGCAAGCATATAAAATCTCAGAAATGATACTTTAGGGGTTTCTAAGCAAAACAAGAAAAATGACTTTTCGAGTCATTACAGTAGGGTCCCTTATATTTTCAGAAGATTTCGTTATTTTGGACTTTGAGCCTGATCCGGAAGTCCCATTTATTTTGGGATGTCCGTTATTAGCCACATGAAGAGTATTAATTGATGTAGCTGTTGGATAACTAACTATGAGGGTACATGATAAAGTCGAGGTTTTTAATGTGTACAAGGCCCTGAAGTTTCTCGCCGTTTATAAGGAGCTATCATCTATTAATGTATTGAATAATGACACCCAGAACCACTCATTACGTCTAGCAACCCGCTAGATAGGGCTCTAGTGGGGTGATGATATTTTTGGAGATACTGAGGCAGTGGAGATGGTGCAAATTCTTGATGTAACATGTATTTTTATTTGAGAAGAGGAGTGTAAGCCGCTTGACAGACCACTTGGGCCACCGCCTAAGCTATCGATAGAAGAGGCCCCGAAGTTAGAGTTGAAACCTCTCCCCGCGCATCTCAAATATGCATACTTGGGTGAAGATGATACTTTATTTGTTATATTGGCAGCTGAGCTCAATGATGCAGAAATAAGTAGGTCTCTGGAAGTCATAAAACATCGAAGAAGAGCACTTGGTTGGCAGATATCTGATATTCATGGGATTAGCCATGTGTTTTGCATGCACAAGATACTGATGGAGGATGACTGCAAACTAAGCATACAACACCAAAGAAAGTTAAATCTGGTGATGAAGGAGGTGGTCAATAAAGAGGTAATCAAGTGGCTAGATGCAGGTATTATACATCCCATTTTTGACAGCAAGTGGGTGAGCCCAATACAGTGTGTCCCGAAGAAAGGAGAGATGATAATGGTGACGAATAACAAAAATGAGCTCATCCCAACTAGAACGATAACAGGTTGGACAATCTGTATGGACTATTGCAAGCTAAATGAGGCCACAAGAAGGGATCAGTACCCTATTCCCTTTATTGATCAGACGTCAGACAGATTAGCTGGAGAAAAGTACTAGTATTTTTGGATGGATATTTTGACTATAATCAGATTGCTATTGCACCAGAAGACCAGGACAAGACTGCTTTTACTTGCCCTTACGATACATACGCCTTCAAGCAAATTCCATTTGGGTTATGCAATGCACCAACGACTTTTCAGAGGTGTATGATGGCCATATTTTCTGAAATGGTGGAGGATTTCGTAGAAGTTTTCATAGATGATTTCTCGATCTTCATAAATTCTTTTGATGCATGCTTGAGCAATTTGGATCTTGTCCTTGCTAGATGTGAAGAAACCAATTTGGTGCTAAATTGGGAAAATGGACATTTTATGGTCCGAGAGGGCATTGTCAAAGAATGGTTTAGAAGTTGATCGTGCAAAGGTTGAGATAATTGAGAAACTTTCACCCTTGTCTCTATGAGGGGTGTGCGAAGCTTTCTGGGTCATACAGGATGCTATAGACGCTTCATCAAGGAATTCTTCAAAATATCAAGTCCGATGTGTAAGTTGCTAGAGAAGGAGGTAACGTTTATTTTCAGTGAAGCTTGTTTGAGGAGCTTAAAAAGAGATTGGTGGTTGCACTAATAATGATTGCGCCTGACTGGAGTCTTCCATTTGAGTTGATGTGTGATGTGAGCGACATTACTATTGTAGATGTTTTGGGGCAGCTAAAGAACAAAATTATTCATTCCATATATTATGCTAGTACGACACTTAATGCTGCTCAGGTGAATTATACGGTTACTGAAAAAGAGCTGCTGGTCGAAGTATATGTATTTGATATATTTCGATCCTATCTTATGGGGGTAGGTGATTGAGTATATAGATCATGCTGCTATCCGTTATATCTTTATTAAGAATGACATAAAGCCGAGGATCATTAGATGGATACTCCTACTTCAAGAGTTTGATGTGGAAATCAAGGATCGAAAAGGGATTGGAAATCAAGTTGCAGATCACTTATTGAGATTGGAGAGTCATGATCACGTAGTTGAAGACGGGCAGATTAGAGAAGCTTTTCCCGATGAGCAACTTTTTTCTATTCTGTTGCAGAGGTATTATGGTATGCTGATATTATGAACTTAATAGTGAGTGGGATCTACCCACTCAAAACTACTACACAGTGGAGGAAGAAGCTTTATAACGATTCACGATTCTACATATGTGATGAACCGTATTTATTTAAGCAAGGTCCTGATCAATTAGTGAGGAGGTGTATTCCGCAGAATGAGGTGAACCAACTGTTGGAGAGTTGTCATTCTTCCCCATATGGGGGACATCATGGTGGTGATTGTACTGCGGGAAATGTGTTGCAATCGAACTTCTACTGGCCCACCTTATTTAAGGATGCTCACACATTTTTTAGAACTCGTGACATGTGCCAGAGAATGGGAACCATCTCTAGAAGGAATGAGATGCCTTTGAACCACATTCTGAAAGTGGAGATTTTTCATGTCTAGGGTATTGATTTTATGAGGTTATTCCCACCATCTTTTGTGAATCGTTATATTTTAGTAGTAGTAGTGGATTATGTGTCTAAATGGGTGGAGCAATCAGTCTTCCAACTAATGATGCTAAAGTGGTGGTAAGCTTTATGAAAAAGGCAATCTTTACTTGATTTGGGACCCCACGGGCTACGATACGTGATGGAGGCACGCATTTTTGCAATAATGTGATGAAGAATATTTTGGCCAAGTATGGTGTGAAACATAATGTAGCTATTGTTTACCACCCGCAGACTAGTGGGCAAGTTGAAGTTTCTAACAGAGAGGTGAAGTATATTCTTGAGAAGATAGTGAACACGCAGAGGAAAAATTGGGCAGTGAAGCTTGATGACGCACTTTGGGCGCATAGAACAACATATAACACACCTATTGGGACTTCTCCCTACAAGTTGGTTTATAAGAAGGCTTTTCACTTGCCCGTTGAGTTAGAGCATAAGACATATTAGGATATAAGAAAGCTCAATTTAAATATGGAGTTAGTAGGGAATAAGAGAATATTGTTGTTGTCGCGCCCTATTTTGACCTGCTCGGGTCAAGCGGGCCTGAACCTATTTTGACTGCTTTCGGGTCAAGCGAACCGCGTGTCAGGTGATTCTGGGTGTCGAATTAAGAATCGCCACCCTAATTATTTTTACGGTGAATTAGGACACCTAAATATTAAACTAAATCTTTGCAATATAACTCCAATTTTAAGGTCTGCGAAACTATTGAGATTCTAGGTAAGGGTTCTTTATTATCCTAAAGGGAAGGGGTTAGGCATCCTTTAAGATCCGCTAACTTGCGGTTATCCGGTCAAACTCAGGTTAATATCATACTAAGGAAAATGCATATTTAAAGATATGAACTTAAAAAGATGTTTGCAAATAATTAGTAAATGGTGCATTTTGTGCAAGTATGCATTTGCATGGTATTAAAGAAAATACATGTAAAGTTTGAAAAAAGTATGCATTTGGGACAATTAATAAGGAGAAAAACGAATTACTCATAATGCCAAAGAAGTAATTTTTGGAAATCATTTTGAGTTGTACAATTAATATAGTGAATAGAAGATGATCAAGGATTGTTTTGAAAATTTTAAATATGCATGACGAGCCTAAAAATAAATAAACTAGCGGAGGGTTTCTAAGTTTGAATTAACCGAGCCTATAAATAAATAAGCTAGCGACGGATTTTAACTACCTTACTAATTATCCATTCGTGGCCTAATTATTCTAAATATCCTAACAATCACACAAGCATTAAATAATTATTACAGACCCAAATAGAAATAACGAAATTAAGAATAACAATAAAAAGGAACTAAGGCGGATGACGATGTCTTCTAGCCCTATTTGTTTGAAATCCCGAGGTTGGAAAATGCAAAAAGAAGGTGGATCTGCGGATCTTAGTTCGGCAATGATCATGATGAGTCTCATAATGAGACTCTTCGTTGCTCGATGCATTTCATGTAAGTAAGGAAAAAGAAAAGAAAAGGATTAGTGGCGGAATAGGCAAAAATATATATATAAAAAATGTAAAATAAATGATTCATGAAAGGTATATATTGGAGCCTCGGGGAACAAACAACATATAGAAATAAGCGAGCCCAAACATATAATTTCGGACTTGAAGGAGGAAGCAGACCAAATTCACAATAATCATTGCTTGATAACCCGTACCCTTCAACCTTTTATTGACGATATATAGCATCAAAGGTGATAGGGGGAAAATGGGTTGTGCATGTTTCAAACCAGACAAGGAGGAAGAGGAAGGAGTAAATTGGACCAGTACATGACATAGTAGACCCCTGGACATTCAAACTCAGAAAGAGGCAAAGTAGGATGGGGTTGCAAGTTGCTCAAATAGTCTCAAGCAAATCCTCAGATGTACACATAGTCTATTTACTCAAAAATATAAGGAAACTAGTAGGGATTATGCAAAACTTAGGTTCCAGTTTTGAGCATCTCATTGTATATTCAATTCCTTAGACAGTTTTCAGTATATCAACTTTTCCTACATATGCTTTACATGAAAATAAGAAAGGAGACTACATGTATGCATAAGCAAAGACTTATGGTTAACATGATGTTGGCACATGTATCACTTAGTAGTTCAATAGACATGGTATGACACATGAGAGCTTAGGAAAGTGCTATATGTTGTCATGAAGGCATTCTTACCTTAAGCAAGTAAAGACAAATATGTAGTCAATTTAGGAAGAGTATGGAGGCCTAGAAATGCCTGGAGATGATCATTTTTATGCAATTTCTTAAATGTGAGTCAATCAAGTCAAAAATAAATATCACGGAATCTCATTCATTCTACCACTAGACATAATGCATTAAAGCAAGTAAGACAGATGGATAATCAAGCGAGTGAACACATAGACACATGATTGGCCAATTCGGATATGACACAGCTGAGAATAGGACTGTCGAGCTAGACTAAGCATGCTATAATCTAAGAAAGATATGATATAAAAGGAATTTCATTCTAACATGGTGGCAGTTTTTACACAAGAGACAGAAGTAAAGGCAAGTGTGCAGATGCTCGATCGAACGCAGGATCATGATAAGAACAAATATATTTCAAAACTACTTAACATAGCCCAATTTAATCGTGTTCATGGATCATGAGACATACACAAGAGGTTCATATTGGCCATTTGAGATTCTTTCCATATAGATTCATACGCAACAAATGTCAAAAGTAATAAAACTTAACCTATACTACTTCTAAATCATAGAAGGACATGAGATTAGTCACACAAACATGTATCCAAGTTAATCTACAATAATTAAAACTTTATGACTACTTAACATGAGATTCAAGCAGGTCAAAAGGCAAGTAAGAACATATTAGGCTGAACTATATATAACATGACTCTCAAAGTAAAATAAACTATCATACTAATTACTTATATCATGATCTTCCTTTGAAACAGACAGAGAGCGGTATATATCGTCACTTAACTCTAAATATAAACTCAACATAGCATACTTAGGTATAAGCAGGTCAATTAACAGCGACAACGAATGGTACTTAACTAATCAGCGTCTACATTATAATCTCTATTAAAAAGTATTGAGATAATAATCATATCACATCTAAGCATTGATAGTCAAATCAGGATCGTTAATAAAATAGCTAGTACCAATCATTTAATTTAATCAAACATCCTAATTCTTCTAAACACTTGTAATCATCCATCAAAATATTTCATAAATAAACTAACAAACTAGACATACTTAAACTCTAAGCACAACAACACAAATAGACTACATTATCACTTGTCATCGGTGATAAAACACACAAATCTGAGAAAGTTAAAAAATGAGAAAGAGTTTGAATTTCACGGACCTTCTCAGATGTGAGCGAACGGCGTGTTTGAATCGTCGACCCAGCTTCGGAGATGTTATTTGTTTATGCGATTGAAAAGGACTAAATGTTTTTATGTCTTTGTCAGACCAGAAATGGGAGTAAAAAGAAACCCTGGAAAAATCGATTTTTGGTTTGGCTTTTGAAGAGCGAGATTTTTCGTCAAAAAAAAAGCCTCACTCAACACGACCCAAGGGCTATATTTATAGTCAAACTCGAGGGCTTCAGCGGCTAGAATTCAGGTCGAATTTAAAGAGAAAAGAAAAAGTAGCGGTTTCATCTTTATTTGGGCTTAGAGATGATGGGGATGAAGTGCGGGATTCATGTTCTTACCCAACGAGTTCTTGAAGGTGCTCGGAGGCCGCAACCTTTGCGGCATCGTAGTCGATTTGACCGGACGAAATTTGTTCAAAGCTACGTACTTTGCGAGGAAAAGGGGAAAAAGGGGTGGGGGTGATCTGAAGGCTTGATGGTGGCGATGGTGTTGGTATTTATCCGGCGGTTTGGAGGTGGGCCCGTGAAGGACCCTTGAAATTTTGGGAGGGTTCTTGGTTTTTGGAGGCGTCGATTTTTTGATTTGGGTAAAAGGAACGATTTGGTTAGGTTTAGGGGGATTGGGGTTTTTAATTTGGGATTGGGCTCGGGTCGGTTGATTGGGCTGGGCGAAATGGGGAGTTTGGGGAGTTGGGCTTTGGTGGGTTTGGATTGGAATGGGGAATTAATTAGGGACTTTGGGCTTGGTAGAGGGTGGCCAGGTTGGGCTTGGGAGATAAGAAATAGAGTGAATTTGGGTATTGGGAATGGGCGGTTGGGCCGGTTTGGGAAATAGGGGAATGGATTTGGGTATTGGGCCGATTTGGTTTGTGGGCTAGTTTGTGGGGAATGAAATTAGTTTGGGTAGAAATTGTTTTGGGTTGGGAAATGAAAAATGGGGAGTTGGTTAAAATAAAAAGGAGTTTAACATTAAAATATATTTTTTGTAAAAGATGTGAATTATTTAAAATAACATACCGATGTGATAATAATAAAAATATAATATTTGTGAAATGTTTAATGCTTAATAAAAAAAAGCAAATGCGATGCAATTTTGCGAGAATAAAATAACATAGAATTTTCGGATAAAACTTATGATTATTATAAAAATGCAAATGATAGTAAAAAATGCGAATAATAATAATAATAAGAGAATAATAATATATATATATATATATGCATGTATGTATATAGATTAAAATTGTTTTGAGGTGTTAAAAATATTTAAAATTGCAAATAAATTGGAAAAGACGGGACAAAATTGGGTGTCAACAGCTGTTGCATGAGCTGGATGAATTCCGATTGCAAGCGTATGAGAATGCTAAACTCAACAAGGAGAAGACAAAATGGTGGCATGATAAGCACATCTTGCAATGTTCGTTTGAGCATGGCCCATTAGTGATATTGTTTAGTTCTAGACTTAAGTTGTTCATTGGAAAGCTAAAGTTGAAGTGGGCAGGTTATTTTGAAGTTGTAAGGATAATGAGACATGGAGTGGGAAAGTTGCGAAAGCAGGATTCTGATGAGACATTTTTGGTGAATAGCCAGAGAGTAAAGCACTATTGGGTTGGGGATGTGGATTGACATAAGACCTCAGTAGAGTTGTCTAATGATTGAGCAAAGAAGACGTCGTTCCACGACGTAAATTAAGGCGCTTCTTGGGAGGCAACCCGAATTCGTAATGTAACAATTGTAATCGAAAAACACAAAAAAAAATAAGAAAAATACAAAAAGATGTCGTGCCACGACCTAAACAAAGGCGTTTGTTGGGAGGCAACCCAACTTTTAAATTATTTTTATAGTTTTGATTTTTTAATACTAACGAGTTATGTTGAAGGCATCTGCAGTAGGTACATTTCATAAATATGAGTTACAAGTAAGGAGGACGGAAACTTGGTAAAAATTTGACAAAGGCAAAATGCAGGTGAGACCTTGCTAAGCAAAGCCTACAATAAGACACAATCTCTCCCTCAACCTCGCTTAGCGAGAAGGGCTGTCCAAAGTGTAAAGTTTAAAATATTTTGCTAAGTGTAAATTGGACAGATGCCCTTGCGAAGTGAAGCTCACAGCGAGAAACCATCTCGCCGTATGCCTCGCCCAGCGAGCAGGCATGTATATTTTCCCAAAATTTTAAAAAAAAATTCACAAATCGACTCGACCCGCCCCGCCTCCAATCCAACTTAAAACCCTTCTTTTCCTTTACTATTCATGATTTTGAGTCCTAAATACCCTAAATCTCTCTCTAAAACCTCAACCCACATCCAATCCTTTAACCACGAAACCATCACTGATCCACCCCTATTTTCCTATCAAAGAACCAGTAAGATTTCTTTCTCTTCTAGCTTTCCTACTCGTAGCAGTGCGAAAGCCCTCATACCATTGTTATAAACTATGAAATTGATTCGCTAATTGGGCTGATGAACATTATGGTGAAATATTGTGAAACTTTTGAGTTTGTTTTCAATGGTGGAATATGTGCAAATTGTGTAGTTATTGAAATTATTGTTGTTAATGCTTGAGCTTGATTTCCATACCATATTTGGGTTGTTTAGGTACCCTTAACTCACTGATAGCTGTGTGCACAAACTAAGCACTCCGAGTGTTCGATGAAATAACCCAAAGTATAGTCATGGGCAGAATGGTCCCACCGGCGGATGGATGATGAGTGGAACATTAGTCATAGGATGCTAGATTGTGTAAATAACCTCACGAATATGCAAAGTTTTAAGTGTGTGGTGGTTTGTTGGGCAATGAGAGAAACTTAAGTGAACACAATTTTGGGGTGCTTACAGTCATGAGTTGAAGCAAATAAAAAGGGAAGTTTGAGTACCATATCTTCGACTAATTAGCACCTACGCTAGCGAACTAAGTGTGGAGTCATTCCAACACCAACATTACTTGGTTTGTTAGCCCTTTATTAGACATTTCTAACGTAGTTTTTGTCTTCCCCCCCCCTTTTTATGGGTTATTGTGGATAGGTGCAACCATGGTTAGAACAACTCCAAAGAATGTGGAAGGAAAAGGGAAAGAGACAGTCGCCGGAGGCCTAAGAGGGACAAGAATGGTCAAAGTTTAAGCAATACCGCTGCGCAGTATAATCTGACTGCGAAACCAAAGAGGGTGAGATACAAGTGAGGATGCGAATGGGTGAAAGATTACGGATGGGCATGGTACGCGAGTTTCAAGCCTCGTAGATACCTCAACGAGACCCCGATTGATGAAACAATTATGAGAGCAAACCATAGTGATATATGGGAGCAGGTTCATGCTTTGGGACTACAATTTGTCTTCCAGGATCAGGGAGAGTATACTATCCATCTAGTTTGGGAGGCTTATACGAATTGGAGATGTGTGGAAGAACCGGATGAGATTCATGTTTGAGGCTGTGTGGTTTCATTTACTAATGCTACCCTTTGTGAGTTTTTGGGTACTCCTGTGGTATTGAATGAGCTGTATAATGGGATCTACATACACCCTCCATACCATGAGCTACAACATCTTTTATGTGATCGACATTCCATTTCTCGATGGGAGCATAGGAAAAACAATGGTACTCACAAGATATTTCCCTTCTCACATATGACCCAAAAGGCTAGAGTATAGCTTCACATCATTTGTGCTCGAATTATGCCTTATGATCACTATTTATCAGTGGGTAGAGAAAGAGTACGCCTATTGTACATGATGATGACCGGACAATTGATCAATATGAGAGCTATCATGAAGAGGGAAATGAAGAAGGCACGAGTGGGTCAGGGTCATCAATTTTTCTTTAGTAGCACACTTACTTGCTACCTTAGGAATCAGGAAGTATTTGAGGAGAAGGATGATGGTACGCTGCTCGTGCCAGACCCATGGGTAGATGTTACTTGATCGAGACACCCTGATGATGCGCAGGGTATGATCTTTTCTGCAGCTCAGCGCCATGCCATGAATGACTCCATAACGTCGAACATGTATGTGATGCATTGCTTGCACTTGACTTTAGGCTCGACAACAACCACACCTACGCAGATAGCAGAGATTTATAAGCAATTCCCACTCAGTCCTCATGCACATATATTGTGCAAGATGGGGCAGGCCTTTCAGGAGCTGTTAGTTGATGATGTGACCACTCCTGAGCTAGTGCCGCAAATGGAGACCGCTAGTGATGGAGAAACTGATGTAGCAGCACAGGAGTCAGAGCGTGATAGTGATGATGGTGATACCGATCATGATCGTACAGAAAGCGAGGATGAGGAGGATAATGATGATTAGTCTACTGGTACCGCAGGGGATACATACTATGTTACTTCTGAAGATGATGAGTGGACATGGAGTTAGTTCTTCACCCTAATTTTAGATTTCCTATTTATTGCATTGGGGACAATGCTTGATTTTAAGTGTGGGGTGGGGGAGTAAACTCTTTATAATTAGTTTGTAATAATTCTCACTCTTTTACTTGTGTTAGTTGACTGTATGGTGATGTTTAGATATTATAGTTATGCTACTTAACAACTTTCATGGCTTATAATAAGTAGTAATTTTTTTCATAGTTGATTACATTAGGTGTCATGCTCGTCGTAGCACAACCCTTTGTTTTTGTTTTCTGTTCTTTTCCAAGGGGTCCTTTAGTAGATTTTTTTGGGATAGAAGTAAAAGAGGAACGCCCCTAAGGCCATTCAAATTCTAGGTACTCGGGATTAGGTGCACTTTTAGCAACATAATGAGCTTAAAATTTTTTAAAATAAATAATTATGCACAATAGACCCTTGTGGTCCGGCACTTCCTCGGAACCCGCACATAACGGGAGCTTAATGCATCGGGCTGCCATGTTTTTAAAAATAATTGTGCACAAAAGAAGTAATGACTTCTTAGAGACACCTAGGCTCTTTTATTTGACTCTTGACCAATAGCCGTGGCTTAAATTGAATTTGTGCTATTGTTTGCTAGGTAGAGAGTTGATACAATCCATATTTAGCTATAAGTGTGCCTCGTGTGGTGAGATTTTTGGTTGCATTCCATGGTTGTATTGATGTCTAGAACTTGCCCAATGTGTTTACGAAGTGACACGAAATGTGTTGAGTTTAGGAGATGACATAAGCATTTCTTTGTGAGCCATGATTTTTTACCATCTTTTACCTACCCATATGTAATATCATTAGTTCCCTCCTTTGAGCCTTTATATTTATTCCTTGGTAACCTAAACTTTAGCCTATTTCTTTTGTTGGTATAACCTGAAAAACTTTATCCCAAACTCTAAAAGCATTTGAGAGATTGAGCGCTTAGAAGTGAAGTGAGAAGTTGACCTAAGGAGAGTTATGTAATATCATTAGTTCTCTCCTTTGAGCCTTTAGCTTTATTCCTTGGTAGCCTAAACTTTAGCCTATTTCTTTTGTTGGTATAACCTGGAAAACTTTATCCCAAACTCTAAAAGCATTTGAGAGATTGAGCGCTTAGAAGTGAAGTGAGAAGTTGACCTAAGGAGAGTTGAAGCGGAAATTAGAGGAAAATGTGTTAAGGGTGAATTTGTGAGAAAGAATAACAAATTATATGTGGTAGTAAGAAGATGAAAAAAAAGATTTCTCTATTTGAAAAGAAAAAAAATTACTGCTCCTTGCTAGTGATGTACGAAAAGTTTAAAAGAATGCTTAATGAAGAGGGGGGCATAAGGGGAATTAAAGGTGAGAATGTGTGGTGAAACAGTGAAAAGCGCATAAGTGAAATCAAGTGTCTTAAAGTTCTTAGGAAGGTTAGCCACTATTTTCCAAAATATTTCCTACTCATCCCTTAGCCGACATTACAACCCTTAAAGTCCTATTTGATCCTAAACTCGGTGCATTTATGCTAATAGAGTATGACACTAAGGGAAAACCTATGGTATGTCATATGAGCATGTGCATTTCTTTGTTGAGAGTGAGTGCTTTTTCTTTCAATATATATATATATGCCCATGATGTGTTTTGAGTATAGTGAAAAAATTATTGGGCATCTCGTTCGAGTGGTGAGGGCACATGAATGATAAGAGATAGGTGAAGTGGTTGATTTCCTTGCTTAGTGACATAGTCGTTTTTGCCAAGGTATGTATTGATGAGTCAATCTTAGAGGCTAGGTTGTTTGAAGAAGTTATTATCATACGTGAAGTTGATGTGATGGACATGATTTTTAAAAACTTGCTCGTGTGTGTTTAAAATAAGCTGTGGTGGCCTTAACCTGAGTAGATCTGTTTGAATTGGCATAGTTTGGTGAGTTGTGGTTGAAAGTGGATGTATCAAGTGTTTGTTCGAGGACGAACAAATGTTTAAGTGTGGGGTGGTGATGTTAGGTGTATTTTTATGCCTAACCGTCATATTTTACCCATATTTTACCTTGTTTAGAGGACTAACCGCACTAAATACACCTAACTTATATTAATCATTGCATTATGAACTGATTTGTGTGTTCTTGTCACATCTAGGTACTTAACGTGAAAAATATGACGATTTTGGAGTGAAATGATATGAAGTATTCGTCCAAGTGTTGAACAGTCCATGCTCCTCGCCAAGAAAAGGATGGAGCGAGCAAAGAGTTCGCCATACTGCTCGCGTAGAGAACTACAGGGACCAAATGAAGTTTGTAGAAAGTGGCAAGAGTGCAAATTAGGCTACTGATAAGTTGGTATTTTACCAACTTAGCTCTTCTTTAATCTTAGAATTTTGCTATGTTTGATTAAAAAATATTACATTAATGTCATTTACTTCTATTTTATAGATTTTATGTGATTTAGAAGTGATTGGGAAGAAACCAAGTGAAAATGAGGCAAAAAGGAGCTAGATTGAAGAAAATGTAAAAAGTTGATAAAATCGCAAAAATGACCAGATTTGCAAATCTAAAATTCCTAGGTTTATTTTGTCATATTTTGACTTGGAAAAGTTGGGGTACTACAAAAAGTTGGCCACTCTTTAAAGCTTTGGAGCAAGAAACTACACCTAGGGTTTGAAGATTTGGAGTCACTCAATGAGAATTTCTTTACTCATTTTTTCAACTCTTACTTTGTATTGTATATATAAGCGTGTAGCATTTTATTCCATCACTTTAATATCGTTTATGAAAATATTCATTTGTAAAGTTGGATTAAATCTCTTGTTATACTTACGTATTGAATGATTTTTATTTCTAATGAAGTGAGTTAATGTTTCTCTATTTATTCTTCAAGCTTTAATTTCTTTTAAAGGTGACCAACATTAATTGTGCCTAAATATCTTTATTTTGCTTGGAAAAGAAAGTAAAGGTTAGAAAAAGAGTAAATAACAAGAATTTGGGGCTTTAAACCTCATTTAATAACTTGAGCTAGGAATAGGAAAGGTAACTTGAGATTCAATTGATTGCATTTAATATCACACTCTAAGGCTTGGAAAAGCTTAGAGTGAAATTCATTGATTTGGTTGGAAGACTTTCAATGAGATCTTAGAAATCATTATGTATGACATAAACTCACTCATAGTTGTAAAATCTTAAAAATACATTGGATCGTTACTTGAGAATAATTTCCCTTGTATCCAAGCTTATGGCCATTGATCATTTTACCCGCTTTCTAAGTTAGTACTATCTTTGTTAATTTTTAAATAAAATATCAAATATTGAAAAGTTGTTTGACTTAGCTTTTGAAAGTGATAATTCCTTACTTGCTTGGTCGCCTATTAAATTATTCCCTGTGGATTCGACCCCGACTCATAGTTGGGTAAATTATATTGCATACGATCGTGTACACTTTCTCTTTAAGGAGTGAATTTGAACGTTATCAGCTACCACTCTCGCTGAGCGAAGTCTAGGGCGAGGATTTGTCTCGTTATACTCCTCGCCCAACGAGAAGAGCAGTCGAAATGGAGATATGCAATATTTTGGCTAAGTACAGAATGAACAACCATCCTCGCAGAGCGAAGCCTGGGGCGAGGAGTTTTCTCGCCATACTCCTCGCCCTGCGAAAGAGCTGGTCCATATGCCAAGTGATGGAATTTTTTCCAAGTGTAAAATGGACGACATAAGTCGCCCAACGAAGGCCATAGCGGGAGTTTTCTCGCCATACTCCTCGCCCTACGAAAGAGCTGGTCCATATGCCAAGTGATGGAATTTTTTCCAAGTGTAAAATGGACGATATAAGTCGCCCAACGAAGGCCATAGCGGGACTCGTTCTCGCCTAGCAAGCTCCAATGTCCAAATGGCATCATATTTTAAGTTAAACTCTATTTTGAACTATTTTTTAGGGTTATTTCCAAACACTATAAATAGACTCCTAGGTCGTTTTTAGAGGGTCGAACTTATTATTGCACGGAGAGAAAGGGCTAAAGTTTTTCTTTGTTTGGTACCTCTTTTACTATTATTCTTTCATCCTTCCTTAGATCAAACATGACTTCTGGTGAATGTAATCAAACTATGAGCGGCTAATCTCCCTTGTTCTGGGGTTATGACCAATGTATGATTATCGACTTCTGGTGAATGTAATCAAACTATGAGCGGCTAATCTCCCTTGTTCTGGGGTTATGACCAACGTATGATTATTGTCGTATGAACTTGAGTTGACAATATTATTTCTATCTTATGAATTGCTTATTTGATCTTGTGCTAGACTATTGTACTGCTTCACGATTGGTAGAATAAATATTTGATTCTTACGTTGAACTCGAGAGAGGAATACGAAGATTGAATAGAGTAGGATTTTAACCCTGGGCATCGGGGAGCGTATTAGCGTCTAGGATAGAGATATACCTAGTTTGCCCTACTTGGTTAAAATAAAGAAAATATAAATGCATTCATGTTACTGTTCATGACCATAGAGATATAGACTTGAAAGTAATACAAATTGGTGACTAGAGGACTCGAGAGATTCGTAGTCGTAAAATTAACTCTTTCAATCAGTAATTCGATAGAGAAAATACGTCAGCAAAAGTGAATGCACAACATGATTACAAATTGTGTCATAACCCCAGAATGCTTTAAACTCTATAAACACAGCTAAGTTTTAGACCAACGTTTGAGACGAATTGTTACTTGTTTAATTTTTAGTCTTATTTTAGCAATAGTTTACAAACAAACACACTTTCTTTAATACTTCCATAATTAGTGGTAGTAGAATATTTTAATTAATTGTTGATCATAAGTCTCTGTGAGTACGATATCCGACTTTATCAGTCATTATAGTACAATATTCAACTATATCAGTCACTATATAATTCTCTGTGGGTACGATATCTGACTATATCAGTCACTATTTTACTTGAGCTCTAGATCAATTCAAAATGTGTGTCTTGGAACAAGAATATACAAGTTACAAGATCTTACATGTCGTGGAACGATGAATCCTGATAAGAGGTTCCATATAGCATATAAAAAGACGACAACAATAAAAACGACATTGATTTGGTGCACAAAAAACTAAATTTTGAAAGTATACTTATTAACAGTGGGGCACCTTGTGGTCCAGCCCTTTCCGGATTTCACGCATAGCGGGAGCTTAGTGCACTGGACTGCCCTTTTTTATACTTATTAACAATGAGACACAATTGCAAAGCGGTGCACAAAATTTAGTTGTCGTTCCTCGCGAGGAAAAACATGCCTAAAGATTTCAATTCTTTTTTTGGTAAAAACAAAAGCAAATGTGAAGGCAAAAACAACTACGTAGGCAACGAGCACCCCTACAACAATTCCCAAAAAATCATGATTCTTGAACCCGAAGTAACGTTTCAAGAATATTTCCACAGTTTCTTCATCAGGTTGTTTAGTTTGGATGTCTTCTAATTGAGATGCATGCAACCAAACTATACAAGGTATACGCAACACAGCAAGCCCAGTCGTACCATCTCCACCATACATGCATCGTTGCAGAAAACACAAAATATGTCATTTTTTGAGCTCTAAATCAATTCAAAATGTGTCTTGGAACAAGAATATAAAAGTTATAGGATCTTACATGTCGTGGAACGATGTATCCTGAGAAGAGGTTCCTAAATGATTTGTTTTAAATGGTAAAAACAAGAGTGAATGTGAAGGCAAAAACAACTACATAGGCAACGAGCACAGTTGCAACTACTTCAAGAAAATCATGCTTGAACTTGAAGTAACGTCTCAAGAATTATTCCACAGTTTCTTCATCACTTAGTTTAGTTTGGATGTCTCAACCAAACCATTTAAGGTCTAGGAAACAAGGCTGGCCAGTAGTCATCTCCATCATATAGCCATCGTGTAGAAATTAGTAAAATATTTTATTTTCGAGCTCTAGATCAATTTGAAATGTGTATCTTGAAACAAGAATATAAATTTATTGGATTTTACAGGTCATGGAATGATGAATCGTGAGAAGAGGTTCCATATAGCAAAGAAGAAGGCATCAACAATTGAAACGATGTTTTGATTTGGTGCACGACAAAAATTTTAAAAATGTACTTATTAACAATGGGGCACACGTGCACAAAAACTAATTATCCTTCCTCTCGGGGAAAAGTCATGCCCAAATGATTTTAATTTTTTAATTGGTAAGATAGAAGCTCAAATTCAAAGAACAAAAATGACGGATAATAATGGTAGAAACAATTCACTGATGAAAGTAAAAGAATAAACTTTCCGAAACAAGAACTGCAAAAATGATAACTAACACAGGTGGGACCAGTCACTTTAAAAAGTTTACCCTACCACAGTTTTCACAGACCTGTCGGACCGGGGTGTGGGGGCTCCTGGGGTGGGAGATTCCACCTTTTGGAATAAGGAAGTCCAAAACAAATTACGAAAGGGACTGCTCCAACTTAAAAGGAAAAGGAAATTTGTTACTAACGGCATAATTGCTTGTTGCTTTTAATTCAAAACAGCTCCTAAACGTCTTTACATACAATACGTTACAATTTCTTCTTCTTATTAACTAAAAAAACTCCTAACCAGGGACGGAGCTAGGTTGGACCAAGGGGGTTATTCATCGAAAAATTACACTATGTATATAAAATTAAAATTATTTTTAATGTATATATATAATAGATGTTGAATACCCTTAATTTCTTCGTGTAGAAATTAAGAGAATAAGTGTAAAGGTCTTTAATTACAACATGTCACCATTTTACACTTATTCCACTAATTTCTTTTTAAAGATGATAGGCTTTCTAGAGTTGGTATCAATATACTCCTGGTTAAGAATCCCATATCGGAAATGGATTGAGAATTTGGACTTCTTATATGGACTTGGACATTCCTCCCCTCACAAGCTAGCTTTTGGGGTTGAGTTAGGCCCAAGATCCATTCTTTACATGTTATCAAAGCCAGACCCATTCCAAGTCTATGTTCACCGATGTTGGATCCCCAAATTATGTCATCCACGCTCCAGTTAACGGGGTCTGAGCGTGCGGGGGAGTGTTAAGAATCCCACATCGGAAATGGAATGAGAATTTTGACTCCTTATATGGACTTGGACAATCCCTCCCTCATAAGATAGCTTTTGGGGTTGAGTTAGGCTCAAGATATTCTTTACATAAGTCTGCGGTTGCTAGCTTATGAGGGGAGGATTGTCCAAGTCCATATAAAGAGTTCAAATTCTCATTCCATTTATGATGTGGGATTCTTAACACTTCCTCCGTCCAGGCTATAGCTGGCCAGTGGGCCGGGCTCGGGTCTGGCGGGCCGGGTTTGGCGGGGTCGGGTCGGGTGAAGGGGGCGGGATCGGGCTTGGCGGGATTTACCGAAGTCCCGTCCCGATCCCGATCCCGTCGGAATAGGGTCGGGGCGGGATCGGGTCGGGGGCGGGATCAGTATCGGGTTCCGGCGGGTTTTCCTTTTTTTTTTTGTAATAACATATGTATAAAAAAAACTCAATAATTAAACAAGACAAGATAGTGTAATAAAAATATCACAATGCTATTTTTGTGTCTCTTATATTATTTAATAGACATATGATTTTTTTGTAATACAAATACAATTGTCGAAATTGCAACTTTGTGGTGTTGTCCAAAAGTTGCAAATTACATAATAAAATTGCAATTAAAAAAATTACATTCTAAAAAAAACCTGTTCTAATTTCTTGATAATTTCATGTGGTTCTTCGGTTGGAATTCGTATTTGTTGGTCAAATTGATCCACGTCGCTTCCACCACCTTCGGATAAGATTTTGTTGTAGTTTTCGTCTTCTTCTTCATTGATCTACGGTTGACCGCACCTTCTCCGCTCCGCTCGTATCCAATCTCTGAATAATACTGCAATTTCCAAGCTGTCTCCGGCTAATGAGTGTCTGTGGTCTCCTATTTGATATCTGCCGGCAGAAAAAGCGCTTTCAGGCCTTGATTGATGACGCTTGAATGTTCAAAACATCTCGGGCCATCATTGAAAGTGTCGGAAAGGTCTTCTCATTCCCCCTCCAGTATTTCAGCAAGTCTTCATGTCCATCTTTATTGATAACTTCTTGGTAACAAAAATATCAAACTCGCTAATTTGGTTAGTAGCGGTACGACCGCACATTCTATTTCTGAGGCTTTCAATACTAGCCGCAGAAACAACATGTCTTTTGTGAGGTTGTGTTGAAGATTGAAGATGAAGAAGATGGTATGGAATCCGGTAGGTTACTAGCAATTTCTTGTTGGTAAAACCTATATTTTTTTTTGCATTGGTCTTCTACGCTAGACAACACTTCTTCTTTAGTTTGTTCAATAGGTGGTGGGTGATTTGGATTTTTTGGACTTGGAGGTGGTAGTACTTCTATACAATCGTAAATAGTTTCAATAAGTGATTTCGTACCGTCTATTTTAATAGTCAAATTTAATACAACACCAATAATATAAATAGTGGGAATAGGAATAAATTTTTTTTTTATTTTGATAAACATTTTTTTAATAGATGCAATATAAGCTGGTTTTTCCATATATTCACTAGGTAATAAAAATATTAGAGTTATATAAAACAACATAGTTGAAATAGTACGATAATATATACCGGAAAATTCTTTTGTTGCTTGAAAAAATTTCTCTAAAAATACAATAAGTTCAGAAATTTTTACCCAATCACTATCTACAACCATATCAGCTGGATTTTGATTATGAGAGTTAAAAAATAAAGTTATAGGTTTTCTATAGTCGTAATCAACAAATAGTTGCTCGTATAAAGAATTCCACCTAGTGGATACTTCTTCTGGAATTTTTCTATAAGGTAGTCCACAATCGTGACAAGTTTTTTTATATTCTTTTCTTCGTTGTACTCTATTACTTTTAAAAATAAAGTTTATAGCAAATTGTATTTTACTAAGAATGTCTTCAAAAAGTGATAGACCATCATTTACAATTAAGTTATATATATGGCACGCGCATTTTATATGAAAATGATCTGGAAAAGATGGAGTTAAACTATTTTTTAAAATTGTAATAGCGTAATTGTTAGAAGAAGCGTTATCTAATGTAATAGTCATAATTTTATCAGTTATTCCGTAATAATGGCACACTTGATAAATATTTTCTGCAATAAAAGTACCAGTGTGCCTATCATCTATATATCTATACGCTAAGATACGTTTTTGCATAGACCATTTATAATCTATCCAATGACAAGTTACCGTTAAATAATCATGGTCGTTAGTACTACGACCTATATCAGACGTGATAGATACTTTGCCATTAAAATGATATAATGAATAACGTAAATATTGTTGATATTCATGTGAGAATTTAAATACATCTCTCTTAACAGTTGATCTAGGAAAACCGTTAAAAGCATGATTATATATATCTTTAATGTAATGAATAAAATCGGGAGATGAAGGAAATGGAAAAGGAAAACCCTCCACAGCAACTAATTTTGATATTGCTTCCCTATCTCTATGTTTATTGTATTTAGGTCCTACAATTCCTCCGTCATAGGGTTAATTTGACCCTGTACTTGGTCCGGGACAGTATCAGTATGTGAACCTTGTCCCGATGGAGCGGGCGTTTGCGCACCCAATTTTGAAGCCTGGTATTGGGCATACCTAGCTGGATGAGACCTTACTACGTGTCTCATTAAACCCCCCATCCCACTGTGACCTTTTCCAGTTTTAAATTTTAAAACATCTTTACAAATTTTACATCTAGCTACTTGATTCTCTACGTTCCTATCAAAAAATATCCATGCATCTGATTTTAATGGTCGTTTTGCTGGACCTCGTCTCATACTAGGGGGAATAGGAGGCATTTCAGTTGAAGGTGCACTAGTGGATGTGTTGTCATCAACATTAGTGGGTGTATCATCTAGATCATCGTCTAAATTAAAGTCTTCTTGAGTTCCAGAAAATAGCTCCTCGTCTAAATCTAATGGTATTGTAGGAAAATGTTCAGTATCAACAAAATCATCATGTGTAGGAATAGGATGACTAGAAGAAGTACTTTTGCCCTTGTTGCCCATACTAGAAGAAGCACCCTTACCCTTAAACATACCTCTTAATCCTTCTATTTTAATTATGATAATAAATAATTAAAGATAATAAAATTAAGTGCGCTAAATAAAATAAACAAACAATAATAATTTAATGAAGGAACGAATGTACCAAACGCCGACGTAACGTCGACGTGTAATTGAGAGGTTGAAAATTGAAACTTTGCTCGATGGAAGATCCTCAAGCTAGTTGCCAACTTCACTCCCAATTCCCAAATGAATAAATAAAATTGAATATTTAGTAAACAATGTAGACTTGTAGAGAGATAGATTGAGAGATTAGAGAGATTATAGGAAGATTTGTAACAAAGATGAAGAGAAAATGAGTTATTTATAGTTGGAAAATTGGGTTAAAGTGTAAATATAATAACTTATGGGTTAAAAATAAATATTAAGGGGTAGGGGGGTTGGGGAGGGAGGCCAAAAATGGCCGTTACTGTGGCCAAAATCTAAAATAGTCGTTGGTGCAACGGTTATTTTTGCAAATGGGGGGTTACGGGCGGGATCGGGATCAGGTCGGGATTGGCGGGACTGGGGCGGGCCGGGACGGGTCGGGACAAGACATTGTCCCGTCCCGGTTCTAGTCTGGATACCAATTTTTTTTACTACTCGGGTTCGGGGCGGTGTGGGGGCGGGACCGGGCCGTCCCGGCCCACTGGCCATCTTTAGTCCAGGCTCTCTAGAGTTGGTATCCATATACTCCCTCCGTCCAGTTTTACTTGTTATATATTGACTTGACACACCTATTAAGGAGTCAAAAGTAGAATGGAAAGTTTACCATATCATCGCTAATTACCTAATTATTGAAATCAATTAAAGCTTACCAAAAAAATGTCCAACCAACTAATTAAGTAATGGGTTCCAACAATTCACATATTCCCCATAAAAAAATAGTTTGGGAGAAAAAATTTTCATATCTTTTCATAGAATATAGGGTCGTTAATGAATCAATTAATTACTTATTGGAAAAAGTCAGGTTTGATTAATATAATTCCAAAGTGTTTGGAAAAAAGAATTGAGAAATTTGACTTATTAATACTAAAGGTAAAATAGGAAAAATGTGATAAATTATCTCTTAATTTTTTAAAGTAGACAAATAAAATTGAACAAATAGACAAGTAAAACTGGACTGAGGGATATATCGTTCCGAGTGACCTGGTCTACATCATCCAAAACTTCTAGCATGTCAAGCAATATGAGGTTGGTGTGCATTATATCCAACTGAGCGATGCATCGTAGATCACCATCTTTACTATATTGTAAGGTTCCATGTGATCGGTTGCACCTTCGACATACCAAGACTTTAAATGATCTATTTCACTTAAAAATCAGCTGAAAGTTCAAATAATGCAGTGTCTCGATCGGCAAAAACCTATACTACTATGTCCTTTTAAAAGTATTTTACTTCTCTCAGTTACAGGTTCCAATAGTTGCAAGGCCCTATATAGAGAACGCTTTTGAATGGTAATGTCACTTCGATTTTAAATATTTGGCACAATTTCCATAATATTCATTTTTTTTACACTATACACGTAAGATATGTAAGTTCAAATTTTTGAACATGTGATATGGTCCTCTATTTTTGATCTGTTAGGACTCCTCTTGTTGTGTTTGAAACTATCCATAAAGTAACTGCCTCCTTATCTATAGTAATTGTCTCCTTATCTACAGTAAATGCCATAAACTGTTATTCTTGATGGTAGAACAATTTATAAATATTGGCACTGGTTTGGGTCTCTAAGCATAGAAAAACACCTCCTAAAATACTACAACATCTAGTGAGATATTCTGAGTGCTTAGAATACTCACCGGAGTTGGATAATGCCGACGCCAACAACTTCATAACAATGGTCGGAGGTATGTCGATTTACTATTTTCGCTGCGATTTTGCTCTATACATGAGTTTACATGCTTTAAATCATGTAAATGTCTAACATTTTGGTATCAGAGCATATGTTTACCTCTGACTTGTTGGTTTTTTGAAATTTTGAAAAATCCTTCAAAATGGGTCTTAATTTTCAGATTTTATTTTGAAAATTTTGAAGTAAACTAATGGTAGAATTCGTACCGAAATTGAATTTCTAGCATTTCTATATTTTCAAATCTCATTTTGGTATTTGAAATTATGAACTTGAACTAGGTCTGTAAAATAGGTTAGAATCGAGTCACATAGACCCGACTAGATATTGAAGATGATTTTTGGCTTAGGCGTACTATAGCTTGCATCCTTAACATCAAAGACTTATTTCTTATGTAGTGGAGTATTTCTTAATAAAATAAAATAGAAAAGGCAGAAAGTAGCAAAACCTTTTAACGTGTCTTTTCTTAAAAGAAGATAAAGATATTGTGGGTCAGAATTTTTAAATATTTTAAGTATAAGTTTTCTTTTAAAAGAAAGTATTGACTGTCATTCTTAAAAGAAGAGAAAGATACCGTGTGTTTGAATTTTAAAAATATTTTAAGTATAAATTTTCTTTTAAAAGAAAGCATTGACTACCATTCTTAAAAGAAGAGAAAAATACCATGAGTTTGAATTTTAAAAATATTTTAAGTATAAGTTTTCTTTTAAAAGAAAGTATTGGCTGTCATTCTTAAAAGAAAAGAAAAATTCTGTGGGCCTGGATTTTAAAAATATTTTAAGTATAAATTTTCTTTTAAAAGAAAGTATTAGCTGTCAGTAGTATTTTCCATTACTAAACACCTCTTTACATTCTCCCATTGGTATCAGAGCTACAAAGAAAGTCAAAATATACCTTAAAGAGACAAAGGACTACATACTTATGTACAAACGATTAGATGATTTGAAAGTCGTCGGCTACTCTGATTCAGACTTTGCTGGCTGTGTTGATTCCCGCAAATCAACATTCGACTATACTTTTATGTTGGCCGGTGAAGCTATATCTTGGAGAAGCGCCAAACAGACTCTAATTGCTACTTCTATTATGGAGGCTAAGTTCGTTTCTTGTTTTGAGGCTACCTCACATGGTATATGGTCGAAGAGTTTCATTTCTGGGCTTAGAATTGTCGACTCTATCTCTAAAACATTAAGTGTATATTGTGACAATTCAGCTGTTATTTTTATGGCTAAGAATAACAAAAGTGGTAGTCGAAACAAGCATATCGACATCAAGTAACTAGCCATAAGAGAACATGTTAAAAATAAGAAAGTGGTTATTCAACACATTAGCACTGAGCTGATGTTAGCTGATCCTTTAATTAAAGGCATGCCACCGCAACAATTTAAGGATCATGTAGTCACAATGGGGCTTAGTTCAACTATGTTAAATTTCATTGTAACAATGAATGTTTATGAAACTCTATTTTATATGATTTTTCTCATGTTTATTACTGTGTGCACATTCAGTTTATTTTGAGAAATATCCTTAAAGTATGGACCTAGAATAAACATTAGGTTTATTCATTAAGTAATATGGGCTAAGGCTTGGATGCAAAATGCATACATGAAAGATACTATTCGCTCTTAGAGAAATTGTCGCCATGATTCATATGTTATGATTCTTTTTGAAGTATACTTTGGGTTTTTTTTGTATTCGGACCAAGTGGGAGAATGTAAGTTCAAATTCTTGAACATGTGAAATGGTCCTCTATTTTTGACCTGTTGGAACTCCCCTTGTTGTTTCTGAAACTACCTATAAAGTAACTGCCGCCTTATCTACAGTAACCGCCGCAAAAATGTTGTTCTTGATGGTAGAACAACTTATAAATATGGGCACTGGTTTGAATCCCTAAACATAGAAAAACACCTCCTAAAATACTACATCATCTAGTGAGATATTCTGAGTGTTTAGTAAACTCACCGGAGTTGGAGAATGCTGACGCCAACGACTTCATAATAATGGCCGGAGATATGTTGATTTTCTACGATTTCGCTCTGTACATGAGTTTACATGCTTTAAATCAAGTAAATATCTAACAAGATAGCGTCATTTCGATTGTGCTCGTATTTCTGGCAATTGTAAAAATGTAATTTTGAGTTAACAATAAAAATCATTAACCAATCCATGCTTGCTATAACAAATAAAACAGGCCATTAACTATATTTTGCAGTTTACCAATCCATGCTTGCTATAATAATTACTTATAATTAGCTTTTAAATGACCCGATGATAGGGTTTTTTTTACACAAGCTATCACTACATATTAAATAAACACCCACCACTATATATATTGTCTTGTCAGGAATATAATCTGAACACTCTTTCTATAAGTGGTATGGGTATCATTTTATAAGCATATGCCAAACATAAAATACTACTACAATATAGTACTAGTAAAAAACAGAAGAGAGAAGCACACACAAAAGAAAATTGTGTAAGCCATATGGATCCTCGTCAACTTCTCAAATCCATGGCTAATAATGGTGATGAAAGCAATAAAAAGCTTCACATAGTTATGTTTCCATGGCTAGCTTTTGGTCTTATTATCCCATTTCTTGAACTTTCCAAATTCATAGCTCAAAAGGGTCACAAAATTTCTTTTATTTCAACTCCAAGAAACATTGATCGTCTCCCAAATATTCCCTCCGAATTTTCCAATTCCATAACTTTTGTAAAAATCCCACTTCCAAAAACGGATGGCTTGCCAAAAGATGCAGAGGCCACTATGGATATAACTAAAGGAATTTGTTCCTCCCTGATTTCCATTGCTTACGTTCCATAATATACAATATTACATCCTTATGTCAAGGCTACAAACTAGGTAATTAATTTGACTAATTACAATTATAATATTGACTAACCAAATATAAAAGATACACAAAGAATATTTACATATTCTATTACACCCCCGCAGTTGAAGCGGGAGGTTCCCGTACGCTGAGACTGGCTCGGAAATCATCAAGGAGTATGCGCGAAAGTCCTTTAGTAAATATGTCTACAATTTGATAACGAGAAGGGACACGAAGCACGTGAACTTGTCCACGAGCAACTTTCTCACGTACAAAATGAATATTCATTTCAATGTGTTTAGTGCGCTAATGTTGAACGGGATTGCTCGAAAGATATATCACACTCACATTGTCACAATACACCAATGTAGCCTTAAGGATTGGACAGTGAAGTTCCAAAAGAAGGTTACATATCCAACAAGATTCAGTGTCAACATTCGCCACCCCTCTGTATTCGGCTTTGGCACTGGATCGAGACAAAGTCGGTTGTCGTTTAGAGGACCAAGAAATCAAGTTATCGCCGAGAAACACACAGTAACCCAAAGTGGAGCGTCTCGTGTCGGGACACCCACCCTAATCCGCATCAGAGTATGAGATGAGACCAGAAACTGAGGACTTGTACATGTGCAAGCCAAAATCAAGAGTACCTTGGACATAGCGCAAATCCGTTTGAGAGCATTCATAAGTTCATCCTTCGGGTCATGCATATGTAAATATATTTGTTGTACAACATAGGATATATCTTATCTCGTGAAAGTGAAATATTGCAATGCGTCTGCCAAACTGCGATAATGAGTGGGATCAACATATGGAGAATCCGACGAAACATTAATCTTAGACTTAGTGTCAATCGGTGTTGGAGAAGGCTTACAAGACGTCATTCCGGCTCATTCAAGAATCTCCTCGGCATACTTTCTTTGACAAAGAAATAAGCCACTTGTATGTCTTGTAACTGCAATGCCCAAAAATAGCTGAGAGGCCTAAATCCTTCATAGCAAATTCAGAGGAAATGAGTGACATAATAGATTGACAAAGTGCATCAGAAAAGGCTGTGAGTATGATGTCATCAACATATAATAAAATGTAGGCCATGTCACTCCCGTTGCTATAGATAAAAAGTGAATGATCAGATTTGGTATGTGAAAATCTAATGGAGGATACAAAATCAGCAAACTGTTGATACCACGCACAAGAAACCTGTTTCAGTCCATAGAGTGATTTCTTCAAATGACACACATAGTCGGGATGAATGGGATCCCTGAATCTCATAGGTTGATGTATATACACGGTTTCATGAAGGTCACCATGTAAGAAGACATTTTTAACATCAAATTGATGAATGATCCATGATTTAGACAAAGCAATGCTAAAAATAGTCCAAATTGTAGCTGGTTTCACCATCGTTCTGAAAGTTTCATTACAATCCACACCAACCTGTTGAGACCTGCCATCACCTATAAGACGGGTCTTATGCCTCTCAAAAGAACAATCAAAATTCTTTTTAAGTCAAAAATCCACATACAATGAATAACATTCACATCATGGGGATGGGGTACTAGGTCCCACGTCTTATTTTTAATAAGAGCATTATATTCGTCTGTCATGATAGCTTTCCAATTAGGATCGGACAAGGCATTTTTGGTGTTGTGGGGAAGAGGTGAATGGGCAACTGAAGTTGATAAATTGAATTGTCATTTGGGTTTGGAAATATCGTGCATAGAATGAGTTTCCATGGTTCGTAGGGGTGTCATAGAGGACTAGGTTGGTGTGGTCTGGACGGGTTGCAACTGGGCTAGCTGTGGGCTGGAAGGATGCTCCGTAAGGCTGGTTGTAGATGTGGGATAAGAGGAGTCAGGCGAGCTGGGTTTGGGAAAATGAGGTTGTACCGCAGGCCGAAAATGGGCAAGGGTGGGGCTGGGAAAATCTGTAGCTCGAACAGGACCTGGGACAGTGATGAGTGGGTTGTGTCGTGTTGTCCATGGCTGGGTTGGGTGGCCCATCCGACACTGGACTGTGGGAGTTGGGTCGGGCTGCGATAGGTGCGGTGGTAATGGTAGCGACTGATTGTATGATTGATGAATCAAAATGGGATTTAGACCATCATTTAAGAAGTCATAGGAATCCGGAGAGGGAGCATACATCTT
This sequence comes from Anisodus acutangulus, assembly GCA_029783415.1. Lineage (NCBI taxonomy): Eukaryota > Viridiplantae > Streptophyta > Magnoliopsida > Solanales > Solanaceae > Anisodus > Anisodus acutangulus. The sequence goes on from CM056502.1 coordinate 39,381,050, forward strand.
GACAAATGGAAATTGGGACCCATCGAATATAACATGCCGAGAAAGGATTATTTTTGGCTTGACAAGTTATAACATTTAAAGCCATGATAATTAGACGGGTAACCCAAGAATACACACGGGGTAGAACGAGGTTGAAGTTTATTGATTGTGGTGGAAGGATGAAGAGGGTAGCATAAACACCCGAAAACCCGTAAGTGTTTATAGGAAGGGTCCCGATGATAGAGAATTTGAATCGGGGACCTGTGTTTGAGAGACTTGATAGGGAGAACGTTCAAGAGATGTGTTGCCATTGCTAGAGCATGATGCCAAAAATATGGGAGTATAAAAGCATGAGCAAGGAGGGTACGAACTAAGTTATTGATGGTTCTTATTTTTCGTTCGGCTTTTTCCATTTTGTGGTGAGGTGTGTGGGCATAAAAAATGAAAGACAAGGCCATTTTTGTTGCAAAACATTTTGAATTGTTCATTAGCGAATTCCCTCCCATTATCACATTGAAAACATTTGATATTCTTTTCAAATTGTGTCTTAATTAAAGCACTGAAAGATGAGAAAATAGAATAGACTTGTGATTTTTTGCCAATAGGAAAAGTCCACAAGAAATTAGAATAATCATCCAAAAAAATAATATAATATCTATGACCTGCCGTGCTTAAAACATAAAAAGTCCATAAATCACTATGAATAATATCAAATAGCATCAAAGTGCTGAAGGATGAAAAGTAAAACGACAATTTGACATGTTTCCTAAAAATGCAAGATGCACAAACAGTAGAGCAGGAATAAGGTTTACAATCAATAAACTTATCATTGCTAAGGGACCGTAAAACAGATGCTCCCGGATGTCCTAATCTATTATGCCATAAAACAGAAGAAATAGTTGCAAAGGTTGATGGAGAGGAGGCTTGATTACTGATGGAAGTGGAGATGGGATAAAGATTCCCGGTGCTTTCACATCTCATTATTTGCATTCCTGTGTCTGAAAGTCCTTCACATAAAATCCAAAAGGATCAAATTCAAGGGAAGCATTATTGTCGGTTGTGAAATGACGCACATAAATCAAGTTTTGATAAATTTTGGGGCATGCATGACATTATTTAAAGTTAATGGGAAATGTGATGAGGAAAGAGATGATTGTTCATAACCTCAAATTGGAATGTCTTGACCACTACCAATAATGATATTACAGTTGAAATTGCTCATATTAAAATAAGAAGATAGAGTACCTTGAGATGCCGTCATATGAGAGGTTGCACCGGTATCCATGTACCAATTGTCATTAGCAACATTGAGAGACATCGTATGCATTACCGCCTCAATATTCGTTGGTGTATATCTTGAAGGGAGAGGAGCTGTTTGTGCATTGTTTGCTTGCTATGGGCGCATCCCAAGAATTCTGGTCTGTCGAGCTGGAGGTCGAGCCCATGATAAAGTTGGATAGGGGCATGGTGGAGCAGCCTAAGCATGCTGTCCCCATGCTGCCCATAGTGGGTACGCAACCCACGGTGGTGGCTGCCGCCACTTCTGCTGCCACTGTGAGTGAGTGCCGGCCTGCTAATGCTAGCCTTCTCCACCATTGTGGCTGTTGTCACTTTGGCCACTGTGACCTTTGCCGGAGTTCTTACTTTTTTTGTTATTACAGTTATTCTGACCGCATTTCTGACCATTGTTGGACCGATTATATTGACCGAAAATTGAACTCCTTGCATTATCAGGCGAAACACCGGTGGTAAAGAGGGTTGTGTCGGCGGTGCTAGCGTTAGCCGTTGCCCGCTTAGCTTTGTGGGTTTTTTCGAGGATAAGTCTCGAGCGGGCCTCGTAGAACTGAGGCAACGAAGTGTTCTGTTGGAGGATTGTAGCAACACCATCATAATTTTTATTTACACCCGCAATTAGTTGTATGACTAACCGTTGATTCAAGACCGACATACCGACGTTGGAGAGTTGATCGACTACCATCTTAAGTTCTTGACAGTATGCTGATGCATTAGGGAAATCATCCTGTTGAATGTCCTTGAGTTGATTTTCTAAATACAAGGCACGTTGATTTTTGTTATCATGAAAGATGCTTTCCAATCTCTCCTATGCTTGTTGAGCAGTAGCATCGGTTTCTATGATAGTGTGAAAAAGATCATTCGAGATCGTACCGTAGATCCATTGGAGGACAACCGCATCCAATCGTGACCAAAGTTCATCATCAAGATCATCGATTTTCTCCTTGTTTTTGTCGGTTGGCTTGGGCTTAGGAGGGATGATGCGATCGATGACATTGTACACACGACAATGAATGTTAAACAATTCCGCCCATGACGAGTACTGAGTTTTTTCCATCTCAAGAGTTATAGGAATGAAATTTTTGATGTTGTTAACCGCAAGAGCGGGATATAATTTTGGTTGTTCAGACATGGAAGAGAAAGAACAAGTGGAAAAAAGAGATAGAGAGAAGGAGACAGAGGTCGAGAATGGAGGAGGAGGGGCGATCGAAGTTAGGGTTTAGGGAAAATCTGACTTGATACCATAAAGGAATTTGTTCCTCCCTGGTTTCCATTGCTTATGTTCCATAATATACAATATTACATCCTTATGTCAAGGCTACAAACTAGGTAACTAATTTGACTAATTACAATTAGAATATTGACTAACCAAATATAAAAGATACACAAAAAATATTGACTAATTACAAATTAAGTAACTAATTTCACTAATGACAATTAGAATATTGACTAACCAAATATAAAAGATACACAAAAAATATTTACATATTCTATTAATAACAAATGAAGAAATTATTTATCTCAAGAAAGCAATGGATGGTATGGAACAAGAGGTGACTATTTTCTTGGAGAAAAATTCTCCGGTTTGGATTATTCAAGATTTTGCACAATATTGGTTGGCTCCGATTTCAGCCAAGTTACTATAGCATAATCAACGCTTGGTTCATTTCCTTCTTTGGTTCCACCGAGATAGGAATGGCAAATGGGGCGGGCGTTTGCGGGGAAAGTCCGCGTAAATCTGTGAAGACTTCAATCCGCGTAAATCTGGAAGACTCCAATTCGCCCCGCTCTGCATAACAAAATTTTCTTTTTCCAACCTGCCCCGCCATAGACCCGTCCGCTCCGCATAATATTTTAAATTTTTATTATATAGAAAAACATAAATTTTAATCACATAACTTGAAACGAGTATAGGAGTATAATTTATCATTTAAGACATGACTCGTTTTACTTAATAATAAGTAAACAACTCTCACTGACAAGATGTTAAACTTATGAAAGAATTTGTGTGAACTTATACAAGAATTAGTTGAATATTGCTCCATAATTTATCTTCAATAACGGGAATGCAAGTCATATTCTTGGTAACCTCGTTATATTGCCTTTGCATACACTTTTGCTTTATCCATCTGTTTCAGAAAACTAATATGGTTATATGTAATTACTGCATAATTATATTTATAGTTATAGTTATCTTTAAGTTCAAAAAAGAAAATATTTTATCCTTTATTTAAAAACTCAAATTCTAAAAAGGAAGAGAAAGGAAGAATTAAGAATACTAAAAGGAGGAGTACGGAGGAAAGCTGTTTTCTTTTTATTGCTTGATTTGGGTATAGAACAAGAAAATAGATGAATTTTTTTTACCGAAATAATAAAAGAAAGATTTGAACAAAGGCTTCAATAATAGCAAATGGGTTTAGAGTTCTTTATAATGTTGGACATCAACTAATTAAAAGTAAGTTTAGAATGATTCTGTGCAATGTTACGCAATAACATATAGTTAATTCATGACTTCCCGCCCGCCTATTTCTTTTTTAAAAAAGTGTTTTAATCCGCCCCGCCCCGCACCGTTGTCATCCCTACACGAACATGATCAACACCAACAATTGTACTTCACCACCTACCGTAGAGGAATTTTTGGTACCACCAAAATGGATTCCGTTTGAAACAAAGGCGGCGTATCGCCGCCACAAGGCGTGGTGGTTGGTGGAGTCAAGCCAGAAGAATGTTTCTGGTGTTTCGGACCTTTATCGTACCGGTGTCACGATTAAAGGATTAGACGCTATTATTATTCGTTACTGTCACAAGTTCGAAGGTTAGTGGTTGAAGTTACTGGAGGATCTTAATCATACATTCGTGCTTCCTACGGGGTTGATGTTGTTAAACAAAGCAATATACATGTGATATACACTGAATATACATCAGTGTATATCACATATATCTTAAGCGATGGGCTGAAGCGGCCGAGCGATGGGCGTTTGGGCCTCGATAGTGGGCCTTGACGGCGGACAACAAAGCGAGAGGGTCGCTTGGGCCTCGGCGGTGGGCTTCGACGGCTGACCCGACAACGGCAAAACAGAGGGTCTCTTAGGGCCTCGGAAGTGGGCCTCTCGGCCAGGCCATACAGAATTGTGGACAACACAATATTGTATATATGGTATATATATTTGTAGTATATTGTAGTGTAAAGATTACCTTAATTAGTGTTATACACTTACCATAATTGTATAGTTAGAATTATGGTAGAATAAAGATTTAGAAATAGAATAGGAATAGGATATTCCTATTATGGAAATATGTAACTTGTATATATAGTCTTTCAATTAATGAAAATAATCAAGGGAATTATTTCTTTCATGGTATCAGGAGACTAGGTCTACACAAAAGTTTTCTCTCAACTTTTGCCTTGTGGCCGAGAACCCCCCCCCCCCCCCTCGGGTTTTCTCTCCAAAATTTTGTCTTCCGCTCTCAAAAACCTCTCTTAAATTTAACCTCCTTCCTTGTTCTTTCAAATATGTCTAAGAACAATTTTCACCCTGCCCTCACGGTTTCCAATATCAAGCTAAGTGTCCCTATTGTCCTTGAGATGGAAAATGTTCAATATGCAACGTGGGCGGAGTTCTTTAAAATTCACGCTATATCTTATCAAGTTCTTCATCACATCATTCCTCCCGCTAGACCCCTTCCTGCGGAGGATCCTGAGTTATGGATTACACTTGATGCTACCGTTCTTCGGTGGATATACGCCACTATTTCAGTGGACCTTCTACAGACGATTATGTAGCCCGATACCACGGCTATGGCTGCATGGAATAGATTGTGTGACATATTCCAAGACAACCAACATTCCCGTGTCGTCACACTCGAGCAGGAATTCTCTCTCGTTCGAATGGACGTATTTCCGAACGTTTCTGCATATTGCAAGAAACTAAAGGAGTTGGCGGATCAACTCCGTAATGTTGGCGCACCAGTCACAAATAATCGTCTAGTTCTACAGTTGGTTGCCGGTCTTTCGGAGGCCTATAATGGTGTTAGAACTCTCATTCGCCAAAGCAACCCTCTTCCCAACTTTCATCAAGCCCGCTCCATGCTGACGTTGGAAGAAGCCGGTTTGGCTAAAAAGGCGGCTACCGGAGCAAGCCCAGTTGTTATGGTGGCATCCTCTCCTAGTTCTTCGGGTTTTGTTAATAATTCGGGCCAAAACCATAATAATGGTGGCGGCAAGAATAATGGAAAAATAAAAAAAATCGCGGGGACAAACGAGGCGGTTCCGGTGATCAACAAACAGGTGGTGGGTCCCATCCAGGGTACAGTGGGCCACCACCACCGTGGGCCCAGCAGTGGGGCCATTGGCAGTGGAACCCGCACCCTCCAAGATAGCGGTTTCCGGCCAGCTGGCGGCCAATAGTCCAGGCCCAATACCCAAAGATTGGCGGCCCATCGGCGATGGCCCAAAGAACGGCACCCACGAAGCACGGTCCCAGCCTGGAAGACGGCCAGAGTCCTCGGGCGGACCTCGCAAGCCCACCATGCGGCAGAGCCCGCTCAGACCGATATCGAGGCCGCGATGCACACGTTGGGATTGTCTCAACCGGACCCAAATTGGTACATGGACACCGGGGCCACTACTCACATGACTTCCGAATCAGGTACTCTCTCATCTTATTCCTATTTGAGCACCCCTCGGGGGATAATTGTTGGTAATAGCAGTTCTATTCCAACTCTAGGGTATGGTCAGAAAACATTGTCTCCTCCCAATCCACCACTCCTCTTGAAAAATACTTTACATGCTCCTAAATTGATTAAAAATTTAGTGTCTGTCCGAAAGTTCACAAATGACAATTACATTTACATTGAATTTGATCCTTTCGGTTTCTCTGTGAAGAATTTCAAGACGGGAGTCATCTCATGAGGTGTGATAGTAGGGGATCATGTATCCTATCATGCCGGTTTGATCCATCGAGTCGACCTTGCCATCGACTTTGCGACCATCTCTCCTTCCATGTGGCATGCTCGTCTGGGTCATCCGAGATCTTCTATTTTATCAGCTTTAGATAAAAATAGCTTTATTTCTTGAAAGGGTACGAGTCGTACTCCAATTTTTCAGTCTTGTTCATTAGGAAAAATTGTTAAGTTGCCATTTGTAGACTCCAAGTCTCATACTTCTATGCCATTTGACATTATTCATAGCGACTTATGGACATCTCTTGTTCTTAGTTCAATGTGTCATCGATATTATGTTCTCTTTTTAGATGATTATTCTAGATTTTTGTGGACGTTTCCAATTACGAATAAATCAAAAGTGTTTTCCGTCTTCATAAAATTTAGAGCGTTCATTCGTACTTAATTCGAAAGAGAAATAAAAAATATTCAATGTGATAATGGGAAAGAGTATGACAATAGGGAGTTTCGAGAATTTTGTGCTACTCATGGGATAAATTTTCATTTTTCATGTCCTCATACATCTTCACAAAATGGGAAAGCCGAACGCAAAATTCGTTCCATAAATAACATTGTCCGAACTCTCCTAATACATGCCTCCATACCTCCATATTTTTGGCATCATGCTCTACAAATGGCCACTTACCTACTGAACATAATTCCGTCTAAAGGTCTGACATATTCTTCCCCCCCTCAAAATCCTATATAATAAAAACCCTTCTTATTCTCACCTTCGGATTTTTGGGTGCTTGTGTTATCCGTTATTCCTATCCATCAAAATTAACAAACTTCAGGCTCGGTCTACCCCGTGTGTGTTTTTGGGTTATCCGTCAAATCATCGTGGTTATAAGTGTTTTGATTTATCCTCCAAGAAAATCATAATCAATCGCCATGTCATTTTTTATGAAACTCAATTCCCATTTACGAAAGTTCATACTCCCGAACCTCAGTCATATAATTTTTTGGATGACCAAATATCCCCGTATATTATTCAAAATTTTTCGGACATCTCCCGTACCCAAAATCCTCCAGCGGGCCCACTGCCCGCTGGACCAACAGTACCGCCACACTCACAAAATCCAGCCACTGGAACAGTTCTAGCAACTGGGCCTGCCCAGCCCAATTCTAAAACTGCTCCAAAATCTGATTCCAGCCTTTACCGATTTGGGCCAGCAGGTCCACTGCCTGCTGGCCAGTCCATCCCGAGCCCAGAAAATTCTCAAAATTTTATCAATTCTTCCTCGAGTCATAGACCGGTCACTCGTAGTCAGCGGGGTATTTTTACACCTAAAAGACATTTTAATTTACATTCTGATGTCTTTAAATCCCCATTGCCCCGCAATCCTGTGTCCGCATTAAATGAACCTAATTGGAAAATTGCTATGACTGATGAATATAATGCTCTTATTGATAATAAGACGTGGGAGTTGGTGCCCCGTCCATATGGTATTAATATTATCAGGTCTATGTGGAGTTTTGCTCATAAGGAGAATTCAGATGGGTCCTTTGCTAGACATAAGACACGACTTGTTGGTGATGGTAAGACTCAGCAGGTTGGAATTGATTGTGGTGAGACGTTTAGTCCGGTGGTCAAATCGGCTACCATTCGCACTATGCTTAGCTTGGCTCTTTCAAAGACTTGGACAATTCATCAGTTAGATGTCAAGAATGCTTTTCTACATGGTGATCTCAAGGAAACAGTTTATATGCATCAGCCGTTGGGTTTCAGGGATCCCAACCGCCCTCATCATGTCTGTTTATTGAAGAAATCACTATATGGGCTTAAGCAGTCTCCACGGGCCTGGTATACACGATTTGCTGATTTTGTTTCGACTATTGGGTTCACTCACAGCAGGTCAGATAATTCCTTGTTCATCTACCGCCGTGGTTCGTCATTAGCCTATATTCTGTTGTATGTGGATGATATCATCTTGACTGCCTCTTCCGATGCCTTGCGCCAGTCTATCATGACCATGCTCAGTTCTGAGTTTGCTATGAAAGACTTAGGGCCTTTGAGTTATTTTTTGGGGATTGCCGTCAAGCGTCATTCAGGTGGGTTGTTTCTGTCTCAACGGAAGTATGCTGCTGAGATCATCGAGAGGGTTGGGATGTCATCATGTAAGTCCACTTCCACGCCAGTTGATGCAAACCCAAAGCTAAGTGCCACAGCAGGTGCACCATACGAGGACCCGACTCGCTATCGCAGTCTGGCAGGGGCCCTCCAGTATCTTACCTTTACCAGACCGGATATTACATATGTGGTTCATCATGTGTGTTTATTCATGCATGATCCAGAGTTGAGCACATGAATGCAATCAAACGCATCATTCGGTATATACAGGGGACACTGGACTATGGGTTGCACTTGTATCCTTCATCTACATCCACACTTGTCTCTTACACGGATGCTAATTGGGGTGGTTGTCCCGACACCAGACGGACGACTTCTGGCTACTGTATGTTCCTTGGCAACAACTTGGTCTCATGGTCGGCAAAACGTCAAGCAACTCTGTCACGCGCTCGGTCACGGAGCGTAATATCGAGGGTAGCGAATGTGGTCTCCGAGTCATGTTGGCTACGTAATTTGCTTTGGAGCTTCATTGTCCCATTCAGAAGGCAACCTTGGTATATTGCGATAACATTAGTGCCATCTACCTTCAGGTAACTTGATCCAACACCAGCGCACCAAGCATATCGAAATGAACATTCACTTTGTCCGTGAAAAGGTTGCAAAGGTCAAGTTCGCGTATGTCATGTCCCGTCTCGTTATCAAATTGCGGAACATCTTTACAAAGGGTCTACCATCGGTTCTCTTTGAAGATTTTAGACGATCTCGGCGTTGAAAACCGCCCGCTATGGCTGCGGGGTGTGTTAAACAAAGCAATATACATGTGATATACACTTGAATATACAACAGTGTATATCACATATATACAAAGATGGAACTGGCGAGAGTGGGTGGCGGCGAGCGATGGGCGCTTGGGCCTCGGCGGTGGGCCTTCGGCCAGCGACAAAGAGGGTCGCTTGGGCCTCGGTAGTGGGGCCGACAAAGACAAAAGCAGAGGGTCTCTTGGGGCCTCGGAGTGGGCCTCTCGGCGGACCATACAGAATTGTGGACAACACAATATTGTATATATGGTATATATATTTGTAGTAAATTGTAGTGTAAAGGTTACCTTAATTAGTGTTATACACTTACCATAATTGTATAGTTAGAATTATGGTAGAATAAGGATTTAGAAGTAGAATAGGAATAGGATCTTCCTATTATGAAAATATGTAACTTGTATATATAGCCTTTCAATTAATGAAAATAATCAAGGGGATTATTTCTTTCAGATGCCACCTCTAGTGGGAAGTAGTAGCGATGAAAAAAATGAATCATGAATATCGATTAAGGAATGGTTAGATGATAAACCGAAAGGTTCGATGGTTTATATAGCATTAGGAAGTGAAGTGACTATTGGTCGGAATGAAATCAACGAGTTGGCTTATGGGTTGGAATTATTCGGGTCACCGTTCCGGGTTAGAAAATACTGACTCGATTGAGCTACCGGATGGGTTCGAGGAAAGAATAAAAGACCGAGGCATAGTATGGAAGAGTTGGGCACCTCAGTTGGCGGATTCTTGACTCATTGTGGATGAAGCTCAATTATAAAAGGGTTAATGTTTGGTCATCCATTGATTATGTTACCATTTTTGGTTGATTAAGGATTGAACACTAGAATTCTAGAAGACAAAAAAACGAAGAGGATGGGTCCTACATGAGTAACTCCATGGCCAACTCTGTGAAGCTAGTAATGGTGGAGACAAAATACAGTCTTAACACACAAACAGTCTTAACACACAAATAAAATATAGAGGAAGTCCAAAATAAGTTACATGGGACTGCTCCAACTTAAAATGAAAAGGAAATTGGTTACTAACGGCATAATTGCTTGTTGCTTTTAATTTAAATCGGGCTCCTAAAGTGCCCTGAAGTAAGTTTTGTTTGAAAACCTGTTATCGTTAGGTTTAAGTATTTTATTTTATAAGGTTTTGATTTAAGCGTTTTATTTTAGTCAAGACATTACTTTATTTCGAATATGTCGAGATTTTTTTATAATTAATTTAGGACGTCGCATGAGTTATTAATGAACGATAACAAATACTAAGATAACTAATTATCATTAAGAAAAAAATATGAAAAAAATATAATATTAACTTAAATTGTACAACTTGATTACATATACACAATCTCTAATGGGTCCCATAGGTTGTACGCTTTAGAGTAATCTTAGGCCTAAAACGATTCCCATCACCTTCACCATCATCTCCATCCCCCTTTCTCCTCTTAATAATAGGATGCTCTATGTCATGATCATCCTCCCTTTCCTTTCTTGCGCCCTTGAGCATAATGTGTTTCTTCTTGGAATTGCGTGAACTACTATGTACAGTCAAAATCTCATCAGTAGTGTCAGGAGACGAGTCCACAGACGCGGAAGGATGAACCTGAAATAATATATAAATAATTAATATTAATTTTAATTTAGATTAATACATTATCCTTTGGTAAATAAATAACATGTGTGTCGACGGGCTCCTGAGCTGGCTCCTCAGCGATCTCCTGAGCGGGCCCCGAAGCCAGAGCTGTAGATGGTGCCAAAACTAGAGCTAAATTCTAAGATATAAAAAATTATTAAATAATTAGTTTAAGTATTTTAATTTGGTAAAATAATTATTTTAAACACTTACCTCTAGGCTCTAAAACATGTTGAAGTCCATGAATGCGTCGTCGTACTCCAACTCTTTGCCACCCTGTAGATCACAAACTGGCTGTTGTGCAGACACTTTCTATGTGATCTGAATATAGTTGCAACAGCGTATATACAGGTGTCGACGGTCAATAAGAAGTCACCGGGCGCTCTGAAGTCGACGGGAGATTTGAAGTCGACGAATACTATTGGGATGGAGCGGGAATGGTAGCATGCTCGTCAGGTTCATCTACTAGACGGAGGCCTCCACCGCCACCACCTCGGCCACCAACCCCTCTGGACCCACCCTCTTTGACACCCCTGCTTCTACCCCACTACCTCTATCACCACTGCCTCCACGAGCAAGACCACCCGCTGCCTGATATGGTACCTCTGGAACAAGCTCATGGATATATCCGAGCTCTTGTGATTGTCACATACCATTTTCGGCTAGCTTAACCATCCGGGCTGCAAATCCCGTTGTCTCGGGAAAAGCCATATGGTCCATTCACACCAACGCATTGTCTGTACGGGTTTGTAGCTGCATTTATTTGCAAATATTAATGATTGAATAAATTTGTAACATAATATATAAGACGATTAATTAAGTTTAAGTGGAGTAAACTTACCAATACCTCATACTGTCCTGCGAGCGCTCCATATCCTCAGCCATCTGGATGATGTGTCTTCGAGATTACCAATCAAGTTGCGTGTAATTTGTCGGTACCACTCCATATAATCTAGGATCAGAGTCGTATATCCGACCACCGCTAGCGTCCCCATCCTCTGATCCCAACGATGGATCTGGTCCTGCATAAAGGACCGATATGCATGAGTGATGTTCGCATGCTCGTCCCGTCTATAGTGGTCCTCCTCCCAAAGAACTGGATCAAGTATACTATGTAAATGCCCAAACTGTCGTAAGACGTGGTGGAATGTGTGATCCTCAACGATATCCATATGTATCAACGGACACCGCAACCTCCACATGGGCTTACAAGTCTTGCAAAATGCCGGCAACTAATCCAAAATCTGATCATACGACCTTCATATAAAAAACTGTAAAAAATGAATTAGTAAACAATAAAGACAAATATAGTAAAAAAAAAGATAACGTAAAATCAAACTTACCCTGTCCGCCGTCATACGATCTAGTTAATCCTTGAACGGAAGAAGTCTGTGGTGTGTATTCACATCTCGCACAATGCCTCCCGTCCATCTCCGCGCGTAAGGTATGCCATCAACAATGAAGTCATGCTGAAGATGCGTATCTATGGGCTGAAAAGGCCTCATCCTAGACCACACCCATAATTGAAAGGGTCATTAAAAATGTTTTATTAATCGTCGTTTCAAAAAGCTATATTTAGAATAAAATTACACACATTTAGAAAAGAATGGAGTGTTACTACAACCGGCGCACAAATCTTCGACACTTCAAACTTGGGGACTTGGTATTCCAGATAGTCACTCAGAGTAACCGATAGCGCAATGCTGGAAAGTTAGGAGCAGACTGGGAAGGACCATACACGATCATTGGTATTGCCGAAAAATGAGCATATCAACTAGCAGATCAACAAGGAAAAATAAACTTCTTAGTAATTGGAATGTAAGACATTTGAAGAAATACTATGTGTAGTAGGACAAAGCATGCGCTGCACTCTTTTTCCCTTCGACCAGTTTTTGTCCCAATTGGATTTTTCCGACAAGGATTTTAATGAGGCAGCATCACGAAATAAGCATGTTAATAGTCTTACTACCGAGAAGAGCTATCTAGTATCCGAGTCTTCATAGCATGAACTCCTAGATACTGGGGGGCCATATACACTCGGAATAAAGTGAAGAAAATTTTGAAATTTTAATGCTTCTAAGGAACCTCTAAGGAAAGCACCTGATACTGGGGACTGCTTAGATATTCAAACTATATGTAACTGGACTGACCACACTAGACGACAACCGAATTATTCTTAAAATTATCTTCACATTTGGAAGTCAAAGGAATCAATAAAAAAATTCTTTTATGACTGATAAATCTTTGTCATCACGAGCATAAAAATATATGTTATTATCTTAAACATATCAAAACTTTCATGCCATAATGAACAGGAAGCGTCCTCTTCTACAACACTATTAAAAATAAGGGCCTTCTCTTATTAAATCCTTAACAAAAATGTTAAAGGCTCCGAATACAAGAAGTACCGAAGGTTTAAGTTGTTTGGGACCAGATTAAATCTGGAACAAACTTTGGAGGCCATGAGAAGCCCTGATTTAAAGATGAAGATAAAATACATCTTTGGAGATAAATTAAGGTTATCAGAAAGTTTGTAAACTTCTAAAGCTTAGCTTGTTTCGGTAAAGTGAACCTCAATGTTAGGTCATAATTCATAAAGCAAAGTAATAAAGTTTGTAACTAATACTTATGGAAATGAATAAAGAATGAAAACCTTGCACAGAATTGCAAAGAAAAGGGAAAAGTTCATTCATTCATATTTTTTGGACTGAAAATAGACCGAATACAAAAGATACAAACCGGACTCGAAAGTGACCCGGTAACAAAAAATAAAAAGACAAAAATAAAAACCCGCGTGAAAGGTTACGGCTTGCCCGCTCCATTATCCATCGGGGGTGTTTCCAGTATTGCCAACAAAAACAAAAAGATCTAAACGATCAGTTAGGATGGGTTCATCATTATCACCAGCCCTTTCCACCAGCTTTCGCATCTGAATCCTCTTTATCTTCTCGTAGAGCTTCCAACGATAACACAATATCATGGAGGTCAATTTCTGTGTCTAGGAGATTAGAAGGAATATCAATCCCAGCTTGCTCGCCTCTTCAAGGGTGTCCACTCGACTCTTTAGGACATCCAAGTCTCTCCGAAGCTTCCATCTTTGACATTTAGCATGGAACTCGTGGATGATGTACTCGGAGGCATGCAACTACCCTTGAGCCTTTGCCAAGTCGGCTGCTAAGCTTGTTGTACTTCCTTGAAGGGTCATATAAGTGGTGATTATGTCCTGAAGGGAATTATATCAGTCCCGCAGAGAGTCAATAACATCCTACAATTGAAGTCAGACGGAGGCTTGAAGAGAGCTCGAGTCTCTAAGATCGGTTCGGAGGTCTTCAACTTCTGCCCTGACATGTTGGATTTCTTCTTTCAACTTCTTTTCTTCAGGGGCATGGCCCATCACTTTATCCAAATCCGCAATGAAGAGAGCATAGGGGTAATCCTGATTTAAAGGATTATGACAGGTAAAATAGGGCAAGTCTATAAAGAACAGTAAAAAAGAATGAGTATTTTACCTATAGAAATAAATTTGCAAGATGATCAAGAGAAGCCTCGAGGGTACCATGTGGAGATTTCTGGAGGGAAGAAGCAGATGTCCCAGCCTTAGTGATAGAAGTAGGGATTGAACTGTTCTTAGAAGGGTCCTTAGAGGGAACGGGCGTCTCCGCTACCGGAGTATCCTGTCGGAGATTACCTGGACCGGTGCTTTCATTTATCACCCTCTTCTCATCATCAATTTTAATAACACTCGCCTTATCCTCCGCCTGTAGCTCTTTCCAGTACTCCGTGAGTCGATGGCGGTTTCTCACCCGAGAACTGATTCCCACTAGAGTCTCGGGAGCCTCATCTCGAGCTTTTTATTTTCGATTGCTAGAAGAAGATTGAAGGATGTTCGATAGAGCAGCAACACGAGATGGCACTTTTTTGAAACTAAGGACTCCCGTACTGAGAGCCATGCGATTGGAGAAGAGATGATTGAAAAGGAGTCCTAGAGAATTTGGGATGAAATTCTTAAGGAAGAGTCAGGGTTAAGGCTTACCGTGGTATTTTCCCTTCCACCATGTGGAGGTAATACTCTTCCATGTCCTAGTGACATTAGGGGAAGCATGAAGAAGACTTACCACACATTTAAAAAATCCCTTCAATCATTTGCGGCTTAACTAAAATGGCTGAAAAGTTTTAACACTTGCATTAGGAAGAAATTTTCCTTTATTTTGGAAAACCTGGCAAATAAGTTTGTTGGAAAAAAATATTTACGGGAAGAATTCCACTATTCTGGGAAAGGATCCGAGGAAGGTTGATGAATTTGGTTGGTCTTGATTAAAATAAAGTGGGTCAACCAGTCCCGATCGTATTCATAAAACTCTAGGATAATAGAGGAGGAGAACGTGGTCGATAATAAATGAAACATCGACAGTGTTGGCTAACATCTGAATGCAGAAGACTAATCTCCAAATCTGCGAAGCAATTTAGCCTAAGTAGATCCTATATCGGCGGCAAAAATCCTCGATAATATTTGGGATGGGGAGTTTGAAATCAACGGTGAATGAATAAGTGTACGTCATGGAAAACCCTTCAATATGACAATGTACTCGGTCGACATGATCGACTATTCTGACTACCATGTCAGAGGAAAAACTACAATCCTTTACGACTTCAGGGAGAATCTTGGTTGTTATTTTAAATTCAAAATTCTTAACATGTTCGAAGTTTCTTTGAACACGGAGATCTCCTGATAAGTCAAAGCCCAAAGGAAGGATTTTGGAAACATTAGAGTGTAAGTAAATTTTTTGAGTTGTAGGAGAAATGAGTTTCTTCCCATGGTGGCGGCTTGGAGGGTTGTCATTGCCCTCAGATGAGTGTGAAAGAGAAGATTTGGTGGAAGACATTGTTGAAGAAATTTTTTAAGAAGGAAAGAATACAAAGTTTTCAAGGAATTCCACAAAGTTTGTGGGTGCCTTTTGTGAAAGATTTGGCCTCCAATTTATGGTAAAAAAAATATAATATTTTGGAGGTGAAAAGATGTACACCATCATTGCTGCAGTTCACGTCGATCAGAGTGATGGTTCAGTTGCCGCCATTTCAGAAGCATTGAATGGATGTGACGTTTGACAAGTTTTGTAATTATTATGATTAAAATTTCCCACTGAAGTATTAGGTTTACCCGATTAGGAGTTTAAATCCACTTTCAGGTTGCACAACCCGGAAAGTGCAGACACTGTCTGTATAGGGAAAAATTCATATAAGATAATTGTACGAATTATAATATGACGCATGGAGTATGATGCTGAGTCAGGACCACGTCAGCTTAAGGCACTACCAATTATGTATGTGTGGTACCGGGAGCGACACAAACATAACCGGTACCGGTAATGCAGAAGGTTGAAATCCATTTGAATTATAACGGACGACCATTACTAAACCGGTTATACGTCTTCCAATAAGATTTAATGGCTTTTATTGAAATATTGATTGTCCAATTATTACAACATTTCTTCTCATGTATTAATGAGGACATATTTTGTGGGTTGTGTACCCGTGCAGAACATGTATAAATTAAACATGTTATTCCATTGTAACCCATCACACTCTAGTCATTACAAGATACTTGCTTATATTCTCTCGATTTCTGTGCTTTCATGCAAGTTATTGAAGCTCTGTCCAGAAGTTGTCACAAGACTCAGGCTAATCATTACTTTACTTTATCCGGTTGTTATTTGTTTTTAGTATAATTCAACCAGAATTCTTATCTAACGTGTCACTTGAGATCCACGTGTCCTTGATCACGTATACAAATTCAACTATACCATTTTACGAGTAAACAGTGATAATAAGTTAAGTTTCATTTTTTTTACTAGATTATCGAATGTTTATCAAGAAGTTTGATTTATCAATTTCTTTGATATTTATTTTGTATAAATACTATCATTATACACTTTTAACAAATAAAACATAAAATCTTTGAACAACTTATTGTAGTATTTTTTTCCCCATTCTATAACTTCATGAATAGCGTGAATACAACCCGCAAGGGTAGCCAAGTTGGTGTAGCAGTAGAGCGCGGGACCGCAATGTCACGAGTTCGATCCCCTGCATCAACCTTCTTGGTTGAGCCTGTCACACATGGCTTGCCAAGTGTGGTTAATCGGCTGACGTGGTTTGCAGGCTATTGCATCAGTCCGGGGTTTACCCTGTGCGCACTCGAAAGAGTAGCGGCTGCGGGTTCCTTCGTCAACAAAAAAAAAATGAATAACGTGAATACTAAATTACTAATTAGCATGTCTATTGATTATACATGTATATCCGACAAGCTTTCTTTGTTGATTATATAAATGATGATAAACGAAAACCCAATTATCACACGTAAAAATAATCCAAGTGACTCTTCACCTCTTTCCCTTGGCTACTCATGAACACGGAAAGCTTGACATAGCTATGCTTCCATGGTTAGTTTTTGGTCACATGCTTCCATATTTAGAACTTGCAAAGCACATAGCTAAAAAAGGTCACAAAATCTCCTTCATTTCCACTCCAAGAAACATCGATCGCCTCCAAAAAGTACCCCCAAACCTCTCTCCTTTTATACATTTCGTCGAAATCCCACTTTCACGAGTAAAACATCTACCTGAAACTGCTGAAGCCACGACGAATTTATCATACGATAAAGTCCAGTATCTGAAAAAATAGCATATGATGCCATGCGCGATTCCGTATCTCAATTTCTTCAAACCGTTAAACCGGACCTTCTATTTCTCTGCCTATTGGGCCGACCCAATAGATAGGAAAAATAATATTTCGGGTCACTCACACAAATGCCCGGTGGAATTTAATTTTTGTTCCTTACATTGTTAATCTTTAATTTTTGGCCTTCGATAAAAGTTTCTTGGTTCCGGGTTCGAACTCCCGCTCAGTCAAAAATTTTTAAAAAAAATCTCAAAATAAAGTTTGGATTCACAAGGCAAAATTTTACCTCAAGGTAGAGTTTTGCTACCTTCAGACAGAGTTTCAAACTTTGTCTTAAGTCAAAGTTTGCCTCAAACTCTACATGATCAAGCAAAGTTTGCATCAACCTCTAACTGATCATGCAGAGTTTAACTGGAAACTCTACTTAAGATAAAAGAAAAAAAAATTGCTCCGTTGGAATTTTGCAAAACTCTGTCTTAAGGCCTAACTTTTACCCGAATAGGCCTAATTTTGCTATGAAATTCTGCCTTGCGAATTTGTTTTTCTTTTACTGAGCCGGGATTCGAACCCCAACATCATGGTATTAGGCGAAGGGAAAAAAATTAAAAATCACCAATTTGAAGGGAAATCTGCACAAAAATGAATATTTTGAGTGTTTTTTTAGTATTATGATCGCCGCATTATTGGGCTTTCTTGGTCCCACGTCGTCCTTAATGGCCGCCTATGGGACCTTAGATGAACTCGAAGCTCATACAGAAATTTCCTTCTATTAGCGAATATTCTCAGAATATTCATCGTATATTTTGTAATTATGATAAATGTATATTTAAGGTAACTTAGGATTCTAATTGTATTTGGAATCAACATTTGTAAGGTAAGTTAGGATTCGTACCATATTAGGAATCAACCTTGTACATCTATATATATTGTGAATAATGAAAGAAATTCCCAAGGGAAATTATTCTATCTTTCATGGTATCAAGAGCCTAAAACCTAAATCCTCATTCCCGGCCGAAATCCGATTTTTTTTTCTGCTTTCACAGAATTTTTTTTTTTTTTTTTTTTTTTTGGTTTCTTCCTCCATATTTCGGCCAAACCAGAAAATTCCCTTCCCTCGACAGGCGGCAACCATGTCTTCCCCCACAAATTCTGTTTCAACCATAAGACACTTGAAAACCCCTCTCAACGCTCAAGAACTTCTTTTCCTCCGGCATTCGCCGTTAACAACATCAAGAATTTTATCCCTATAATTCTTGACCAAGAAGACTGTCAATATTCCATGTGGATGGAACTATTCTACATTCATCCATGTGCATACAACGTGGTCGATCACATTGACGAATCTGTTCCTCGTCCCACCGGTGTTACAGCCTCAATCTGGCGTCGTCTTGACGCCATCGTCAAACAATGAATCTACGGCACCATCTCCACAGATCTGTTATGCCCTATCATAAAAACAGGTGCTACGACACGTGAACTTTGGGTCCGGCTAGAAGAAATCTTTCAGGACAATAAAAATACTGTTTGTGTATTTGGAAGAGCAATTCAACAATACGCCTCGAGAATTTTAACAACATGTCCGAATATTGTAAGCAATCAAACTCATAACCGATCAACTATTCAACGTCGGGACTTCGTTTGAAACCAAGATGGTGCTTCAACTTGTTGCGGGTTTACCGAAAGGTGAATATGACACACTCGCAACAATGACTCAACAAGCCGACCCTCTCCCAAGTTTCAACAAGGCACGTTCACAACTATTGTTGGAAGAAACTAGACGTGCTAAACAAGAGGAACATAATCAAAAGGCGGTAGCGGATTGGCGGGATGGCGACACTGCGCCAAGAAGAACCGAAGCTCCAACAAAGAAAGAAGAAGAACAGAGTGGCGGAGGTCGTGGCGGCAGAGGTCGCAACAATAAAGGCAAGGGCCGCGGAAAGGGTCAACGCAACTGATGGATCGACAACAAATACCATCGGACAAAGAAGGCGATGGTCTAACTAGCGCAGCAGTGGCCCAACCAGCCAGAATCGGGCCTCGCCGCATGCCCGCATTCGACCGCAGGGCCTGGCCCAAAGAAATTTGGTCGATCGGGCCTGTTGGGCCTGCCCGGCCACCAGGCAGCCCACCACCAGCGAAGAGCCCACTGACATACCCAAAGAAGAAGAATAATCGCAGCGGCCATTGCGATCAAAGAAGAAGAAGAAGACTGGCGGCAGCCTCAAAGACTGGCCCCGACCGATTTGGGGCTGCATACACCACCGTGAACCTTCAACGGCGACGACAATTGGTACATGGACACCGGAGCCACATCTCACTTCACCCGGTCGTTAGGTAACCTATCTCAACTACGTCGGCTAAAGTGTCCTCAATTTATTACTGTCGGCAATGGTAATCGCATTCCAATTGAAGGTTACGGTAACACACACACCAAACATCCACATCCACCTTTCTCCCTAAACCACGTCCTATACACATCTAACATCATTAAAAACTTAATTTCTATTAGAAAATTCACTAGCAATAATTACGTATGTTCCGAATTTGACCCTTTTGGTTTTTCTGTGAAGGAACTCAATACGGGAAAATTCTTACATTTGCAATAGTGTGGGAGACCTCTACCCATTCACTCAATCTTCCGCTGTCAGACCGCAAACACCTCTATCCCTTGCGGCGATCTCTCCCTCAACTTGGCACAACCGACTCGGACACCCCGGAGACCCAATTTTTACTTTTCTTAGGACTTCTAAGCGTATTCAATGTAATAATGGGAAAATTGCCCAACACTGTTTTTCTTGTCCACTAGGCAAACATACTCGTCTTCCCTTTATGTCATCAAACAGTGTTATTTTTTCTCCTTTTGATATTGTTCATGTTGATTTATGGACATCTCCGATTGCTAGCTCTTTGGGTCATAAATTCTATCTAGTATTCTTGGATGATTTTTCACATTTTGTCTGGATTTACCCACTGAAATTCAAATCTGAAGTTTTTGCAAAATTCCTCGAGTTTCAAAAATTCATTAAGACACAATTTGAAAAACCTATTAAATCATTCCAATGTGATAATGGACGTGAATTTAATAACTCGGCATTTCACAAATTCCATTCTAAACAAGGCATGATTTTTCATTTTTCTTGTCCCTATACTTCTTCCCAAAACGGAAAGGCTGAAAGAATTATACGTACCATCAATAACATGATCCGCACACTTCTGTTTCATGCCTGCCTACCACTGCCTTTTTGGGTCTATGCTGTCAAAATGGTAGAATCCCTTCTAAATATTTTACCAACTAGCACACTCCAAAACAAAACCCCTACAGAAATCTTATACCGTAGGCAGCCATCATATGATCACCTACGTATTTTTGGATGTTTATGCTACCCCAACATAGCCTCCACTGCACCCCACAAACTTTCCCCTCGCACTCTTCCATGTGTCTTCCTTGGTCTATCTCCTAATCATCGGGGCTACTTGTGCTATGACATTTCTACTCGCAAAATCATCGTCTCCCGTCACGTTACCTTTAACGAGACAACCTTTCCTTTTTCAAATCTCCGGAAATTTCAGACCACCGATTACATCTTTCTCGATGAACCGAGTTTGTCTCCTGGTCATCCAAAATCAGCCAAGAAGACATCGCTCCGACGCCATCGCCGCCTCCAAGAAGGTCATCCGACCCTCCCGCAAACAATGCTACCACCACCCAGGTCCGGCTCACACCACCCATGCCGCACTGCTGAGTCTAATGCACCACTCACACCGCCTCGATCCAGCAAATCCAAAGAACTTTGTCAAGTCTTCGCCTGCAAAGAACACCGCCGCCAACCGGCCCCGCTGACCGCTACCGATCCAAAGAACGGGCCCGACCTCCCACTGCGACCTCACCGCATGGAGACTCGTGCACAACACGGGATCTTCAAACCCAAGGTTCACTTCAATCTCTCCACACAAACCTTAGCACCCATTCCAAAGAATCCAAAACTAGCTAAAGCTGGACCCCAATTGGAATGCGGCCATGTGCGAAGAGTTTAACGCTTTAACCAAGCGTAACACTTGGGATTTGGTACCTAGACCGGTGATGTGAATGTTATCAGGTGTATGTGGCTATTTCACACAAGTTCAGAGACAGTGGTGACTTAGAGAGGTATAAGGCAAGACTAGTTGCAAATGGCACTAATCGCCAGTGAGGGTATTGATTGTGGTGAGACATTGATCCGGTTGTTAAACCGCCACTATTCAATTGTTCTCGGTATTGCTATGGGCTTGCATTGGCGATTCATCGCCTTGATGTCAAGAATGCGTTTCTTCATGGGGATTTGAAAGAGGCGTGTACATGCATCACCTCCCGGTTTTGTTCATCCGCGACTCCGCGGTTTGTGTGTCATCTCAGGAAGTCATTGTATGGATTGAAACAGGCCCCGCGCTTGGTATGATCGGTTCGCCAGGTATCTTCTGCTAATTGGTTTTGTATGTAGCAGGTGTGATACCTCTCTCTTCACTTTTCACCGAGGTAGCAGCACTGCATATTTGCTATTATATGTCGACGATATTGTTCTTACTGCCTCATCTGACGGGTTGAAGAATGAAATCATTGCTCTACTCAAACCGAATTTGCTATGACCGACTTGGGGAAGCTAAGTTATTTTTGGGTATATCGGTGACTAGATCTGCCGCCAATATGTTTCGTGTCGGCGAAAGTATGCGAGAAGAGATAGAGTCTGAGGCCAAGATGGCAAATTGTAAAATTATGCCAACTCAGGTGGACTCAAAATCCAAGCTTAGTGCCAATGACGGTCGCCAGTTCGATCCCACTCTATATCGGAGTCTAGCATGTGCTCTTCAGTATCTTACATTCACTAGGCCTGATATTGCATATGCCGTCCAGCAGGTGTGTCTGTTCATGCACGACCCCCGAGAGTCCCATTTTGCCGCCCTCAAACGTATTATCAGATATGTTAAGGGCACACTTGACTTTGGATTACATCTATACCCCTCGCTGACCAAATTGCTAGCCTACACGGATGCAGTTGGGCAGGATGCCCGACACACGTCGCTCCACCTCTGAGTCTTGTGTATTTCTTGGGGATAATCTTATCTCATGGTCCGCCAAGCGCGAGCCACGCTGTCCGCTCGAGTCTTTGAAGCGAATATCGCTGAGTTGCTAATGTCGTCGCTGAGATCTGTTGGCTCCGAAATCTTCTTTTGGAGCTCCAGTGTCCATTACGCAAGGCGTCTATAGTTTATTGTGACAACATATCTGCTATCTATATGTCTCATAATCCAGTCCAACATCGTGAACTAAGCCTATTGAGATGGATATCCACTTTGTGCGAGAAGGTTGCTCGTGGTCAGGTCAAAATTTTACATGTGCCTTCCTCGTATCAGTATGCAGATATTTTCACAAAGGGACTACCGCGACAGCTCTTCACCGACTTCCGATCCAGCCTTAGCATTCGGCCTCCTCCCGCTCCATCTGAGGGGGAGTATTAGCGAATATTCTCGGAATATTCATCGTATATTTTGTAATTATGATAAATGTATATTTAAGGTAACTTAGGATTCTAATTGTATTAGGAATCAACCTTTGTAAGGTAAGTTAGGATTCGTACCATATTAGGAATCAACCTTGTACAGCTATATATATTGTGAATAATGAAAGAAATTCCCAAGGGAAATTATTCTATCTTTCACCTTCGACCGTTGCCTTTCGATTGTACGAGGTTTTAAGGATGCATGATAGTTTCACCGGCAACATGTCTGATGCATTAGATATTTACCGGTTTGGTGTCGGAATTAATAGTTGTGATTTGTTGGCGGTTAGAAGTTGCTCGGAATTCGAATCGGAATGGTTACATGTACCTGAAGAGATTCACCATAAACCGGTCTTTCCGGTTGGTCAACTTTCGCCATTGACTATTGACAATAGCGACGACGAAAAAAATAATGCATGTATAGGTACGTCCTCTGTTTTATTTACGTGATATTATTTTCTTTTTGATCTACGTATTTCTATATTTGAGAAACTTTGACGTAAGACTTCCTATACGTTTTATGCTAATATAATCGAAGAAATCATGTCATGGCAAGTTCTAAATTGACTTTTCGTATGCGTCAAAATGTACGTATAATTTTCGCAAGCGATATCAACATGTTGAAAAGTGAACAAATGAACAAATCAATGTAATAATTTTCATATATTTTGTTGTTTTTACATATTATTTTTTTACATTGTCTAATGTGCATTTGTCACTGTTTAAAGATTTTTTCCTTGCTTAAATTTCATTACTAAACACTGCCATTTAAAATGAACAGGATCGGAGAGTAAAAAACAATGGCTTGACTCACAAGAAAAAGGATCAGTGGTTTTACATGGCGTTTGGTAGCGAGGCAAAATCGAGTCAAGATGAACTCATCGAGATAGCTCACGGGTTAGAACTGTAAGATTGTATTAATCTCCCTTGGGGAGCCTTTCTCTTTAATACAAAATATCTATAGGTGTACAATGTGGAATCCCTATACAACAGGGATCTTATTACTACCATAATTACATAACCCTAAATATGGTAAATACCATAGTAGTACACACATGCTAATACACCCCCTCAGTCGGAGCGGGAGAAAGACGGATGCTAAGACTAGATCTGAAGTTGAGGAATAGTTGTCTAGGAAGACCCTTGGTGGATATATCCACATACTGATATGAAGAATGCACATGCAATACCCTGACATAACCGAGAGCAACCTTCTCACGAACAAAGTGGATGTCCATCTCAATGTGCTTGGTTCGCTGCTGTTGAACCGGATTATGAGACAGATATATGGCGGATATACTATCACAATAAACCAAAGATGCCTTACGTAGTGGACACTGAAGCTCCAAAAGAAAGTTTCGGAGCCAACAGATCTCAGCAACAACATTAGCAACGCCTCTGTATTCTGCTTCTGCACTCGAACGGGTTAATGTGGGTTGCCTCTTGGCGGACCAAGAAATAAGATTATCTCCTAAGAACACACAGTAGCCTGAGGTGGAGCGTCGCGTGTCTGGACAACCTGCCCAATCAGCATCCGTATATGACAACAACTTGTTCGGTGCGGAGGGATATAGATGCAAACCATAATCAAGTGTGCCCTTAACATATCGAATGATACGTTTGAGGGCAGTAACGTGAGGCTCCCTGGGGGCATGCATAAATAAGCATACCTGTTGAACAACATAAGCAATATCAGGCTTGGTGAAAGTGAGGTACTGTAGTACACCTACAAGACTCCTGTAAAGAGTGGGATCTAACATTGGATCACCATCCAAAGCACTAAGCTTTGATCTAGAGTCAACTGGAGTAGCCATGATCTTGCAATTAGCCATTTTAGCCCTGTATACAATCTCCTCTACATACTTACGCTGACAAAGAAACATAGTATCTGCAGATCTAGTCACAGAAATCACTAAAAATAGCTCAATTTCCCCAAGTCAGTCATAGCAAATTCTATTTTGAGTAGCGTAATGATCTCATTTTTCAACAAATCAGATGAGGCAATGAGCATAATATCATAAATATACAATAATAAATATGCAATGCTACTACCTCTATGAAAAATAAATAGATAATTATCATATTTGCAGCACACAAACCTAATATGCATGATATATTGTGCAAAGCGATCATACCACGCTCTAGGGGCTTGTTTCAAGCCATAGAGTGACTTACGGAGATGGCATACATACTGAGGGGCTGCTGGATGGACAAAACTAGGCGGTTGATACATATAAACTATTCCTTTCAAATCCCCACGTAGAAATGCATTTTTCACATTAAGCTGATGAATAGGCCAGTTCTTACCCATAGCAATACTCAGAACTGCACGAATGGTGGCCAAAGAGACCAGACCTTGAGAAGGCATCACCTATGCTAGAAGGCTTAACAGTCCTCCTTATTAGCAGCCCAGATCTCTTTTGTGCTCGGCTTGATGCTATCTCAGATGTCCATTCAAAAAGAGCTATATATGACAACCGAACTGAATGTCTCACCGCAATCTATACCCTCATGCTGATTAGTGCCATTAGACACAAGTCTTGTCTTGTACCTTTCTAGGTCATCACTGTCTCTGTATTTGTGGCAAAAAATCCACATGCAACGGATCACATTCACCCCCTCCAGTCTAGGAACTAAATCCCAAGTATGCTATTTTGTTAAAGCATTAAATTCCTCACGCATGATCGCATTCCAATTCGGGTCTAGTTTGGCTAATTTTTTGTTTTGGATATTGGAGATATGGTTTGTGTGGTTAGATTAAACTGTACTTTGGGTTTGAAAATCCTTTGTTGGGCACGGGTTTCTATACGGTGCGTGGGGGCAGGGGTAGGTTGGGGAATATGGTTGGGGGTTAGGTCCGGTTTATTGGAAGTAGCGATGTGGTCAAGTGCCCTGATGGGTTGGGTGGCATATTCGAGAATTGGGTCAGTGGTAGTTGGGAATAATGGCGAGTATGGGTGGGTCGACGACGTCTGGACTATTGACGGTGTTAGGTTGGTAGGGGTCGAGTTGCCAGTGCGATTGGGTAATGTTGCAGGGGAGTTTCGTATGACAGAAATTGCGGCATTGGGCGGTGACAGCACATTGGTCATTGATGGTGGGTGTCGGTGGATAGGGTTTGTAGTGTCAGACTGTGACAGAGACGCAGGGAGCCGAATGCCCGTGATGAGGGGGGCATTCGGCGGCGAACTGGCTGGATCTGTCTAACTGCCGGAGAAGACAGTGGTGATTGGAAGAAACGGGGATGAGTTGGTGGCGGTGCGGCAGAGGTCTATAAAAATGACTGGGAAATGTTTGACTCATCTAGACCGCCAGTGGTGGGTGTTTGTTCGCCTGTTATCACCGAAATAGTGGCAGTCTGACGGAATGCTTGTTGGACAAGCGGTAATGGGTCCGAATCTTCGAGGAATTGGTAATCAGTGACTCATAATTTTTTAATGTTGTCAAACGGGAAAACATACTCAACAAAAGTGACGTGGCGAGAAATTATGATTTTGTCGGTGGAGAGCTCATAACACAAGTATCCCCTATGGTTTGACGGGAAACCTAGGAAGGCGCACAAAGTAGATCTAGGTGCCAATTTGTGAGGGGTCGTGGATGCCAGATTATGGTAACACAGACAATCGAAAATTCTAAGATGGTCATAAGTAGGGATCCGACGGTAGAAAATTTCGGTGGGTGTCCTATTTTAAATCGCACGGGTAGGTAAAATGTTGGGAATGTGTTCTACCGTTTGTAGTGCATATACCCAAAAAGTAGGAGGGAGAGACCCTTGAAAAAAAGGAGGGTACTCATCATATTGTTAATGGTTCGGAGAATTCTTTCGGCTTTACCATTTTGAGAGGAGGTATATGGGCACGAGAAACGAAAAACCATGTCATTAGCCGCACAAAATTTATGAAAGAATGAATTATTAAACTCACGATCATTATCACATTGAAACTATTTTATGTCTTTTTCAAATTGCGTTTTAACCAGTGTACGAAACTCAACAAATTTGGAGAACACTTGAGATTTGAGTTTGAGTTTGAGTGGATAGACCAAAAGAAAGTGAGAGAAATCATCCAAAAATATCATATAGTATTTGTGGCCTAAATTGCTGGTTATGGGAGATGTACATATATCAGCGTGAATGATATCAAAGGGAGAGAAAGTAGTACTCATAGAAGTCGTAAATGATAGTCTAACGTGTTTCCCTAACTGACACGAGGAGCAATTATGAGAGAGATTCCCTTTGTTGCATTGGATTAAATTTTGATTTCTAAGAGACTCAAAAATGTGAGAACCCGGATGACCAAGTCTACTATGTCACGTAGTGGGAGATATGGTTGTTAAAACGGTGAGAGTAGTGACACTAGCAACGGATGTGGGTAGGAATGGATATAGTTCCCCCTCACTATTGCATCACGTAAGGAGTTTCCGGTACGGAGGTTCATTACAGAAAATTCAAATGGATCAAAATTAATTGAGACAGAATTATTGGTGGCAAATTTTCTTACAGAAATTAGGTTTTTGATAATGTGTGGGGAATAAAGGACGTTTTGAAGAGTGAAGTGTGGATGTGATGGTGGGGTAAGGCTGTGTCCAAATCCTTGAATTGGAATGTGATGACCATTACCGACCATAATAGATTATGGAGTTGGTAACTGGCGCAGTTGAGATAGATTACCTGAATTGTTGGTGAGATGAGACGTGCGCCCGTAATCATATACCACGCATTATCGGGGCGTTGACATTTCAAGAAAGCCATTGATTATTCTCGGGTAAAGGACAAAATAATGGACATGCACAAATTTAAGGAGAAACAGACAACAAACAGGGTTGCTTTCGGTTTTGGGGAGGCAGATATTAAATATAGCTCATTGTGATGAGCTTACTCAAAGTGACAGGTCGAAAACTGAACAAGTCAGAGGGAAGGGGAAAAAAGGAAAAAGGAAACTGAACAAGTCAGAGGGAAAGGACAGGTCTGTGATGGGGCACAGACTATTTTGCTTTCTCTGGTACACTTGAGGACGAGAGAGACAACACAGGAATGGATGGAGGCCGAAACTAATTAGGGTTTAGGTTTTGGTTTCTGATACCATCTAAGATTGTATTAATCTCCCTTGGGGAGCCTTTCTCATTAATACAAAATATATATAGGTGTACAATGTGGAATCCCTATACAACAGGGATCCTAGTTCTACCATAATTAAATAACCCTAAATATGGTAATATCATAGTGGTACACACGTGCTAATAAGAAATTTCATGATTATCATTCTTTTGGGTACTAAGGAAGTAACGGGGTGAATTCGACACTGAGTTGATCGAATTACCAAAAGGGCTCGAGGAAAAGACAAAGGGTCGCGGAGTGGTGTGCACAGGGTGGGCCCCACAGTTGAAGATATTGAGTCATGACTCGGTGGGCTGGTTCTTGACTCATTTAGGTTGGAGTTCAGTAGTCGAAGCAATATCTTATGAAAAGGTACTAATTTTACTGTCATTTTTGTCTGATCAAGGTTTGAATGCAAAGTTATTAGAGGGGGAAAAATGGCATATTCGATTCCGATAGATGAGAGAGAAGGGACGTTTAAGAGGGACTCAGTGGCTAACTCACTGAGTCTGGTGATGTTAGAAGAAAAAGGGAAAGTGTACAGAGAAAGTGCTAAAAATATGAGAGAATTATTTGCTGACAAGAAATGTAGAGAATTTGATGAAATATTTGCAGAAGCGCAAGATAAATCAAGAAAGGAAATAGAGACAACACACAACAAAGAGAGATGATAGGTGATGAAAAATCAATATTACTTCTATTAATAAAACATTAAAAAATAATTATTAACGTCCAGGCGCACGCTTTTATGCCCGGGCGCACGCTTTTTACGTCCGGGGCTTACGCCCCAAATTCTAGGATGTATGCCCTATGGATTAACGCCTTTCATTTGCGCCCCGGAGCGTTTTTGGTACGCCCCTGAAAACACTGAGTGAGAGTAACACAAGTCCTCTTAACGATGGATCGGAAAATAACAACGCATTCAAGAAGTGGAAGCAGATTAATGCAAAGCGAAATTCATTCTAAAGAGGTCCATCTCCCACAATATGTTTGGTCATAGTATAAGGTGTAAATCAGCTCATGAAATATGAATCCTCGATCGGTTGTTCAATAAAAAGGATAAAATTTGACTACATATTTTGAAGAATGAATTGGCTAAAAGATTAAAAAAATGCATGGAAAAACAAGTTTTTCTTCCCATTTCATGTTTTACTCTTTCTATATTTTTGAAGATTACTTAATAAATTCTCCACATAAATTTTTTGTCTTCCCTTGTCACAAAAATAAAAATCACCTCTATCTTTTTCCTGTAAATCTCACCCTCTTTTTCAACGAGTACCAAATTCAGTGACTCAACTCAGCCACTCAGTCACGAGCAAATTAATATGCATATGCAGAAACAAGTGGATCATATCTTGAATAGATATGCAAATTGTATCGTGAAATTGACCTTTTTCCAATAATTTAAATGTATTTTTGACCTGTAATATATTACAGTACGTTGTTTACTCTGACTTAACCAGTTCAGGCCTACTCAATCAAGAAGCAATAACTCACCTTTCACATTTAGGTGTCTCATTCAATGTAGCATATAAACTAGGGGTGGCCAGTAGGTCGGGCCGGGTCAGGCGGGATCGGGATAGGCGGAATTTGCCGAAGTCTCGTCCCGATCCCGTCAGAATCGGGGCGGGACGGGGCTGGGCGGGATCGGGATCCGGGGCGGGGCGTGATCGGGATCCGGGTGGTTTTTTTTTTTTTTGCACTTAATTTAAAAAATAAATATATATAAAAAAGCTCAATAATTAAACAAGATAGTGTAATAAAAAACATCTCAATGTTGTTTTTGTGCCTCTTATATTATTTAATAGACATATGATTTTTTTGTAATACAAATACAATTGTCAAAATTGCAACTTTGTTATATAGTCAAAGATGTCATATTTCTGCATAAGTTTGCACACGAACCAAAGAGCAGATTCGATATCTACAATATTTCCAATAGTCATGGATGTCATAATTTATCTGCACAAGATTGCACACAAACCAAAGACAGATCCGATATTTTTTAAATACTACTCTTTTCGTTTATTTTTACTTATTCATAATCTACGTTATATTGTTTTTTGAAAAAATAATAAATGAAAGTCTATTTTTCATAATAGTTATATTAATTTATGTATAATTTCAATAAATTTGAGAAATAATTTGAGAAATGAATAATCAATGATAAAAATAAAACAAAATAACTTTTTCAAAATATATTAAAGAGAACAAGTAAAATTAAAAATTTGTTTTTAGCTTAATGAATAAGTAAAAATAAATGGAGAGAGTATTTTTTTTTATATAGTTAAGGATATCACATTTTGGCTGCACTTGAATCTCATCAACAACTAAGGGTTTAGAAAGAATTTAGCACTTGAATCTCAACTTTAAAACTTCAACAACATTCGAATAAACTTAACACCTCTAATAATTTTTCAAGTTCATATAAAAACAATTTTCCTTTTCATTTTTTTTAAATATAAAATAATATTTCCATTACATTTCGGGATTAAAAAGAAAAGAAAAAGAAAGAAAATAAAACAAATTTAAAAAATTAAGAAAATACGAAATTACACGTGACAGCACGTGTATTTCACTATTTTCCAAATGTTTGGTTCTCTATGCCACGTCTCATTCTCCCTCCAGTATTTCAACAAGTTTTCACGTCATTCTTCATTGAGAACTGCTTCGTACGGTACAACACCCTGCAAATGTTTGGTTCTCTATGCCACGTCTCATTCTCCCTTCAGTATTTCAACAAGTTTTCACGTCATTCTTCATTGAGAACTGCTTCGTACGGTACAACACCCTGCAAAACAAAAATATCAAACTCGCTAACTTGATTAGTAGTGGTACCACTAAACATTCTATGTCTAAAACTTTCAATACTAGCCGCAGAAACATGACGTCTTTTTTGAGGTTGTGTTGAAAAAGAAGAAGATGGTATGGAAGCCGGTTGGTTGCTAGCACTTTCTTGTTGGTAATGCCTATACTTTTTTGCATTCATCTTTTATGCTAAACAAAATAAAATGATGTGATAATAATAAAACATAATATTTATTTATTTATTAATATTTTCAGTTGAAAGTGCACTAGTGGGTGTGTTGTCATCTACATTAGTAGGTGTATCATCTAGATCATCGTCTAAATTAAAGTCTTCTTGAGTTCCAGAAAATAACTCATCGTCTAAATCTAATGGTATTGTAGAAAAATGTTCAGTATCAACAAAATCATCCTGTGTAGGAATAAGATTCTGTCTAGAAATAGGATGACTAGAAGAAGTACTCTTGCCCTTGTTGCACCTACTAGAAGAATCATGACCTCTACCAGTAAGCATACGTTTAAATCATTCCATTATAAATTTATAAATATTAATAAATAATTAAAGTAAATAAAATTAAGTGCGTTAAATAAAATAAACAGACAATAATAATTTAATGAAGGAATGAATGTATCAAACGCTGACGTAACGTCGACGTGAAATCGAGAGGTTGAAAATTGAAACTTTGCTCGATGGAAGATCCTCAAGCTAGTTAACAACTTCACTCCCAAATGAATAAATAAAATTGAATATTTAGTAGACAATGTAGACTTGTAGAGAGATAAATTGAGATTGTAGGAAGATTTGTGAGAAAGATGAAGAGAAAATGAGGTATTTATAGTTGAGAAATTGGGTTAAAGTGTAAATATAATAACTTATGAATTAAAAATAAATATTAAGGGGGTAGGGAGGTTGGTGGAGGGGGAGGCCAAAAATGGTCGTTGCACAACGGGCAAAATGTAAAATGATTGTTGGTGCAATAGTTATTTGTGCAAAAGAGGGAGTTTCGGGCGGGATCGGGATCGGGATCGAGTCGGGCCTGACGGAATTGGGGCGGGACGGGTCGGAACGAGACCATGTCCCGTCCCGGTTCGAGTTCCGATATCATAAAAAAAATATTAAAAAGGTCGAGTTCGGAACAGGACCAGAGCGGTGTCGGGGCGGGATCGGGCCGACCCGACCCACTGGCCATCCATAATCTAGACTACTCGTAACTTTAATATATTAGCAAAGAAAGGCAGCCATACGTTCATGTCAGGATAACTTTAAAAAGAAAGACATCAGGAAGCAGAGTAATAAGTGGTAATAGCTAGTGTGAGCTGGACTTGAATGAAAGTTCAACCGATAAAGTATTATTCCCTTGGTCACAATTTATGTACATATCTTTCTAATTTTGAGGGTTAATTAAATATTTTTTAAAATATTTTAAGTTGTTAATTATTATAATTTATTTTTTAATATAATTTTTAAATATATAAATTATATTTCAAAAAACTTAAATCTTCTAAGTTCGAATTTACAGTCAAAATTTAAAAGTTTGAATCTCGAAATTTAAACAGTGCCACATAAATTAAAATAAATAAAATATAAAATAATATAAATTAAAATAAAACAAGAAACTTGAATAAAAATTCTATCTTTGCTTCTTTGTGTGTTGTAAATTATGCCACGGAAGATTCTAGTTTGCAGGACTGTAAAAAAATTATTATGAAAAAGAAAGACACAATGCAAGTGGTTGTGGATTGATAATAACATTTTAAAATCATTTTCTGGTGGAAAAACCAATCAACAATCAATATTTTAAGTATATACTTCCTCCATTTATTTTACTTGACACATTTACTTTTTGAAAATCAAATTACAAAGTTAATATTTTAAAATATATTTTTATCATATTAATATAAAAAGAATTAGAATTTAATGCAATTTTTATATTTTTTTTAATCTTCAAATTTTAATTTTAAAATATTAAATTAGTCTAATTCAATTTAGATTCAAAAATTAATTAAATTAACTTTATGAAACGATGA
Source organism: Anisodus acutangulus (assembly GCA_029783415.1). Lineage (NCBI taxonomy): Eukaryota > Viridiplantae > Streptophyta > Magnoliopsida > Solanales > Solanaceae > Anisodus > Anisodus acutangulus. The sequence goes on from CM056502.1 coordinate 39,413,924, forward strand.
CAAGTAAAAGTGAATGAAAATAATAATTAAGTGGCACGACAAGAAACAAATATAGAAAATACTACTCCCTTCATTTTAAAATATTTGTCTGATTTTAACTATGCATATAGTTTAATAAAGTAAACAATAATTTTAAATCTCATAGTCTTAAATTAAGAATATGAAAAATACATCAAATGATATTTAATTTTATGCTCTTAAATATGACACGGATAAAGTTGCCAAAAAAGTCAAATATTTTGAAGGGAATAAAAAAAAAGTAAAACAAATATTCATTTACTGAAAGGAATGGAGTATAAAGAAACAAACGGTTTTCAAAAAAATAATAAAAGGCCCGTTAAATCTTACCTTAGTTAGACTGTTCTTGATATATTCATTAATTTATAAATTACACAGTAGTAGTTGCTAAAAATACCAACAGAGCTCTACATAGCACACAAAAATGGCGGAAAACAGCAAAAAGCTACATATTGCAGTATTTCCATGGCTAGCATTTGGCCATATGATTCCATATTTAGAGCTTTCAAAGCTCATAGCTCAAAAAGGTCACAAAATTTCCTTCATTTCTACTCCTCGAAACATCGACCGTCTCCCAAAACTACCATCAAATCTCGTCCCATTTTTAAATTTCGTCAAACTTCCAATGCCATTCGTCGAAAAGTTACCAAAAAATGCAGAAGCTACGATTGATGTAACTTATGAACAAGTCAAGTACCTCAAAATAGCACAAGACAAACTCGAAGAACCCTTGTCTAAGTTTCTAGAAGATTCAACTCCTGATTTTATATTCTTCGATTTTAGTTCGTACTGGATACCTACAATTGCTAAAAAATTCAATATTCCAACAGGTTTTTTCAGCATATACATCGCCGCATTTCTAGGTTTTGCCGGACCGGTTCCTGGATTAAACAATGACTATGTGATTCGAAATACGCCGGAGGAATATACTGTTCCTCCAAAATGGGTGCCGTTTGAGACAACTGTTGCATGGAAGTTATTCGAAGTTTCAAGAATCTTCGATGCTACCATGATAGGGGATGAGGAGAATATGTCTGATACTACTCGTTTTTATAAGTCTATCGGAACTTGTGATTTTTTGCTTGTCAGGAGTTGTTCGGAATTTGAACCTGAATGGTTGAAGGTTTTACAGGATATTCACCGGAAACCGGTTTTCCCGGTGGGCCAACTTCCGACGACATCATATGAAGACGACGCCACAAAGAGTGACACGTGGAGAGAGATAAAAGCATGGCTTGATAAGCAAGAAAAAGGGAAAGTGGTTTATGTCGCGTTTGGTAGCGAGGCAAAACCGAGTCAAAACGAACTAACTGAGATTTCACTCGGATTAGAGCTTTCTGGATTACCGTTTTTTTGGATTTTGAGAACTAAAAGAGGTGATTCTGATGATGAAATGATTCAACTACCTGAAGGGTTCGAAGATCGAACGAAGGGAAAGGGAGTTGTGTGCACGAGTTGGGCACCACAACTCAAGATACTGAGTCATGACTCAGTGGGTGGATTTTTGACTCATTCTGGATGGAGTTCAGTAGTCGAAGCAATACAATTTGAGAAGCCATTGGTTTTGTTAACATTTTTGGCTGATCAAGGGATAAATGCTAGGCTATTGGAGGAGAAGAAAATGGCGCATTCGGTACCGAGAGATGATCGAGACGGGTCATTCACTTGTGACTCGGTGGCTGAGTCACTGAGGTTGGTACTCGTTGAAAAAGAGGGTGAAATCTACCGGGAGAAGGTTAAAGAGGTGAAAAAACTGTTTTGTGACAAGGAAAGACAAGATATTTACGTGGAGAATTTATTAAATTATCTTCAAAATCATAGAAAGAATAAAATATGAACGGGGAAGAAAACTTGGGTCTAAAATGCAATAATTGTGTAATGTGGGGTCAATTTGTTCTTGATTTTTTATTGGGTATTAATTTTCTGCCATCAACGGATAAAGTTGCCTACATTATTTATTGTCTTATTATCTCTATTCTTGAATTTAAATCATGGTATATTAAGTTTACAATACACTTCACTGATTATTAAATCACATATTGTTTGATGGTATCATCTATATTCTGGAATTTCTCAACATAATAGCCCATTTTATTAGCGAATATTTACAATATATTTTATAATTATGATAGGTATATATTTAAGGTAACTTAAGATTCTTATTGTATTAGAAATTAATATTTGTACAACTATATATATTTTCACGGGGCGTGCATAAACAGACACACCTGATGAACGGCATATGCAATATGAGACCTGAGATCCTACGGTATAAAGTTTCGGTGGGGGTCGTGTTTTGGAGAGCGGTAGTGGGTAAAATATTAAGAAGGGATTCTACCATTTTAACAGCATAGACCCAGAAAGGTGGTGGAAGGCAGGCATGAAATAAAAGGGTACTAACCATATTATTGATGGAACGTATAATCCGTTCAGCCTTTCCGTTTTGGGAGGAAGTGTAGGGACAGGAAAAACGGAAAACCATGCCTTGTTTAGAGCAGAAATTGTGAAATGCCGAATTATTAAATTCACGTCCATTATCACATTGGAAAGATTTTATAGATTTTTCAAACTGTGTTTTAATGAATTTTTGAAATTCAAGGAACTTGGAAAAAACTTCAGATTTGAACTTCAGCGGGTAAATCAAGACAAAATGTGAAAAATCATCTAAGAATACTAGATAAAATTTGTGACCCAAAGAGCTAACAATCGGAGATGTCCACAAATCAGCATGAACAATATCAGGAGAAAAAGTAACATTGTTAGATGACATAAATGGAAGATGAGTATGCTTTCCAAGAGGGTAAGAAAAATAGTGTTGGGCAAGTTTTCCATTATTACATTGAATAGACTTATTAGTCCTAAGAAAATTAAAAACAGGGTCTCCTGGGTGTCCGAATCTGTTATGCCAAGTTGACGGAGAGATAGCAGTAAGGGAGATAGATGACTGTGGTCTGACAGCGGAAGATTGAGTGAAGAGGGTAGAGGTCTCCCACACAATCGCAGCGTGTAAGAATTTTTCCCGTATTAAAATCCTTCATAGAAAAACCAAGAGGGTCAAATTCGACAGACACAGAATTATTGCGAGTGAATTTTCTAACAGAGATTAAGTTTTTAATGATGTTAGGGGTGTAAAGGACATGATTTAGGGAGAAAAGTGGGTGGGGATGTTTGGTATGTGTGTTACCGTAACCTTCAATTGGAATGCGGTGACCATTACCAACAGTAATAAATTGAGAACACTTTAATCGAAACATTTGAGATAAATTACCTGACGACCGGGTGAGGTGAGATGTGGCTCCGGTGTCCATGTACCAATTATCGTCGGGTTGTTGAAGGTTCACGGTGTTGAAGGCCTGGTCTAAATCAGTGGGGGCCAGGCTGCTGACTTGCGGGTGTTGATGGGCGGCAACTATATAGGCCTGTTGTGTGGGCTGGTGGGCCTGCTGGTTGGCTGGGGCGGAGCCTAAGAGACCTGGCTGCCAACCATGCTGGAATTGGGGCCCTAATGTTGGGTAGGGGCATGCAGGCGAGACCCAATTCCCGGTATTGGGCCAAAAGGGTTGTCCAGCCCACTGAAAGTAGGGAGCAGGGGTTGGGCCTGACTGTTGGTTCCTTTGGCCCTTGCCGCGACCATTCCCTTTGTTGTTGCTACCACGGCCTCTGCCGCCACGTCCGCCGTCGTGGGACTGCTGCTGGTGGTGGTCTAGCAGTGGTGGCTGGGTGGTGTTATCCGTTGGTGGTACCGTGCTTTCAATGGCTAATGCCTTCTAATTGTGCTCCTCTTGTTTAGTACGGCGGGTCTCTTCCAAAAAAATTGTGAACGCGCCTTGTTAAGACTTGGTAGTGGGTCGGCCTGTTGAATCATTGTCGCAAGTGTATCATATTCACCTTTCGGTAAACCAACAACTAGTTGAAGTACCATCTTGGTTTCTGAAACAAAAGTCCCTATGTTGGAAAGTTGGTCGGCTATGAGTTTCAGTTGTTTACAATATTCGGACATGTTGGTAAAATTCTCGAGACGCGTATTGTTAAATTGTTCTTCCAAATACACGACCCGAGTATTTTTATTATCTTAAAAATTTTCTTCTAACCGTACCTAGAGTTCACGTGCCGCAGCTCCTGTTTTCATGATAGTACACAACAAATCCTTTGAGATGGTGCCGTATATCTATTGTTTGACGATGGCGTCAAGGCGACACCATGTCGAGTCTGCAACATCGATGGGACGAGGAACATAATCATCAATATGATCTAGCACATTGTACGCAGAGGCATGAATATAGAACAGTTCTATCCACATGGACTATTGACAGTCTTCTTGGTCAAGAATTATAGGGATAAAATTCTTGATGTTGGTAATGACGAATGCCGGATGAAAAGAAGACAATGAACGTTGAGGGGGGTTGTCAACAATGCCAGTAGAGAAACCAAAATTGGTGGGGGAAGTAGGGCTAGACATGTTGGCAATGGTGTTGCCGTCGGCCGAGAGGAAGGGAGAAGAGAATTTGGGTGGTGGTCGGCGACTTGGGAGAAAAAAAAAGAGTAAAGATTAGGGTTTGGCTCTGGATGAGACAGATCTGTCCCCGCCAGTCAAATCACTGTTCCAACTCCCGTGCACTGTTCACGCGTCAACGTCGTCGGCGCTGGTGGTCTCATCTCCACCAGTGACCATCACCGATGATGACCGTGCACCACAGAGGTCTCCGTCTCCCATTCCCACGGTCGAACAACCACCTCCACCACCAAACACCCGATAGGTTGTCCAGAAACCCTCTAGCCGACACATCGCCGATCCACACTCACATCGGAAACCTGCAACCACTACCAACGCCTGAACTGCCAAGCTCCACCACCTCGCCACATAATCCACCAGCACCGACAACCAACCAGTACCCCAACCATTCTCTTCAACCACCCATCACCGGCGACTCCCAGAATCCGAAATTGAATTCTGACCCCGAAACCCAGCAGCCACTGAACACACCACTGCCCACCCATCGTATGGAAACTCGTGCCCAACACGGGATTTTCAAACCCAAGGTTCACTTCAACCTTTCCACACAAACCATATCACCCATTCCTAAAAATCCAAAACTAGCCAAACTGGACCCTAATTGGAATGCGGCCATGTGCGAGGAATTTAATGCTTTAACCAAGCAGAACACTTAAGATTTGGTACCTAGACCGGACGACGTGAATGTTATCTGATGTATGTGGCTATTTCGTCACAAGTTCAGAGACAATGGTGACTTGGAGCGGTATAAGGCAAGATTGGTTGCTAGTGGCACTAATCAGCAGGAGGGAATTGATTGTTGTGAGACATTCAGTCAGGTTATTAAACCGGCTACTATTCGTACTATTCTCAGTATTTCTATGGGCAAGCATTGGCCGATTAATCAGCTTGATGTCAAGAATGCATTTCTTCATGGGGATTTGAAAGAAATTGTATACATGCATTAGCCCCCTGGCTTTGTTCATCCGGCAGTCCCGCAGTATGTATGTCGTCTCAGAAAGTCCCTGTATGGCTTGAAATAGGTACCCCGCGCTTGGTATGATTGCTTTGCCAGGTATATTATGCAGAACGGGTTTATATGTAGCAGGTGTGATAACTCTCTCTTCACTCTTCATCGAGGTAGCAGTACTGCTTATTTGCTATTATATGTGGATGACATTGTTCTTACTGCCTCATCTGACGGTTTGAAGAATGAAATCATTGCTCTACTCAAAACTGAATTTGCTATGACTGATTTAAGAAAAGTGAGTTATTTCTTGGGTATATCCGTGACCAGATCTGCAGCTACTATATTTTTGTGTCAGCGCAAATATGCGAAAGAGATAGTGTACAGTGCTAAGATGGCAAATTGTAAAATTATGCCAACTCCGGTTGACTCGAAATCCAATCTTAGTGTCAATGATGGTATGTTAGTTTCTGATCCCACTCTATATCAGAGTCTTGCAGGTGTCCTTCAGTATCTTACATTCACTGGGTCTGATATTGCATATGTCATTCAACAGGTGTGCATGTTTATGCACGCCCTGCGAGAATTCTATTTTCCTGCCCTCAAGCGTATTATCAGATACATTAAGGGCACACTTGACTTTGGACTGCATCTCTACCCCTCTGCACCAACCAAGTTGCTCTCCTACACGGATGCAGATTGGGCAGGATGTCCGGACACACGTCGGTCCACCTCGGGCTACAGTGTATTTCTAGGGGATAATCTTATTTCATGGTCCGCCAAGCGGCAGGCCACACTATCCCGTTCGAGTGTTGAAGCCGAGTATCGAGGAGTTTCTAATGTAGTTGCTGAGATCTGTTAGCTCCGAAATCTTCTTTTGGAGATCCAGTGTCCGCTGCGCAAGGCGTCTATAGTCTACTGTGATAACATATCTGTCATATATCTGTCTCACAATTTGATCCAACATCAGCGGACCAAACATATTGAGATGGATATTCATTTTGTACGTGAGAAGGTCGCTCTTGTTCAGGTCAAAAAATTGCATGTGACTTTCTCATATCAGTATGCTGATATTTTCACAAAGGGACTACCGCGACAGATGTTCTCCGACTTCAGATCCAGCCTTAGCGTCCGACCTCCTCCCGCTCCGACTGAGGGGAATTATTAGCGAATATTCTTCGAATATTCACAATATATTTTGTAATTATGATAGATGTATATTTAAGGTAACCTAAGATTCTTATTGTATTAGGAATCAACTTCTGTATAAATATATATATTGTGATTAATAAAAGGAATCCCTAAGAGAGTTTATTCCAATCTTACACTTTTCATGATAATATAGATTTGGAGTTATTACATTAGACTAGATATGATGTACCAATTTGTTCTACATTAACCTCAATATATAGCAGAGCTTCTCGATTTCATCGATGCTATCAGCTCATCAAATCTTGTTCCTAGTACTCTACAGCTTACTGAACTTCTGACTGTAATGATTGTTATCTTTGTTGGTCGTCCTCGAGCTCTTTTGCTGCCATGGCACTCACACAACGCAAATTAGCTTAACCTATGATGAGAGTGCATTTCAAAAGAGCCAGAGGTTTTTCTCTTTATCTTATCTTTGCATTTTCCTCTCAGCTATTTATCTTTAAAAAAAATACTCCTAACCAATTTCATGTATGTACAGAAAGGCCTATTTCATTGACCCCCTCTCCCCAACAAAAAGAAAAAGAAAAAGAAAAAAGAGAGTGAAAGAAAGGAAGGAATGATCCTCTCATTTACGAGTAAAATGTAGGCACATAGCGAAGCCCCCCCCCCCCCCTCCCCTCTCTCTGTGTTAGAAACTTTGATTTACTCTACGTGTTATATTCTCAAATTTTCCTCTTTTTTGAATGAAAAGGGTTAACTTCTAAATTTGGTTTTGGACTTCATATGAGAAAATGGGTTCCTTAAAAACCCATCTAAAAGGTACGCTTTTAAATTACTCCCTCTATAGCAATTGATGTTTAGATTTTTGAAATAAAATTACATATTGTGAAGCTAAGTAAAAAATATTATAAGTCATAATAATTAATAGTTTTAAATATTAAAAATACATATAAAATTTATGATTAATTTTTTTAATTAACTCTGGAATCTGAACACTATCATATTAATTGAAACTTAAGGAATAGTAATATATATGTACAATCATTTTTTTCACCAAAAGATGAAAAGATGACATTAACCATGAAGCAAATAAGACATTGGCTCCACCAAGAAAAGTGTAGGGAATCTTCTCTCAAAGCAAACAATTAAAAGCCTAATGCTTTGTGTTTGAATTATGAAATTCTTATTGTCTGGAGTTTCTCATTAATAAAATATATATATATATATAGGTGTTTACTATTATAATCCTAATCGTATGAGAATATCTGAGGGAGGCCAGACGCTTAGATTGGATCTGAAGTCAAGGAATAGCTGCCAAGGGAGTCCTTTAGTAAATATATCTGCATACTGATAAGAAGAGGGAACATGTAACACCCGAACATGGCACATGGAAACCTTCTCACGAACAAAGTGAATATCCATCTCAATACGTTTGGTTCGCTGCTGCTGAACTTGGTTATGAGATAAGTAGACAACAGATATGTTTATCACAGTAGACAATAGATGTCTTACGTAAGGGACAATGAAGCTCTAGAAGGATGTTTTTGAGCCAACAAATTTCAGCAACAACGTTCGCAACGCCTCTATATTCTGCTTCTGCACTAGACCGGGAAAGCGTGGCTTGTCGTTTCGCAGACCACGAGATGAGGTTATCACCCAAAAAGACATTTTAGTAGAAAGTAGATCGACGTGTGTCTGTACAGCCGGCCCAATTGGCGCCCGTTTAAGAGATCAGCCTGGTCGGTGCAGATGGATAAAGATGTAATTCGTAGTCAAGAGTGCTCTTAATGTACCGAATGATACGTTTAAGGGAGGTAAAGTGAGGCTCCTTGGGAGCGTGCATGAACAAACATACATGCTGAACGACATAGGAAATATCGGGCTTAGTGAATGTAAGGTACTGAAGTGCACCAGTGAGACTCCTATAAAGAGAAGGATCAAGCACCGGATCCCCGTTATTGGCGCTAAGTTTCGACTTCGAGTCGACTGGAGTGGGCATGATCTTGCAGTTTGCCATTCTAGTCATGTACATAATCTCTTCGGAATACTTACGCTGACACATGAACATTTTATTCTTGGATCTGATCACGGAAATCCCAAAAAATAACTCAACTTACCCAAGTCTGTCATGGCAAATTCGAATTTGAGCAGGGTAATGATCTCGTGTTTCAACACATCAGATGAGGCAATCAGAACAATGTCATCCACATATATTAATAGGTATGCAGTGTCATTACCCCGATGAAAAGTAAAAAGTAAATTACCACTTTTGCTGCACACGAACCCGATCTGCATGATGTAAGTGGCAAAGCGTTTATACCAGGCCCTGGGGGCTTGCTTCAAGCCATAGAGTGACTTTCGAAGACGACATACATACTAAGGAGCCGATGGATTGTTACACTCCGTATTTTTGCGCTCGTATGCAATGTAAGTAAAGTAACGTAAATCCCGGTGAGGCTAAGATCCCATATTTGGATGACAATAAATTTAAACAAGTGTTACAAAAGTTTCACAAGATTTTGGGGTCAAACGAATCAAAGAAATTAATTTCGTCGAAACTCGGAGTAAACACATATGAATTTAATGAGATTGAGGTCATTCATGAAGTTATAGAAGATTCATATCAATATTGAAGAGGTTACGCGGTGATTAGAGGTTAAACAAAGCAGTGAAAATAAATTTCATCGATATTTGAAATATTGAAGAAGTTATACGGACCATATGGAATTTTGGTCACACTCATGTATGCAAATCAATAGCTTGATATATAAAAATGATGAAGTCCCGAAATACTTTAAGATTTAACAAGTGTAACGATGAATATTGAGGATAATATTTTTGTTTGTGGCAAAAGAAGCTATGGATAAGTGTTGTATCACATAATTATGATATTAAGTATATGAAATGTATTAAAAGTGATTAAAATTATAGTAAAATGGGAACATGAAATTAATTACAAATTATATAAGGAGACAAGGTACAAATGTCATGCTTGACATTGACACGTGGAATCATGGTAACCAAAGCAGGAATGACGATTACAAATTGTGAGTCTTTTGGTGGAAGATAATTGATAAGGATGCATTGTATTATTCACATGTGGTGTGGACCCCACAGTCCATACATGAAGATGTATATTAATGACCCTCCTTTGATTTTGTTTCTCATAAAATGACAACATCTATACGTATATATGCTGCTACATGAATTGCACACAAAATTAAAACATAAAAGTGACATTGGCATTGGAATTGCATCAACTTTGATTTGGGTTTAGCTAGTCATGTTGCAGCTTTATTTCACAATAATAAACAACATAACTTCATATCATGGCAGCAACTTCATTTCAAGTTTTGGAGAAAGCGAGTATATTATTCTCAAGAACAATGTAGAGGTTATGCCCACGTTGATTACGTAATTCAACACTGATTGTTCTTCGGGTATTAGCAAATCGAATGTTACTTTGTAGTGAAGAAAGGTGGAAGGATGGATGGTTCTTGACATCTAAGGTAAGGTCTCATCTTCTCTCCATATATAAAAATTCGTGTGAGGTTTAGCTACATTGTGTTAGCAAGAACTCACAGGACGGTAATCGGAAGTCGTGAGCTTGATTGTTGGAGTTGTTATAGGCTAATATTTGGGTTGTTCATGTTGTGTAAAATTCTGGATATGGTGTTAAGGTGTGGTACATATAATTATTATTATGAAGTTTGGAAGGAAGGAGGGCGGGGAGGAACGCCGAGTATTTGATTACATAGAGAGCTTGCCGCTCATCGTTTGATTGTTGTGTCCTATTGTGTTGATGCTAGCGTTATTATCATTTCCTGTAGATTAACTTAAAAGTGAAGGTTGGGTTTCTGTGTAACTATTTTAAGTGGATCTGAAGTAAAGATTAAGGTGTAGAGAAGGCCGTGTCCGACATCATTGATGGGAGTTTGACGACAAGGTATGTTAAGGTTACTCTTTTCTTCTTTTGGCATGTTCTAAGTACGAAACGTCAACTTAATATTGTCCCATAAATACTTCTACTCTTAGTAATTAAGAATGTTCATGTTATTCGTTCCTATTTTCAAAGCATGTCTAAATATGCTCTTAGATCCCTATTGAGGTATATGGGAAAAATGTTAATGTTCATAATGTTAATCGGAGGTGCAACGACCTTACGTCACTCCGATAAGCTCAGAGTGTCTTAGTATCATTCATGCATTATATACATGTATAACCCTTAACCCTACAAGTGTTATATACGCTACTATATGGTATGCATTATATATATGTAGGGGATGGAAAAAAGGATACGACGTTATATACTCACCACCACCTGATCAGTTGGTATATGATGATGATTATGCCCACAGAGGCCTATATGATATGATGGGATGCCCACAGAGGATTATATGATATGATGGGATGCCCACAGAGGCTTGATAGCGTTATATACACATATATATATGTATGATTAGGCGTTATATACGCACATGTATGATACTTATGCATATTATAGCCCTCATAGTCATTCTGTATAGGTAGATTCTCTCTTGTCTCATGTTACTTCATGTCTCTATTATGATATTCTTCATGCCTTACATACTCAGTACATTATTCGTACTGACATCTCTTTTTGTCGGGGGATGCTGTGTTTCATGCCCACAGGTTCAGATAGACAGGGTGACGGTCCGCACCAGTAGGTTGCTAGTTCAGCTGATATTGGAGCACTCCACTTGTTCTGGGGTTGCGGTCTAGTCTTGGTATGGTATTTTTGCATATGCATATGGGTATGGAGGGGCCCTGTCCCAACCTTATAATGTCACGTACTTCAGTAGAGGCTTGCAGACAGTTATGATGTAGTCAGATGTTATGTTGCCTCCTCAGCCTATATTTTGTTGTATAGTCATCTATAGTAGTCTTGTCGACTCGTACGGTCATGTCCAACATCTATGGATATACATATATGTCCGTCATAGCCCTCCGGTTTGGATCGTGACATAGATGCACAAAGCCATACAGTTGATGCATATATACGATTTCTTTCAAATTCTCATATAAGAACACATTTTTCACATCAAACTGATGAATCAACTAGTTCTTTCCCATAGCTATGCTCAAAATAGTGCGAATGGTGACTGGTTTAACCACTGGATTGAAGGTCTCACCATAATCAACTCCCTTTTGTTTCCGTGCCATTTGCCACAAGTCTCTCCTTATGGCGTTCAATTTCACCACTATCTCTAAATTTGTGACGACATAGCCACATACAACGAATCACATTCACCCCATCTGGTTTCGGGACAAGATCCCAAGTGTGCTGAGTAGTGAGCGTATCAAATTCCTCACGCATGGCCGCATTCCAATTCGGGTCAAGCTTGCCTAATTTTGGGTTTTTAGGTAGAGGTGAGATAGTCTGAGTGGATAGGTTAAAGTGGACTTTTAATTTGAAAATCCTGTGTTGGGCATGGGTTTTCATGCGGTGGGTCGGGATCGGAATTGTTTGGGTGACGGGAACTAAGGGCAGTGGGGTTGTCGGGGGCAGGGGGTAGTCGACGAGGGCTATGGGCACGTCGTTGGGAATTTGGACAATGAGGTAGTGGGCTGTTTGGCGGTAACAGTGAGGCTGTGACAGGAGTAGTAGGTGGGGGGTGGTCGATGGGATGGAGGGTGTTCGACGGGTTGTAGGGCAGTAACGGGACAGCAAGGAGGTCTCGTGACTGGACAATCGGAATACTATCACTATGTATTACGTTTCTAATGAGAGGGGAGGTGTCCGGATCATCAAGAAAGTCATAATCAGTGACTTAAAATTTTTGGACGTTTGCAAATGGGAAAACGTTCTCCTCGAATGTGACATGACGAGAGACTAGGATTTTATTTGTGGATAAATCATAGCATAAGTACTCCCTATGATTCGACGAGAAACCTAAGAAAATGCAAGGAATAGACCTAGGTGCTAATTTGTGAGGGGTCATGGAGGCGAGATTAGGGTAGCATAGGCAACCAAAAGTCCGAAGGTAACCATAGGTTGGGATCCGACGAAATAGAATTTCGGTAGGAGTTTTATTTTGAAGGGTACGTGTAGGTAATATATTAAGAATGTATGCTACCAATTGTAATGCATAGACCCAAAAGGGAGGGGGAAGAGAAGCATGAAAGAGCATTGTACAGATCATATTATTAATGGTGCGGAGGATTCTTTCGGCTTTACAATTTTGAGGTGAGGTATGGGGGCACGAGAATCGAAACACCATGCCATTGTCTGAACAAAATTTATGATGGGGGAATTGTAAAACTCACGACCATTGTCACATTGAAATGATTTTATGTCCTTCTAAAACTGTGTTTTAACATATGTTCGAAATTCAAGAAACATGGAGTAAACTTGAGACTTATATTTGAGCGGATAGACCCAAAGAAAATGAGAAAAATCATCTAATAATACCAAATAATATTTATGACCTAGTTTGCTAGTAATGGAAGATGTCCATAAATCCGCATGAATTGTGTCAAAAGGAGAAAAAGTAACACTTAAAGACGACGTAAAAAGAAGTCTAACATGCTTTCCTAAAGGACAAGAATAGCAATTTTGGGTAAATTTTCCTTTATTACATTGAATCAAATTTTGACTTCTAAAAAAGTTAAACACTAGTGCTCCCGGGTGCCCAAGTCTACTGTGCTAAGTTGATGGAGAGATTACAGCTAGAGAGGTATGTGGATTGACACTTGCAGCGGAATTGGATGAGAAATGATAGAGGTCCCCCACACTATTGCATCTCGTAAGAATTGTCCCCGTACGTAGGTCCTTCACAGAATAACCAAAACGGTCAAACTCAATAGATACGAAATTGTCACTAGCAAATTTTCTAACATAAATTAAGTTTTTAATAATGTTAGGAGCATATAGGACGTTTTTTTAAGGAAAATTGAGGGTGATGCGGTGGAATTTGAGTAGTGACATAGCCTCGAATTGGAATGCGATTGTCATTTTCAACCAAAATAAATTTAGGATTGTTTAAATTAAATAGTTGAGGAAGAATACCGGAGTTACGTGTGAGGTGGGATGTGACACCCATATCCATATACCATGCATCATCGGATTGCTGTAAATTCTTGGTGTTGTAGGCCTGGTCTAGTTCGGTAGGGGTAAGGAGGTCATATGGTTGTTGTTGCTATTGGACCGCCGAGAAGTGGGCTTACTGTATTTGTCTCGTCTGACGTGGGCCTGGAGGAGGGCCTATATTATTGGGCTGCTGCCACTTCCCAGTGCTTTGGGCCGACACTGTGGGAGGGGCATAGGGGCGAGGCCCAATTTCTGAAAATAGGCCAAGGCAGTGGGTCGACCCACTGAGATGGGTATTGGGCCTGCTGTGTTTGGCCCGAGAATTGGACCGTCCCCCGCGTCCTTTTCCTCTGCTGCTATGTCCGTTGCCGCGGCCTCGGCCCCTGCTGCCCCGTGGTTGTTGGTTGTCCGTGTGTTGCGACTGGACGACGGGTGTAGTAGTGGTCACCGATGCATCAACCACCAACGCCTTTTGATTATGTTTGTCATGTTTGGCACGCCTAGTCTCCTCTAAGAGCAATTGTGATCGGGCCTTGTTGAAATTAGGGAGGGGATCGACTTGTTGGATCATCATCGCAAGTGTATCGTACTCACCTTTTGGCAAACCGTTAATTAGTTGAAATTAGGGTTTGTCTTCTGATACCATGTAGAATTGTGAAATTCTCATTGTCTAGAGGCTTCTAATATATATATATGTGTGTGTGTGTGTGTGTGTGTGTGTGTTTACAATTTCAAACCTAATTGTATGAGAATATCTACTTTATATAATTATATCAAATTAATAATTACAGAATATATGGAGAATGTATATTCTCTATCAGAAAGAACAGGAATAAAACAACTGGAAAAAAAGGAAGAGAGGGAAACAGTTGAGAGCAACAAAATGCAAAGGGAAGAGAACTAGGATGGATCGGTGTGATTCCGAGCCCAAGGTTTCCTTTTTAGGGCCATAATCAAGTCAACATCATGTCATAAAATTTGCATTATTATTATCAAAGGGAAGAGAACTAGGATGGATCGATATGATTCCGAGCCCAAGGTTTTCTTTTTAGGGCCATAATCAAGTCAACATCATGTCATAAAACTTGCATTACTATTATCAACACGTTAAGTTTATGTTGATTGGATCTGTTTTCTATGTTATGGATCAGATCTCTGGAGCGGCAGTCGTTCTACAAGATCCAGGTGCCGGAGAATGTGACGGAAATGTGATCATATCTGATGCTCCTGAACAGATCCAGATTGCACAGAGTCTTCTACATGCCTTCATCCTTTTGTAATCAAAACCACCAGTCCTCCGGACATAGACTGACCAGAATATATGTGCTACCGTATATGTCAATGAGATTACTTTAGGAAATAGTAATGGTGCATTTATCTGTAAGTATGCATGCTCCATATCTATGTTGGCTAGTTGCTTGCTTTGAAAATTAGACATTAGACCTTGGGAAAATACACCAAGTTAGTTGAGCTAATGCGGTACTAGGCGTGGTGTACCATTTTTTATAGAAGCGGATCGGGAAGGTAAACTTGATGGATTCAACATTTAAGATTCTTAGCATTGAACCCATTATATTTTTGAAACTATGGGTACAGATTTTATATTTGTTGAAATTCTAGTGATTTTTAACATATGTATCTATGCTTTGTGTTGAAAATGTTGGGTTCAGTTGAACCAATTAAACCATACTCCATTTGTCACTGATCCTTTTACATATGTCTTCGATAAGTTGTTCTTAATATAACCTTCGGATCGGGTGCAAATTGATTCTTGATGTTCGTATTTTTGATGGTTTTCTCATGCACACTGGTCCGTTTAGAAGGAAGATTTAAGGCATGTAATTGAACATGGAGTAGGAAGTAAACGTGACAAATAAATGTAGTGGTCTGGGAGGGTAGAGTGTACGCAGAACTTATCCCTACCTTGGAGGTAGAGAAGTTGTTCCGGTCCATTTTTCAGTCGAGAAAGTGCGAGTTATATAGTTTCTACTCCAAAAGCAAGGCTACATTTGGCTGAAAACTGGAGATGACTAGCAACTATGCTCTATTATTACCATCTGCATAGACTGTAAGAGTTTTACATCGGATATGAAATGTAAACATGGACTCATTATATGGACTTGGACAATCCTCATCCTACAAGCTAGCTTTTGGGTTGAGTTAGACCCAAGATCCATTCTTTACATGGTATCAGAGTTAGACCCATTCCAAATTCTTTATTCACTGATGTTGGACCCCCAAATTATATTATTCACGCTCCAATTAACAAGGTCTGGGCGTGCGGGGAGTGTTAAGAGTCCCACATCGGATATGGAATGAAAATATGGACTCCTTATATGGACTTGACAATTCTCATACTACAAGCTAGCTTTTGGGGTTGAGTTAGACCAATCCATTCTTTACCGACCACTAAGTGCTCGAAGTCAGGCACTTTAACGTGACAAAATATAGGTTTGTGACTTTATTGTTAAAAGTTTTGTGACTTTAATCATCCGTGAAATTAACCCTCTTTCATGGAGACATTAAAAACTCCAATCTTCCGGCCAAAAAAGTAAAAAAAAAAAAACTATTTCTGTTACTATTCATAATCATTTAATTTTCCTCAACAATTAGACCAAATATAAAAGCGCCATTGCTAGATCTGCGCAAGTTTAAGAAAGTTAACATGAGACGAACAATATTACAAAAGACTTTTTCCTATGCCATAACAATGATATACAAGCCTTTAGATCTGCCCCTGCACAACTCTCATCCTTTATTTTGGGCGTGCGACCGGCAATATGAGTAAGCTCAAAGGTATCTTTCACTCTGTCAAAATTCATTTTATATCTTGGCATTAAACCTGTACTTAAGAATACTAATAAATTCTTAATTTTACAACACTTTCTCCATCACTAAAATAAATGACACTAATATACACTATTAGCACTATTAGCACATGTGAAACATCTGGATATCTGATTAATTAAGCGCTAAATTAATGACACATTTTTCCTGGAACTATAATCTAATGATTAGAATTCTAATCCTTCTCTTAAACTCTATAGAATTTCACTTTTTTCACTTTTGGAGATTTACTATACTACAATAGCTTCCTTTGGCCTTGCCAGTAATGTTAGAACTGTAGCAGATATATGCCTAGATGATAAACCAGCTGCTTCAATTTGATCAAGTAGTGACCCATGATCTATGTATCTATCTGGAAGTACCATTGACCTCAACTGCAAAATTTAAGATTAAATTTTTTTAAAAGGGAACAAGAAAGATGAGAAATCCACTTGAAGAAAAGATTCATGAATTTTATAATTTCGAATGTGTTTGGTACGACAAAGTCATTTTTCATTGACCTAAAAAATTGTTTTCCGGTGCTCAGTCAGTGAATAAAAAAGATTACGAAAGAAAATATGTAAGATATAAATACTACCCCTGTTTCATTTTATGTATCATACTTTCCTTTTTAGTCTATTTAAAAAAGAATGTCATTTTATATATTAAGTAACTCTTTTAACTCCAACATTCCTTGTAACATGTTTAAGAACACATTATTCAAAGGACATCTTTGGTACTTTAAACACCTCTAGTTAAAGACCATAAGATTCGAAAGTTTTCCTTATGTTATTTAACTCTGTGTCCCGTCAAACTAAGACACATTAAATGAAATGGAGGGAATAGTATTAGCAAATCAAAGACACGTTGATAAAACTTTTCAGTTCAAAAAATTAACAATTATGGGTAAGTTGAGCAGTGAAGTAATATAAAGTTAAAAGTTAAGATATAAGGAAAATGACTTCAGCCCATAAGCAAGGAAGTCATTTTCCTTCTTTTTATGAAAAATGTTGCAATATATTTCTGATAACCAAACTCTAGAAAATGACTTTCTCACGAAAAATATAAGATCGACTTTCGTCGTACCAAACACAAGGTTATAGTGGTTTTTTACCTTAAGGGGCCCATCCAAAATGCTGTTTAGGCTTAAGAAATGAGACACATGTGAGCCAAATCCTCCAATTGATCCTTCTTCAACAGTGATCAAGATTTCATGTTCTTTGGCTAATCTCCTAATAAGATCAGCATCCAATGGTTTGCAGAACCTAGCATCAGCTACTGTTACTCTTACATTATGGGAATTTAGGATATCTGCAGCTCCCAAACATTGTTGTACTATGGAACCATATCCCAAAATGGCAACTCTTTCCCCTTCTCTCAGGATTCTTCCCTTGCCAACCTGTTGATATTACAGTACAGACAAAAACGCCAACATAATTTAGAGACCATTTAACTGATCGAAAGTAGTTGATAATGAAAATATACAACCATAAACACGGTATACTCTCTTGTGTATACCGTGTATATCACGGAAACCCAAGGCTATTGGGAGACCGTGATATACACGGTATACACACCGTGTATATGGTAAGTTTGGTAATAGTTTTTGTATATAATTAGCATTGTACACTTACCATAATTATAGAATTCTTGTACAAGTAGAATAGGGTTTTGGGAGTAGAATAGGAATAGGATTTTTCATATTATGAAAATTATAAATTGTATATATACTCATTCATTAATGAAAATAAGGAGGGGATTATTCTATCATGGTATCAGAAGTCTAG
This sequence comes from Anisodus acutangulus, assembly GCA_029783415.1. Classification (NCBI taxonomy): domain Eukaryota; kingdom Viridiplantae; phylum Streptophyta; class Magnoliopsida; order Solanales; family Solanaceae; genus Anisodus; species Anisodus acutangulus. Next base: position 39,432,217 of record CM056502.1, read on the forward strand.
GTGCTTCTACCGATTTTTCCTTTCTTCCGCTGCCTCGGTTTTCATGACAAATTCTCGGCAAACCGTGCATCTTACCTCCTCTCTTCCCAAATTTTCTTCCAAATCCCTCATTCACCTATTGTTCTTTCGTTATGTCTACGTCAAAGAACATGTTTCATCCTGCCCTTACTGTTTCCAACATCAAGAACCACATCCTTATTGTTCTTGAGATGGAAAACGTCCAGTACGCGACGAGGGCGGAGTTGTTCAAAATTCACGCCATCTCACATCAAGTTCTCCATCACATAATTCCTCTCACTACCCCTACTCCCGCGGAGGATTGTAAGTCATGGATTACTCTTTATGCTACCGTCCTTCAGTGGATTTATTCCACTATTTCTACCGACCTTTTACAGACAATTATTGAGCTGGATACTACGGCTATGGCTACATGGAATAGATTGCGTGAAATATTCCATGATAACCGACATTCACGCGTTGTCACCCTTGAGCAGGAATATTCCCAAGTCAGCATGGAAGATTTCCCGAATGTTTCAGCTTATTGTAAACGTCTCAAGGAGTTAGCGGACCAACTCCGTAACGTTGGGGGCACCTGTTATCAATAATCGTCTTGTTCTACAAATAGTTGCAAATCTTTTTGAGGCCTATAATGGCGTTGGGACTCTTCTCCGTCAAAGTAATCCTCTTCTACCCTTTTTTCAACCCCGCTCGATGCTCGCGTTAGAAGAAGCCGGCTTGGAAAAAAGGCGGCTACCGGCGCCAGTTCCATGGCGATGATGACTTCATCTGCTACCTCTCACGAGTTTGTTGACAATTCAGGCCAAAACCGCCCCAACGGTGGCGGCAAAAAGGGTCAAAATCGTACAAATAATGGCAAGAATCGTGGCGGCAACAACGGTGGCGGCCGGAACAGGGGCCCTACCAGCGGGAACAGTAACATCGGCAGTGGTAGACCTCGGAATAGTGACAGTGGGCCGCAGGCCCTCTGGTCCCATCCTTGGGCTCCTTGGCCAGTGGGCTTTGGCCCAACAGCCAATATTTTCCAGCTTCTCCTTTCAACGGGCAGTGGACCGCCCAACAGCAATTCAGGCCCAATTATCCGCAACATCCAAGTGGTTTCCGAAACAGTGCTGGGCCTGGACAACAAGGAGGCCTGCTTGGGCCTCGGCCCCTGCAGGCCTTCTAAGCTACGGGCCCTAATCCGATCCCGATACCTACAGATATTGAGGCCGCAATGCATACACTTGGATTAAATCCTCCAGACCCGACTTGGTACATGGACACTGGCGCAACTTCTCACATGACGTCCGACCAAGGTACTCTCTCGTCTTATTCTAATTTAAGCAACAATCGTGGCATAATTATTGGTAATGGCAACTCAATTCCAATTCGTGGCTACGGTCATAAAACTTTGTCTCCCCCATCCACATCTTGTCTTAAAAATGTCCTTTATGCCCCTAACATAATTAAAAATTTGGTGTTTGTCCGTAAATTCACCACCGATAATTGAGTTTCTGTTGATTTTGATCCTTTTGGGTTTTCTGTGAATGATTTCAAGACGGGGATACCTCTCATGAGATGTGATAGTAGGGGAGATCTTTATCCTATCACGCCCGCATCTAGTCTCTAGAGTCAAGCATTGTCATCTACTTTTGCAGTTCTAGCTCCTTCCTTGTGGCATGCACGTTTGGGTCACCCTGGGTCATCCGTTGTTTCTTCCTTCCATAAAAATAATTTTATTTCTTGTAAGGGTACGCATAGTACTCCAATTTGTCAATCCTATCCTTTAGGAAAATATGTTAGATTACCGTTTATAGCATCTACTTCTCGTACTTTAATGCCATTTGATATTATTCATAGTGATTTATGGACATATCCCATTTTAAGTTCTGTGGGCCATCGTTATTATATTCTATTTTTGGATGATTATTCTAATTTTTTATGGTCCTTTCCGTTGGCGAAAAAATCCCAAGTTTTTCCACATTATTAAAATTTAGAGCATTCATTCATACCCAATTCGATCGGAAAATAAAAAATATTCAATGTGATAATGGCAAGAATAAGATAATGGGTTATTTTGGGATTTTTGTGAAACTAATGGCATAGTTTTTCGTTTCTCTTGTCCTCATACTTCCTCACAAAATGGGAAAGCCGAACAAAAAATTCGTACCATTAATAATATCGTCCGCACTTTATTGGTCCATGCTTCCGTACCCCCTTCCTTTTGGCATCGTGCTCTACAAATGGCTACTCACCTTCTTAACATACTTCCTACCAAAGGTTTGGCATATTCCTCCCCTCTTCAAATCTTATATAATAAGACTCCTTCGTATTCACATTTTAGGGTCTTTGGTTGCTTATGTTATCCATTATTTTTGTCAACTACAATTAACCAACTCAAGCCCGTTCTACCCCTTGTGTATTTTTGGGTTATCCATCTAATCATCGTGGTTACAAGTGTTTTGATTTATCGACTAATAAAATCATCATTAGTTGTCATGTTATTTTTTATGAAACCCAATTCCCTTTTGCCAAAGTAAGTGGTTCCGGGCTTAGTTCGTATAATTTTTTAGATGACAATGTCTCCCCATATATTATCCACCATTTATCAGACTTGCCCCGCACCCAAAATCCACAAGCGGGCCCACTGCCCACTGAACTTCCAGTACCGTCTCCAGTCACGGGTCCAACAACTGGGTCGAATATCCAGCCCAGTTCTGCCCTTGCTCCTGTTCTCGGTCCAGATTCAGTTTCTACTTCCAGTGTTGGGCCACTGCCTGCTAGCCAGTCCGTCACACCTCCGATTTTGTCCCAAAATCCACCCAATTCTTGCCCGAGCCACAGACCAGTCACTCGTAGTCAACGGGGTAGTTTTAAACAAAAGAGACATTTAAATCTAAATTCTAATGTTCTTAAATGCCCCTACCCCTAACCCAGTGTCCGCATTAAATTACCCGAATTGGAAATTGGCTATGACTGACGAATATAATGTTCTTATTGAAAATAATACATGGGAGTTGGTCCCCCATCCTTCTGGTGTTAATATTATTCGGTCTATGTGAATTTTTACTCATAAAGATAATTCTGATGGTTCTTTTGCAAGACATAAGGCTCGTCTTGTAGGTGATGTCAAGACTCAGCAGGTTGGCGTGGATTGTGGTGAGACATTTAGTCCGGTGGTCAAATCGGCTACCATTCGCACTGTTCTCAGTCTAGCTCTTTCGAAGTCATGGCCCATTCATCAGTTAGATGTGAAGAATATTTTCTTACATGATGATCTTAAGAAGACCGTTTACATGCAAGAGCCCTTGGGTTTTCGAGACCCCAAATATCCTCATCATGTCTGTTTATTGAAGAAGTCTTTGTATGGGCTTAAGCAGGCCCCATGGACTTGGTATAAGAGATTTGCAGACTATGTTTCGTCGATTGATTTTCCTCACAACAGGTCTAATAATTCATTGTTCATATATTGTCGTGGTGCTTCCCTGGCTTATATTCTATTATATGTGGATGATATTATCACGACTGCCTCTTCTGATGTTTTGCGTAAGTCTATCATGACCATGCTCAGTTCTGAGTTTGTTATGAAAGACTTGGGACCATTGAGTTACTTTTTGAGGATTGCTGTCACTCGTCATGTAGGTGGGTTATTCTTATCCCAACAGAAGTATGCTGCTGAGATCATTGAGCACGCTGGTATGTCCTCGTGTAAGTCTACTTCCACTCCAGTTGATACCAAGCCCAAGGTAGGTGCTGCGGCTAGCTCTCCTTACGAGGATCTCACTAACTATCACAGTTTTGCTGGTGCTCTTCAGTATCTTACTTTCACAAGACCGGATATTACATATGCCTTACAGCAGTTGTGTCTGTTTATACATGATCCTAGGATGGAGCACATGAATGCACTCAAACGCATTATCCGATATATCCAGAAAACACTTGACTATAGTTTGCATCTATATCCATCATCAGCCTCTACACTTGCCTCGTATACCGATGCTGATTGGGGTGGCTGCTCGGACACCAAAGGCTCTACGTCTGGCTAGTGTGTGTTTATTGGCGATAACTTGATCTCATGGTCTGCCAAACGATAGGCTACATTATCCCGCTCCAGTGCAGATGCCGAGTATCGAGGGGTGGCTAATGTGGTTTCTGAATCATGTTAGTTACGTAATCTTCTTTTAGAACTTCACTTTCCCATTCAAAAAGCTACCTTGGTATATTGTGATAATGTTAGTGTCGTTTATCTTTCTGAAAATTCGGTTCAACACCAGCGCACTAAACATATTGAGATGGATATCCATTTTGTTCGCGAAAAGGTAGCTCGTAGACAAGTACGCGTCTTACATGTCCCTTCCAAGTATCAAATTGCAGACATCTTCACTAAGGGTCTTCCCTCGGTCCTCTTTGAAGATTTTAGGGACAGTCTCATCGTACGAAGACCGCCCGCTATGACTGCGGGAGCGTGAAAATATACAATCATATACACGGTATACTCTCTTGTGTATACCGTATATATCACAGAAACCCAAGGCTATTGGGATACCGTGATATACACACCGTGTATATGGTAAGTTTGGTAATAGTTTTTGTATATAATTAGCATTGTACACTTACCATAATTATAAAATTCGTTTTGGGAGTGGAATAGGAATAGGATTTTCCATATTATGGAAATTGTAAATTGTATATATATTCATTCATAAATGAAAATAAGGAGGAGATTATTTCTATCAGATAACACTTAAAAGTGTTGTTTATAGATAAGCATTTATGTGTTTCGATAGTGCTGAAGCTTATAACATGCCGTTGACGTTTTTAAGAAAGTGTTATTTATATGTAAGTGTTTACGTGTTTGGACAGAGTGATGAAGCTTATAACATGCACCTGATGTTTCTAAAGAAAGTGTTGATAGATATTTTTCTATTAAAATGACTAAAATATCTTTAATTTCCTTTAAAGGTATAAATTTTAAAAATATCAAGGAGAAGGACGAAGGGCGGAAATGAAATAGAGAGGGGTTAGGGGTTCTGCTCTGGGAAGGATATTTAGGGAAGTATAAAAATATTAGGGTTGTGATGGTAAAATTTTGATCAAATCAAAGGTGTTTATACGCTGAAAGTCATAAGTTGAGAGTGGCCAACTTATGGCGTTTGGCTAATTTTGACTTATAGCACTTTCTGTTTTTATTAAATGGTAGATAAGCAAAAAAGCATTTATAAGCTGGTGATCAACTTATGAGCACAAACACCCTCTTAGGCATTTTTTATTTAGATGTTACTAGACGTGAATTAGTAAATAATTTGTACCTCAATTGGTATTCCTTTATTGTTTAGAGGCAGAACTGCACCAATTCCATTTCCTCTAGGAAATCTGAAACAACTAGGCCTGTCATCAATAGCTGCTGCTGTTGCAACCATATGCATTAGCTCTGCTTCGTCCGATGGAGCCATGACTACCATATTAGGTAAACACGCCATGTACGCTACATCGAATGCTCCACAATGTGTTGGACCATCTGCACCGACCAAACCAGCTCGGTCCATTGCAAACCGGACAGGTAACTTCTGAAGGTCCACATCGTGCACCACCTTTTTTTACAATTATGCAACGTTAGTACAAAACTTACATTATATCTACGAACTTCGTCGCTAATATGTCGTTAAATTGCTTGTAGCTAACATAATCTTTTGATAATTCATTGCTAAGCCATCGATAAATAGGATTAGCGACGGATTTTGCTGTTTAGCTACAAATTTGTTCGTTGCTAATTCCTGATTTTTAGTATTGAGAGTACTTCAAACCATCTTTTATAGCCTGTAGAAATTGTTGTTTGCTATCGTTTCACCAATGTATCGTTTTATACTGTATTGTATTGTGTTGTTAGTTACCTGATCATAGCCTCGTTGTAAGAACGAGGAATAGATAGCACAGAACGGTTTTAGCCCTTCTGTAGCTAAGCCGGCTGCGAAGGTAACTGCATGTTGCTCAGCAATGCCAACATCAAAACAACGTTCCGGGAATTGTTTCTGGAAATAATTAAGGCCGGTTCCCCCACCCATTGCAGCATGGATAGCAACAATCTTGTCATCATTTTCAGCTTCTTTAATCAGTGATTCAGCAAAGTATTGAGTATACGGACGCGTAGACGACTTGGCCTTAAATTGCTTTCCTGTTTTCGGATCAAACTGTGCCACCCCTGAAAATTACAAACGAAAAAACCTCAGTTTTTCCGAATTTTTACAACATGTAATCTTTTTTTTATTTGCCTTACCGTGCATTTTATCCGATGCTGCTTCTGCTGGTGGATAGCCTTTTCCTTTCTCTGTTACAATGTGAATTAGAACTGGTCCTGGTGCTGGCATTGATTTTACTTTCTTTAAAATAGTTATCAAGTCTTCGATATTGTGTCCGTCTACTGGACCGATATAATACAATCCAAGCTCCTCAAAAAGTGACGAACCAGAAGCACTAATCATTCCCCTTGCATATTCATCTACTTTAGCTGCAACTTCATGTGCTTGTGGTCCAATTTGCTTTGTTATACTCTACAAAAACACACACACAAAACAAGAATACTTTAACACCTTTGCCTAATTTCAATCCTTGAATACGAGTATATGAACTATTAAGTAAGCGAAAAAATGAATCTGATTTACCTTTGCAGCTTCACGAAGTTGTCTAAATTTACGACTAGCTTGGAGTTTGCTCAAGGCACTGCTGAGGGCTCCTACTGGAGTTGCGGGGCCATCTAAGGTTGCGGTTGGTAAAGAAACTTGTTCGTTATCATTCAATATGACGATTAGATTCGCGTCGAGGAATCCTGCATTATTCATGGCCTCATATGCTTGTCCAGCTGTCATGGCTCCGTCTCCGATTACAGAAATTACATGATTGTTTTTGCCTAAAATATCTCGAGCAACCGCCATGCCTGCAACACATCGTTGAACTTAAATAAACTTCGAATTTACTTAGGAGCATCAATAAACAAAATCTAGTGAACGTTTGTAACAATCCACGGACCGCTGACAGTTTAACTTAAAAAGGTTCCGCTCTGAAGAGAAAATCTTACATTGGGATGGGAGGGGAAAGTTATGGGCCATATAAGGCGGATCAAGAATTCAACTGTTGATACGCCTAATAGGTTAAAAAAGTGGGACAAAACCGTGAGGCCCCAAAAGTTGGGTCAGAGCAGACAATACTTTGACAATTGGACCTGAACCATCACAAATTTATATAATGGGACGGAAAAGGGGATTTACCAAAGTTTGTAACAACCACAGACCGCTGACAGTTGAACTCAAAACGGGGACCGTGAATCTTGCCTTAGATAAATCTTACATCGAGATGGGAGGATAAAGTTCGGGGACCATATAAGGCTGGATCAAGAATTCAACTATCCAAAGAGACAAAACCGTAAGGCCTCAAAAGTTAGGCCAAGAGCAGACAATACTTTGACAGTTGAACCTAAACCGTTACAAAGTTATATAATGGGACTGAAAATATTACCAAGACCGGCAGAAATGCTTGTTGAACTATGCCCTGCACCAAATGCATCATACACACTTTCATCCCTTTTTGGAAATGGTGCTAGCCCTGAAGTCTTTCTAATTGAATGCATTTTAGACCTCCTTCCTGTTAAGATTTTGTGTGCATATGCCTGCAATTATTTTATCCACTTCAATTTCCATTACATATAAAACTATGGGATTTTATTATTGTTCAGGGAAATAAAAAAGAAGGGAAAAAGCTCAAATATGCTATCGAACTATCGGAAATTGCTCATTTATGCCACTGGTTAATAGTTGGATCATTTATGCCATTATTGTTACCAAAATAGTTCATCCATGTCATTTTTCATTAACGTCGGTGTTAATGAAAAATTGTATTGTAAAACCGGCGTTAATAAAAAGTAACGGCGATAGCATAGATGAGCCAAACTATTGACCAGTGGCATAGATAAGTCATTTCGATAGTTTGATGGCCTATTTGAGCTTTTTCCCTAAAAGGAATAAAGATTTGTTCACCTGATGACCAACATCCCATATAATTTTATCATGAGGAGTATCAAAAACATGGTGCAAGGCCACAGTTAAATCCACTACACCTAAACTTGAACTCAAATGACCTCCTGTCTTTGCCACTGAATACACAATCTCTGCTCTTACTTCTGCAGCTAATTGTTCAAGATCCTGTGTTTTTTTTTTTTTTTTTGAAAAAATGCAAATAAAAAATGATTAAATAATCCAAAAAGGCTTACTTTTTAAGGGGTTGATTAGGAATTTACCAATTTGGATAGATTCTTCATATGCATTGGATAATTGATTGTATCAAGAAATGGTGTAGGTGGTTTTTCTCCTGAAAAATCAATCTGCCAACTATCTTTTTCTTTGTTTCTTACTATCTTCCCATTGATTTCATCTGAACCATGCACAGAAGCTTTTACAAGAAACTGAAACAAGAACATTTCAAGATTAGTCGAGCCAGTGCATTCCAGATATCGAATGGTTAAACAAAAAAAAAAAAAGAAAACGGACAAAGTTGTACCAAAAGCTAAAAAAGATCATAACTTTACAAAAGCTTTTACAAGAAACTGAAACGAGGACATTTCAAGATTAGTCGGGCCAGTATGTTCCAGACATCAAATGGTTATTGAAAAGAAAGAAAACGGACAAAATTATACCAGAAAAGCTACAAAGATCATATCTTCACAAAGCTTTTAGAATAACTGAAACAAGGACATATTACATTAGTCGGGCCAGTGCATTCCAGATATCAGATGGTTAAAAAAAAGAGAAAACGAACCAAATTATACCAGAAAAGCTACAAAAGATCATAACTTCACAGAAGCTTTTACAAGAACATTTCAAGATTAGTCGACCAGTACGTTCCAGATACCAGATGTTTTTTTTTAAAGGGACAAAATTATACCACAAAAGCTACAAAAGATCCTAACTTTACAGAAGCTTTTACAAGAAACTAAAACAAGACATTTTAAGATTAGTCGTGTCAGTGCGTCCCAGATACTAGATGATTAAAAAAAGAAAACAGACAAAATTATACCAAAAAAGATTGGAAAGATCATAACTTTACAGAAGCTTTTACAAGAAACTAAAAGGACATTGATCCATGATTTAAGCTTTATAAGTCCAATCTTTAAGATTTTTAGCATTAAACACCTTATATCTTTAAAGTTATGGGTTCATATCTACTATGTATAACCATTTTAAACATAAATTTATATTAGGCATAAAAAATATATTGGGTTTGTATGAACCCGGTACCATAAAGCTACATATGCCCCTGAGTAGGGGTAGTGCGTTCCAGATACCAGAAGGTTAAAATAATGAAAACTGACATAATTATACCAGAAAAGCTACAAAAGATTATAATTCTTCCGTCTCAATTTATGTGGCATAGTTGAAATTTTGAGAATCAATCAATCTTTTCTTTGACCGGAATTTTTATATATGTCTTTTAAATATTTTAAGTTATTAATTATTGTGATTTATAATACTTTTTACGTAGTTTTCAAATATATAAATTTTATTTTAAAAAGCTCAAAGATTCTATATCCGTATTCACGGTCAAAGTTTAAAAGTAAATATCGAAATTCTAAACGTGCCACATGAACCGGGAGGGAGGGAGTAACTTACAGAAGAACAAGGACATTTCAAGATTAGTCGGGTCTGGAACCAGACGGTTAAAAAACAGAAAATACAAATTATACCAGAAAAGCTACAAATGATCATAACTTTACATGAAAAAAATACAAAATATTCCAAGAAAATTAAATGGGGTATCTTATTTACTCACCTTTTTCCTAGTGAAGTTATGAAATCTTGGAGTTGTCAAATAAGGTGAAGTAGGCTGGTTTATTTTGAATACAGGACCTGAAGAAACTGCCATACTTATATTGTATGATGATGAAGTCAAGTTGTTGTACTCTACAGAGAAAATGAACAAGTCTAAAATGAAATGAAGGTGATTGAATTATTGGACACAAAAGGGAGAGAGGGGGGACAGAATTTATAGTGGTTAGCAACAAGGAAGTGTAGCAGCTTCCTTCAATAAATATAGCAAACAACAATTCCCCATGATATATTGTCTGTACTCTCAACATGACAAGACAAGTGATGGTTGCTCGTAAAGCACCCGCCCATGACCATAGGTTCAGGGTTCGAATCACATTGGATGATAAGGATGAAAACACTATAGATCCTTCAAAATAAAAAAAAAATACTCTCAACAAAGCCTTATATTCTGCTTTTTTTCCTTCTTTCCAGCTACAAAAAGTTATCTTAATTTATAATGAAATTAAGTAATATAAGCTGTTAAAATAAAAATATTTTTATATTATCGGCATAGTTTAATCTATTATAATATGTACCTTACTCATTTATTTGGTTGCTCCCTCCGTCACATAAATTTTACGCGATCAACCTAGTTTAACTTATTATAGTATGTTACTTATCATTTTTATCAGGTTATTGCTTCGTTCCGTCCATCTTATATGATGAAGTTTGACTGAGCACGATATTTAAGAAAGAAATAAATACTTATAGAAGTTATGGTATAAAACAAATCATAAACATGTGAGTGACAATACATTATATCATTAAAGATAAATGAAAAATTTAAACTTAAATTGTTTCTAAATATAGAACTGTATTAATTTTTTAGGGATAAATTGAAAAATAAAGTGCTACATAAAATGGAGCAGAAGGGGTATTAATTATTGTTCATCATAAAAAAAATGCGTGTAACTTCCTTATAACTGATTTAATTATGTAACTACTTTTATTTTTTTGTGCTATAAACTTGATCAACTCATTTATAATTTATTTCCATTCTGGACAAAAAGTATGTTAGTGTCGTTATTGAGATTACTAAAAATCGAATAAGATACACTGTGTTTTAGACTTTTTCTATCACTTCGATTATGACAATTTAGTAATAATCAATAGGATAAACTATACTTTTTCACTTTGGAATATTTTTTACTGTACAAGATATCATATGATTGTATGTCATTGGATCAACCGTAAAAAGAATAAAATAAGAGTTCTCTCTCCCCCTGTTACAATGGACAACTTTAATCTTCTGCATAAATATTATTTCACCGTACAGTTTAAAACTTTAAAATAGTAAGTCATTAGTATTAGATGTCATAGACTTACTATAATACCTAACTCTTCGTATTAAACTTAAAATGATAAATTAGGAAAAAAAGTAATAATCAGTTATAATTGATTATATTGTATTAGTAGTGTAATTTTTTTTATATTACCGATCTGGTCTGTATAACTTAAATTCTATCATCATATTGAAAAGTATAGATGTGCTTCTCTTACTTTTAAATGTGTGACACAACTTGGATGCCATCTTGGTCCCATTGGTACAACTTTTGTAGGGTAACTTACCATCATATACATTTTTGACACTTGGCTAACCTGATTTGGTACGTTATATATTTCTAACAAATAGTGTTGGTGTAACCTAATATGTTTAACCTTAAATGTTTCTGCACCCATCGTTATGCTACTTTTATGTGTTAACTTTAAATTTTGAATCAGCTTAGTATATTGAAACATTGCTTTCAATTCTAGTGTTCTTTTTTTTTGTTCTTCTTTAATTTATTTTTGTGTAGTTTGGTGCCTCCTTGGTGGGATGGAGCTAAATGTTGGAAAGAGGGTATAATCGAATTTCTTTTGCGAGAAATTACACCGCACAAATAATGAATAGATTTTGATTACATATAGGCAGTAAGAAATATTCTAGTGTAGTTAGTCGTCATCATCATCATATTCAGTGAAGTCCCACAACGTAGGGTCTGAAAGGGTAGAGTGTACGCAGACCTTACATCTACCTTGGTAAGTAGAGAGACAGTTTTCTAAAGACCATCGGTTCAAAACAAAGCATAGGCACATGCAAAGCAACAGAAATGGCCAGACCCGGACAAGAAATTTAAAACAGAATGAAATAAGAGTAACAAAAGCGACTAAGTCATAATAAAGCATTCTGAAAAAAGAAGCAGTACCTAACGCAGGTAAATAAGATAAACAAAATACACGAAAGAATATACAACAGTTGTATTCTAGTGTAGCTAGTGACAAAAATAATTTAAAATTACTTTAGATCATAAGTTTAAATTATTGATGTGTTAATTTAATTATTTTTTGGAAGTTCGTCATATATTTTTTTTATGTTACCACTCCATAAATTATATGACTTCGATGTAGAAGACCTACCATTATGTAATTATTTATGAAATTTATTATTATTATTATTATTTTGACAAAGAAACCTGCCGTCGCTAGTCTTCGGGTGCACACAGGGTAAACTCCGCTCGTATGCCATAGTCCGCAAACCATACAGAAGAGTTAAACTGCACTAGGCAAACCTCATGCGACGAGCTCGACTCAGAAGACAAACCCCCTATTGTCGCATACTGAAGATTTCAAACCTAAGACCTCCCGTTGGGAAGTCTGATGCTCAAATCAATTGAGCCACCTTTTCGGGAATGCATGACAGCATGGGCATTATTTGATTTGTGGACTTCATCAATAATTAGTTTTTTCCTGTAGTTCATCTGATAAGATGGAAAAATCTTATTATGTACCTCACATGCCGCATCATACTTGTGTGAGGCGCTTATGCTTTGACAAGTGGCATTTCTTTTCTTTCTTCCCCTTAGCCTTTTCTCTTTTCTCTACTTTAATTCTTCTTCTCCTCTTTTTATTAGGAGTAGACTATTATTTCTTATTGATAAATCAAATATAAAAATCAAAATGAATTAAAATTGCCTCAGACATATTTCTTCTTTTTATTAATAATATTTTTAAAATTTTATTCCTACCATGCACAAAAACTAATTTTCTCAGGATTTTAGTATTTTTTTTCTTTGGTCAATACTCGCCTTCATGAAAACAAATACTTTATGTTTTCATTATTGATTAGCAAACTTTGTTGACTTAAAGTGAAGCACCAACACTAAAAAATTAGCAAATAATTTTATGTATTCATTTTCGAACTACGGGTTGATGATGTTATAAAAATATATTCGGTTATTTTTTTCTTGCTCATGAAATCGCAGGAGACATTTTAGTGAAGCTTAGAAAATAGAAAAAGAATTTGTCAATTATCAATGTACAAATTATCTTTCTTTTTCGTACTTGTCAAATTAGGCTTTCTCATTGCTTTGATGTTTGACCAGTGATTATGGCTAGATTTTGTATGAGCTTTTCGTTTCAAGTTTCTTTTTTTAATTTCTTTTTGAGATGCAAAATGATTTTTTTCAAGAAATTCAACCAACTTTTTCTAGGGTACAAAAGGATTATTAGGAATAGAAGAGTCAACCCAGCAGATTTATAAAAATACAATGTAAGTGTCAATTATCTTTTTATTCTTATTTGGGTAAGACAGAAAGCTGAATATAAAAAAAATAAAGGAGTCCGATGGGAAAGGTAGGGGACAGATCATAGGTGTGCAGACAAAGGGCCTACAACGTTCCACTTGTCAAATAATGAGTTGGCCTCACACAAGTTTTGTTGGTTGTGTGAGACGCAACATAAAATGTTTCGATAAGATGGTGCACATTTGTCAAAATGGAAAGGGAATAATCCAATTTTTCCCATTTCACTGTGCAATTAATTTCGATGCCATATTTAAATCATTGTAGATCTGTGAGCAGGAAAAAAAAGGAGGAATAATGAAAAATGATAACGTAAAGGAGGATTGGATCCTTATCCATTATAGAAATTCTTTTAATGTGATGCAATGCATTTACAATGTTGGACAAGATTGGTTGATTATTTTACTCGGTTTTGAAGTTTTCATTTGATTCTTTTTTTTGTTGAAACTATCTAGAATAAGGATATCTCGCACTAAAAGATATATAAAAAAAAAGATAATGATCAATGTTAAGAGTCTCACATCGGATATGAAATGAAAACATGATCTTCTTATATGGATTTGAACAATCTTTACCCTACAAGCTAGCTTTTGGGGTTGAGTTAAGCCCAAGATTCATTCTTTACATGGTATCAGAGCTAGGCTCATTCCAATTTTTTGTTCACCGATGTTGGGTCCCCAAATTATATTATTCACGCTTCAGTTAACAAAGTTTAGGCATGTGGGGGAGTATTAAGAGTCTCACATCGAATATGTAATGGGAATGGAACATGGACTCCTTATATGGACTTGGACAATCTTCACCCTACAAGCTAGCATTTGGGGTTGAGTTAGGTCCAAGATCCATTCTTTATAGTCAAAACCATATTTGAAGTTTTTTTTCGAGTTTTCTATCTGAACTGTCACTAATTATTTATCAAAACACACATCGAAGCTAACTAGACCAAGTGATAGACTATAACCTCCAAAAGGTGCATGACAACTTAACTTGTCCATAAAATTTAGTTCACATGGCAGCTGACTCATTAATTTAATTTTAAGGTATATTTTGATAAATAGTTGGTGATGGTTCACGTAAGAAACACAAAGACCTGATAGTTCAGGTAAACTCGCAAAAATGATATTTAAGGGGTGTGTTTGATCATTATCTAAGAAAAACAGTTGTTATATTGCATTTCTAGGAAATTAGATAAGTGAGTTCTAATATTGACGTTGCCTTTCCTAGTTATGAGAAGTTTCAAGGTCTATAAAAAAAATTATTTACATTAGATGGGAAACAAAACTAAATCAACGATCTAATAATTAACTATGTGAAATGACATACTAATACTGTCATTTGTTGAATTAGTTTGTAATATTTTGAGAATCTTAAATTAAAAAGATATATATGTTCGTGAAAGAATATAACTTTCTCTAAAGTTTTATAAATATAAAAATTCCCCTGAGAACTTTGTATAAGAGCAATATCTCGTCAAGTTCTCTTTTTTTGTTCAATTTTGTTTTTTTCTATTTTTCTAACCGTCATAAAGAGTACATGTTTAAAGTATAATCCCGTCAAGGTCTCTTTTTTTGTTCAATTTTTGTTTTTCCTATTTTCCTAACCGTCATAAGGAGTATATGTTTATTATTGTAAACAACTTGAACTTATACTTCGTAAATCATGGTACCTTATTACACAATAAAACAAGAAAAAAATGATAACTTTTTTACGGCATGCTTAAATATACGATCTATAAAATCAAGAACATATACATCACTAATGTTATATTTCAGTACGTACATGTTGCTACCCTATCCAAAAAGAAAAAAAACCTGAAAAGGCTGTCGTGGTACCACTTAGAGTGTGTTAGGTAGGGAGGAAAATATTTTTCAATAAATATTTTCTAATTTTTTCATGATTGTTTAGTCAAAAATTTTAAAAAATATTTTTTTAGGAAATTCAAGTTTCTTAAAAATAAGAAAAATGACTTCATAATAAAAGTAGAGAAAATAAGTGTCACTACTCACAAGTGGCATTCAACTAACTACACTACCATCCCCCACCAAACCCCAACCCCCCAACCACTCTCACCACACCCCACGCCAAAATTTGTTTTTGGTAAAAAGTTCTAAAAATAAATTCGGTCCCCCCCTCCCTCTCGCCGCCAAAAAACCTCCCACCAAATTTATTTTTTTCGGTTCTCTACCCCACCCCCTCAAAAAAATTATTTTTGAAAAGTTTGAATTTTTTTTGTTTTCTACCCCCCCCCCTTATCCGAATTTTTTTAAAACTTTTTAGAAAAAGAAGTTTTTAAAAGTTATTTTAACCCCCGCTCCCCGCACCCCTACCCCTCCTGAATTTTCTAGTTCATATATTTTATTTTAACTTTTCTAAACTTTTTATAAGAAATGAAAAATTTGGTGGTGGTGGGGTGGGGTGGGGGGGCGTAAGAAACTTTTTCCATTTTTTATATATTTTTATAAAAATAAAATATATGAAATAGAAAATTAGAATGACCGGGGGGTTGGATTGGATGGAACGGTTGGTGTGGGGTGGTGTGGGGTAGGGGGTGGGTGTGGTGGTGTGGAGTAGGGGTGGTGAAAATGAAGTGTGTTCGAGGGTGGTGGTTGGTGGGGATGGATTGGTGGGTGGTGGGGTCGTGGGTCGTGGGTGGTGGGGTGTGGTGGTGGGGTGGTGGGTTGGTGTACTTGAATGAGAATTTTTCGAAAAATATTTTCTAGTAACCAATCGAATATGAGAAAATAAGTAAGAAATTCACTTATTTTTCACTAACCAAACGAACATGAGAAAATTAGTAAGAAGTTCACTTGTTTTCCCATAACTCATTTTCTATGAAAAACATTTTCTTCCCTACAGAACACACCCTTAATTTAACTTGAAAAAATGTAACCCGAAGAATTTTTAATTGAAGAATAGTTTCTTAAATCCTTTTGCATGAGATGAAAATCATGAAATTTTGTGATGAAGAATCAAGTTGTTAGGAGGAAGAGGCTGAAAGATTTCGATTCTATTCCTCATTTTGTAGTATATATATATATATATATATATATATATATATATATATATATATATATATATATGAAATTTTGTGATGAAGAATCAAGTTGTTAGGAGGAAGAGGCTGAAAGATTTCGATTCTATTCCTCATTTTGTAGTATATATATATATATATATATATATATATATATATATATATATATATATATATATATATATATATATATATATATATATATATATATATATTCTAGTGTACCTAATACATAAACAACTTGTTAGTTTATTAAGCTCGAGGGCATTTTAAATTTGTAAGTTTTGAATTTTGAAAAAGACAACTTATATATTGAGTTTTGAATAAAGTAATATAAGACATTAAGTAAATATTTAAATACACAATATAAAATTTAAGTGAATATTATTGAGTTCCGTCACTTATAAAATGACTTGCAGCTCTGTCCAATTTCATAAGTAGTAAAGTATATATTTTTTCCTTAATTAATGGATCGATGACTTCAGCATTCAATCCATAAACAATGACAATAAAGAACTTTTACGCAATTATATTATTATAAGCCATAAATTATAAAGCTATCTACTATATAGAATAGGAAAATTGAATGATAGTACCCTAATTTATCGGAGAAAAGTCAAGTCAATTATGTCGCAGAGCATTGTAATGGATTAATAAAATTCTTCCACCCTTTACCAAATGTCTTGAATTCAATGAATCTTACGCAAAGCATATATTAATTAGTCGAGTTAATAAATTATGACGCTATCTACAATAAATAGACTAGGAAAATTCAATGATAGTAAATTAACCTTATTTATTAGAGAAAATTCATTTTAGGAAGAAAAGAGCCTGTCAAAAAAACTATCAACGTATGTGGTGAGGTGAATGAGATCTTTATACTGCTAAACATAGGTCTCGCGTTTGACTCCATTTTCAGTAACAAAAGAATCCGTTAGTGAATATTTTCTCCTTTAATGAATCTTACACAAATGCAAATTTCGATGTACCGATTTAATAAATTTCGAATACCTTATAATTGTAAAAAAAACAAAAAAAGTCAACCAATAAAATAAATCGTGTTAGCTATAAAGTCTTTATTCAAAGTCCAATTTGAAGGACCACAGTGAAAACCAGCCATTATATTGACTATAGACTTACAAGTTATTTTCTCCTTTTTTTATTTTTAGTTTTGCTTTTCTGTATTGACTTGATAAAAGGCTTAGCGTAATAACGTTATTGAAAACCTAATATAATTAAAAATATTAGAAGCATTTAATAAATTAGGTTTTTGTCCTTCCGTGATTTTTATTAAAGAATCATAAACTGTAAGATGATATTAATCTCCCTTGAGTAGTCTTTCATTAATATCAAGGTATATATAGAGTACAATATTCATCCCTTATACAATAGGAATCATAAGCCTATACAATAGGAATCATAAGCCTATACAAAAGAGGAATCCTAGTCTTACCATAATTATATTTACACAATATATGAAAATATTCTAATTATGGGTAGGGAAATATATTGTTTCCTATATTTACACGTTTACACACCCCCTCAGTCGGAGCGGGAGGAGGCCGGACGCTGAGACTGGATCTGAAGTCAAGAAATAACTGTCTGGGAAGTCCTTTGGTAAATATGTCTGCATACTGATAGGATGATGGAACATGTAACACTCTGACATGGCCTAACGCAACTTTCTCACGAACAAAGTGTAGGTCTATCTCAATATGCTTGGTTCGCTGATGTTGAACCGGATTATGAGAAAGATAGATGGCAGAGATGTTATCACAATACACAATAGATGCCTGACGCAAAGGACACTGAAGTTCTAACAGTAAATTTCTGAGCCAACAAATCTCAGCTACTACATTTGCAACGCCTCTGTACTCAGCCTCGGCACTGGAGCGAGATAGGGTAGCATGTCGCTTGGCAGACCAAGAAATCAGATTATCCCCTAAGAAAACACAAAAGCCGAAGGTGGAGCGTCGCGTGTCCGGACACCCTGCCCAATCTGCATCCGTATATGAAAGCAACATGTATGGTGCAGAGGGGTATAGGTGCAAACCATAATCAAGAGTGCCCTTAATGTATCGAATGATACGCCAAGAGCGATGAAATGAGACTCATGGGGCATGCATGAATAAGCACACTGCCGAACATCATAAGCTATGTCCGCCTGGTGAATGTGAGATCTTGAAGTGCACACTGCAAGACTCCTATCTGCAGTAGGATCGAGACTGGAGCACCATCCATAGCACTGAGCTTAGATTTGGAATCAACTAGAGTAGGCACCTCTTTGCGATTCGCCATCTTAGCCCTCAGACACAATCTCTTCCGCATACTTACGCCGACACAAGAACATATGATTGGCGGACCTGGTCACCGATATCCCCAAAAAGTAACTCAACTTCCCCAACCGGTCATTGCAAATTCGGACTTGAGCAAGACAATAATCTCATTTTTCAATCCTTCGGAGGAGGCAGTAAGAACAATATCATCCACGTAAAGTAATAAGTAAGCAGTGTTACTACCTCGATGAAAAATGAAAAGTGATGTATCACTCTTGCTGCATACAAACCCAATCTGCAAGATATACCTGGCAAAGCGATCATACCACGCACGGGGGGCCTGCTTCAGGCCATATAGTGACTTACGGAGATGGCACACATAGTGAGGAACTGATGGATGGGTGAACCCTGGTGGCTGATGCATGTAGACTGTCTCTCGCAGATCCCCATGTAAGAATGCATTCTTCACGTCAAGCTGATGGATCGGCCAGTGTTTGCCCATGGCTATGCTCAAAACTGTGCGGATGGTAGCCGATTTGACAACCGGGCTGAAGGTCTCACCACAATCAATGCCCTCCTGCTGATTTGTGCCATTAGCCACAAGACGGGCCTTATACCTCTCAAGATCCCCATTGTCTCTGAACTTGTGACGAAATAGCCACATACAACGAATGACATTCACCCCCTCAGGTCTAAGTACTAGATCCCACATGTGTTGTTTAGTTAAAGCATTGAATTCCTCATACATAGCCGCATTCCAATTAGGGTCTTGTTTGGCCAATTTTGGGTTCTTTGGAAGTGGAGAGATGGTTTGGGCAGACAAGTTGAAATGGACTTTGGGTTTGAAGATTCCATGCTTTGAATGAGTTTCCATTGGATGGGTAGGGGCAGTGAGTGGCGGAGTGGTGTCTGAGACGGGGGGTAAAGTCGGATAAGGAGAAGGTGGGGGCGAAGCCGTCGGAGGCGCCGCGGCTCCTGGATCGAGAGTCGCGGCGCTAGAAGGTTGACAGGCTTCTCTGAAGTTTGGGCGCCGCGGCGCCTCAGCACAGGGTCGCGGCGCTGTCGACGGTGTTTCAAAAGATTGCTCTCTGGAAATCAGGCACCGCGGCGCCTCCCCTCGAGGTCGCGGCTCTGACGACAGAACAGAGGATGTGAGTAGTTCGATTATGAGGGGAGAGATGGCAGACTCGTCAAGAAATGAGTAGTCCTGTTTTTGGAATTTTGGAAGATTCAAAAATAGGAATGTGGTCTCGTCGAATGTGACATGACGAGATATGTGGATCTGACGAGTCGACAAGTCATAGCATAGATAGCCCCTATGGTTCGGCGGGAATCCTAGAAAGACACATGGAGTGGACTTAGGAGCGAGCTTGTGAGGGGCGGTGGAGCTAAGGTTGGGATAGCACAGACAACCAAAAATCCGTAGATGATCATAAGAGGGGATTCTATGGTAGAGGATTTCGGTAGGGGTCATATTGTGAAGAGCGCTAGTAGGGAGAATATTTAGAATGTATTCTGACATTTTAGCAGCATAGACCCAGAAGGGTGGAGGGAGGGAGGCATGAATCAATAGGGTGCGAATCATATTGTTAATGGTGCGGATGATTCTTTTAGCTTTACCATTTTGTGGTGAGGTGTGAGGGCAGGAGAAGCGAAATAACATGCCATTATTGGTACAAAAGCGGTGAAACGAAGAGTTATTGAATTCACGACCATTATCGCACTGAAATGATTTTATGCCTTTTCCAAATTGTGTTTGAATGAACTTGCGAAACTCAAGAAATTTGACAAACACTTCCGATTTAAATTTAAGAGGGTATAACCAAACGTAGTGTGAAAAATCATCAAGCAACACAAGATAGTATTTATGACCGAGAGAACTAGAGATAGGAGATGTCCATAAATCGGCATGTATGATATCAAAAGGAGCAAATGTAACACTAGTAGATGATTTAAACGGAAGACGAATATGTTTGCCTAAATAGCAAGAAACACAATTTTGGGCAAGTTTCCCATTACAAGCAATGAAATTGTTGCCTCTAAGAAAATTAAAAACTGGGGCTCCTGGATGATCAAGCCTATTATGCCAAGTTGAAGAAGAAACAGCCGCTAGAATGACGGGAGAGCAAGATCTGACAGCGGAGGTGGAAGTGAATGGATAGAGATCCCCCGTGCTATTTGTCGCGCCCCATTTTCGACCCGCTCGCAGGTCAGAAAGAGGAGCGCGGACGGGTTCGGTGATTCCTGGGTAAAAGGGTTGAGGAGTCGCCACCTAATTATTTTTACGGTGAATTAGGACACCTAAATATTTAAACTAAATGCTGCAATGTAACTCCAATTTTAAGGTCTGCGAAACTAGTGAGATTCTAGGTAAGGGTTCTTTATTATCCTAAAGGGAAGGGGTTAGGCATCCTTTAAGATCCGCTAACTTGCGGTTATCCGGTCAAACTCAGGTTAATTATTACTAGAAAAAATGCATGTTTGAAGTATGAAGTTAAAGATGTTTGCAAATAATTAATGAAAGAGATACATTTTGTACATGTATGCATTCGAATGACATAAAAAGAAAGATACATGTAAAGTTTTGAAAAATATGCATTTGTGACAATAAATAGCAAAGACAAATTATTTATAATGCCAAAGAATTAAATCTTTTGGAAATCATTGAGTTGCAAATTAAAAGATAAGCTTATTCGGAATGATTAATAAAGCAAATAAAAGGTGACAAAAGTTATTTTGAAAATCTTGAATATTCGTGACGAGCCTAAAATAAATAACTAGCGGAGGATTTCTAAGTTTGAATTAACCGAGCCTACGAATAGATAAACTAGCGACAGGTTTCAAGTCTTAAACTACCCTACGAATTAATCCTAGGTTTGCCTATTCTAAGCATTTCAATAATTACATAAATGCGATAAATAATATTACAATACGAAGCGGATAAAAGCTGAATTAAAGAAAGAAATAAAATAAATAAACTCCGAGGAATATTTGTCTTTATTTACTTTAATCCCTGCAAGCTGTCAAGAACAAACGGTTAGAAACAGTTAAATACGAATAACTTCATATCCGTATTCAAAACAGTGAATGTTTTGATCACGGAGGGCTCAGACTTAAATTTTGAAAAGAGCATTCCAATCACGTCGTGGCTGCAAACATATGACTAATGTGGTTTATTTTGATTGCCTCGCCTACTAAACGTGTTGGTCTCTCGGGTGAAATAGAAAAGATCACTATAATCACGTCGTGGCTGCGAATATATAACTTGTTGGTTATTTTAGTCACCTCGCCTACTAAACATGTTGATCTTGGAAAAGGGTTTAAGCCTCATCATTGCCCAGAAGTTATATTTCCGTCTTTGCAACTGTGGAGGCCTCAAAATCGACGGATATTTTTCATCGGCCAGTGTAGTATCGTGTTCAAATCAGTAAAATTAAAATGAAGCAGTAAACAGCAGCAGACGGTAAAACAGTAAGCAGAAAATAATTTCCGAAAAAGACGCGGTGTTTAGTTTAAAACAGTAAAAACAGTAAAATATCCGTTGCCCGGATACTTAAAACAGTGCTGAAAAACAGAGAAATGAAACGAAAGAAAAGCGCGGCCTCGAATTCAATTTCGTCGGTCTTAATGCAATATTAATAAAACAATAAAACAGTAAAAGCAACGAGCAGTGAGCAGTTAAAGTATCCTACCCGAGTTACGAAATTAGAAATATTCAAATCGGTCGACCCGACCGGATCGATGATTCAAACTCGAAATCGATTTCAAAGACCAATTTCAGATAACCAAGAACAAGAAATGAAATGCAAGAATTCTAAAAATATCCGAACTGGTCGATCTGACCGGTCGATGACCCGACCCGAATCAGGTGTCAAAAATCCGAAATCAAATATTCACCAAATTCAGATAACCAACATACAGAAATATGAAATGCAAGAATTCTGGAAATAACGCCCAAACCGGGTCGACCCGACCCGAATCAGTGATGCAACCCGAAATCGAATAATTTCACCAATTTCAGATTACCAACATATAGAAATATGAAATGCAAGAATTCTGAAAATAATACCCGAACCGGGTCGACCCGAACCGGGTCAGTGACCCGACCCGAATCGATGATGCAAAATCGAGAGAATCAAAAGTGGAGAACAAACCTTTTCGGACTCAATTCTTGAACAACAAGGGAGGAAAAAATGTTTGAAATCAATAACACAACCAAAAATATTTTACCTATGGAATCGTCTCCGAAAATCCCTCGGTTTTTCTTTCTCTCCTCTCTTTCTGAAGAACACAAGGGGTTTTTATAGCCCCATTTCTAAACGAGCTTAAATTCAAAATAAAGGGCCCAAAAATGATGGTTTTGGACCGGTTTTTTGTGGGTAGGGACGGCGGTGAGAGGGGATGGGTGGGTGGTGACAGGCGGCGGTGTTGGCGAGTGGTGGTGTCAGGTGTAGGGTGCGGCGACGTAGGGTCGGGGGCGTAGGGGTAGGGTGGCGGCGATTGGGAGGGTTAGGGGTTTAGGTTTTTTTTTATTTTTTGGGTTTTTGGGGTTTGTTTTGGGTTAAAAAGAGGGGCGACCGGGTCGGGTGAGGGGACTAGGTCGGGTTGGCCGAATTGGGCAGCGGGTGTGGGGCTGGGATTGGTTTTTGGGTGGGGCGATGGGAAATAAAAAAGGGAGTCAAATTTGAGGGTGAAGGGAAAAGGGAAAGGGAATTGGGTCAGCGGGTTTGGCCGATTGGGCTTGGTTGGGAATTGTTTTAGGGACTTTGGGCTTGTGGGAATAAAGGGGAAGGGAATAAGGGAATTTAATTGGGGAGTTTGGTTTTGGGCTTGGTGAATTTTGTTTGGGTAGAATTTGTATTGGGTTGGAAAAAATGAAAAATGGGTTAGAAATTGTTTTGGGTTAGGAAAATAAAAAAGGGTTATGGATTTAAAAATATAAAAGGGGCTTAATATTAAAACATATTTATATATATATTTTTTGTAAAAGATGTGAATTATTTAAAATAACGTAACGATGTGATAATAATAAAAATATAATATTTTCGAAATGTTTAATGCTTAAATAAAAAATGTAAATGCGATGCAATTTTCCGAGAATAAAATAACGTAGAATTTTTTGGATAAAACTTATGATTATGATAAAGAATGCAAATGACGGTAAAAAGCGCGGATAATAATAATAATAAGATATATGCACATATATGCCTATATTAAAAAATTGTTTTAAAAGTGTCAAAAATATTAAAAATTACGAATAAAGTCATAAAAGATGAGACAAAATTGGGTGTCAACAGATGCCCCTCTTTGGACGGAGATGATGAAAGAGTTTTCGGCCAAAGAAGTTGACTGAGTAACCAATTTTGTCCTGATCATCGGGACTGCATGGTAAGAAATAGAATCCCGAGGGGTATAGAAGTTGCAAAAAGATGGTGCAGAATCCAGAAATAATGCCCCAGTGTCGACTTAATGATGACACTGGTTGCAGATGTGAAAACTTAATGGGGAAGAGCGGAACGATATTCGAAGTAGGTCGTTGACCAATTTGCCTCGGTTCGCCGTAAGAGATAGTTCCACATTGTGATGAAATTCCTGCAAATTAAGACTCCTGCAAGCTAAAGCTTAAGATAAAATTAGTGTATAACTGCTGAGAAAAATTGTAGAGAAAATAACTTGGAAATATCCGCATTAGGAGGTGGGCGCCTGACTGAAATTAAAATACCCTCATTATAAGGTGGGCGCCTGACTGAAATTAAAATACCCTCATTATAAGGTGGGCGCCTGAAATGACGTCGTTGGATCGACGTGTTGTGTTGAAGACGTCGTTGTAATGTTGTTGACGTCGCTGTTGTATAGACTTTGCTGATGTCGTCGTTGTATAGACGTTGATGATGTCGTCGTTGTATAGACTTTGCTGACGTCGTCGTTGTATAGACGTTGATGATGTCGTCGTTGTATAGACTTTGCTGATGTCGTTGTTGTTGTAAAAAATAGTTGTCGTACGCCGTAGCGTCGCCGTGGACGTTGTTGTAATCTTGTTGAAGATAGTTGATGTCTTTGCGATGCGTTAATGACGTTGTTGTAATGCTGTAAAAGATAGCTGTTGCGTTGAAGACGTCATTGTAATGCTGTTGACGTCGTTGTAATGCTGTAAAAGATATTTGTTGTGCTGCCGTAACGTCGATGACGTTATTGTAATGTTGTTTGCTGTTGCAGATAGCTGTTGTGCTGAAGGCGTCGTTGTAATGCTGTTGAAGATAGTTGATGTGCTGCAGTAACGTCAATGACGTTGTTGTAATGCTGTAAAAGATAGTTGTTGCGTTGAAGACGTCATTGTAATGTTGTTGACGTCGTTGTAATGCTGTAAAAGATATTTGTTGTGCTGCAGTAACGTCGATGACGTTGTTGTAATGCTGTTTGTTGTAAGAGATATCTGTTGCGCTGAAGACGACGTTGTAATGATGTTGACGTCGTTGTAACGATAATGCTGATGACATCGTTGTAATGTTGTTGATATCATTGTAATGCTGTAAAAAATAGTTGTTGTGCTGCAGTAACGTCGATGACGTTGTTGTAATGATGTTTTGCTGTAGGAGATAATTGTCGTGCTGCCATAACGTCGATGACGTTGATGTAATGTTGTTTTGCTGTAGAAGATAATTGTCGTGCTGCCATAACGTCGATGACGTTGCTGTAATGTTGTTTTGCTGTAGAAGATAATTGTCGTGCTGCCATGACGTCGAGGACGTTATTGTAATGTTGTCTTGCTGTAGAAGATAATTGTGCTGAATACGTCGTTGTTGTTGACGTCGTTGAGATGCGGTAAAAGATAGTCGAATTGCTGAAGACGTCGTTGTCGTTGACGTCGTTGAGATGCGGTAAAAGATAGTCGAATTGCTGAAGACGTCGTTGTCGTTGACGTCGTTGAGATGCGGTAAAAGATAGTTGCTGCGTTGCCGTAAAAGATAGTTGTTGCGCTGAAGACGTCATTGTAATGCTGTTGACGTCGTTGAGATGCGATAAAAGATAGTTACTGTGTTGTCGTAAAAGATAGTCGTGACGTCTTTGCCGTCAATTTGATGTAATATTGTTCCATGTTGTGCTGAATCATCTGTTGATTCGAACTCCTGTGGATCGTGAATTGAAATGTCACCTAGACGAAAACATGATGCGACATCCTTGTCGTCGTTTGATGTAAATGACGTTTTTGCCGCCGCTTCTTTGTAATAGATGGTTCCACTTCAGTTTGCTGTGTTTAGGCTCCCTGTGATTTGAAATAACATCATTGTGCAGACACAATGGTTGGGCCCTTGCAGGTCAAGACGATGTATTTGTATGGATGCAAAACAGGAGCGTGATCCTGGCGGTGAGTTGTAATGCCGAAATTCTTTGGGGAATTGATCATAAGTGATGTGGCTTCCCCTGCTTTTCAACCTGAAGAACTTGTACTCAAAGAAAATTTGTGAGTTTGGGGAGGGGCGGTTGATTCGCGTTGACTTTGTAGCTTTGGCTCTTGATATTGCATGTCCCACGATTCTGACTGTAGCTCCCGCCTGGTTCCCGCCTTGGCTAACCGTTAATGAAAACATTTGTTGAAAATAAGTTGTTTATAAGAAAGTATGCTTATCATTAAAAAGTTCTTGTCGAACTCTAATGAAAATATTTGTTGAAAATGATTTGCTTATAAGAAAGTATGCATATATATAAAATATCTTGTCAAACTCTAATGAAAATATTTGGTGAAAATAAATTGTGTATAAGAAAGTATGCATATTAGTAATAAAAATCTTGTCAAACTCTAATGAAAGTATTTGTTGAAAATAAATTACTTATAAGAAAGTATGCATATTAGTAATAAAAGTCTTGTCAAACTCAAATGAAAATATTTGGTGAAAATAAATTGCGTGTAAGAAAGTATGCATATTAGTAATAAAAATTTTTGTCAAACTCTAATGAAAGTATTTGTTGAAAATAAATTGCTTATAAGAAAGTAGACATATATGTAAAGAGTTCTGTCGAACTCTAATGGAAAATATTTGTTAAAAATAAATTGCTTATAAGAAAGTATGCATATATGTAAATGTCTGTCGAGCAAAGGATACATGCGGTGAAAGCAGTAACAATCGTCTTATCCAATATCCTTGTTCTGGCTGAAGACTTAGTTTGCCAATGCTTTTCCATGTTTATCGGCGTCTTCTTGCGGTGATCTCTTAAAAAAAATGCCCCAGTTTTGATATGTGAGGATGCTGAACTTTCAACTGGACCGGGCCGAGTCTTGTGTGGGTTACTTGCATGTCCTATCAGGGTAATCAGATGGGTGCATTTTGTCATATGTGAGATAAAAGAGAAAATATTTTCTAATGGTGGGACCGAAGCCGGTTTAGGCCGCCTACGTATCCCCATGAGGAAATCAGGTCATGACGTAGTTCGTTACTAACAAATGGGATTGTAAGGATTTTCTGAAAATGGGATCGAAGCCGATGTGGCCGCCTACGTATGCCGCCAAGGGAATCAGGTCAGAACGTAGTTCATGTTACAAGTAAAAAGGAACTTGGGGAAATTTGTGATCTAAAGAAACAGAACCCTACGTGGGTTCAATGCGTATCCCGCCGAGGGAGCGCAACTTTTACAACATAGAAAAAGTATTACATAGAGAATAACTAATCTTAGATATGGTATCTCTTCACTGCATCTGCATAGATGGTTTTTGGCCATTCTATTCTGATAAGGTTGCCCTGACAATCAAGGCCCACTCGCTTTTCATCAATCAGTCTCTTAGTAGATGATTCTGTATCTACTTGACTGCGAAAGATATAGCATTGCCCTAGTAGAAGTCCAGATTGTAGTGCAGTTGCCTAAGAGTACAAATGGCAAGCGTCCGTGCCGATGCTTGTAACTTATCAACCATCCTGATGTTTCATCCAAATCTGGCTTTGACTTATTCCAAAAAATGCCCCAGTTCTTCCGGTTGTGAGTCTTCCTTATATTCTTCGAAGTCTTGCTTGCTTGTTTCAAATGTGTCACACGTTATCGACAGATTAGTTTGCATGATGGAAAAGAAAAGAAAATTATTAAACAAAACAGATTTTAAAATAGCAAAAGCAATGCAGCTTTGTCTTTTTAAGCTTTCAAAAAGTAGATGCAAAATCCATTAAATGCATATATGTGATTCAGGCCTCAATCTGAATCGCATTATTTCATTAAACATTAACGAAATTAACTAGTTTCTGGGAGAAATAAGGTCGGGGCACATGTCCAATTTCCCGAATCATCTTCTTGCTCTGCATCCCAAATGGTTGAGTCTTTAGCGTAATCCTCAAAAATCACACTGCATCCTGCTTCTTCTTCAGTAATGAAAAGACTTTTGAATCTCTCAACGAGGTTATTGCATCGTCCACCTTTGATTCCTCGAGTGGCGATGCTCACGACGAATGACTGACTCAGAGGTGGAACGGGCTTTGGCAAAAGAACATCTCTTCCTTCTGAGATTGGTTGATAGGGCTTTTCCAAGAAAAGATGGTGACATGACCCGCGACTTTGGAGGAAGTACTTACTCGAGCGGTGCCCTTAATCGGATCTGTAATCATAGGGGTGATAGAGGTCGATGATTTAACCTTTTTCCTTTCTCTGGACTGGCACAATAGTCCCTTCCAAGTTGTGTTCTTTATCAACAGTAATCATATTCACATTTGCATCGTCATGATCTGGCAAAGAGTTATTGTTTTCATTAGAGGTAGGTCCTTTCAGTCGGATAACTCCTTCTTTGATTAATGCCTCGATTCTGTCTCTGAGGGCATAGCAATTTTCAGTGTCGTGTCCAGGGATTCCCGAGTGGTATGCACAACGCTTAGTCTCATCATGCCATTTAGGAACAGGATTGGGGACATTTCCTGGGATGGGCTGGAGTATTCCTGCGGTTTTCAGTCTTTCATATAAATGGGCTCGAGGTTCGGCTAAAGGTGTATAGGTTTTGGCTGGCTTTCTTTCGTATTTTGCGCGGGGTCTGGGTGCATTTGGTGCATGGACTTGTGGATGAGGTAAGTATGCGGGCTGATATTGTGGGGGATTCGGATAGACAGGCGCTCGAGGCAGGCTATATATTGGATGGGTATGGTAGACAGGGTAGGGACCAGGTGGGTATTGATAGTAAGGTTGAGGGCTTTGGGCGTATGGGTAATAATATGAAGGCTGACGACTTTGGTTGTTTTGATTGTAGTAGGGAGGCTGGGGTGATGGCATTTGGTAGGTTGACATTTGATTTGGCCTATGTTTCTGAACTGTCACCACAGAGGACACTCCGTCTCTCTTCCTCTTTACTGCTCCCTCAAATAAGTCCGACTGGATTGTCTCGCTCGTTGCTTGCAATGCTACAAAGTTTGTAATTCTTCCTGTTCTGATTCCCTCTTCTATGAAATCTCCCATTCTTATAACTTCAGAGAAACTTCGTCCTATGACGCTTATCATTCTCTCATAGTATGTTGCATCTTTCAAAGATTGTACAAAAAGAGTGGTCATCTCACTTTCTTCTATCGGGGGTTGAACTTTCACGCTTCCGCCCTCTCCACTTCATGGCATATTCTCTGAAGGTCTCTGTGGACTTCTTTTTCCAACTTCATCGATAAAATCGGTCCAAGATCGTGTCGTTGTTGAATTTAAATCACAACGAAATCTTGTGCCATCGTGCTCCAATTACGCCATTTTTGCGGGTTTTGGCTCGTGTACCGATCAGTGCTTCTCCCGTTAAACTCCTTACGAACAACTTCATTATGATGGCCTGGTCTTTACCTACCCCAATCAGTTTGTCACAAAGATGATCTTAAATGAGCGTGAGGATTTCCTTTCCCATCAAACAAGCCAAATTTTGGCACCTTATATCCTGCTGGTGCAATTCAATGTCGGGATGCATGCACAAATCTTCGTACTCGAGTCCTTCATGCCCCTTGATGGTTTGGATATTCTTGAATGCTTCTTTTAGGCTATGAATATCTTTCGCCACACTTTCATTGGTTCTGATCATTACCTGCCTGTCCATTTCTTCACACTCGCTGATTTCCTGAAAAGCCATGTTTGGTACTGTGGTAGTAAAAGGTTGAGCTTCCGTTGCATATACTGGTGGCACATGCTGCTCGTTGGGATCAGCGACGTGTGCCATCAATATGTGTTGGGCTGTCTGGTGATTTTGCGTGGAAGAGGTGTTTTGGATGAGTGGGGTAATTTGGGTATGTGGAGTTGTGAAGGATGCCGGATCATTTTGTGGCGGGCTTTGTTGTGGACTAGCTTGTGATTTAGTGTGTTGTGGATTGGTTTTGTTTAGTGGCGAATTTTCGTGGAGGTTTTGGGGAAATGGCGATTCAGGAGATGAAAAAGTCCGCGGTGCAGTTGCATTCGTCCCTTGTTCAGGGAGTGGGATATTGGCGCTAATGGACAAGTTGGTGAGATTTTGGAGCCGCTCTATCTCAGTCTGCATGGCTGTCATTTGTTGTAACAGTTGGGCGATGTATTTTTCTTGGACGGAAGCATTTCTATTTTCCGAAGCTTCTGGTTCATCAGTCGAAAGAGCAATAAGTTCCAGGCCAGTCTGTTCGGATGCATCTGAATCAGTCATTTTGCTGAATGATCGGGCCTTTGATCTCGTGAAGTAGGGATGTTCCGCCAGTTTTAGTCAACGCGAATCAACCCTTGGGAAAAATAATCTAGGCAAAATAACCTTTTAAAAATGAAGAAAACCAAGTTAGTATAGGGCGAGTAATTATTGCTTCAAATAATATTCACAGAGTGAAAAAGCAGGAGAAAACAACAAAATGATTGTATGGCAATTAAATGCGCATCCTAAAATGCATGGGGCCTCCCTTATGCCGGAGGTGGGCCTAAACGCCAGATATGCGAGATTATGACAGATTGATCCAAGCTGCTAAACTGTAATGCTTTTGTCGGAAATGAGACAAAATAAATGTACATTTTCCAATTCGGCATGACATGATTAGGCTTGGATTTGTCTATCATTGTCACGCTACACGTAATATGCTGATTGGTCTTTGGGTTGTGAGACCCGTTGACAATTTTGGTAGATTTCTTAATTGTGGAGTCGATACCCAGGATCGACCCACCTAAGGTGTATGCATGCATGACTTAAAAATAAAGGGTGGTATAGCTCTATCCTAAATTTTCTAAGATTTGGCTGACTAGACTCAAGGTTCCCGAGCGGACGGCTCGAGTGAGAAGGCTACGCGGCCAACCGGATGGTCCGGACGCTCCGCGCATATACCAACTCTCCTAAAAATTTGGAACTTTGAAAGAAATTTGCGGGTGCGCAAAACACACCTCGCGTGTAATGTGTGATAGTGTCAATTTTCCAGAGTGGAAGAAATATGAGCGAAATGCCAATTTAAGGAAAGCAGTAAGAGAATATAGTAATTAAAGCAGTTATGCATACAAAATTTCAACAGAAAATAATTAAAAATAATAGATCAAATAAGGAGCAATATAAAGCACAATAATGATTAACCTGAACTTGTTATGGTTAAGAACCTGAATTTCCCCAGTGGAGTCGCCATGCTGTCGCGCCCCATTTTCGACCCGCTCGCAGGTCAGAAAGCGGAGCGCGGACGGGTTCGGTGATTCCTGGGTAAAAGGGTTGAGGAGTCGCCACCTAATTATTTTTACGGTGAATTAGGACACCTAAATATTTAAACTAAATGCTGCAATGTAACTCCAATTTTAAGGTCTGCGAAACTAGTGAGATTCTAGGTAAGGGTTCTTTATTATCCTAAAGGGAAGGGGTTAGGCATCCTTTAAGATCCGCTAACTTGCGGTTATCCGGTCAAACTCAGGTTAATTATTACTAGAAAAAATGCATGTTTGAAGTATGAAGTTAAAGATGTTTGCAAATAATTAATGAAAGAGATGCATTTTGTACATGTATGCATTCGAATGACATAAAAAGAAAGATACATGTAAAGTTTTGAAAAATATGCATTTGTGACAATAAATAGCAAAGACAAATTATTTATAATGCCAAAGAATTAAATCTTTTGGAAATCATTGAGTTGCAAATTAAAAGATAAGCTTATTCGGAATTAAAGAAAGAAATAAAATAAATAAACTCCGAGGAATATTTGTCTTTATTTACTTTAATCCCTGCAAGCTGTCAAGAACAAACGGTTAGAAACAGTTAAATACGAATAACTTCATATCCGTATTCAAAACAGTGAATGTTTTGATCACGGAGGGCTCAGACTTAAATTTTGAAAAGAGCATTCCAATCACGTCGTGGCTGCAAACATATGACTAATGTGGTTTATTTTGATTGCCTCGCCTACTAAACGTGTTGGTCTCTCGGGTGAAATAGAAAAGATCACTATAATCACGTCGTGGCTGCGAATATATAACTTGTTGGTTATTTTAGTCACCTCGCCTACTAAACATGTTGATCTTGGAAAAAGGTTTAAGCCTCATCATTGCCCAGAAGTTATATTTCCGTCTTTGCAACTGTGGAGGCCTCAAAATCGACGGATATTTTCATCGGCCAGTGTAATATCGTATTCAAATCAGTAAAATTAAAATGAAGCAGTAAACAGCAGCAGCAGACGGTAAAAACAGAAGCGTAAAATAATTTCGAAAAAGACGCGGTGTTTAGTTTAAAACAAGAAATAAGATAAAATATCCGCGTCTTGATACTTAAAACAAGCGAAAAAACAGAGAAATGAAACGAAAGAAAAGCGCGGCCTCAATTCAATTTCGTCGGTCTTAATGCAATATTAATAAAACAATAAAACAAGAAAAGCAACGAGCAAAGGAGCAGTTAAAGTATCCTACCGAGTTCAAATTAGGAAATATTCAAATCGGGTCGATCTGACCCGGATCGATGATTCAAACTTCGAAATCGATTTCAAAGACCAATTTCAGATAACCAAGAACAAGAAATGAAATGCAAGAATTCTAAAAATATTCAACTGGTCGATCTGACCGTCGATGTGACCGACCCGAATCAGTGTCAAAAATCCGAAATCAAATATTCACCAAATTCAGATAACCAACATACGTAAATATGAAATGCAAGAATTCGAAATAACGCCTAAATCGTCGATTCGACAGGTCGCTGACCCGACCCGAATCAGTGATGCAACCCGAAATCGAATAATTTCACCAATTTCAGATTACCAACATATAGAAATATGAAATGCAAGAATTCTGAAAATAATACCCGAACCGGGTCGACCCGAACCGGGTCAGTGACCCGACCCGAATCAGTGATGCAAAATCAGAGAATCAAAAGTGGAGAACAAACCTTTTCGGACTCAATTCTTGAACAACAAGGGAGGAAAAAATGTTTGAAATCAAGAACACAACCAAAAATATTTTACCTATGGAATCGTCTCCGAAAATCCCTCGGTTTTTCTTTCTCTCCTCTCTTTCTGAAGAACACAAGGGGTTTTTATAGCCCCATTTCCCCCCTAAAACGAGCTTAAATTCAAAATAAAGGGCCCAAAAATAATGATTCTGGAACGGTTTTTTATGGGTATGGATCGCGGTGAGAGGGGATGGGTTGGTGGTGTCAGGCGGCGGTGTTGGCGAGTGGTGGTGTCAGGTGTAGGGTGCGGCGACGTAGGGTCGGGGGCGTAGGGGTAGGGTGGCGGCGATTGGGAGGGTTAGGGGTTTAGGTTTTTTTATTTTGGGTTTTTGGGGTTTGTTTTGGGTTAAAGAGGGCGACGGTCGGGTGAGGGGACTAGGTCGGGTTGGCGAATTGGCCGACGGGTGTGGTGGGATTGGTTTTGGGTCAGGCGATGGGGAAATAAAAAGGGAGTTGGGCTGAGGTGAAGGGAAAAGGGAGAAAGGAATTGGCCGCGGTTTGGCCGATTGGGCTTTGGTTGGGGAATTGTTTTAGGAACTTTGGGCTTGTGGGAATAAAGGGGAAGGGAATAAGGGAATTTAATTGGGGAGTTTGGTTTTGGGTTTGGTGAATTTTGTTTGGGTAGAATTTGTATTGGGTTGGAAAAAATGAAAAATGGGTTAGAAATTGTTTTGGGTTAGGAAAAATAAAAAAGGGTTATGGATTTAAAAATATAAAAGGGGCTTAATATTAAAACATATTTATATATATTTTTTTGTAAAAGATGTGAATTATTTAAAATAACGTAACGATGTGATAATAATAAAAATATAATATTTTCGAAATGTTTAATGCTTAAATAAAAAATGTAAATGCGATGCAATTTTGCGAGAATAAAATAACGTAGAATTTTTTGGATAAAACTTATGATTATGATAAAGAATGCAAATGACGGTAAAAAGCGCGGATAATAATAATAATAAGATATATGCACATATATGCCTATATTAAAAAATTGTTTTAAAAGTGTCAAAAATATTAAAAATTACGAATAAAGTCATAAAAGATGGGACAAAATTGGGTGTCAACACTATTGCATCTCGTAAGAGGTGTCCCCGTATGAAGATCCTTCACAGTAAAACCAAAAGGGTCAAAATCCACGGAGACAGAATTATTACGAGTAAATTGGCGGACAGATATGAGGTTCTTAATCATGTGTGGGGCATATAGGGTGTTTTTGAGGGAGAATGGTGGATGAGGAGGTTGTGTGTATGAGGTACCATAACCCTTAACTGGAATGCGTTGTCCACTACCAACTGTAACATATTGAGGATGCTTTAACCGAAACAGTTTAGGAATAGTACCTGCAGACTGGGTGACGTGAGATGTGGCGCCTGAGTCCATGTACCAAGTATTGTCAGGCTGTTGCATAGAGAGGGTGCTGAACGCCTGACCCAACTCAGTGGGTGTCATGCCGGAGGAGGGCTGCGGGACCTGACCTTGCATGAAGTGGGCCTGCTGTGGGGCTGGAGCGGGGCCTAACAAACCGGGTAAGAATACGGATTGTATGGCTGCTAGTACTGGAATGGACTTGGCGCCGCGGCTCAATCAGGCGCCGCGGCCAGATCAGAGGCGGCCAGAGAAATCAGCTGATGAGCCGCGGCCCAGTTGTTCTGCGATCTCTATTGATGTTGCTCCTGTTGGTTCTGTTGACCGCGACCCTTGCCACGACGCGTCTGATCTTGGGTTTGCGTGTCTACAACTAACATCTGATAGGCGTGCTCATCCTGCTTAGCACGACGGGTTTCTTCGAGCAACAATTGTGAGCGAGCTTTGTTAAAACTCGGTAGCGGATCTGCCTGTTGAATAATGGTGGCCAAAGTATCATATTCTCCCTTAGTAAGGCCAGAAATCATTTGTAGCACCATTTTATTGTCAGTGACAGGCGTGCCGATGTTGGAGAGTTGATCCGCTAGAAGTTTAAGTTGTTTGCAGTACTTAGAGACATTGGAGAAGTTTTCAAGACGTGTTTTGTTGAACTGTTCTTCCAAATACACGGCACGAGTGTGCTTGTTGTCCTGAAAATTTTCCTCAAAACGATTCCACAAGTCAAGGGCTGTGGAGTCAGATTTCATGATAGTAAGGAGCAAATCCTGAGAGATACTACCATATATCCATTGTTTGACGCCGGCGTCGAGACGATGCCAGATATAATCATCAACCTCCATAGGGCGCGGAATAGTGTCATCAATATGGTCAAGCACGTTATAGAGACATGCATGATTGCGAAAAAGTTCAACCCAGGGAGAATACTGGTTGTTTTCTTGATCAAGAATAATGGGAATATGGTTCTTGATTTTGGAAACAGTAAGGGCGGGATGAAATGGAGGTGATGACTTTGTGGTGGGATTTGTGGAGGTAGAGGCGTCAGAAAGTGTGGAAGAATCAGGGATAGTCATTTAGAGAAGAGAAAAAAGGAAAAACAAAACCCGAAAAATAAGAAGAAAATCCGGGAGGGCCGCGGCGTAGGAGAGGCAGCCGGCGGCTGTGGAAGAGAAAGATTTTTAGGGTTTTGTTTATTTGGCTCTTGATACCATGTAAGATGATATTAATCTCCCTTGAGGAGTTTTTCATTACTATCAAGGTATATATAGAGTACAATATTCATCTCTTATACAATAGGAATCCTAAGCCTATACAAAAGAGGAATCCTAGTCTTACCATAATTATATTTACACAATATATGAAAATATTTTAATTATGGATAGAGAATATATTGGTTTCTATATTTACACGTTTACCTAAACTCATATGATGTGATTCCAAGTGTCCATCTTCAAAACAAGAGAAAATCAACCCACACCAAATTGGAATTTTTATCACTAATTTTCCTCAAAATGGATAATTGCTTTGCATTTTATAACCTTTTTAAATCTTTAACAGTATTTTATGTCGACTGATGCTTATTGTTGTCTTTGTTTTTTTTTCTTTTCGTATGAATCAAATTTTAGACTATAATCTTGAATGATCTAGAAAAGGGTCAGTAGGCGTTCACACTTATTGAAGTTTTTTTCTTGAATAATAAGTTGAATAAAAAGATAATTAAGATATTTGGCTCGTGAAATCAATATTGGTTACGGATTCAACAAAACTCAATAGTTTTAAGTTAACATTATTGATAAAGAATAAATAAATATTATTTATATATTCTGTAATTATTATTCTAGTGTAATTAGATAAAGTAATGATCTTTATACAATTAGGTTTGTAATTGTAAACACCTAAATGAAAACATCCAACAAAGGAGAATTACACTATTCTACATGGTATCAGAAGCCAAACCCTCCCTGCCCTAAAATTATACTCGGCCGCCACCCCCCCCCCCCCCGAAACCCTAAAAATATTCCGCCGCCACCCACATCTCCTTCATTGCTTCCGGCGGCCACATGGCTTCTCCAGCTTCCTCCTCCTCCACCAACGACGTCACACATCCCCATCCTCCTCCTTCCCTACTAACACCTTTCATCCAGCCTTTGCCGTAAAGAATATCAAAAAATTTATCCCTCTAGTTCTTGATCAAGAGGATGGACAATACTTATCGTGGGTCGAATTATTTCAAAACATGCTTGTGCTTACACCGTCCTTGATCACATCGATGCCACCACCCCCGTCCACCCGACGTCGACAATCCGATGTGGAAGTGGCTCGATGCTATCGTCAAACAATGGATATATGGCACCATATCCAATGATCTACTTCATACTATTATGAAGACAAGTGCCTCAGCTCACTACTTATGGACATGACTAGAGGAAATCTTTCAAGACAATAAACATACACGTACCATATATTTGGAGGAACAATTCACCAACACTCGTCTTAAGAACTTTGCCAACATGTCAGACTAGTGTAAACAACTACAATTGGTTTCCGATCAATTGTCTAATGTTGGCACTCCGATTTCCGAAACAAAGATGGTTTTACAACTTATCAATGGTTTGCTGAAAGGTAAGTACGATACACTTGCAACGATGATCCAACAAGCTGATCGCCTCCTTAGCTTCAATAAGGCCCGGTCACAATTGCTGTTGGAGGAGACTAGACGAGCCAAACACGACGAGCACACTCCACATGCATTGGCGGTTTCGGTCCTTCGCAACCTACGGACCACCAACCTCAATGTGGTGGCCGAGGAGGCGGAAATGGACGTGGTCGCGGAAAGCAAGGCGGCGACTTATCCCACTTCTCCATGTCCGAGCAGCAGTCCTACAACCCCATGACCCCTATCGAACTTAGTCAGGCTTACAACACTATGAATCACCAGCAGCCCGACGACGCATAGTACATGGATACATGTGCCACATCACACCTCACTCGCGATTCTGGTAATCTCCCTCACCTATTCAATTTGAACAATCCTCAATTTATTTTGGTCGGCAATGACAATCGCATTCCAATTCAAGGCTATGGCACCACTCAAACACAACCATCTCACCCACCCTTTACCCTAAAAATGGCATATATGTTCCTAACATCATTAAAAACTTAATCTTTGTTAGGAAGTTTGCTAGTTACAACTCTATATCTATTGAGTTTGATCCTTTTGGTTTTTCTGTAAAGGAGCTACGTACGGGAACTACTCTTACGAGATGCAATAGTGTGTGGGACCTATATTCTTTCTCATCCAATTCTGCTGCAAGTGTCAATCCACCAACCTCTCTAGCTTTCATCTCTCCATCCACTTGGAACAATAGACTCGGGCACTCGAGAGCACTAGTTTTTAATTTTCTTGGAAGTCAGAATTCCATTCAATGTAATAACGGCAAATTTACCCCTGCTTGCTACACTTGTCCTTTAAGAAATCATGTTAGACTTCCTTTTCAATCTTCATTAAGTGTAACGTTTTCTACTTTTGATATTATACATGCGGATTTATGGACATCTCCCATTACTAGCAAACTGGGTCACAAATATTATTTGGTATTTTTAGATGATTTCTCTCACTTTCTTTGGGTGTATCCTCTAAAATATAAGTCCCAAGGTTACACAATCTTTCTTAAATTTCAAGCATATGTTAAAATCCAATTTGAATATACCGTCAAAACTTTTCAATGTGATAACGACTGTGAGTTTGACAACCTTCCCTTTTATAAATTTTGTGCGAACTACGACATGTTGTTTTGATTTTCTTGCCCCCATAACTCTCATCAAAATGATAAAGCTGAAAGAATCATATGCATCATCAACAATAAGATCCACACTATACTCTTCCATGCTTTCATCCCCTCTTCTTTTTGGGTGCACGCCTTACATATGGCGACATACCTCCTTAATATATTACCAACACGAACACTTCAAAATAAATTTCCAACCGAAATTCACTTCCGTCTAATCCCTTCTTATGATCACCTTCGAATTTTTGGTTGTCTATGCTACCCGAATCTCGCCTCCACGGCCCCTCATAAATTAGCACCTAGAACTACCCCTTCCATTTTCTTAGGTTTTCCGGCAAACCATAGGGGGTACTTATGCTATGATTTGTCCACACACAAAATCCTAGTCTCTTGCCATGTCACATTCGAGGAGAACATTTTCCCATTTGCAAACATCCAAAAATTTCAAGTCCCTGATTACGACTTCCTTGATGATCCGGACACGTCCCCTCTCATTAGAAACTTCATACATCGTGTCACCCATCCCATCACATTACTGCCCCACCATCGACTACCCCCAGCCACTGACAACTACCCCCATCCCGTCACTACCCCAACTCACTGCCCCACTCGGGTATTGTAGTGCAGACACAGGGTTACATGGTAGTGGAGATTTAAGGATATTAGAATTGAGATTAAAATATCGTTTTGGTTTAACAATACCCATTTGGCTACGAGTAATGGCCCCTTGACACGAGATAGAATCAGGTGGATTTTGGGCAATATTGGGACTGCTGGACCTGAAACTGGTACCAACGCAAAAACAAAAGTGGTATGGGGCTGGGAAACAGTACTGAAATCGGTACTGGGCCATGAAATAGGCCCCATGTGTAGACTGTTTGTGTATTGACGGACTGGACCAGTGGGGAAGAGAATCTGTAGGCCAGCAGGCAGTGGGCCTGCTGGCGGATTTTGGTCACGTGACAATTCAGATAAATGGTGGATAATATATGGTGATACCCCGTCATCCAAAAAATTATACGAACTAGGCATGTAACTACACACTCTAGCAAATAGATTGAGTTTCATAAAAAATAACATGACGACTAATTATGATTTTATTAGAGGATAAATCAAAACACTTGTAACCACGATGATTAGATGGATAACTCAAAAACACACAAGCGGTAGAACGGGCTTGAAATTTATTAATTGTAGTGGATGAAAAAAGAGGATAGCATAAACACCCAAACACCTTAAGATGAGAATACGAAGGATCTTTATTGTAAAGAAGTTTAAGTAGGGAATGATATGCTAGGTTTTTGTTAGGGAGGATGTTAAGGAGATATATAGCAATTTGTAATGCATGATACCAAAAGGAAGGGGGTAAAAAAGCATGGGCTAACAGGGTTCGAACAATATTATTAATGATACGAATTTTTCTTTCAGCTTTTCCATTTTGTGAGGACGTATGAGAACAAGAAAAGTGAAATGATATGCCATTAATGTTACAAAACTCTCGAAACGGCCCATTATCATATTCCTTGTCATTATAACATTGAATATTTTTAATTTCTCGTTCGAATTGGGTACGGATGAATGCTCTAAATTTTAAGAAGGTGAAAAAAACTTGAGACTTCTTGGATAAAGAAAAGGTTCACAAAAAGTTAGAATAATCAACCAAAAATAAGACATAATAACGATGGCCCAAAGAACTTAAAACGAGAGATATCCATAAATGACTATGAATAATGTCAAAATGCATTAAAGTACGAGAGGTAGAGGCTACAAACGGTAATTTAACATGTTTCCCTAATAGACAAGAAGTACAAAGTGGAGTACTCCGCGTATCCTTACAAGAAATAAAATTATTTTCATGCAAAGAAGAAATAATAGACGACCCCGGATGACCCAAACGTGCATGCCACAAGGAAGGAACAAGAGCAACAAAAGTAGACGGCATGGCTTGACTCGTGGAAGTGGTGGTGGTTCTGATAGGATAAATCTCTCCCCTACTATTGCATCTCATTAGAGGTATCCCCGTCTTGAAATCCTTCACAGAAAA
This sequence comes from Anisodus acutangulus, assembly GCA_029783415.1. Classification (NCBI taxonomy): domain Eukaryota; kingdom Viridiplantae; phylum Streptophyta; class Magnoliopsida; order Solanales; family Solanaceae; genus Anisodus; species Anisodus acutangulus. Next base: position 39,472,485 of record CM056502.1, read on the forward strand.
CCTAAAAGGAACAAAATTAACAGAAACTCAATTATCAGTAGTGAATTTTTGGACATACACCAAATTTTTAATTAAGTTAGGGGCATGAAGAGTATTTTTCAAAACTAGAGGTGGATGTGGGGGAGACAAAGTGGTATGTCCATAACCGCAAATTGGAATTGAGTTGCCATTACCAACAATAATGCCATGATTTTTTTTCAAATTGAAATAAGACGAGAGAGTACCTTGGTCGGACGTCATGTGAGAAGTGGCGCCGGTGTTCATGTACTAATTTGCGTCCGGAGGTTGAGTCCCACGCAGGCCTGCCTGCTGCCTCGGGCCAGAACTGTATCTGCCGCCACTGTGTTGGACTGAGAAACTGGGCCTGGAATTTTGCTAGAACTGAGCCCAGTTTCCCTGATTCGGACAAGGTGGAAAATAGGGGTTGTTGGGCCAATGGCCACTGGCCCGGCCCCACTGCCAAAGGGCCCACGACTTGGGCCAGTTGTCCTGCGGCCCACTGCTCTGAGGCCCACTGTTGTTGCCACAACTTTTCTGTCCTCCCCCACCGCTGTCGTTACCACCGCAATTGCCACCGCGGTTTTTGCCATTATTTTTATGATTTTGACCCCTTTTACCGCCACCGTTGTTAAGGTTTTGGCTCGAATTTTCGGAGAATGAGTGAGGGTCGTCGGACATGGTCATCATCACGACAGAATTTGCTCCGGTAGCCGCCTTTTTAGCTAAATCGGCCTCTTCCAACGTGAGCATGGAACGAGCCTGATAAAATGGTGGTAAAGGATTACTCTAACGAAGTAGTGTTCCAACGCCATTATAGGCCTCAGATGGGCCTGCAACCATTTGAAGAACAAGATGATCATTGGTAACGGGCGCACTAATGTTGCGGAGTTGGTCCGCCAATTCTTTCAGCCTTTTAGAATAGGCCGAGAAGTTAGGAAAATCTTCCATGTTAACATGAGAAAATTCCTGCTCAAGAGTGACAGCACGGGAATTCTTGTTATCTTGGAATATATCACGCACCTTATTCCAAGTGTCCATCGTCGTAGCGTCTGGTTCAATAATCGTCTGTAAGAGGTCTGTAGAGATAGTGGAATAAATCCACTAGAGAACGGTAGCATCAAGGGTTGTCCATAACGTAGGATTATCCTCGGGGGTAGGCACCTTCTTCACGCCAGGTACCGAGGGGATTATGTGATGGAGGACTTGATACGAGCGTGCGTGAACTTTGAATAATTCTGCCCACATCGTGTATTGAACGTTTTCCATTTCAAGAACAATAAGGATGTGGTTTTTTATGTTGGAAACTGTAAGGGCAGGATGAAACATGTCTTTGAAATAGACACAACGAAAGAACAATAGGTGAATTAGGGATTTGGAAGAAAATTTGAGAATAGAGGAGGAGAAAAAATTCACTGAATCCGAGAGTAGGTCACGAAAACCGAGAAAAGAAGGGGGCATCAAAAGTGTTGGAGAAAAGGTATTTTAGCCCTAAACTTCTGATACCATGAAAGAAATAATCTCTTAATTATTTTCATTAATGAAGAGGTATATATACAATTTACAATCTCCAAATATGAAAAATCTTATTCCTACTATACTTCTAAAATCCTAATTATACTTGTACAAAAATTCTATAACTATGATAAATTTGTGTACAACTTTGATTACAATTTCGGTAACTTATTTGTTTCGGATTCCGTGTATACACGGTATATTTTTCAGTTATAAACGTGAAAAACAGTATATTGGGTTCAACTATGTGGACTATAATGTAGAATCCTCATTAGAGAGAGTGACACTTCAATCTAATTTATTTATTTATTTATTTATTTATTTATTTATTTATTTTAGGTCCAGAACACGTACAATCGTAACTCACATGGGCCTAGTATGTCTAACTCTTCAGAGATCTAATTAAAGAAAATGGCAAAAAATGTTTTGTTATGTTTAGTAGGTTTAAGATTGTTGCATAAAAAGTTGTTAAAAAGTTTTGATCCATTAAATTTGCAAAAAGTGAGCGGTTTCTGTCAAAATCATATATTTAACGAACTCAGATTGTTGAATAATGGGAGTTCTGAAATTCCGTTAAATCTAAAAGATCGCAACACTAAATATTACAACATACATTAAAAATAGACAAAAAGAAATAATAACAAAAAATGCACTTTTAAAAGTTATACTAGACTTCAAAAATAGACTAAAAACAGCAAAACATGTAAAAAAAAGACTATAAAATCAGTCAAAAACGCTACCTAGGTGAGACACGAAGCATAATTTTTCCTTATACTGCCCGAGTTCAATTATGGTTTAGCATAACCACATGAATTTTTTCTTTATATAGATGATAGTGAAATTTAAATTTGAAATATCAACTTACTCTAACATTATATTAGAATTTGCGATTGAGTACGATCTTAAAACTCAATCCCTTAGAACAAGACACTTTTATTTACTTATTTTATGTTTGCACACACTAAAAAACAAAAGTACACATCGGTAGTATCAAACTATCAACTACCTATGAAATTTTAATCAAGTAATAGTTTATTTAGATTTAATTCTCGTTGGCTTAACATAGTTGTTTGACTTGAGAATATAAAAAAATTTAATACTTAATAGATGGAGTTAATTTCCACAATAATAATAATAATAATGGAAGTAATAATAAAAATTGAATTTGTCGTTGTTCAGTTCTCTAATTGAAAGCATCAAAAACCGGCAAGTTAATTCCAGATACCTCAAATCTTGGACTCATCTTTATTTGTCACCTTTTCCACTATCTTTTTATAAAAAAAAACATTATTTAACTTTCTATATAAGTATTATTTTTCCTTCTGTATTTGTCTATGGTTTGTGGATAAGAACCTTTGGCATATATTTTCATGCATGACGCAATTTTATGAGATAATGGACACAAAAGTCCACCTTTTCTCCATTCAACTTTGAATTGGTAAATCTGTTTGAACACCGACAGTTTTGAGCTTGCGACCTTTCGTGATCCAAATTTTGCCTCGAATTCAGAATTTAAAATTAGAAAATTTTAATTTTTATATATGCACTAAATATTTTGCACATATATTATAAATTAGTATTGGAGTTAAGATTTTTATTAAAGAGTCAAAATATAAAGAAGCAAACACACGAAAAAACTATAAAAATTCAACATATATGTAGGATAACTTCCATCTTGAAGTTATATGGTGTTTTATAAAATTTCCACATTTTTTCTCTATTTGTAATCCAATACAAAAATTAATTGGTTTCATTAAATTGGTACTCTCTTTCTCTCTCTCTTTATATATATATATATATATATATATATATACACACACACTAATCTCTATTAATGTGTATTGCCACGTCATCTACCAGCTTGTGTCATTTATTTGAAATTTGTTAAGCTGGAAAGAGGACAAGGAGGAGACTATACCATATGTTATCTCGCCGAATAAAATTCAATCATCACCTAAAGCTCGTTACCAAATCAATCTTTACATCCCACTCGAAACTAAAAACAAACCTAACGTATAGTCATAGTTAAAATTGAAATCAACATCCTTATTAACATAAGGTATATGCCACATCAATTACCAATTTAAATAGCACACGAGGCATTTTTATCATCAATTATAAGTGACTTAGTTCTTTAGCCAAAAAAAAGTGACTTAGTTGAAGTAGGGATAGAAAAAGTTAGTTAATACTCAGTTTTTTCGTTTGACCGACTTCGTTCAACTGAAGTCAGACTAAGCTAAGTATTTCTTATGAAACTCAAAGACAAAATTGTTGGGAGATTTTACTCTATGGTACTTTATAAAGCAGTACGGGAAGTATATGACTATTACAAGTATTCGAAAGGATAAACAAAGATTCAATAATTCAATTAGTAATCTGAAAATTACAAGAGAACCACAAAATTGAAATTACAATTTTGTTGAAGACGGAAAATTGGAAACTGGTTTTGCTGAGTCGAGTGTGGCACTCTGTCCTCAAGACAATATTGCCCCGTATGTATCCTTTATACGTCCTGGACAATTTGTCTCCCAAGATAAAACAGCAATGGAACACTTGAGCAAAGGAAACTCAAGAGCTACCGTGAAGAATATTGAGTAACGAAATGATGCCTGGAAGTTGTAGGAAGAAGAAAACTTTCTGCTTGTGTAAGCTTCTGAATTTTCGTGTATATTATATGTGTGTTCTTAGTACTCAACAATAGTGTAAGGGGGTGTTTATATAGGTGATGGAGGGGCTGAAAACTGCCTCCATAATAGCCAAATAATGGTCATTATGGAGGTAGTAAAGTCACCAACATAAATGGTGAAAGACCAACGGATTCGGCCATTATAGGAGGAGTAATTCAGCCAAAATAAATGGCTGAATTGAGTGCTTGGCGTTTCTGCTTTGACTGTCCAAATTCTGACGTTCTGGAAACTTCAGGGACCAAACTGTACATCTTGAAACTTCAGGGACCAAATTGTACATCTGAAAGAATTCTGGTCCGAACTGTACATCTGAAAGAATTCTGGTCCGAACTGTACATCTGGAAACTTCTGGGATCAAACTGTACTTCTGGCAAAGTTCTCTGGCCCAAAAGGATAATATCAGAAGACCCACAGCCCACAGCCCGTGACCCGTGACCCGTGACCCGAGAACCCGAGAACCCAAACCAATTTCGAGTCTTATATACACAACAATTCTTTCTTCCTCTACCGATGAGGGAGAATTGAACTCAATACCACACTTTCCATGCTTCAAACACCTTACTTCGTGGACCAATATCTCTTTCATTTCTCAATGAAATTTGACGATTCTTGGCCCTACGGTTATCTACGTACTTAGTAGATCATGCATATATGAAGAACCGGATTCTCCAACATACGTAACACTAGTGTTTAAGCCGTTAAAGTTGGTCGGTCGCAACTCCCGCCAAAGGCAAATTTCTAACAATCCCCTCTTGAAAGAGATTTTGGCGCACTCACATGGTGTCTTTTTCATTTCCAGCAATATTTCAAATGACCAATGTTGCATAAGGAGAGGTAGCCTCGACTTTGAACCTTCCATAGTTGAATACCATCGAACTTACTTATCATCGCTGGTGAACGTGGATGTCTTGAACCGTCAGTGTTTAGTGTAAGCCAAGTCAATGATACCAACACAACAAATTCCCTTACTCTCTTCTTCGTAATGTTTTGTCCGCTTTTGGCCATGGACAACGTCTTGGATTCTTAAGTGCGTTCATTTTGAGGCGGCCGCCCTCGCACTTAAATATGTGGTCTCCTACAAGGTATCCTCGCTATACCCCACTTCACAAGTGTTAGGAACCATTAAAAGTTTCCCAAAACCTAACCTCAACTGCTGAGAAGCATTACAGGTTTTGAAAACTTAACCTTTACCCACACCGCAGATAGCACTTAAAGTCTATCGCGAACGACTTTGGATTTGGTGTTTCTTTCGTAAATCACTATCCGAAGTGCTCAAGCTTCCATCAAGCGATCAATCGAACCTTTACAGCCTTAGTTTTCCCATTGAACCAAATTATCGGGATCTCTAGTTAGTAAGGTTGGGTTACCACCGTATTGGTCCGTATATTTTGGGTTTTAAGCCCATTCCCTAGACAGTGTAACACTTGATCTCCGGGTAGTCCCTTCATTAGTAAACAAGGAAGTGACACCCGTGATGATCAACTGCCATACGGTCTTATGTCTCCTGACAGATTCTGACAGATATGTCCAGACGCCGTTATCCGTGTCCTTTCTAAAGCCGATCGGCTAGCCACAAAGGTATAATCGCCAAGGCACGGGTTTCTCCCAATAAGGGACGTCCTCTAAGGAGTCGTGAAGTTACTCAACTTCTTTCATGCTTTGTATAAAGCGATAAACTCCGATTTCATCATGAATCGGCCGATGCAAGTTTGCTTAGAGGATTTTCCAAGAACCACCATACACATTTACTTGTGGCTTTGGTGTTCTTCGACCGATGTCTAGTTTGCATCATCGTGTTCTCTCATAACCGCTGGACATCCGTAATACTATAATCCGTAGATAAGCGAATAATTCGTGATATCGCCATATCCGACTTAACGCCTTCTGATCATGTATTAAGATTATCGGTGAACCTTAGTTCAACCGATCCGATTGTAGGACGATACCAGTCGGTTGTAGTGTGTACAATACATTGAACTACACGTGATCTGCGCGTATCGCTCCTTGTCTATGGGTGCACCATGATTCCAATCAGTTCTATGATTCATATCCATTGATGGCTTCAACGAGACTGTCAACTATCGACCAGTCCGTTAGATGTCTTTAGAAATCCAATTCCTAAGATGTCATCTGTGATATCCATATCTTTCATATCGAGACTTTGTTTCAATATGACTTTTACTTTCAGACTGTTGATTCTCCAACTGTTGGCTTTCTAACTTCAGAGTCAATGTTTCTGTGGTCAGATTCATTGTTTCTGTTTTATCTGAAACTTTCAGGACCAAAATGTAAACATTTCAGGGACCAAGATGAAAGTTCAGGAAGAAGCCCAACACCCGTAAAACCAACTCGATTCTCTTCTTCCAACTCTCCGGTTGGGAAGCGTTGTTTTAACATTCATGCCATGCAAGACCGCAATGGCCCATGATGTTAAGCTACTCCCAGGGAGCACATGTACAAGTAGTCGAGGCTTTGAACTCGCCAAGAGATCCATCTACTTTGTACTCACTTTTGAGTATCCTTTTTCACAACCCAAAGCGTTCTTTTTCCTGAGGAAGATCAACCTTTACGCAAGTATGGTTCTATATGATGGAATATATTTCTCTCTTTAGCTTCTTTCCAAAGCAGCGCTTTTGGAGATAACAATTATTTGTTAATTGTCCATGGTTCGTTCTTAACCATACAAGCTAGAAGGACTGGAACAAGTCTTTGTCCCCTCTTGTCTCGCCTTGGTTCAACATCTAGAATCCCTGAGTTCTGCAGATCTGGAATATTAAGTTCCGGATAGCCAGCAACTTTCGAGTCCTGTAGATACGGAACGTCTAATTCCGGACAGTCAGGCCCTCGCGGGTTCTTGTTAACCTTAAGCAATTACTCCTTTTTCTTTTCCAAGGAAAGTTATCTTATAAGAATTCAGCATTCTTTGACGCCAAGAGGCGATAAGTACTAATGTTATTTACAGATCCAGTGGATATGCAATCTACAGTCTTAGGTCGAACTTGACCTATTTCGGTAGTCCAACTTCTACCAAGCCACCCCACATCACAACTTTTGTATGTGAGATCATTTCCATGTCTCACACGAAGAGTTATCATTATCCTTATGCGGAGTTCTGTTGAGAATCGCATTAGCGGTAAGGATCGCCTTGCCCCACATAATTTAGGCGTACGGGTTTGCGCTTGGCTAACACCGTTGGACTGAGGTGAGAAATGAACAGTCGTTTAATGAACGATGCTTCACATTCTCCCCCTCTATCACTACGAATTTTGCAATCCATAGGCTTAGTTGACTTTCAACTTCTGTTTTGTAGCGTTTATCCGCTTCAACAACTTTATCTTTGCTTTTCAACAAACAAAGGATTACATACGTTGTACCATCATCAATGAAGATCACAACGTACTTGTCTCCCCCCTCTATTTTGTATAAACTTCAAATCACCCAAGTAGGTGTGACTAAGTTCTAGAGGAGCGGTATTTCTTTCGCTATTCCCTTGACGGAATTTGAAAAGGTGATTTTGCCTCTTCGCCTACCTCACATTCATTTTGAGGGTTTATGTCGAAAGAAGGCAACAATCTCAACATCGTTAGCTTTTGAATGACTTACTATTTAACGTGTCTTAATCTATGATGGCATAGATGCACGGATTACAAATATATCATTCATTTGGCTATAGACATATTGTACCATTCTTAGTTATTACAGACCTGTTGGACTAGTCTCAAACCAACTTGACCAACAACGTCCCTTAAACCAAGTTAGGAACATGTATCACCTCTTTTTAGAGTGATCCATTCCTTGAAGTACTATTGAGGACAACCTCTCCAGCCCTTTTGATTTTAGAGGTGGCGTTGCTTCACATGAACAACCTCTGCTCGTGGTTAGGGCGAACCTGATCATATGTGATCTCGATACTGCCCACTTCAGTTGCTTTGGCATCGAGTGTCCAATTTCTTTACTGCCTTTCTTTGGGCCTTCAGATCATTAAGACCTGGAAACTCTGGCCCACCACACTAGGTGTCCATTACTTTTCCTATAAAATGAATTCTGGCCCACTCCAGTCACCCGGATGCTTTGTATGACTGAGTGTCCAATATCATCCTATCAAAGGAATTTTGGCCCCACTCCAGTCGCCCAGAGGCTTTGTATGACTGAGTGTCCAATATCATCCTATGAAGGATCTTCTCGCCAAATAGTATGACAAAGTTCTACGCCTTTAACTTTTAGACTCCTTCCGTTAAGATTGGTGCCCGGGATAATTCTTGGCGCTTACTTAAGAGTGGTAACAGCTGCACGCTTAGTGGATCTTTCTCCATCGAATGTGCGAACATACTTTACATACTTTAACAATTACACTTAAAAGAACGGATCTTTTAAGTCGTTTACAATCCAATCTTTAAACGGGAAAGAAGATAAGATTAAACTTCGATTTTAGAGCGTAAGGAATATAAATTATTTTCATATTCCTCCTTACTTTAATCCATTTTTAATCGTGACATCATTTAATCTTTATTCTTGACAAGTAAGAAAAACTACTTATCCCAATTTCGGATTCTCGCTCACTTCCGCCACTTCATCAAACCGAGTGTCCAGTTCCTTCTTACCATTATTCGGATCTTTTGTCCGGGGATGATATAGGCCTTCACCGCAAAGATAGAATAACATCTTCAGTTTTCTCCTCTTGTCCCAGTTGACATCCTCAGGCTCTTGTGAGCGCTTGTTCCCACTAGTCTTGGTAGCGGTGACACCATGAACACGTTCATCATCATCACTCTCTTCTACCATAAAACCATTGCCATATCCAGATTTGGTCACACAACTTTTGACCGACATCTTTCGAACACTAATAGTAATACTATACAATATTGTCTTAAGTTGTTGGGAGATTTTACTCTATGGTACTTTATAAAGCAGTACGGGAAGTGTATGACTATTACAAGTATTCGAAAGGATAAAAAAAGATTCAATAATTCAACTAGTAATCTGAAAATTACAAGAGAACCACAAAACTGAAATTACAATTTTGTTGAAGACGGAAAATTGGAAACTGTTTTTGATGAGTCGAGTGTGGCACTCTGTCCTTAAGACAATATTGCCCCGTATGTATCCTTTATACGTCCTGTACAATTTGTCTTCCAAGATAAAACAGCAATGGAACACTTGAGCAAAGGAAACTCAAGAGCTACCGTGAAGAATATTGAGTAACGAAATGATGCCTGGAAGTTGTAGGAAGAAGAAAACTTTCTGCTTGTGTAAGCTTCTGAATTTTCGTGTATATTATATGTGTGTTCTTAGTACTCAACAATAGTGTAAGGGGGTGTTTATATAGGTGATGGAGGGACTGAAAACTGCCTCCATAATAGCCAAATAATGGTCATTATGGAGGTAGTAAAGTCACCAACATAAATGGTGAAAGACTAATGGAGGTAGTAAAGTCACCAACATAAATGGTGAAAGACCAACGGATTTGGCCATTATAGGAGGAGTAATTCAGCCAAAATAAATGGCTGAATTGAGTGCTTGGCGTTTCGCTGATCGTCCAAATTCGACGCTCGAAACTTCAGGGACCAAACTGTACATCTTGAAACTTCAGGGACCAAACTGTACATCTAGAAACTTCTGTACTTTTGGCAAAGTTCTCTGGCCCAAAAGGATAATATCAGAAGACCCGGAGCCCGGAGCCGGAACGGACGGGCGGCGGCGGCGCGCGTGTAGTCTTTCCTTGAACCGAAGCACATCTAGGTCATCCCTCCTTTAAACACATGGGATACCCCTTAGGGTCCCAAATCCCAAACCAATTTCGAGTATTATATACACAACAATTCTTTCTTCCTCTACCGATGAGGGAGAATTGAACCCAATACCACACTTTCCATGCTTCAAACACCTTACTTCGTGGACCAATATCTCTTTCATTTCTCAATGAAATTTGACGATTCTTGGCCCTACGGTTATCTACGTACTTAGTAGATCATGCATATGTGAAGAACCGGATTCTCCAACATACGTAACACTAGTGTTTAAGCCGTTAAAGTTGGTCGGTCGCAACTCTCGCCAAAGGGAAATTTCCAACAAAAATTATAGTAAGAGACGAAAGATATTTTCAAAAGATAAAGAAGTCCAATCTCGTGGCTATAGTTTGGTGCAAGAAAAACCACCTAAAAGAAAAAGAAAAAAAAGATAGAGTAAAATTAATGTTTACACCAAGCAACATTAAACATAGAGAATATATAATTAGTCGTCGACCTTGTTTCGACTTCAAAATCTAGAGGCCATCTTTAATTGGAATACTATTTTATATTCTGATACCAAAATAGTCTATAAATTTATGTTAGGACTAAAAATATGGGTAGATTCTTATTTTTAGGACACGAGTTCCTTTATTTTCAGAGGCGTGTCCTTCTAATTCAAAGTAGGACTTTTATATTATTCTCCATGATTGGGAGAAACTAAATATTGTAATTTATTAGAAATTTAATATATATTAATGACAATTACATTTTTTTCCTGATTTAACTAAAAATTTAAGAATATAAAAGTCGTTCAATATTTAAATGATATTTTGATCGATCAATATTTATATTCATACTTTAAAAATAATATATATATATATATATATATAATCGTGACATCATATATATTAAATCAAATATTATTCTCATCTCTCTTGAGTTAAATTTTTAATTGAGTTAGGTCTAACAACCATTTCTTATCATTTACCAGTTTCTCTTCCCTCCCCAGAACCAAAGATAGTGAATATGGAAAAATTGACTCCTTACTCTAATGGGATTCCTTCAATTGATTCTCAGTTTATGATATTTTGTTGGTTTATGCATGACTTATATTTAAAACCATATAATTTCTTAGCCAACTAATAGCAAGTAGTTTTTTCTATAACAAACATTGGCCATTGTTTTGGTCCATGTCTCATTCCTTTGACTTGAATATAGTACCAGATACGTCTCTTGTTCATTCAACCAAAATAAATGGGATAGTAAAAGAAGTTAAGGAAAAGACTACATCAAATAATTCACATAGTTGAAGGCCAACGTGAAACATGAACTACACACACACACAAAAAAAAAACGTTCGTGGATTGAATTACTTTACTTTTCTTGGTTCTCCACCTGTGTCCAGTACGTGCTCTAGGCCCGACTAATTAGAAGTCACGCCGAAAAGTCTTAGTTTGAGGGGTAAATTGCTCCCACGAAAGACAACTACATTTTCAGAGCTCGAATACGAGACTTCTGTGGGAAATTAGCCTTTGGCGGGAGTTGCGACCGACCAACTTTAACGGCTTAAACACTAGTGTTACGTATGTTGGAGAATCCGGTTCTTCACACATGCATGATCTACTAAGTACGTAGATAACCGTAGGGCCAAGAATCGTCAAATTTCATTGAGAAATGAAAGAGATATTGGTCCACGAAGTAAGGTGTTTGAAGCATGGAAAGTGTGGTATTGTGTTCAATTCTCCCTCATCGGTAGAGGAAGAAAGAATTGTTGTGTATATAAGACTCGAAATTGGTTTGGGGTTTGGGACCCCAAGGGGTATCCCATGTGTTTAAAGGAGGGAGGACCTAGATGTGCTTCGGTTCAAGGAAAGACCACACGCGCGCCGCCCGTCCGGTTCACGGGTTCACGGGTTCACGGGTTCACGGGTTCACGGGCCTTCTGATATTATCTTTTTGGGACAGTCAAAGCAGAAACGCCAAGCACTCAATTCAGCCATTTATTTTGGCTGAATTACTCCTCCTATAATGGCCAAATCCGTTGGTCTTTCACCATTTATGTTGGTGACTTTACTACCTCCATAATGGCCATTATTTGGCTATTATGGAGGCAGTTTTCAGCCCCTCAATCACCTATATAAACACCCCCTTACACCATTGTTGAGCACTAAGAACACACATATATGATACACGAAAATACAGAAAAATACACAAGCAAAACAGTTTCTTCCTACACCTTCCAAGGCATCATTTCGTTACTCAATATTCTTCACGGTAGCTCTTGAGTTTCCTTTGCTCAAGTGTTCCATTCTTTGTTTTATCTTGGGAGACAAATTGTCCAGGACGTATAAAGGATACATACGGGGCAATATTGTCTTAAGGACAGAGTGCCACACTCGACTCAGCAAAACCAGTTTCCATTTTTCCGTCTTCAACAAAATTGTAATTTCAGTTTTGTGGTTATATTGTAATTTTCAGATTTCTAGATGAATTATTGAATCTTTGTTTATCCTTTCAAATACTTGTAATAGTTATATACTTCTCGTACTGCTTTATAAAGTATCATAGAGCAAAAATCTCCCAAGAACTTCTAGTTAAGGATGGATGGGTACTTACCACCCACCATAACCTTCTGAAATTACTTACTCTAGAAGTACATAAGAGCAGCTTGTTCAAATTATCTTCCACGTAGATTAGCATTGATTTAATTATTTGATTTTATAAATAAGGTAAATATACATAGTTGGTCGACATAAAATGTGAATTTTATTTATAAGATTTTGTATTGGACATGAATCACTTGGAGTACTGTATGAGTTTGACAGCAGTGTAGGACTGTCAAATTTAACATAGTTATGCATTTCTAAGGTAATGTTTATTGGTCTATGATTTATAATGCTTCTCCAGGGAACTGATTAAAGCAAAAAGAAGACAGAAACAGCTTCGAGTCCAAACTATCTGCTATACATTATAACATTGTGTTCCAATTAAGATATCTTATGAAGGTTCATTTTAGTTTTGATTTTCCATTCTGGTACTTCATGAAGTTCATCTTATATGTGCAAAAGGAAATTCGAAATTATGATCTTGATGATGATATCTGGTCAAGGTCCAGTACGACCCAAGATTAGGACCCAGACAGGACCAGTCCATCAAATGAAAGCTGGACGGCCCATTTCACTTTCACTTCATTCTTTGTATTATAACCGAAAATGAAATTCATTTAAAAAAAATAGTAAAATGAAATGGACCACAAAAAAAACTATAAAACAGAAAACATAGTCATTTCAGATTAATTCCAATTGCATCTACAGAAGGTGATAGTAGTTCCTCCATGGAAACTGAAGAATAAATTAATAAATTACATGAAAATGACACCTATATTATCCTTTGCAGTTGCACAAACACGAGTCAATCTTCACCTTCTTGGGAACAAGGGCTAAAAGATGTTCCTCGATAGGTACAAAAATATCACATAAATTACACAAGAAACAACTCTCTCGTAATCTCAGCCTCAACGGCTTTTGCCTCCATTGGGACCTCTCTCCAGTGCCCAGAAACACGGAGAAAGAAAGATGACAAACTGTTTAAACAGTTATTTACAACTTTAAGCTCTTCCAATACCTGATTTATCGTTTGTCTAATTTCCAGTTTAGTACTTGATCACATGATGACGCAGCCAGAGTTCATACATGACCATATGAAAAGTATCATGTCTTACAGGAGGTGTATTCCACTGAAAATGCTTCTGAATCTGATAAGAGAAGATTAATCATTAGAAATCTACTCATATAGACTCTTCTTGAGTTAGCAATGCAATTTGCTTCTTTTGCCTTTCACTAGTACATATATACGCAACGACAAGTATAAATACTCTTAAGGATATTACAGATCAAGTTTCAAAGATGTCACTCACCTTTACTAAATTGTTATGCAAGGTGACAAATTCTTCTTGCGTGATGTTCTTGAGAATTTGCTTTAGGTCATATACATCCTTCTCCCTCAGTATGACCGCAAACTTATGCCAATCGAGAATGTCATTGAATGGCAAATCATAGTAATCGGAGAGTATCACTGCAAAGATGACCCAAAAAGTAGTGGAGATTTAGGAAGGAAACATGGTGAAAGTTGAACAATCAGGTAATTTTAGAAAAAGATGAACAAGTCGCTTGAACATCGTTTCATCACGAATTCATTTAGGCCAACTTGGAGACCAAATTACTTAGTCTTCTCTCTGCTTCCCCCCCCCCCTCCCCAACCCCCAACCCCCACCCCACATGACCTCTAGCACTTCAGCTATAATGATTCTTTATCTTTTGCCTTTACTTAAGGGAAAGAAGATTATTTTCTCAAAAAGAGAGAAAGAAGACCAAAAAACATATGATTGAACAGTTATGGTGATCTCAATAACAATTGCAAGTTTTTGTTTCTTTGTAAAAAAGAGTAAAATATCACCTCTTAACATTGAGCCTCACCTGTCTTTCTTTTCACAACATATATATTTTTCTATTTGTAATTTCAATTTTTGAGACCTGACAGTTCTTCTCAATTTACATATGAGGTCCTTCCAAGTCAAAGAGACACATAAAGCAATGAACTAACAAGTTGAAAAAAGAAGGATGTCCAAGCAGTTCCTGACCAATTCAGAATCGAGGTAAGACTCGGTTGTTCCATGCAAAACTGAATTTGTGAATGAAGATCAAAGACTTGGTTTCGCACTATCCTGAAAACCTTTCCTATCCTATTTTAAAGCTTATCATGATTTAAGCTATAATACCCACAAGAACTGAGAATCTATGAAGAGTTGAAGACTAAATAACAAAACAATCTCCAATCTCAATGACTGTTTAAAAAGCTTAAATCCTTACCAGGAACACATCCATAATGTATTGAGTCTGTTATACGAGCACTGTTAACCTGGGAACCACCAGGACATATGCAGAACTTTGTCCTGTAAAATCTCTTTTGATAAACAAGAGGTCCTGTAGCCCTGTTTATCCTGTTGTTGGAAATGTCCAGTTCGGAGTCATTTTCCCATTGGCGTGCCAGGATAACCCTGATTTTAGAGTTTCTATGACCTGCCCAGAAACCCAAAGTTGTCCTGTACAAAGTAGGATTACTGTTAGTGACATGCTATCTTCAATATAATAACTTCTGACTATCTATGCATATATATTTTGATAGGCTATGCAAAAGTATAGTGACAGATGACAGTTCATAAATGACAAACTAGACTAAGAATTTTTACTCCAACTACAAGATCCAGAAAGACTCATTATTGGGGAGGGCAAAGAATGAATTAGTTCATTCTAAAGCCTCCACCTCTAAAGGAAGAAGATTGGGTGGAGTGCATGCTTTTAGATACTAACCATTAACTTTATAGAATGAGTTTTTGAGGGCAGAAGACCAATATGCCAGCATAAGATAACCACTCGGCCCTTTTTCAGTTAATATGTTTTGAAAAATCCTCTCACAACATATTGGATTGACATTTGTCCTTCAATATATCTACAGTACTACATGGAAATTGAGTGCAGACAAAGCACCTATCTTTTGTTGGGAGGTCCGTGGATTTGTACAACCTCACACATCTGAAGATTTATTAGTAAAATCTTGATAACATATAGGTCACCAGCATCTTCTTTTTTTCCGGTCTCTCACTAAACTGATTACAGAGGGACTTAACTCGGTTAAAAGGCTAATTGTACTGGTACTCCAAGAATAAGATAGAACTACCTGGTCAATCTACTATTCTATGATATTCAGTGTAGTCTAAGACAGATGGCCATGAAAGTTGTTTAGAAAGTCTCTATCTGTGGAGTAAGAAGAGTATTATTTCCAACTTAGAATCACTGTCAAATCTTCTGCAGTCCTTCAATCTACAGAAGGATGATCTCTTTTCAGTTGTAAATTTCAGCACTTTCTTGGTACTGTTTGATAAAATTTCAACCTTTTCATAAAAAAGACCATGAAAGTTATCAAAAACACTTGCCAACAAAAAGGAAAATTGACATAAAAGCTAGTAAAGATGATGGCATATATGGCGAGAAGCCAAGGGCATATTAGATGCAACCCGGAAGCATAATTATCAAGGGAAGGTACAGAAAAGATGCAGTTGAAAATTATCGCAACAAATATTTGTAACAGAGAGATCAATGCTTGAATTAAACTTTAAAAAAAAGTATGAGTCTCAGAAAAGGGCTGAAAACGTCAGTTATTAGGAAAGTGCCGAATATGTGGAATTGTACTTAGGAAGGGGCTGAGTATGTGGGGACTATAATAGCGAGATACTAATAACTACTTGGAAGGTAAAGACAAAAATTTCCTTTTTAAACATTGCATTGGGACAAGTAAAAGGAAAATAATGGGTATTCAGCTGGGAGAAAAGGGCATAGACTAGTCATTTTTTCATCTTCCAATTTTTCCATCTTTAATGGCGTAATTCAAATGTTATGGCTATTATGCATGATGGCGGTAACACTAGGTCCCAGCTTGAGAGGAAGAGTATGGAAATGCTATAAAACTGCAGTCTCTACCGTATAAACTATCACTACACTGGCGCAGAGGTTTTGTTTCCTTCATCCTTGGCTCAGTGAAATGTCTGATTCTACTATTCACATAGAGAACCATGTTGATGTGTCAACAGAAAAACAAAGGATTAAAGAACAAAAAAAGTAGAAAGACATTTGTATGAAAAGAGAATGATCTGATCTGTAGCACATTCGTTATCCAACAGGACTACCTGTTCTCAATGTCATTTCCTCCAGCTGGAAGGGCAAATGGCTGCAGAACTTGTGGAAGAGCAACATCCTTATGTGGAATATATCCAACATCATAGCTAGGGGAGCAGACGACACGTATTGCATTCTTTACAAGAAAGGGATGCCCTTCTGTTGCCCTGACACCGACATCATGACAGGTAACGAAGAAGTGATCTGCACCCATGGTTCTATTCCAGTATGGGTATTTGGCTATCAAACTATCTACATAGTTCTGTACAATTATGGTCATGTTCTCATATGATGTGCCCTGCATTCCATCAAAAAATATCTTCTTATATAATACATTAGGAGCCCCAAAAGTTATACCAGGTACCCCAATCTTAATAGTATAGGTGTTTGCATTTTATGTTACAAAAGCTAGGATCAGAATATACACACACAAAAAAAAAACTAGGATCAGAATACACACTAACATAATGAGCAAAAAGTATATGTCCTCTAAGAAGTACGAGACTTCTCAATGTTGGTGTAGAATGATAATCTTTATAAACTAAGAGCTGGTATACTACTAAAGTATAACAAGCAGCACAGTACATGGATATAGAAACAATAAGAAGAGAAAATCTTTCCACAATAAGTGCAGAAGGGGAGGGAAGCAACATTCTTCTGCACAGCATGACTCCCAATTTCCTTATAAAATGAAAAATCTCTATTCTCAGCATTTGTTGCTGCATTTCCAGCTAATGAATTATCAGATACTTCTCTGAGAGGAAAAAGTTCTTTTAAGAAAATTCTGGTTTGCCATAAACACTTGGATTGGAAGACCTAACACATTCAGCTAACAATGCGCATTAATCTGACTTCAGATTCCTAAGAAGAAGATTTATACTATAGCCAACAATAATGAGTAACCTCCAAAGTAATTGTATTTCTCTTTCCTGCCCCTCTCTAGCATAAGCTCTAACTGAATTGGACAAAACTTAACCATCATGTCGTTCACTCCTTGTTAACGAATCTGCCAGTCCCACTTACCTTCCTCATCTAAGAAAAAAGCAAATGGCTTTCAACCTTGTTAAACCAATTTCGATTTCAGTACCAATCAAAAGGATTACAAAAAGAAAGTCACTGGATGCCACTGTACAAGGTACTTATCGCCACTCTCCATTCAATTTTTTCAGCATACTAAGTAAATCAGGCATTAAAGTGAACTAAGTATTGTCATTGTACTTCCAAAATCTGACTATTTTGAACAACATTCCACATTCAACCAAAATTCAGTTCATAAACATAAAACAAAACTGAATCCAACACAGACTACATAAAAGCAAATCAAAATTAGATTTTGCATACTCTAGAACATTCTTTCGGCATAATAGGTAAATCAGGCATTAAACTGAACTAGTTATTGTAACTGTACTTCCAAACCTAACTATTCCGCACAACATTTCACATCCAATCAAAATTCACTTCATAAACATCAAATAACACAGAAAACAAATCAAAAATTAGATTTTAAATACTCTAGAACAATTCATACCTTTCCTCTCATCTTATGACAAGAGATCGGAATGAAGAACAAGTGAGCTTGATCCGGATCCTCGGTAACAAACTTACTCTCTCGAATATTCTGGAAGAAATATCCCTCACTAGAATACTTCCCCGTCAATTTCCTTGGGGTTTGATAAAACGTCTTCGGATCTCCATCTTTATATATATACACCTTAAATTTCCTCTCCATTTCTTCATAATTCAACCTAAACACTTCCGGTGAATTATACACATCCGTTAACACCTCCGTTAACACCTCCTCCTTCGCTCTAACAACCTAAAATCGCAAAAAAAAAAATCAGCGTGTTCTAGAAGATTCTAGAAGAAAGGATCAGTAGTGACTGAGATACAATCCGGTAACACCTCCTCATCTGCTCTAACAACCTAAAAGCACAAAAAAAAACAGGATGTTCTAGAAGACAAGAAGAAAAGGTAAGTTGTAGTATGTACCTGCTGAGATGATTGTACCTGAGAATTAGATGAATGAAAGGAATTGAGAGAGAGATATGTGAAGGAAAGTAAGGTTAAGATGGCGAGAGATAGGAGATAGCTTCGGAGACTGCAATAACTCGATGCCGTTGGCTGTGGTGGTTTCGCCGGCCACATTTCCGACGGATATGGCTGATTCCGGTGGAAATCTCCGGTTAAGTGAAGAATATTGGGCTCGGAACTGGATTTGGGCTTTCCACCAGATTTGAAGCCTAAATACACATAAACATTTTCTACTTTTAGAAATAATTAGTTAAAAAATGGTACGTATTCAGAAATTGTTAAATAATTAGTGATTCCTGTTTCCAAGTTTTTTTTTAAGGGCTGTTTGGAAAGTCACCTCTAATTAGATTCGAGTGTAATTTTACATGTATATCTGATCAGATAATTATTTAATAAGCATATAAATGAGTGTAATTGAATGATTGTAATTACACTATTCAATTCTCAAGGAAAGAATTACATTTAATTACATGATGTAATTATAGGGTTATTTTCTGAATTTCTTCTTTTCTTTTTAAATTTATTTTTTATTTCTGTTCTTTTTTTCTTTTATTTTAACTTTTTAAATTCTTTTTTTTCAAATATTATTATCTTTTATTTCTTTATTTTTCATTTTTCAACATTTACTTCACTTCTTCTACATAATTTCACATATTGTTCTTCTTTCTTATATAATTTTCTTTATTTTTTTAATTCACTTAGCTATGTTAACTTTCTTAGTTATTTTTCTTTATTATTATTTTTTATTTTAGCTAGCTATGTTATCATTCTAAATTTTTTTAAAGTTACACCTCCTGATCTTAGAATTGATAAGTCATCCACAAACTTGACTTATAACGAGCTAATGATGTCACTAAAGTTGAATTTCGTTGTTGGATGACATTATATACAAACTTAGTTTATATTAAGTGGTGTTATCATTGATAGATTACTTTTTAACATTTAAATAAATGGTTGTAAATATTACTATTTTTGTCAAACAAGTTTTCCGTGATATTATTGCAAAATGTATTCTTCATAAGAAATTCTTATTAATTGATTAAATTAAAGTATTATTTATTTATATATATCAACTTTTTTACAATACTAGTTACAAATTTATAATTATTCTCGAAATAATATGTATCTTAAATACACAACAATAGATAAAATTAAGTAATATTTCTTATATGAACATTTTTTTGTCGGACATTAACGTTTAGTTTTTGATAATTAACTTTTGTTTTTAAAATGTAAAAATATTTAACTGTGTAATTACACTTGTACAATCAAACAATACGCTTGTAATTACAATGTAATTAACTTATGACGAACAAACAGGTCACCGAAATTACTATACTATATAATTACTAGGATGTGTAATTACTACCTTAGTAATTACACTAATTTCAATTGCCAGGTAGCTTTCCAAATTACTATACTGTGTAAAGTGGAGGGAGCTTACCATTTGAATTATCAATATTGTGACTTATAGTATTTTTTATGTAGTTTTCAAATAGGTAAATTTTATTTCAAAAAACTTAAAGACTCTATGTCCGAGTTCATAGTTAAAATTAAATTGTTTGACTCTAAAAAATTGAATAGTGCCACATAAATTGAGACGAGGGAGTATACAAAACTAATATATAAAAGATTACACAATTAATTGACCCCAAGTTTCTAAGTGCTTTGTTTTACAGAGCTAGGAATTAAATAAGTACAAACTTTACCCTATAAGTTATAAATAATTACTAAACAAATACATGTAATCAAATGGTTCATAGCATAAAAATAAATGAAAGTACTACATGGACGTTCACTTATTCAATTTATTCATAATCCATTTGATATGCATCGTAGTTGTCTTCTTAAAACTTCTCTATGAAGAAGCTCATTGGGGGGGAAAATCCTAATGAAGTAACTATGTAGCGGACCTCGTTAAAAACCTTTTACTAGCAAAAACTCACTCGTACAAGTCTAAAAGGCATGGACAAAGGGAAAAAATACAATACATATCCTTTTTTTGTATGATAGTATGGTGATTGGTGATGTGGGGATCTTACTGACTCAGTTGGTTAGATACCTGTCTTTCACTTTGTTGGTGAGGGTTCGAATCCTCACGTTGTAATCACCTCCCATATTTCCCTTTCTCCTATCTCCTATGTAATAAAAAAAATCTATATTAAACTCTTGAATTAATTAATTCTATCAGAATAATAATAACTACACTTAAATTACTACTTCATCCGTCCTAATTTACATGAGAGTTTTGCTGGAGTCAAACAACTCTTTATTTGAGTACAGATTTTCTCCAAAATTCTTTTCATATATTGTGAATTATTAATTTTGTATAATTATATATTTTTTATGTAATTTTCAAATATACAAATTGTATTATAAAATACTCCAATAGTTACTACAAAATTTGACCTTTGGGACTCCTAATTTTGTTTGGAAAGAGAAAAGGAAAACCTAATTAACGTAGTACTATATAACTTGAGGAGTCAACCGAGATGACATAGATAGATTTAGCTAGCGTTGGGCCATAAATTTCCAAAAATATTTTGAAAAACTAGATTTGGGTGAAGTTTTTCAAGTTTTAAAAATGTGTTTGGCCATAATTTTTCAAAACATATTTCAATTTTTATTTTGAAAAACATGAAACATTACTTATATCCATAAGTTCTAAAAACTATCAAGAACACCCAACCATACAAACCATACATATTTGTTATCCCAAATTATGCAGAACATGATATTTTAATGACAACTGCTAATAACACACTTACTAGCTACTACAATTCAAATTACAATACAAAGATCCATTTTTATCTTCTCAACAGATTTGCAAAACAATTTTTCCTAAGGTTTCTTCTTCTACTTTTTGGGCACAGCTTAGCTCGTCCACTTTATAGAATAGACTGATTTAATTACGAAAACATGATAGATACGACTTTAATGGAGGAACATGGTAGATAGAATTAGTTGGTCATAAATAGATGAGGCTTTTTTATAAAATACAAAAGTTTGGGGTAGTTTTTAAAAGTTTTAAAAAAGCCAAAACATAGATCTTGGCCCAAAAAAAGGTTTGAGCAAGAATTTGAGATTTGTTTTCAAAATCTGTCAAAATTTTATCGCCAAACAAATATTTAAAAATAAATCTTCAAAATATGCTCTCAAAATCTATAAAAGGAGCTTAGATCCGAGTAGCAATGGAACTAGGAGGGGATTCGAACATTGATGTCATTCTCCATGGTATGGGAGATAAGGAGGATGTGTGGTATCACTTGGAGCTTAAGAATACCTTGACAGATCCTCCTCATATGTTGAGAATACCACAACAGGAAAAACATTCTCCTGTTGCGGTGCTCCCTTGGGAAAGATGTGGACGAGCAGGAAGCTGGGACATTATTGGTGATGACATCTACTGGATTCGCGGAGTTAAGTCAGAGATGTCATACGTTTGTAACCATGTCTTCTTCCATGAAAATTGCCCTTCTTCAGTGTTGTTAGTGGAAAAAAGCTATATGTTCTTCTTGGCACTGAGTATTGGCCCCCAGATGAACGACAAAATTATGATGATTTTAAATGTACTGGGTCCCCAGATTGGGACATGTGTGGTGAAGTTTACGACATAGAAGACAAAATATTAGCACGTGTACAATTGTAATATATTTAGTCATATTTAGTCTTATGTAATTATGGTAGATATAGGATCCCTATTGTATGAGGATTTCAGATTGTACACCCTATATATATTTGTATTAATGAGAAAGGTTTCCCAAGGGAGATTAATATAATTCTACATGGTATCAGAAGCCAAAAATCCTTCCCAACCTAAAACCTAGTTTCGGCCGCCCACCTCTGTCCATTTCCGACGCTGAATCGACCGTATACCACCGGTATACCTCCGATATACACCGATATATAGCTGTCCAGCTCTCAAATTCTACTAAAAGTATTGTATACCACGAGAATACTGCTGATATACAACCTCTTTTCTTTCCCTATCTCTCAACCAGGTTGTATAACCCTCGTATATAGCCTATACACGCCAATATACACTCTGTATACGGCTGATATACCCTCACCGCCATCAGATACCACTCAGATACAGCCTTCCTAAGCTTATACACCACAGATACAAGCTTCGCCCATATACACTGTGCCTACATCCCGAACCCCTCCCCTAATTTTTTTTCCACTCTCCGGCAGCCTTCATGGACGGAAACAACACTGGAAGCAACAATAACCAGCTGCGCAGGAATGGCTTGGCATGCGAACTGGGCCTCCAACATTAGCCCAAAGAAGCCAGAATCGGCCCAAAGAATGCGGCTCTAGCCATAGCCCGGCGATTGCGGCCCGCTTTATCTGTACATGTCGTTCACACCATACAGCTCGATGGGCCACAGTTACACGGCCCACTTCACTGTTTCTCAAAATCGGCCCAACAATCTGGAAAATCTGCACACATGCCATCTATATCCGGCCCAATATTCTGGGGCCCAACAGTCCACTTCGAGAATTTCTCAATCTAATTTGGACCAGGCTTTCAACACATTGACCCCTCGAAAGCCCGATAATTGCATGGTTTATGGATATGGGCGCCACGTCTCATCTCACCAACAATTCTGGTAATCTTACTCAAATGCAAAATTTAAATACTCTACAGTCTATTATGGTCGGTAATGTCCATCGCATTTCAATTCAAGGATTTGTCCACACCCTTACCCCACCACTACATCCCCACATTTATCTTAAAAACGTCGTTTATGCCCCAAACGTCATCAAAATCTAATTTCTGTTAGAATGTTTGCCACCGATAATTATGTCTCAATTAATTTTGACCCGTTTGGATTTTCTGTAACGGACCTCCGTACCGAGAAACTCCTTACGAGATGCAATAGTGAGGGGGACCTATATCCTTTCCTACCCACATCCGCTGCTAGTGTCACTCCTCCCACTGTTTTAACTACCATATCTCCCTCTATGTGGCATAGTAGACTTGGTCATCCGGGTTCTCACGTTTTTTATTCTCTTAGAAACCGAAATTTAATACAATGTAACAAAAGGAACCTTTCTCATAGTTGCTCCTCTTGTCAGTTAGGGAAACACGTTAGACCACCATTTACGACGTCTATGAGTACTACTTTCTCTCCCTTTGATATTATTCACGTTGATTTATGAACATCTCCCATAACTAGCAACTTAAGCCACAAATATTATCTGATATTTTTGGATGCTCTCTCACTTTCTTTGGGTCTATCCACTCAAACTCAAATCTCAAGTGTTCTCTAAATTTTTGAGTTTCGTACACTGGTTAAAACACAATTTAAAAAAGAGATAAAATTATTTCAATGTGATAATGGTCATGAGTTTAATAATTTCCTATTTCATAAATTTTGTGTGGCTAATGGCATGATCTTTCGTTTCTCGTGCCCCCATACCTCCCCTCAAAATGGAAAAGCCGAAAGAATTCTTTGAACCATTAATAATATGATTCGTACCCTCTGTCGCACCCGTTTTTGACCTGCGGGCTTCGCGACGCGATGGCGTCGATTTCCTCTGGATTGGATAAAAATGCTTGCTTTGAGGAGTCGCCACCTAATTATTCTAAGGTGAATTAGGACACCTAAATACTAACTAAAAGCTGCAAAATAACTCTGATTTTATGGTCTACGAAACTAATGAGATTCTAGGTAAGGGTTCTTTATTATCCTAAAGGGAAGGGGTTAGGCATCCTTTAAGATCCGCTAACTTGCGGTTATCCGGTCAAACTCAGGTTAATTATTGTACTAAGAAAATGCATATTTAGAAATATAAAGTTAAAATGATGTTGCAAGTATTTAATGAAATGATGCATTCGTACAAGTATACATTTGTATGACATTAATATACATGTGAAGTTAAAAAAAAATGTATATGTATTTGTACGACATTAATATACATGTAAAGCTGAAAAAAATATAAGTATGTATTTGTACGGCATTAATATGCGTGTGAAGCTGAAAAAAATATGCATTTGTATGAAAATTGATAAAAATGTATGCAAGGTGATTTTTATGGGCGACGGGCCTAAAAATAGACAAACTAGCGATTTCCAATTTTAAAACTAACCGAGCCTAAGAATAAATGAACTAGCAATGAATTTCCAATTTTAGACTACCCTATTAATTAATTCTATGTCTGCCTATTCTAAACATTTCAATAATTTCACGAGTACAATAGTATTACAATACAGAATGAAATAAAGCTGAATTAAAGAAAGTAAAAACAACAACAAAATAAATAATCTTCGAGGGGTATTTGCCTTCTTTGACTTTATCCCTTGCAAGCTGTCAAGAACAAACGGTTAGAAACAAATGAATATACATAACTTCGGATTCGTATCCAAAACAATAAATGTTTTGATTACGGAGGACTCAGACTTAAATTTTGAAAAGATCATTCCAATCACGTCGTGGCTGCGAACATATGACTCGTTGGTCATTTTAGTTGTCTTGCCTACCGAACATGTTGGTCTCTCGGGTGAAAAAGATTTAAGTTTCATCATTGCCCAGAAATTTTATTTTCCGTCTTTACAACTGTGGAGGCCTAAAAAAATCGACGAATATTTTTTCATCGGCCAGTGTAGTATCGTGTTCAGCAAAATTAAATTGGAACAAAAAAGTAGGCAGTAAACAGAGAGGCAATTCCCGAGAAGACGGGATGTTTAGTAAAACAGTAAATATCCGTTGCACGGATGCTTAAAAGGCTGAAACAGTGAACTGAAACAGGGAAAACAATACCCGAAAAGCGCGGCCTCGAATTCAATTTCATTGGCCTAAACGCAGTATTTAATTCAAAAACAGTAAACTAAACCAAAACAGTAAAAACTGAAATCGAGAAGCAATTCCCGAAAAGACGCGATATTTAGTTTAAAACAGTAAAACAGTAAATATCTGTTGCAAGGATGTTTAAAACAACAAACAGTAAACAGAAAACAGAGAAACAAAAAAAAGCGCGGCCTCAAATTTAATTTCATCGGCCTAAGTGCGGTATTTATTTAAATCACAAAAACAGTAAGATATCCGTGTACGGATGTTTAAATGCGAAAATAAACACAGTTTGCAATTAAAACGTAAGACCCGAATTCTGAAATTTTTGGACTGAAGCAGGATTCGAATCTGCTTCTGAAATCCGGCCCGAGACAGAACAGTGATCCGGCTCGGATTCCGGGTCGACCCGACCCGAATTCAAACACATTTTTTTTGATTTATTTTTCAGATAACCAACAACATGATATAAAACATATAAATCTGAAATTTTATTCAAACCGAGTAAGTGACCCGACCCGAATCGGATTTTTCAACCAAAATCGATTTCTTTCCAAATTTCAGATAACCAACAACAAAATATAAAATACAAAAATCTGGAAATTTGTCCAAACCGGGTCGACCCGACCCGGATCGATGACCCGACCCGGAACAGTGACCGACCCGGATCAATTTTTTTCTTAGATTTTCAGATAGCCAACAGAATATTAAACACAAAATCTGGAAAATTACCCAAACTGGGTTGACCCGACCCGAATCAAAGTCACGACCCGAATCGAAGTCTCGACCCAAATCAATTTTTTTATTATTTTCAGATAGCCAACAACAATATATAAAACATATAAATCTGGAAATTTAATCGAATCGGGTCGACCCGATCCGGATTAGTGACCCGACCCGAATCGGATGTTTTCAACCAGACTCGATTTTCTTCCAAATTTCAGGTAACCAACAACACATATAAAACATAAAATCTGGAAATTCATTCGAACCGGGTCGACCCGACCCGGATCAGTGACCCGAACCGAATCGGATGTTTTCAACCCGACTCGATTTTCCTCCAAATTTCAGGTAACCAACAACACATATAACTTGTAAATTTGGAAATTCATTCGAATCGGGTCGACCCGACCCGAATCGGATATTTCAACCCGACTCGATTTTCCTCCAAATTTCAGGTAACCAACAACACATACAACTTGGAAATTTGGAAATTCATTCGAATCGGATCGACCCGACCCGGGTCAGTGACCCCACCCGAATCGGATATTTCAACCCGAATCAATTTACCAACAAGAAGATATAAAAGCATAAAATATGGAAATCTTACCCAAATCGGGATGACCCGACCCGACAGTGAACAAAGGGCAAAATAATACCCGATTTCCGACACAAACTCCGACCAAAACTCCCTCTTTTCGGACAAAAAATTCACAAAACCGACCCCCAAAACAGTGAACAAAAAGGGGGTATTTATAGATGGGTTTCGGGTTTTAGGGGGTGTAGGTATGGGTGAAGTGATGGTGTCGGCGTAGGGGTGACCGACGGTGTGGGATCGTGGTGGTGTGTGCGGCGACTGGTTGGTGTCGTGGTGAGTTGGTCGTCGACGTGAGGTCGCGTGTATGGGGCTGGTTGGTGTCGTAGTAAGTTGGTCGGCGACGTGACCGACGGTGTGGGTGGTGTATGGTGTCCGGCGTAGGTGGGGTAGGGTGGCCGGTGGTGTGGGGTCGCGTCGGGGTTAGGGGTATAGGGGTGTGTGCGGCTGATTTTGAAAAAAATGGAGAGTGAGAGTTGTTTTATTTTTTGAGTGTAGGGTTTGTTTTTTGGATTAAAGGGAAGGGAATTGGGTATAAGAAAATGGGTGTTTGGTCGAATGGGCCCATCCGATTGGGGCTCGGAGTGTGCGGCAAAAATGGGTGGTTTATTTTGGGTTGGAAAGGGTTTGGGTTGGGAAATAAATGGGTTGTGGGTTTAAAATATAAAAAGGTGTTTAATTATATAAAAATAAAGCTTTGCAAAATTATAAATTGTAAAGATAACAATATGATAAAAATATAATATTTGTGAAATGCTTGATGCTAAGAATAAAAAATAAAAATGCGATGCCGTTTTGCGAAAATAAAACAACATATAATATTAGGATAAGAGTATGATTATGATATTAAAAATGCAAATGATAAATAAAATACAAATAATAATAATAATGATGATATATATACATATACATGCCTATATTTTAAAATTGTCTTAAGGTGTCAAAAATATTTAAAATTGCAAATAAAATCAGAAAAGATGGGACAAAATTGGGTGTCAACACCCTCCTTTTTCATGCGTCTCTCCCCCGTACTTTTTGGATATATGCACTAAAAATGGTAGAACACATTCTCAACATTTTACCTACCCGTGCGATTCAAAATAAGACACCCACCAAAATTCTCTACCTTCGGATCCTTACCTATGACCATCTTAGAATTTTCGGTTGTCTGTGTTATCCTAATCTGGCATTCACGGCCCCCCACAAATTGGCACCCAGATCTACTTTGTGCGTCTTTTTAGGTTTTCCGTCAAACCATAGGGGTACCTGTGGTATGAGCTCTCCACCAATAAAATCATAATTTCTCGCCACGTCACCTTTATTGAGTATGTTTTCCCGTTTGACAATATTAAAAAATTCTGAGTCACTGATTACCAATTCCTCGAAGATTCGGACCCATCACCGCTTGTCCAACAAGCATTACGTCAGACGACCACTATTCCAGCAGCGGAAGACGCACCAACTGCCACCACCGGCAGTCCAGTCATGGTCTCCCCTCCTCGTCCTTTCGGGTCTGACACCACCGGAAATCGCACATCTGCATCTCCATCATATTCCCATTCCCTTCCCCGATCTCTGTCAGTACCGTCATCGGCCACAAACCCATCCGTTGTATCAACCCCATACAGCATCCACACCACCCACCGAAATCCCTAGCTATACCGACACCACCACACCACCATCCAAATCAACCAGTCCCACCCCTTCACCGACCCATTACCCAACCTCATCGACCACCACCTGTCTCGGTCAACCTCGATTCGCTACACCACCACACCAATCCCACCCAACCACCGACACTATGCCCAGTTACGACCCACCTAGATCGGTCACTCCGATCTCACCCACTTTTGAAACCCGTCACCAGCATGACCCCCTCAAACCAGAACCCGAATCAACCAACACCCAGTAAACCCGACCTGACGACCCTCAACTACACCCATCCACCCACCTTGCACCGTATGGAAACTCATGCCCAACACGGGATTTTCAAACCCGAAGTCTAATTTAACCTCTCAATACAAACCATTTCTCCAATTTCAAAAAGTCCCAAACTAGCCAAACTAGACTCAAATTGGAATGCGGTCATGTGTAAGGAGTTTAATGCTTTAACAAAACAACATACTTGTGATTTGGTTCCCCGACCGGAGGAGGTGAATGTGATTCGATGCATGTGGTTTTTTCGTTACAAATACAGGGACAGTAGTGACCTAGAACGATATAAGGCAAGACTTGTGGCTAATGATACTAATCAGCATGAGGGTATTGATTGTGGTGAGCCCTGGGTCTAGGTCTGAAAATGATCATTTGGAAGACCTGGGTCTAGGTCTGAAAATGATCATTTGGAAGACCTGGGTCTAGGTCTGAAAAGGATCATTATTTGAATAATAATAATGAATAGAACAAAACAAAAGAAATCTACAACTATGATGGATCATAGTACTATTCATAAATAGGGATTTTAATCCAAGCATATTCCAACAGTTATACATAGATCAATACGAAAAATGGACCATGAAAATGCCTTATGCCTAACCACGACGACGACTGAAAGGGCACTCCGTACGACAAGAGCATAATTATTAGAATACCTCAGTACTCATAGTGATATGTACTAATATCCTTTCTGAATTTTTAGTGTAGAATTCTATTTCATTCTATCTTTTTTTTTTAATTAAACCATATCATCGCAAAACATCTCAGACCGTATAGGCTTATTAGCCTATCATATGAAATAATAAGAAATAAAAAAGAGAAGGGGAGAGAATAGTACCTAAGCTGTGTCCAAGAGAGAGAAAGTATACAATGAAAACTGAAATATTATTATGAAGAGAATTTTTACAATGCTTGGTGATTTTCTTCCGAGGCTTCGTTTACAAATGAAAGAGAGTCCCCTTTTATAGGTGAAGGCGGACTTCAAAACTGAATATAATTTACAAAATAAAAACAGTAAACGAATCTAATAATTACATATGGACAAACAACTTTGCGAAAAGGAAAACTTTACATAAAGTAAGATAAGATTCCCCGACATACGCCGCTTTCTTATCTTGAAAAAAGAAAACTTTTATAAAAAGTTGAAAGCTTTATTAAAGTTCTGAAAGGACATTTGTCCTATCCGGCCATTATTGAATCCGCGTGGCCACCAATGTCACTTCACTCTGACATTTTTGTTTTTCCCTTTGAATTGGTGTCCTCCTTCTTTGATTTGTGTTTTTGTTGGATTGCCACTATTAGGCTATCAAACAGATCTTCTGTTGTTGGATGGTAAGTATAATCCTCCAATGATTGTGATTCACCTTCTAGACAAGCATATTGGTTGTCATCAGGGACATCTCTCATGAATGCGGTAGATGTCTCGGAATAGGGACTATCATCCACCTTTGCCTTAAATGTTTTTATGAAATCCTCCTTTACCCTATCAAGATATGATGACATAAGATCCTCGTCTGATACTTTGGAATTTCGGACTTTAATAGTTTTTTCTAATTTGGAAAAGAAAGATGATTCATCTTCTTTAGTCTTTTTCTTCATATGATATATCCTCAGATGTAGCTCCTTCCGGCAACAGATCAGCACAACGTACCAGTACCCACAATGTAACATCTTCTTTATTCGTGACAAACCCTTAGAACAACCTTGTTATGAAGGTTGGAATTTTGGAAAGGTGAAAAGAGGTGAAGGCTGAAGCCCCTGATAGAATTTGACATCCAATAGAGGACTCCTGACTGAGACATCAATATGAGAAGGAGAAAATATAAGCTCTTTAGCGTTCTCAAGTTTTGCTGGAATAGCAGATAAGCGATATTCACCAAGAGGAAAGCAAAAATGGCCACTCTCATCAGTAAGTTTGACTTGAGGTTTAACGTTTTGCGGGCCATGAGTTATAGCTACCTTGACTTTGAATTCAGAACTAATTGTTTGCACAACACCACATAAATCATATGATGCAGATGAGCTAAGCATATTTAAATGTTGTGTTGGTGTATGCACATTATAAGTCTAATCTTTTAACCATCATTTCACATCATACCTTATGATTTCTGATACATTGAAGTAAAAGAGAGCATATATTTCTCTTAAATGTGTTATCATGAATTACTTAAGTTGTATTAAAGTTACCAACATAAATATTGTGCACGTGTTCACTGATAATCACAAACATAAAATAACAAATGTATTATATGAACGTCAGAAATGACAAGGACGTATGGGATCAACTCGAATTTAGAAATGAAATAGATCAAGGCAATCAAGTGTATATACTAGAGCTTGTACAATATGCCACAAGACAAGACAACCAAGGGAGTGCACCAACACAGCATTTAAAACTACAGCAAAACTGCACTAAAATCAGTAACTAGAAAGCAACAAAACCGGAGCAACACAGCAAAAAGAAAAAAAAAAGGATTTTTACACAAATAACCAGCCGGATTCACTGTGTACTTATCCTAGCCGATATACATAGATTATACAGGAGCAAAACTGCAGCAAGAAACAGAAAAAAACAAAGGAGTTTTACACAAATAGCCAGCCAGATTCACTGTTTCCTTATCCTAGTACAGTAAAACCTCTATAAATTAATAACTTTGGGACCATGAAATTTTATTAATTTAGAGAGATATTAATATATTGATAAATTAATATTTAATTAATTAACAGAGAGACTTTTTAAATTCAGCAAATTTAGTACATACATATGTATTGAAAATAAATGAATTCATATATGTTTCATTGATTATATTCATGCATCAACCAATTATCTGTAACTAATTAAATATATTCATGTATAATATCAATTCATTGTATACAATTAACTATTATATTCATGGACGCATGTATCAATTCATTGGAATTACTTAAATAATGTATACATATTTACATTAATTCGTTGCACTTAAATAACTATTATAGCCAATTAAATATATTCATGCATGATGAATGAAACATATACTATATAAATCTCAATATGGAAATAAAATAATTCATAACACCCAACCATGTCTTCTCATGTAAAAGGCATCGCAAAATCATCCATGAATGATTAAATGTGTAAAGCATTATGTGAGTATAAGAGAGACCATCCCACATGCACTCAAAAAGATTTACAAGAGTGGGTTTATGAAAAATATCGTTTGAAAGTTAGTCAAGGTACAATATCAAACACTCTCAAGAGATCATCGGAGTACCTTTCAGCCAACTTTGAGAAGGGTGGGGATATTAAGCGACACAAATCGGCGAAATATCCAGATATGGAGAAGGTTCTTTATGAATGATTTCTTCAGTACCAAGATCGAGTCAACATGACCGGAGAGCTTATTTTGGAGAAAGCAAAGGATATAATGAAGCTTTTGCATCCTCAACACCCTCATGAACATCAATTTTCTCAAGGTTGGCTTGAAAAATTCAAGGTAAGACATGGTATTAAATTATTCTGTCGCTTTGGAGAAAGTGGTTCTGTTGACATGCAGGACATGGAAATGAAACTGGAGGCTATAAGGGAGAAAATAAACCAATTTTCCATTAAAGATGTTTTTAATTTGGATGAAACAGCGCTTTTACAGTGTTACAAGTCGATCACTCTCTTGCAACCAAGCAACTTGAGGGAAGAAAGCAAGACAAAGAGAGGCTTACAATTGTTATTTGTTGCAACGAGGATGGTTCGGAAAAAATTCCTTTATGGATTATTGGAAAATATGCAAAGCCACGTTGCTTCAAAAATATCAACATGAGCAGCATCAATTGTCATTATCGTGCCAACAAGAGGGCATGGATGACTAATGTGCTTTTTGATGAATATGTTCGTTGGTTTGATCACAAAATGAATGGCAGAAGAATCTTGTTGATGGTTGACAATTGTCCAGCCCATCCAAAAAATATTGAAGGGTTACGGAATGTATGTTGAGTTATTTTTTTTGCCACCTAACATGACATCAAAGATTCAACCATGTGATGCAGGAATAATTAGAGCTTTCAAGATGCACTATCGTAGGAGATTCTACAAAAATCTACT
The DNA here is from genome assembly GCA_029783415.1 of Anisodus acutangulus. NCBI lineage: Eukaryota > Viridiplantae > Streptophyta > Magnoliopsida > Solanales > Solanaceae > Anisodus > Anisodus acutangulus. The sequence goes on from CM056502.1 coordinate 39,505,297, forward strand.
GGAAAGTCATAAGTTGGGGCTACATAATCCTGAAAAGATTAATGTTTTAGATGCCATCAATTTTGCAGTCTCCGCTTGGACAACCAATGTTTCTCAAGTGTCAATAGCAAATTGCCTTCGGCACTGCAAAATCCGTTCAAATGAAGAAATCTCAAGTGAGACAAACTTTGAAGAAAGCCTACATGAGCTTGAGAATATGGTCAAGGATGTTGGTTATCGCAATGAAATGGACGTCAACAAATTGGTGGACTATCCGGGTGAAAATGATGAACGTTCAATGGTTCAAAGTTTAGAGGAAATTGTTCTTTGATATTATTGAAGATCCTACTAATGATGAAGTGAAGATGATTCAATATCGTTGGAACGATCCACGAGAAAGGAGGCTTTGAGCGCGACAACAACTCTTCAAATTATTTTGTTGCAGCTAGAGAACTCGACACCGGAACTCTTGGCTGCAATTAAAAAAGTTAGGGATGAAATCCAATTAGATTTAAATTTTAAGAAAAATCAAGTAACAATAGATTCATATTTTAGCAAATTACCATAATATTTATAATTGTAATATTTATGAATTATTAATTTAGAGTTTTAATGGGACCTAATATTTATAAAGGGATTTTCCGAAAAATTATTATCTTATTATCTTATCGAATTTGATGATTTTTTACAAAGGCCCAAGTCGGGACCGGAAGATTTTATTATTTTAGAGAGTTTATTAATTTATAGAGGTTTTACTGTACATAGATTATACTGGAGAAAAACAACAGCAATAAACAGCCGGAAAAAAAGGATTTTTACACAAATAACTGGATGAATTCACTGTTTACTTATCCTAGCCGATATACACAGATTATACAAGTCATTATACACATATTATACATGAATTGTGCATATATTATACATCCATGACTATTTTTAATATAAGCAATTGAATGAGCAGCTATTTAGGTTAATTCTTCAAAAGAAAAATACTCTCCTAATTAATAATACTCAGCAAGGTTTGGAGTAAAGGAATTTAACTGCCCGAACAAAGTACAAACAAAAAACCACAAAATAAGAACCAAAATGCAGACCTAAAACAGCTAATAACACCACAAAATCATATTCAACAGAAACTTATTCGGAATTTGAAAGAAAAAAATTGAAACTTTTCAACTCAAATTGAGCAAAATCCATGTAAAAAAATGGTAACAGCAAAAAGAAAGGATTTTTACACAAATAGCTGGGCGCATTCACTATTACTTATCCTAGCCGATATACACGGATTATACAGTCATTGTACACATATTATACATGAATTGTGCATATATTATACATCCAATCGACTATTTTTAGTACAAGCAATTGAATGAGCAATTATTTAGGTTAATTCTTCAAAATAAAAATACTCTCCTAATCAATAATACTTAGCAAGGTTTGGAGTAAAGGAATTTAACTGCCCGAACAAAGTACAAACACAAAACCACAAAATAAAAACAAAAATGCAGACCTAAAACAGCTAATAGCACTACAAAATCATAATTAACAGAAACTTATTTGGATTTTGAAAGAAATAAATGGAAACTTTTCAACTCAAATTAAGCAAAATTCCATAATTTAAGAAAACTGGAAACAGCAAAAAGAAAGGATTTTTACACAAATAACCGGTCGGTTCACTATTTAATTATCCTAGCCGATATATACAGATTATACAGTCATTATACACATATTATACATAAATTGCGCATATATTATACATCCATTGACTATTTTTAGTATAAGCGATTGAATGAACGTCAATTTTTCAACAAAAAAAAAACTCTCCTAATCAATAATACTTAGCAAGGTTTCAAGTAGGGGAATTTAACTGCCCGAACAAAGTACAAACACAAAACTACAAAATAAAACCTAAAATGCAGACATAATATATCTAATAACACTACAAAATAATAATTAACAGAAAATTATTCGGATTTTGAAAGAAAAAAAATGGAAACTTGTCAACTCAAATTGAGTTATCATCTGTTACAAGTTAGGGCCAAATCTACCCCTCCCGTTACCCTCCCATTAGCAAAGTTTCTAAGAATACCTCTCATTTGACAGAAACTCCCAAATCAACCCAAATAACCTGATTTTAATTGAAATAACCAGATTTTCAATTGAAATTACCCATTCCGCTCTTTTAACTTGACCTGCGACCCTCCTCCAACGAACTGTCGCCTGTCTCCACTCCACCACCAACAAACTCTTGTCCTCCCCATTCTCTCATATCTGTCATCGTCCCTCCATTGTTCCGACTAGAAAAACCACCAAAAATCCATTGCAGCCACCAACGCACAACCACCCTCTTTTCACTCACTTCTCTCCCTCGCCACCTCCACCGCACCACTTCACTCCCTCTCCCTGAGCTTCGCAACACCACCACTCTTCCGCTCAAACAACCCTCATTCTCCAGCTAACCACAGTTTCCACCAACCCATAACGCCAACAACAACAACTCCAACCTCTTCATTCTTCCTCACAAAAGAAACAACAATTAGTCCCCACCGTTCTTGTGTTCTGATTTTCTGGTGAAAATGAAAGTCATTACTGTTGGGGTTTAATTTGGTATGAGTCAATTTCGTTTAGTAGGTCGCCGGTTGGTTTAAAAGATGGGATGTGTAATTTCAATTGAAATCGGGTTATTAGGTTTGATTTGGAAGTTTCTGTTAAATGATGGGTATTTTTAGAAACTTTGCTAACGGAATGGGTATTTTTTATCCAATTTGTAACGGAAGGGGTAGATTTAGCCCCAACTTGTAACGAAGGGTAAAAGTAGCTAATATATGAAAGTAGAGATGTATTTTTTACCCTTTTCCCCTTATTTTTTGTAGTAGATTCAAGACAGTTAATTTCAGTATAGTCAAACCTCTCTATAATTGTCATTCGTAATAACAACATTTCACTATAACGTCCTGGTTTTCTCCGAAACTAATTTTTTATGTTATATTTACTTCTCTATAATAAATTCTACCTATAATAGTTGTGACATTCATTATAACGGTACACTCCTTGTAAAATTATCTCTCTATAACAATCATACTCAAATATTGTGTAATAATATTTTGTAAGAAATATATTATGTATAAAAATAAAATATTTAAATTATCAATTAATTTAAAATGCATATATTCCTTAGATTTTTATTCTTTACCCGTGTGGTACAACTAGTAGTTATGAATTTATTAGTAATTTATTAGTCTTTTTAATTTTTAATTAATGAGCTATGAAAATTAATTGAGATTTTAAAATTTACAAGTATATTATTTTCGTTTATAACATAAAAAGTACAGAAAAATAATTATTTGCGTATTTTTGTTTATAACAGCTAAGTGAGATATAAACATCAAATGTCAGCATACGTATATAACAACACTCCACTATAGCAGTCATTGTTTACTTGTAATTCGGTACGGTTGAATTTGTACATGTGGTCAAGGACATGTGAGTCTCAAGTGTCTGATTTGTCAAATAGGTTAGTTGATAAATATAGCAAATAAAGAATAACGAAATGGAATTGAAATAATTAGCCTTAGCATGGTACAAGCTTCTTGATGAGGCTACGAAGTTGAATGTTCCAACAGTATAAAAGCACAAGTATTGAGACAAAGAATATAAATCGAAACGCAATGTTGTAATAACTTCAATATGATGCCTTTACAATGGGATAATTGTCCGTATTTATACATGAGTTCACGGGTACACATTCCACGATTTATGCGCTTATTAATATAAATGAATGAATGCTGTAATAATTGAACAATTAGTGTCTTCATAAATGTCATTAATGCACCATTGGAAGGTATAGAATCGAACAAGTAACAGTCGCCCGTTGGAATTTGAACCGGACCTTTGATCTTCCTGCTTTACGGTACGTGGGGGCCTTCTGATACCCCTGGTGCTACTTCTACGCGACTGATAATAATGTAAGCTGGCTTGGATCCGATTCATCACTTTTTACCACGTGTCACGACATAATTCGTCCAACTGTATAATATAAATTTTATCCTATACAACCATGAGAAAAGTTTTATCTATTAGCTGAACTGTTTTAGACTTTTAGTAAATTTTTCCCAATTAAGATTGCTAGGAATCCTAAATAACGCTCAGTCTTGGTCAAACAAAATCATCCAACACAATCTAGGTATGATTTGATTTAGATTACCGTCAAACTAAAGTACAATACTTATTCAAATTTAGCGTTTTCATTTTAAAGTTCTCAACATAAAAAGTTTAAAATAAGATGAGTATAGCTCAACAAATTTACAACTTGATCCAATTTACTAGCAATATTGGCTTCACAACCTACTTATATATCAATAAAAGGAAAAAAGAATAAAAGAAAAACATAGAAAGCATTACAAAAATCCTTCCTCTTTATAATCGAAGTATTTAATATACCATCAAGAGTTGTAGTAGAATGAATAAAATTCCTCCATTCATAACTAAATGTTTTAGGTTCTAGCAGGTAATTTATAAAAATAACCTTAGAGGTGACTGATTTTGAACCTTTGACCTCACTTATTCAATGGGGCATGAGCAGAATTTCAAGTTCAATAAATTTTGACTTTTGACCTTGAAGAGCTGCCTATGGGACTGGTGGAGGTCAAAAGTTTAATACTGCACATTTTCAAGGTCATTGAATGTAATTTCTTGAATTCATCTTTGAGAATGAAAAAAAAATAACATGAAACGTTTTCCCCTTTATTGGGGTTTACACGGTGTAAATTAGAATTAATCGGGGCCCTAATACAAGTATCAAACAACCGATATAAAACAAGCAATTCGCACTCATGCCTCTATCTTGGGGTGGTCTTTAATCCCCCCCCCCCACCTAGAATAACCGGTCGTTAATTTTTCTCTTCGACACTTTAAGTAATAAAAATATGACCGAAAATACCATCGGCATCGAAAAAAAATAAAAATCGGCCTACCCTTATCTATGACCTAATTTCGCAAGTCAAAGTTCTATAGAAATTTTGTCTTGTCCGACATAAGTTCATTAGGAATTAAGTTATCCGAAACTTATGTCGGATAAGGCAGAACTTATGCCAGACAAGGCAAAGTTTTTATAAACTTATGACGAGTTAATTAATTACTACACAACTTATGCCGGATAACTTCATTTCTACAGAACTTATGCTGGACAAGCCAACGTTTCTATTATTTTGTGAAATTTATTTCTTTTTCGACTCTGCTGGGGATCGAACCCATAATCTCTGATTTCATAGACCAATGAATTGAGTAATTTGGCCCATAAATTTTCATTAAATGAAAAACAATAACAAAAATTAAAAACAAGTGATTTGAAAGACAAAAATTAAAGACCAGTCCGTATGAAGAAAAAGGTATTAAACCGAAAAGAAGTATTTAAGCCTGCAGCAGGGGTACATTCAAGCCCAATTCAATTAGGCCCAGACTTCAAAAGTAACGGTAATCATCATCATTTTCCTAACCTTTTTTAAACGGTCAATAACATTGAAATTCAAATGAAACATTTCCGCCACAAAATTACCCAAAACACCTCCATTGAAGACACCTTTTAACCTTTTTTCCACTCTTCAATTTTCAAGATTCTTGGATTTTCAGACACCCTTTACAACATACTTCCCCAATGGATACCATTCAATTAAACCAATTCGGGCAAAATCAAGAAACCCCTTTTCCAGATTTACCCTTAAATCAAGAAACTGCAGTATCTGCTATGGCCCAAGATGATGAAAATTTTCAATTTTTAGCCAATTTGATGGTTTGTGACTCGGGTTCGAGATTAATCCCAAGTGGGTTTACAAGATCCAGCTGTACAGGTTTGATAAAATTATTAATCTCATTGATTTTGTTATGTTATAGTTAGGGTTTGAGTCTATGATTTGCAAAATTGGATCTTCAACAACAACAACAATGACATAACCAGTGTAATCCCGCAAGTGGGGTATGGGGAGACTAGGATGTACGCAGTACTTACCCTTACCTTTTGGATCTTCAATAACAACAACATACTTAGTGTAATTCCACAAGTGTGGTCTGGGGAGGGTAGGATGTACACATACTTTATTCTACCTTTCTGATTTTCGTAAATGCAAAATTACATATTTCGCGGGAAAGCGAGAATTTTCGGTTCATTTTTTGTTAAATAGACTTGTAATATAACATCTTTGTTAAATTTTGAAGAATTAACCTAAATAGCCGGTCACCTAACTACTTAAATAAAAAATAGCCGGCGGATTTATAAGTAATGTAGAATATGTGTGTATAAGCATGTATAATTAGTGCATAATCTATGATACTGGCTAGGAAAAGTTGCATGTTTTATGGGAAAGTGGGGATTTTCAGTTCATTTTTTGTTAAATAGACTTGTAATATAATATCTATGTTCAATTTTGAAGAATTAACCTAAATAGCCGCTCACCTAACTACTTAAACTAAAAATAGCCGGTGGATGTATAATTAATGTAGAATATGTGGATAAGCATGTATAATTTAGTGCATAATCTATGATACCGGTTAGGAAAAATAAACAGTGAATCTGGACGGCTATTTGGGTAAGGATTTTGCTGAAAAATGAACTTGCCCATACTGGATATGTCCTTATAGAGCTTACAATTACTTAAATTTGTTGATAAAGGAGTATTTAGTTAGTCATACTTGTATGATTTGGACCTGCAGCTTTGAGGTTATTTGCGGAATTTGTAAAAAGGAACTTGATCTGTAATTATTCAGGAAAATAATGTGTAGAAAAAGGATAATTTTTGCACCTTTCTTGGACGGAACCTATCTTTCAAAAGGAAGCTGAATTTTCTATTTTTTATTGGGAATATGACTTGATCTAGACAAGGGTCTATTGTACGCAGCCTTACCTTACATTTCTGCAAGAGATTGTAGCCTTACCTTACATTTCTGCAAGAGATTGTTTCCACGGCTTGAACTCATGACCTCCTAGTCACATGGCAACAACTTTAGGAGGTCATGAGTTCAAGCCGTGGAAACAGCCTCTTGCAGAAATGTGAGGTAAGGCTACGTACAATAGACCCTTGTGGTCCGGCCCTTCCCCGGACCCCGCGCATAGCGGGAGCTTAGTGCACCGGGCTGCCCTTTTTTTAATATGACTTGATCTAGGTTAGTTAAGGTTCAAATTAGTTTTCTCTTCAAAACTTAGTTTAACTACCTAAAATGTGCTCTTCTTGGTATTCAAAAAACCAACCTAAGGGGATATTATAAGTTGTTATGAAATAATTCTACACCCTCTGTCCCAATTTATGTCTCGGATTTCGAGAGTCAAATGAATTATCCTTTGACAATAATGTTTTTATATATTTTGAATTATTAGTTATTGTAACTTGTAGTGTATTTTACGTAGTTTTCAAACATGAATTTTATTTCGAAAGATTAAAAGATTTTATGTCTAAATGTACGTCAAAACTAAGAAGTTTGAATCTCGAAAAGCGAAAAGTGTCACATAAATTGAGACAGAGGGAGTACCTGTTATTCACATTTGCTTTTTCTTAGTGTTTCTCTTCTCTTCACATTTTACCTTTTGAAGCTACTTTGTGTAGTTATACTCATATGTTTATATGGTTTGTTGAAATTAGAGGACCTTGTGCTTTTTGTTAATGCTGGATCGGAGACTTCAGTGGAGTTGGATTCCAGTTTGAGCTTTCTGGCTGATAACTTTTACCAAGGTGGAGAACCATTTCAAACGGAGGAGTTCATAAAGGAAGGGGGTGAACATGATTTCATTTACCAGTCAGCACGATTAGGAAACTTCTGTTATCGGATTGACAATCTTACACCAGGAAATTACTTTGTTGATCTTCATTTTGTCGAGATAATAAATGTTAATGGGCCTAAAGGAATGAGAGTGTTCAATGTCTTTCTACAAGATGAAAAGGCAAGTTGATTCGAGCATTGAGAAAGAGTTACTTCTTGGTGCTTTTATTTTAAATTTGGAATTGAGAAGTTGTAACAATATGCAGGTTCTGTCTGATTTTGACGTATTCTCTGTTGTTGGAGCCAATAAACCACTACAATTAGTTGACTCAAGGGTTTCCGTCAAAGAGAATGGAATACTTGTTATAAAATTTGAAGGCATTATTGGCAGTCCTGTGGTTAGTGGGATTTGCATAAGAAAAGCTCCGAAAGCGTCAGGTATTTGCCTCTTAACTATTAGCATAATTTGTTGAATAGAATTAAAAAGGTTGAGGTAGAGCTAATTTCTGTAGCTATCTTTGACTGAACTGCAGCTTCTCAAGCAGAACATGATCGTCTTACATGCAAAAACTGTGCAGCTGAGATAGATTTTCCATCAGCGCAGGTATGACATAATAGGTTCAGAAAAACCTTCACTAGCAAGATTATTGAAATTTTAATGTCTTTTTCTTGACCACTTGGATGAATGCAGAAAAAAGTGGCAAGATTGCAGTCAACAGCCAAGTATGAGAAAAAGATACAGGAGCTTGGTGAATTGTTGGAGCGCAAGACAGATGAATGTTATCAATCTTGGATGTCTTATACTGCAGCTAACCAGCAATTAGAGAAGGTTAGGATGGAGCTGGACAATAAGACATTTCATACCTATTCACTTGGTAAGGAATATATGAATATAACAGCTATACTGACTTTTATTTTGTTCAGGTTTCTTTGTTGGGAACTGGGATCATATATGATTCTGAGAACCAATTAAGGGCTTATTTTTTAGATCTTGAAAATATTACCAGAAATATTTATGCTGGCGTTTGAAGTGGTTGAACAAAAACATTCTTTAAGGGTGTGTATGGTATGGAGGAAAACAGAAAATGTTTTCCAATTTTCCTTGTTTGGTTGGTCAAAATGTTTTGAAAAACATTTTCTCTAGGAAAATGACTTTCCTAATGGGAGTAGGTAAAACAAGTTCCATAAGTAGCATTCCAAGTTCATTATCTCCCCCCTACCGCTGCCACCCCAACCCCCCACTCCCCACCCCACCCCACCACCATAGTGTTTTCCTAGATTACATACATATAAATCCTCTTGCGGACAATATTTTTTTGCTTACTTACCAAACACTATAAAATAAATAAGAAACCACTTATTTTTCAAGAAAACATTATTACATACCAAACACACCCTAAATGTCAATTTCGCTAATATGATCTTAATTTAAGAAATTGAACGGTCTATATAGACCTTCCAGAAAGGGTGATTTTTTAAAGCTACTTCTACTTCCTACATTAAGATTGTTTCTCATCTTTACATAAATCTGGTCTTTAATACTTGTTAGTTAGATTTCCTGTGTGGTGTTTTATAAAATCTTAAAGAATCATTTCTACCTTCTCTTTGTACCAAAGAAAGGGATGAAGTTCAAGGTATAACCTTCAACGTGAACTAGTGATGGTATAAAATGAAAGAAAAGAGGGCCATTTGCATGCCGATTTCCATATTGGAAATATAAGTTTGCTATCTATTTATAAGGAAGCTATCTCTTCATTTTATTGATATAATTTGAAGCAACATTAACCTTTTAACAGATCAAAAGTTTGAGACGCAAGCTAAGACCATTACAGAGATCTCAACCAAGTATGAGCGCGACAAGAACAATTGGCACATGGCGATCAATGATCTCGAGATGAAAGTAAAGGTACTTCCGAAATTCCTCATGAAGATACAGTGAAAGACTTTTAGGTTCTTATAGGTTATCTATGTATTCTCAAAATGAATGTGCATGTTTGATATAGTGGAAAAAAACATGCAGATTATGAAACAGGAGCACGCCCAGCTCTCATGTGAGGCGCATGAGTGTGGAGATTCAATTCCGGATCTGAATAAGATGATCTTTGCAGTTCAGTCATTGGGTAAGTTTAAATGATTCTCAAACCACATAACCTGACATTGAACACGGACTGAACTAATGTCTCTCTGTAATCTGCAGTTGAGCAATATGAAGATCTTAAGATGAAGTATAATGAAGAGCAAGCAAAGAGAAGAAAGCTCTTCAATGAAGTTCAGGAAGCAAAAGGTTCAATTTTTTTCCATTGAACATTTGATTAAATCATTGTTGGAAGTAAATAGAATAATACTTCCTTTTTGCTTACTTATTCACGGTGAATCATCTTTTCCAGGGAATATCAGAGTATTTTGCCGCTGTCGTCCATTAAGCAAAGCTGAAGTCTCGGATGGGTGCTCGACAGTTGTAGACTTCGATGTCGCCAAGGATGGAGAACTTGGAATCTTAAATGGCAGCTCCACGAAAAAGACATTCAAATTTGACCGTGTCTACACACCTAGAGATGATCAAGGTGTTCCCTTATACAAGATTGAGAAAAACAAATAATAGGAAAGGTGTTCTCCCTCTAATAGTTTATTGTCTTTTTAATAGGTGTTGTCTATGCTGATGCGTCACCAATGGTTATTTCAGTTTTAGACGGTTACAATGTATGTATCTTTGCTTATGGACAAACCGGGACAGGCAAAACATTCACCATGGAGGGTACAAAAGGCAACAGGGGAGTCAACTATCGGACTCTCGAAGAATTGTTTAAAATTGCAAAGGAGAGGAGTGAAACTTTCACCTACGACATATCAGTGAGTGTGCTTGAAGTCTACAATGAACAGATCAGGGACCTATTGGCTCCACCAACAACATCAAAAAAGTAAAGTCTTCTCTTATATTGGAGCCAGTAGCGTCTGTGCTACGAGTGAAATGTTGTTATACTTTGACGCAATAAGATTTCTGCTTTTCCAAATTAATTGACTGAAGAGATAATTACTGTCCAATGTATTCGGTGATCTAATTTACAAAATAGCTAGCAAATGTATAGGTTTTGTATATTAAGTATAAAATATATACATAATGTATACATAACTATACATATATATACATAAGCAGTCTATATGTTTTGCATATTTTGGCTAGCCCCTGTAATTAATTTCGATCGACGGGCTAAAAAATGAAAAATCCCTTAATTGAACTGTTAATTTTGTGGAATCATTCTAGGTTGGAGATAAAACAAGCTCCGGAAGGGCTTCATCACATTCCAGGACTTGTGGAAGCTAAAGTAGAGAATATAGAAGAAGTCTGGGATGTGCTACAGACAGGAAGTAGCGCACGTGCTGTTGAATCCAACAATGTGAATGAGCACAGTAGCCGTTCTCACTGGTAAAATAGATTTTGAGTTTCTAATTGGCCTCTAATAGCACATCTTCACTCATTTACTTTTACTAACTGACTTTTTTTTTGGTTGATCTTTTTCCTCATTTTTCAGCATGCTTTGTATTATGGTAACAGCAAAGAACTTGATTGACGGTGAATGCACAAAGAGCAAGCTTTGGCTTGTGGATTTAGCCGGTAGTGAGAGGCTTGCGAAGACTGATGTCCAAGGTGATAGGCTAAAGGAAGCTCAAAACATCAATAGGTCACTTTCAGCTCTAGGAGACGTGATATCAGCTTTAGCAAATAGAAGCAGCCATATTCCATACAGGTAACACGTGATCTTTGCTGTCTGTAGGTTACAGTTGGGTCATTGAATATGCATATTGACATTTTATATTTTGTCACCAGGAACTCCAAGCTCACACATCTACTCCAAGATTCATTAGGTAATCAAATAGTTCGAATTTGGTTGCCAAAGACCCATAGCGTTCAAAGGTGTAAAATTCTTGATTTTTAAAGTTCAGTTTTTTTCTTAGTTTGAACTTTAGCTGGGTCTTTCCTGCAGGTGGAGATTCAAAAGCCTTGATGTTTGTACAGATCAGCCCATCTGACAAGGACTTAAGTGAAACGATAAGTTCATTGAACTTTGCTACAAGAGTTAGAGGAATTGAGTTAGGTCCTGTAAGAAAACAAGTAGATACCGGCGAGCTCCAAAAGTTGAAAACGATGGTTCGTAGAATGTTTTCCTAGTGTTATTTTCTGTTCATATGCCTAAAAAGAACTCAACCGCTTATGTTATACTCTCTCCTTTTTCGTTTTTGTTCTTTTCGGTGGCAGCTTGACAAGGCAAGGCAGGAAGCAAAATCCAAAGATGAATCCCTGAAGAAACTTGAGGAAAGCCTACAGAACTTAGAGAGTAAGGCTAAAGGGAAGGAACACGTTAACAAAACTCAACAGGATAAGATTAAGGAACTGGAAAGCCAGCTGAATTTAAAGACATCATTACACGGCCAATCAGAGAAACAACTTTCACAGCTTTCAGATAGATTGAAGGGACGGGAAGAAACTTGCGCTATTCTGCAACAAAAGGTTTCTTTAATCGAATCACATTCATCTTACTTGTACATATGGTATGCTTTGTTTATCATTCTGATTTTACTTTTGTATTGTCTGATAAAGGTCTCGGAGCTAGAGAACAAGATGAGGAAACAACAAAAAATTGAGTCTGAAAGCCTCAATAATAAGGTTCTTTCCATTGTCTGTTTCAATATGCTCCGTCCATTCCCTTTTACTTATCCACTATACTATAAATACATTTTCACTTTTACTCGTTACTTTAGCATATCAAGAGAAAAATATATTCCTTTTTCATGTTTTACCCCTAGCATTAATTACTTATTCCCCAAATTATTTCCCAAGATCTAAGATTAATAAACATAAAATTAATATGGGTATTGTGGTAAAGTACCCATATCAATTATTATTTCTTAAAGGATGTGCAAAGTCCAATCTGGACAAGTGAAAGTGAACAGAGGGAGTAATGAATTCTCAAAAAGCACATTGGATATTCACAAGTTTCCGTGTTATGCACATAAAAACAGGTCAAGGATCTCGAGAACAAGTTGAAAGAGCGTGAGCAAGAGTTTGAGTCTCAGTCTGACATCCTTCAACATAAGGTTCTCATTCTCAAGCATATTAGCGACTTGAAGTTTCCCATAGAATTTAGCAAGAACCTTAAAGTGATTGTATTTCCCGACTTTTCAGGTTGAGGAGCTTGAGGAAAAGCTCAAAGCAAAAGAACAGAATGCACAGGAGTGTATTCTACTCTGCCAGAAGGTTTGTTGCTTTTATCTTCTGTCATAGTGACATTTCAAGAGTTAAATTGACATCTTTTAGGTGCATTATCGACTTGATTTCTCCTATAAAACCCTTGGCAAAACCGTGATGAAATGACAATGTCATGTACAGATTAAGGAACTTGAAGACAAGATCAAGGAGCAAGAACAACAATTGGCATGCATGGTTACAGATTCCGATGCAAAGTCTTTAAGATCGAGCCCACATGATAGCAAATGTTCTAGCAGAGAAGATTTAATAAGTGACATTGAGCAACGTATTTTGAAGACCTCAAATACTTTCAATCGCCAGGCAAGTCAGGTGGGGTCTAATTTGAAGACCTCAAATACTTTCAATCGCCAGGCAAGTCAGGTGGGGTCTAATTTGCCGAAGGGAAAGGACTCCGTCCAACAAGTCAGACGAAAGCGGTTGTCAACAAATAGTGAAACAGAGAACAACGGTGTTTTACCTTACAGGACTGAACAGGATTACCTTCAAGAGGCCAGAAGGAAGCGTTTGTCTAGAAATGGTGAAGTAGAGAAAAATGCTGCTGCTGCTGCTATATCAGCTAATGATAGAAGGACTAGGAAATCTGATCCTCCGAGACCAGTTGCAACTGGTGTTGCAAGAGGAACGAAGCCTACTACAACTGCCACCAATGCTCAGAGGCCGTTGATTCGTAACAAGACAAGCAGAGAGCCCGTTCAGGGAGTTAAAGAGAGGGACACCAAGAAAAGGATGCGGACAAGATAGTGAAGAGAAACTAAAGAAGTCAACTTGCATTCTGTTGCCTTCACAACTAATTCAACTTGATATTAGTGTATGTTTGATTGGCTTTGTGGCGCATTTTGTTAAATTGTGGTGCAGTATGTATATGCCATTTTTAGTGCAGCTTGGTAGATTACTGTATCTGTATGTTCTATTAATCTACTTACATATTGTATCTCATTTTAAGATTGAAAAAAAGTGGATGATGATGGATCAAATGAATTGTTGTTTCTTCTATTGAATTACATCGGCTCGCATACCTTTGATCAAATGGAAGGATGTATGCTGCCTATAGCGACTTGGTTCAGTCATTCCTTCTTTACTTGTAATCTCTTCCTAAAGTAAAAGTTGGGGAAATAAATAAATCATGATGCTAACTCTTTCAAAATTCATATAAGTCAAAATGAATTGAGAGTTGAATTGTATCTGAAACTTTTAAAAGTTGAGGAAGTAAACAGATAAATAATTCAACTAAATCAAAATTTTCTTTGATCAAACTGAGTAGAGAAAGGAATTAAATCTCAAAGATTCTAACTCAAATTTTGATGATTAGCATATCATACTTTTTATGGGTCCAGATAGACACCCTGACATGTCAAATGGATGAGATTGATTAGGTCTGAACGAATTGTAGAGTTTAGACTAATTACTGTATAACTTAATTTGTTTAAGATTTACTTAAATCAGAAGACTTAGATTCATATGTATTAAGCTATAAAACAATAATTCGGCTTGACTAAGTTTGAGTGAGATGATAATATTAAATCGACAGTTACAAAGTCTAAAACAAGTGTGATTTGTGATGTAAGAGCACCTAGTTTACCATTAAAGGTTGTCATGGATTGAATATAATTTCTTCATCATTACCCTGAATATTCAAGCTCGAGTGGCCTAGTTATTTCTTGCCTAATAGGTCAATCTCTAAGATAATTCGGACAAGTAGCAACTGATTCTAGTAAATACTTGAGCGGACAGGTCCGCTCGGTGACCGGGGGCTTGCGTGGAGGCGGCATTGCGACCACGGGCTTGGAAAAAGATATTATTGCTTCATTAAATGGTGTTTCTTTGTCCCTCCTTTCTTCCGGAGAAATTGAGCGGGCAATAAGAATCAGAATCAACCTATATAATATATTTTTTCGTGTGATCGGCATTAGAGAAACAAAGCTTCTTAGTTGACTTTCTCTTCGTAGATAGCGTTCCTCCTTTTATATATTTTACACGAGATAAATTTCATTAGTCAGAGTCTCAATACAGATATCAAGTATTCGTGTAAGGTGAATTAAACTCCCAATCTAGAATTCAACCAACTCCTATCAACTTGCCCTAAAAAAATGCTTGGGACAAGGGATGTCAATTGGGCGGGCAGGTGCGGGTATCCCCTCCCCCGCACCCGTACCAGCCAGAAAATTTTATATCCGTGGTGGCGGGTATATTTCAACATCCATATCTCCCTAGGCTGGTATATTTCTAAATCCACACCCGCTCCACCACCCAAGTGGATATCCGTCACCCGCCAATATCCGCATGTACCCGCCAGCCATATTTTGTCAACCGGCCATATTTTGCCTCAAAATTCATTATTATTGGGCTTATGAGCTGCTAAAATTATGTGTGCCAAATTATTTGGGCTTTAGATAAATATAAAGTTGTACAAATAAAATTATAGTTGACGGATATAAGGCGGGCGGATGAATTTGGGGCGGGCGGTTGGATGCGGGGCGGGGCAGACGCATATAACTGCAAATTCACCACCTACCCATACTCGTCTTCTATCCGCCAAAGTTATACCCATACCCGCTTACTACCCGCCAAAATTATATCCATATCCGTCCCAACTAAAGCGATTGCAGTGCGAAATTCGTAAAATTATACCCACCTACCATCCCAACTTGGGACCCCTACGTGACTTCATCATAACCATGTGTAGCTTCTGTACGGACCTTGGAGTAAAGCAAAATTGCAATTACTATTATAATGAGGGTACATAAGAATTATCGTAAGTCTCACGGCATCAACATCATTGAGAAATTTCCATACATGCTTTGCTCACTGCTAATTAAATTTTAATTTATAAATATTTTTTGACTTATTTGTCATCCATAACTTATTGTTTTTCAACTATAAATACTTTTGATTGTTCTATATTTCAAATACATTTTTCTTAGTATCTTCCTAAGATAAAATCCTAATATCCAATAAGTACTCTCTACATAGTTTTGTTGTTTGTCCTCCTTCTCACAGATATACTGTTTAATTTGATAAACATTTCTTTTTGAAACATGTTGACTGTTAATTATCAATTTCAACAATTCAAGTAAACGTTATTAGAGGTGGTTTTACGGTGTAAGTTATGAATTCATATGAATTAGTAAACTAGTAATATACACTACAAGAAGAAATACATTTGTCAATAACATTTTTATTGTCATATGTCAGATGATGTTGCCAAAAGTACTTTTCGCAATAATAAAAAATGTTGCATGCCATTGCAATAAACTTTGATGCGAAAAGTTTTCGCAATAAGTTATTTTTTTATTGTCATTTACGTTTTTTAGCAATAATATATTAAATTTTTGTTGTCATTTACGTTTTTAGCAACAATATATTTATTATTGTTAAAGTTTTGTTGTCAATTCTATACTTTCTTGTAGTGATATATATATAAATAATTATTATTATATATTAATTTGAGAAAAGAAGATGGTACACTTGAATTATATTATTTAAGTGCTTGTTTGCTTGCTATAAAAAATCATAAACTTTAAATTTTGTATCCGTATCAGAACTTAATTGTTTATCCAACTCCGGAAGCTTATCAATTATTTTAATTAAGTGAACAAATCACTTCTTAGACCAAAGAAAGATTTCTTTAAATAATTCCAAATCAAGCCAGCTCCATTACTTTCCTTCATGTATGAGTACATATACATATATTCCTTGAAAAAAGATAAAGTAAAACTCTAGTTCTAGATAATATAAACGTCCTACTTTTAATACAATTAACCATTTAATTAATCAATTAATTGTCATTTACTTTTTAGATTTTGGTCCCTCCATAATCTTAACCGATCTGGCCGGTGCCAAACCTAGAACACTACGTTAAAGTAAGAACATGATGTCGACCTACTATCTTAGCTACTGACACGTGTCTCTATGTCATTTTCTATATAACCTGCTGTCCACATATATTTGTCCCTTTAATCAAATAAAAAGTAACAATATATTTGTAATCCTAATTTTGTCCGTCTTCTTTCTTCTTCTACTTAAGGTTTGATAAGAAGCTTTTTTATTTTCTTTCTCTTCTTATTATAAGGTTTCATTTTCATCAGAAGTAATTCAGTTTCAAGAGGAATTATGGGTCATTTTTGGACTTTGATTTGTCATCTTCATACTCTTGCTGGGTAAATTTTACTTTATTATGGGATTCTTTAATTTGCTATTTTACTACTTCATCTGTTTTATTTTATTTATGGTAGTATTTGATTGACATATAATTTGGAAAGTATTCTCTTCGTCTCAATTTATGTAAGACTGGACACAAACTTTTAAGAAAGAAAGAAAGATTTTTTTAAAAAAAAAGACTAAAAAGGAAAAAGTATTACTACATGAATTGAGACTCAGGAATAATTCATTAAAATTTAAAGTTTAACATTTTAAACATATCATGATAGTTTTATAGGTATAAAAGTTGTTCATTAAGGATAAAAAGAAATTTTAAATTAAAATTATTATCAATAGTGTGATACAATGGAACAGAGGGAGTACTATGGTGTATTTTCAGATATCTTACGATTTATTTTATTTTTGAACTAAATATTGCAGGCCAGTGACGATGTTGCTCTATCCTCTGTAAGTGTTTTCAATTTATGCAAAAAAAGTTCTCTTTTTTACTTAAAAAATGATTTTTGATATATCTTTTTTTCTGGTGATTTAATGTATTGAGTAGGTATGCATCAGTAGTAGCAATTGAGACTACTGACAAGTTGGATGATGAACAATGGCTTGCTTATTGGATTTTTTATTCTTTTCTTACACTTATGGAGATGGTCCTTCAACATGTTCTTGAATGGTAAATGGGTTATTTTTAACTTTTCGGAAAAATAAAAATTTAAATATTACTTTCTCTGTTTCAATTTATGTGATGATATTTAATTAGATCAGAATTTAAGGAAAAAAGTATTGAGCAGTCATTTTTGCTTGTGGTCTAAAATAATTCATAAATCATCTCATTAATTTTAAAATGAAAATTTTAAATTTGAATTATTAGTAAATATTGAAAAATGTCATTTGTTTTTGGACTGATTAATAAGAAAAGAAATGTTACATAAATTGGGACAAAGAAAAATGGAGATCTTTTTTTGTTCAGAAAACTGATTCATCATTTTTTTAAATTTTGGAAATATTATAGGATACCAATATGGTATGATGTGAAGTTGATATTTGTGGCATGGTTAGTTCTGCCTCAGTTTAGAGGAGCTGCTTTTATATATGATAAATTTGTAAGGGAAAGGATAATCAAGAGATATAGAGAATCATCACAGCACAATAACAAGTCTCCTAAAGGCAAATCCAAGACAAAATTTGTGGACTTCATCACTCCCAAAAAGGTCAGTTCATTAAGCAATTGCAAGTTAATTAGAGATATGCATGATTTATATAACTAAATTTTGTTAATTCACAAAGCTATATTATGTGGCTGTGTTTTCAATTCACAAGTAACTTGATTCTTCAAGCTACATAAAATTAAATTGTTCCTTCTATGTATGCTCTTATGTTTTTTTCTTTGGATATATTAGCAGGGGTCAATGTTAAAACCCCAATACCTTAGGGGCCTATTGATAGAATATATGCAAATATATTCTTTTGGTATAATTAGTGATTTTGTATATATGTAATTACTGTAGCAATATTTTATATTAGTTAAGTGAATATTTAATTTCTGTAATTATAGCCTAGAATTACTATTGTATATCATGTATATAAACCATTTACATTAATGAAATTAGTAATGGGTTATTCTCTTTCATGGTATCAGCAGTCTATGGCAAACTTTTTCCTTCTCCACACAGCTTCCGCCGCCCTACTCTTCTTCGACTATCTCTTCCCTTCATTTTTTCCAAAACCCTAATTCTGCTCTTGTTCCTCAATCATGTCTAACACAAAGAATACCTTCCATCCCGCCCTTGCAGTCTCCAACATCAAGAACAACATCCCTATTGTTCTTGAAATGGAGAACGTCCAGTACGCAACGTGGATAAATTTTTTTAAAATTCACGCAAGGTCTCAAAGAGTCCTCCATCACACCGTCACACCGGAAAAAGGCAAGGAGAAGGTGCCTTCCACCGATGATGAAATAGAGTTGTGGGCAACTCTTGATGCTATGGTGCTCAAATGGATTTATTCCACCATCTTTACGGACCTCTTATAGACAATTATCGAACCTGACGCCACGACAATAGAAGCTTGGAATAGGTTGCGTGATATATTTCAAGATAACAAAAATTCTTGTGCTGTGACCCTCGAGCAAGAATTCTCTCATATAAATATGGAGGATTTTCTGAATACCTCAGCCTATTGTCAAAGGCTCAAGGAGTTGTCGGATCAACTCAAGAACGTCGGCGCGCCCGTCACAAATAATCGTCTTCTCCAGATGGTTGCAGGCCTCTTCGAGGCGTATAGTGGGGTTGTAACTCTTCTTCACCAACCAACGTAATCCTCTCCCACTGTTCTATCAAGCACGTTCTATGCTCGCCTTAGAAGAAGCAGGATTGACTAAAAAGGCAGCTACCGGAACCAATTCCGCCATGATGGTGGCCATGTCCCGTGAAATCGATGACACTCAATCATTCTTCGAAAATCATGGTCAAAACTGTAACAACGGGGTGGAAAAAATGATCAAAACCGTGGAAACAATCGCGGTGGCGGACGTGGTAGTAGCAAGGGTGGTGGCCGAGGCGGCAACGACGACGGCAATAGCAAGGGTAGTGGCCGTGGAGGCAACGACGACGACAGTGGAGGTGGCAGTGGTAGTCAGCAGGGGACCGAGCCATAGCACTCGCGAGCTGCCTTGGGCGACCGTGCTGTCTTGGCGATGACCCATGTCGCCCTGTCCGTTCCCGTCACCAAACTGGGCCAGGCCCAGTGGACTGCAGCGGCAGCAGCAAGGCCAGACTGGGCATCGGAATAACTCGACCTGGCAGCATCCTGGCCTGCTTGGGCATCAGCTTCAGCCTCAGTAAGCTTTTGCTAATGCGGGCCCACCTATGTCTTCGACTCACACGGATATCGAGGCAGCAATGCATACACTTGAGTTAAATCCTCCTGATACAAATTGGTACATGGACACCGGTGCTACTTCTCATATGACATCCGCGCAAGGTAATCTCTCGTCTTATTTTAATTTGAGCAAAAATCGTGGCATAATTGTTGGTAATGATAATTTAATTTCAATTTGTGATTATGGTCACACAAATTTATCTCCCCCTAACGTACCTTTAGCCTTAAAAATGTCCTTCATGCTCCCCACTTAATTAAAAATTTGGTGTTTGTTCAGAAATTTACAACTGATAACTCGGTTTCTGTTGACTTTGACCCTTTTGATTTTCCGTGAAGGATTTCTGGACGGGGATACCTCTAATGAGATGTGATAGTCAGGGCGAGCTTTATCCCATTACCACCATCACTAAACAAGCCACACCGTCAACGTTTGCCGCTTTAGCACCTTCCTTATGGCATGCGCATTTGGGTCATTCGGGAGAATTTGTTTTTTTCTCCCTTAAAAATAATAAATTTATTGAGTGTAATAGTGCTCGGAGTACTAATGTTTGTACTTCTTGTCCGCTTGGGAAACATGTTAAATTGTCGTTTGTTGCCTCAAATTCTAGTACTTTGTTGCCATTTGATATTATTCATCCGCACTCAATTTGAATGGGAAATTAAGAACATTTAGTGTGATAATGAAAGGGAATTTGATAATGGGCCATTTAGATAATTTTGTAAGGTTAATGGTATATCTTTTCAGTTTTCTTGTCCACATATGTCCTCACAAAATGGGAAAGACGAGAGAAAAATTCGTACCATTAATAACATTGTTCAGACATTACTAGCCCATGCTTCATTACCACTTTTATTTTGGCATCATGCATTACAAATGACTACTTACCTTCTTAACATACTCTCTAGCAAAGGATTATCATACCAATCTTTACTCAAATTTTTGTATCACAAAGATCCTTCGTATTCTCAACTTATGGTGTTTGAGTGTTTATGCTATCCTCCCTTCCCCTTCACTACAATAAACAAACTCCAAGCCCGCTCTACTGCCTGTGTGTTTTTGGTTTATCCGTCTATTCATCTTGGTTACAAATGTTATGATTTATCCTATAATAAAATTATAATTAGTCGCCATGTCATTTTTGATGAAACTCAATTTTCGTTTGTTAGGTTACATAATTTTGTGTCCAAATCT
Organism: Anisodus acutangulus; assembly: GCA_029783415.1. Classification (NCBI taxonomy): domain Eukaryota; kingdom Viridiplantae; phylum Streptophyta; class Magnoliopsida; order Solanales; family Solanaceae; genus Anisodus; species Anisodus acutangulus. The sequence continues at coordinate 39,526,512 of CM056502.1, forward strand.
TATAATATAAGAATTTTTTGGATGATGGACTCTCACCGTATGTGGTCCACCATTTGGTCCAGCCCACTCCTCGACATCCGAACCAGCAGACACCAACAGGCCCATTGTCTGCTGGCCCAGACACCTTTCGTCCTCAAAACCGCCAAGAGCCCATCTTTGGCCCGATTCCTCTGTGTGAGTCTCGCGGTGGCCCAATTTCCGCCACATCGCCACTTCGGCCAGCAGGCCCACTGCCTGTTGGATCAATCTAGTCCAGCCATCACCCAGCCCAGGTCCTCCCAACTCATATCCAGCCCACTTCTATTCTAGGACAAGGGCCCGTTACTCATAGCCAACGAGTTATTTTTAGACCAAAATGACATTTTAATCTCAACTCTAATGTCATTAAATCCCCCTACCACATAACCTTGTGTCTGCCCTTCGTAATCCGAATTGGAAAATGGCCATGTATGATGAATATAATGCTCTTATTGAAAATAAGACTTGGGAGTTGGTGCCCCGTCCGCCTGGTGTCAATGTGATTCGTTCTATGTGGATTTTTACTCATAAGGAAATATCTGACGGTTGTTTTGAAGGCATAAGGCTCGTCTTGTAAGTGATGGCAAAACTTAACAGGTTGACGTGGATTGTGGAGACATTTAGTTCGGTGGTCAAATCGACAACTATTCATACTGTTCTCGGTCTAACTCTCTCAAAAGCATGGCACATTCATCAGCTGTACGTAAAAAATGCGTTCTTACACGACGACCTCAAGGAAATAGTAAACATGCATCAGCTCTAGGGTTTCAGGAACCCGATCGTCCTAACCATGTGTGCTTGCTGAAGAAGTCCTTATATGGGCTCAAGCAGGCTCCTCGGGCCTGATACAAAAGGTTTGCAGATTATGTGTCTACTCTTAGATTTTCTCATAGCATCTATCGTCGTGGTATTCTATGACATACGTTCTGTTATATGTGGATGATATTATATTGACAGCTTCCTCTGATAAACTGCGCAAGTCTATCATATCTCTTCTCAACTCTGAATTTGCTATGAAAGACTTGGGGCGTTTGAGTTATTTTTTGGGTATAGATGTAACTCGTCATGCAAGTAGTCTATTTCTATCACAGAGGAAGTATGCAACATAGATTATTGAACGGGCTGACATGTCATCCTGTAAGTCATCTCCTACTCCGGTTGACACTAAATCGAAGTTGAGTGCTACTTCTAGCACACCTTACGAGGATTCCTCCCACTATCATAGTCTTATGGGGGCTCTTCAGTATCTTACGTTTACGAGGCCCGATATTACTTATCAGTGCATCATGTATGTTTATTTATGCATGATCTGAGGGAAAAACACATGCACGTTCTTAAACGCATTGTGCATTACATTTAGGGCACTCTGGATTATGGTTTACACTTATATCCATCATCGGTATCTACTCTCATGTCTTATACAAATGCTGATTGGGGTGGATGTCCAAATACCAGGCGTTCGACATCTGGTTATTGTATGTTTTTTAGTGATAACTTGGTCTCTTGGTCGGCTATACGCCAGGCTACTTTGTCACGTTCCAGCTCGGTGACCGAATATCGAGGGGTATCCAATGTGGTTTCTGAGTCCTGTTGGTTACGTAACTTCCTCTTAGAGCTTCATTTTTCTATTCAGAAAGCTACCTTGGTCTACTGCAATAATGTTAGTGCGATATCTCTCTCTGAGAATCCTGTCCAACATCAGCGCACTAAACATATCGAGATAGATATCACTTTGTTCGCGAAAAGGTAGCTCGTGGACAAGTACGTGTCTTGCATGCCCCTTCACGATATCAAATTGCTGACATATTTATTAAGGGTCTTCCCTTAGTTCTGTTTGAAGATTTTAGGGACAATCTCAGCGTCCGAAGACCGTCCGCTACGACAATATATTCTTTTGGTATAATTAGTGATTTTGTATACCTGTAATTATTGTAGCAATATTTTATATTAGTTAGGTGAATATTTAATTTTCGTAATTATAGCCTATAATTACTATTTTATATCATGTATATAAATCATTTACATTAATAAAATTAGTAATGGATTATTCTCTTTCACCTATAACGATTTAAGAATTAAAAAAGAAAAGATAAATTAAATAATTACCCTTGCGAGAATAAGTGACTTTCTCACTTATTTTGTTAGTAGTAAAGAGAAAATACTGTCTCAAAAAGAACTTACATAATTTAGGCAAAACACTATGAGGATGAAAGTTGAGGGGTGAGGGGGGAGATGAGTTGGGGGAGGGGATGGATGGGGACTGGGGTGGGGGTGGGGACGTGTGTGCATGCGTTTGTGGGGAGTGTTAGGACGTGGGGAAGACAATCAACATGACCTACCACTTATGAAAGTTGTTTTCCACCTCTATTATGTTAGTGATTTTTTCTAATTTTTAGGAATTTAGAATAAAAACAATCTTTATTTTTATAGAGAAAATATTTCTTAAAACATTTGGATCAACAAAACCTTTAAAAAAAAGGGGGGGGGGGCATCTTCATACCAAAGACCCCCATAATATCTTGTTTTAGGGGGAGTAGTAACATGTGATTCTTAGAGAAGGTTAGTCATCAATTTGACGTTTTTTCAAGCAAAGTTGGATAATGTTGTTGTCATATTAACTATAAGCTATAGATCAATTATATGTTTATGTATGTGCACAATCTTTTTCCTCCCTTTATTCAATCATTTTTTAGCTTATCAATAATGTCGTATGATCTAAACTAAAAACATTTTACATTAAATAGTAATAACAAAAACAATAATTCTTATTTGTCGCACTATCTTATCTACTTATTCAAGTCTGATCAATTTTATTGATAATATATAATCATGTGGAACAGGGAGAGCACGAAGCTTACTAAAGAAATGACGAATCATGAAGTGCCACTGCATGGATTGACTAATTTTTTCATTAACAATGAAAAATATAAGAGTATTTAATTTGGCTTGTAGCTTTATGTATGGTGTGTAATTATTAATTTACTCCCTTTTGTAATTTTGGTACATTGATTAGACTAGACAACCCTACTTTTGATAAGTTATATATGTGGATGCTGTCAATGTTAATGTTGATGGTATATATTTACGAAATTGTGTCTTAGTTTAAATTCCACAATTCCAATTTTAAGATTGTGTGTTCTTAAGTTTCAAATGTGTAGTTCAATTTGAGTTGGTACTCTATCAATAATGCAACAGGATCTTATATAATCTGAGAGTCATGCTTTGCTGCAAGATGTAAATTCTCGTTAATGTGAATATTAAGAAGAAGAGAACAGATATTGTCTTTTTTATACGATGGATAAACTTTAAATAATTTGCAAACCCTTGTTAAAACTTAAATATCAGCCCAAAAAATAGCAATTTGTGTACTTCGATTGTTTATCACTTAGAAGTTTGTACTTTAGAATACATCTTAAGACACTTTAGCAATGATAGCAGAGTAGGTAGAGATTCGAGGTTTGAATCTCAATGTTGTTTTATTATAAAAAAAAATTATGTAGACGTGTTAAGATATAATATAATTAAAAATATACTCTTGTTAAAAGCTTAAAATGAGATGATCCACACACAATCTAACACTGATATAATGAAGTGCGTAAAGTAGGTTCATTCTTTGGTTTATAAAGATCTTGTAGTAGCCGAAGGTAGTCCGCTTGTTAGATTGAATTGAATCTTATATAACAAGGGCGATTCTTCTTGGCCACTCTATTAAAGTTTCGCATCTCGAAAACTAGAAAGCGTAGAGTTTCGCATCTCGAAAACTAGAAAGTGGTTTAACTTAACGATTGCGCTTCGCATCCCCGAGTATCATTAGTGGGTCCACAGACTTTTTTGAGAAAAAAGAAAGGATAGGCCCGGGGAATAATCTGAAAAATTATAATTTATCTTGGATAAAGGAGTAGGTCAAATATGTCATTCTAGCTTAAATAAATCGAGCATTGTGCTATACGGCTATACATCGATTTTCTCACTCTCACAACAACGGGATCATAACTATTCCTTTTTTCAATTCCTCTAAACTATCATCGTATTACTATATTAGAGGGTTAGAGAGACGCAAATTTAGGTTATGTTATTAAGAAAGTTCATGGATAACAAAATTTCTCTTTTCTTAAAATTTTGAAAATTGGTAGTCTTGAATTTTTTACCCTTGTTTGCCCGATGGACAAACCTTCAAGATCAAAATTGATCTTGAAGGTTTGTCATGGACAAGCGAGTTCAAAAATTCAAAACTATCTACCTCAAAGGTCATCCTTGTAAATCACCCAAATAAACTTTAGATAATTTCTTTATTACACTCGAATCTTGAAACTAACGTAGATAAAAGGCCAACGTAGTCGGCGAACAAGAAACAAGAGAAAAGAAAGTAGAAAAAATTACACCGTTTGTTACAATATTGATTTAGGCACGTGTTTTTTTCCTAAGAAAGTATGTATTATTATATAAGTCCAAAGAGTTTTACTCCTGTGTATTTAAAAGATAATTACATATGTATTAACTTTTTGTAGCATGTGGAATAAGTAATTTAAAAAATGAGGCACATAGGATCCAATTGCAGTTATAAAATTAAAATAACAATTTTATTTAATTTCAGTGGCTACAAGTTAAAATTTAACCCTATCAACCAATTTAAGGCCTCAACCTCAACACAATGAAACGGAGGCCACAAAAGCTCAAAACTCGGGCCTGAAATGATGGAATGTGGGCTCAACCATTGGGCTTCAATCTTTTACGGAAAAAGGTGTAGTGCACAAATAATCGTTTTTGGGACTCATATTTAAAGAAAAGCCAAAATTTATAAATTTTTCGACTTCAGATATACGGTTAGAAATTTGAAATTGCGGTTTTAGAAATTCAAATTGTCAGGTCTAAAGTTGAGCTCTACCAAAGTGAAACTTACGACCTTTTGAATAAAGTTCAAATTTAGATAAATCTAGATTCTAGCAGAGCCTAATTTCCGAATCGAAAGTCTAAATTTCAAATTAACCTTCGGGAATGAAGTTAGATTTTGATAGAGTCCGACTTCAAACCTTGAAGAAGAAGAAGTAGCAATAACAACAGGTTTTAAGTTCATCAAATCTAGCTAAACTTTAAATAGTTCTTAGAACTTGATATGTATTAAATAGGGATGCTACAAGCGGATATCGCTAATAAAAATTTACCCTCTCAAACTAATCATCATTTAGCCACTCTTTATAATGCAGGAAAAAAGATATTTGTCAAAAATTCTTACCTAAAATACGAATATGTTGGAATTCAAAATTCCTTACCGGTGGAGTTTCAACTTTCAACACAATGTGCTACAGTATACAACTTTTAAAAATAAATTTCCAGCATACTATATGCTAGCGATAGGGCTGGCAATGGATCGGAGGTGGATCGGGTGGAGCTCAATCCGCCTCCACCCGCCAACGATCCATCCACCACCCGACCCATCCATCACCCTATTTTTTTTAATCCACATCCAATCCACCCATCATCCACGGGTGAATCGGGTGGAAGCGGGTGCTGTGATTGTAAATTGCAAACCTAACTTATATGAATTAAAACAAGCACCAAGACAATGGAATGCAAAATTAAAAAGCACTGATGCAACTCAAGTTCACTTAAAGTCAGTTTGATCACTCGTATTCACTAGAAAGACATAAAATTGAATTGTAATGGTACTAGTATATATGGATGATATGTTAGTATTTGATGATAGTCTAAAGATAGTTTAAGAAACAAAAGTAGAAGTGCAACAAGTCTTCAAATGAAAGACTTGGGAGAACTAAAATACTTTCTTGGAATAAATTTGCAAGATCCAAGAAAGGTATGTTATGCATCAAGAAAGTATTCACTTGAATTGATTGCGAGAACTTGGACTATCGAGTCCAAACTAGCGTACACTCCTATTGATACTAACATAAAGTTGACAACTAAGGAGTATGATGAACATATAAATCAGAAAAATGCAGAATATCAATTACTAGCTTATGTCCAAGAAAAGTGCAAAAGATCCATTACTAGATGATGTGTGTTCATATCATAAGCTCGTAGGGAAGTTGTTGTATTTATTTGTCACAAGATCACGATATAGCTTTCAATATTGAGACACTAAGCCAATACTTACAACAACCTAAAAAGGTCACATATGGAAGTTGCATTTGAGGATAGTGAGGTATATCAAATTTCAACTTTGGTCAAGGTGTCTCTTGAAAGTCAAGAAGCGGACTACTATATCTAGAAGTTGTGACGAGAATATAGAAGCATGGCAACTACAGGTTTACGAGGTCACTTGGTTACTAGGATTACTAAAGAGTTGGATATGAAGATTACTCTACTTGTGAACATTTTATAGTGACAACAAATTAGCTATTCAAATATTTGCTAATACAATGTATCATGAAAAGACTACACATGTATTAAAATAGATTATCATTTCATAAGGAAAAATTGGCAAGGACAAGTTCAACCTAGACACATGATAAGCGGTGTAGAACATTTCAGCTTGTGTGAATGTAAGACACATGATAAGCGGTATGAAATAGCGGTGGCCTGAAACTCTATTAATAAATAGCGAGAAACTAAGCAGTGAAACACTATTGATAAAACGGCAAATTACATTTCACTTCTAATATCGGACATTATTTACGAAATAGCGGTTTGAAACTCACGATAAAACCCGACTTATAAGCATTAGCGATCCAGTTATACACTTATTGAAATAGCGAAGCTTCTAAAGCGGTGAAACACTATTGATAAATCGGCTTAAGTACATTTCACTTCTAATAGCAGACATTATTTAGAAATAGTTTGAAACTACGATAAAACGACTTATAGCGATGCAGTGAAACTCACGATAAAACGACTTAAAACCGGTGAAATTTTGAAATAAAACCAGCTAAACTACGAAATAAAACGGTGAAACTACGATAAAACCAAAAACTACTGAAACTCGATAAAACGACTTAAAACCAGCTGAAATTTTGAAATAAAACCAGGCTAAACTCTGACGAAATAAAACCAACTGAAATACGATAAAACCAAAAACTCTAAAACTACTGATAAATAAACTTAAAACCAGTGAAATTTGAAATAAAACCAGCTAAACTACGAAATAAAACCGAATTTGAAACTACGAAATAAAACCAACTTATGTTAGTCTTCATATCACATCATTGAAGATCCATTCATTTTCTAAATCACATATACATGTCCTCTCCATCCATAGTTAATGAAATAAAAGCATATAAAAACAAAACATTATTAAAACAAACATTATCGTAAGAAATAAATGTGATTAGTTTACCGAGTTAACATCAATGAATTCACTTGTAGTTGTAGAGCTTCCATCACCTCCCACATCGGCATCATCAAAATAGTTGCACATGTGTGTGCATTATCAAAGAAGATTCTAAAAAATCCACCCGAGACTCATAAATTATCATCATATCAATTTTAAAAAAAGGTTCAAGTGAGTGTAAATAAAAATATATATTACTGAATACTCTCCAAGGATCCAATTTTGCATGCACATAAGTGCTTCCTGTGTATCGGCATGAAGGCTCGAGCGATGGGGACTAACCACCCTACCGCCCATACTAAAAGCACTCTCGAAGCTCTTTGTTGATGCAGGTATTGCTAATATATCTTTAGTAATTTTCTCAAAGTTGGATACTTAAGTCAGTTTTCCAAAATTAAGGACATCAAACTCACTACTCTCTGTACAGTAATGCATCCTCTTCCAAGGTAGTGGTCTAACTCACCTGCACATTACCTTTCTTTTCTTAGTCTTTTTCATCAAAGTCCATTTATCATAAGCATTGCAATCACTAGGTCGCTTCCCAAGAAGTACATTATGTCTACTAGTAGGAGGCCTTGAACATCCTGTTCGGTTTCTCATGGTACTCATGCAACAAATCATACAACAAACTCTTTATCCTAGATACCTCAACATAAGCTTTATCACCAAATATTTCATTAAAATAAAACTCCACATTCCAACTTATTTCTAGGGTCTAAAATTACGACCAAACGATATTCCATTGATATTAGACCAATACTTGTCAAATTTTCAACCATTTTTTGAGTCATATCCTTAACAACACTCATTACTATTTCTCCCTGGCCCTTAAGCTAATTTAATCTCACATACTTGACGAAAGAACAAGTTGGCGGTGGGATATTTTTACGTCGAGAAGAACAATTGAGTCACTATGTGAAATCTTTTCAATTTATCACATATAATTTCAGCCAACTCCCAATCACGTTGAGTAGGAACCACAAATTTAAACTTGGATTTTGAGTTTTCAAGTTAGCAAAAACATTCTTATGGTAGAGCACTTTCAAGCATTAAAAAGTCGAGTTCCATCTTGTTTACAATCAGAGACAACTTTCTAGAACAATCAACTTTCGAACATCTCGCCTTGTCCTCAAACTTTTTGAAGTCTTTTTGTGTTGAACCCCAAAAAACAACACAATTACGTATTCTTTCTATTCGGATCCAATCACCTCCAAACCATCCTGGACAATCAAATTTAATAAATGTACCTTCTGGCTACGTAAAAATTGACCAGAACACAAAAAGACTATCGAATCAAACTTTTCTTGTAATAGATCAACCATGGCATCATTTGTGGAACAATTATCAAGAACCACGGAAAGATATTTTCTCAATTTTGTATTGTATCATTCAAGCGTATCCACGAGAACTTGAGCAAGTATATTGGCGTGTGTGGACAAGGCAATAAACAAACCTATTTTGAAAATAATATATCAATTTGGTGGAAAACAATATGCATAAAATTAAACAAGCATATACATCCACTAATCAGTAAATAATAAATAACAAGAAGCTTGAAATTTTAAGTACCTCGAGGTTTTGTTCGCCAAAATCCATTGATCATCAATGAAATGTGATGTAGCGGCCATATAACCTTTCTTTTGGTGTAGGCAGTCCACATATCGATTGTAATAGCTACTCTTCCCACATGACCATCAAACAACTTCTTAGATTTGCTTTCTCAATCACAAACATCTTCATAATATCACTTTTAAAGTGTTGCGACTTATTATCTTGAAGTTAGGATTCAAGCAATTAACAAATCTCTTAAACCCAATATGCATACAATTGACAATGGGTACTCATGGAGAACAACCATGTGAGCCAACTCTTTTCTTGCTTCTTCTTGACTAAAGACATGGTTTTCTAGACTTAAACTTGAATCTTGTCTATGATTAGCAAACAACAATTTTTGGCGTATATCACCCTTAATGTGTTTTTAGTGCATCTACGATCAAGATGGTCTTTCAAATGAGAGAAGTCCCATTCTTACTATTGCCCGAAAATAATAACTACGATTGCAAACATCTGGCTTTTGTTCACCATTGATTCACGGTCTTCTCAGTGATTCCACACTTGATTTAAGTCTCCTGGTTGGCGTAAGTAGCCGGTCCATTTCTTCTTCTCCCTCTCCTTGTTGAGGTTGAGTAGTTGGCAGAAGGCATTGGGGTGAGATTTGGGGAGACAACGGAGAAGGGGATAATGAGAACAGGACTTGGAGCAGCACTACTATCTCCGTGTCCATCAGCGTCATACATTAACATTACAAAAATAATTAGAAAACCTCTTCTACGGACAACACAACCTGGATATGTTGGTAATTTCTGAGCAAATCTGAGAACAACACAACTTTGAATGTTGGTAATTTAAATGAACAAATCTGAGAACAACACAACCTGAATGTTGGTAATTTCTCTGAGAAATAACGAAACTAATTGTCAAAGGAATAAAAGATTTATAGCGAGAGAAATATGAGCGTAGCGTGGCGCCTTAGCCTTAACTCTGAAGAAATATGACCTTCTACTGTATGAATGTCTTGAAAATGCACAAAAACACCTCCAAAATGCACAAAAGTAAAAACACCTCCAAAATGCACAAAAGAAAAACACCTCCAAAATGCCAAAACACACTCGACATGACAGCGTACCGCAAAAACACCTCCAACATGCAAAAAAAAATAACTTAAAATCTTGAATTTTAGTACCTATTACCTCAACAATATTGGGTGAAGAGTGAATTGTGAAGGCAGCGAGGATTTTTACCTTGTGTGGTGGCGATTTACCGCATTAAATGTTGAGGAGGACTTGTCATTTACGGTGGCTTGGTGATGAGAGAACGCTTAGTGGTGAAGTTGATGAAAGGGTTGTGTTCTTTTCAGTTCAATGGCGGTTTAATTTGAGGTGAAGAGATGAGGATTTTTACGGTTTAGGTCGCCTTTAGGACTTAGGAGTTGTGTGTGTGTGATTTTGTGTTATTGTGATTTGTGTGTGTATAGTGAAAGGCGTGAAGGCGAAGGCGAAGAAGTGAAGATGAAGAATGAAAATAGGGTTTTATCTTTTGGGTATAGTGAAGATTTAAATTGGGCTTTGATATTTTGGGCTTTACAACAATTTAATTTAAGAGAGGGTGGCGCGGGTGGGCTGGATCAGCCCTCAGCAATTTCTTGGACTATTAAGTATAACGGTGGGTGGGTGGGATTCGGGTGGTGGGTCGGGTTATGGGTTGGATGTATGTCACCGAATCCGCCCCGCTCCATCACCCGATCCATCCGTCACCCGATTAAAATCCATGTTTTGTCGGGTTTTCGTCCGTATAATCGAGTCGGGTGGATGGATATCCATCGGGTTAGGGTGAAATTGCCAGCCCTAGCTAGCGATGAGAGTATAATTTCATATGATATTTTGACGCACTTTTTGAATGCATTTTTCTTCCATATTTTTCAAACTCGTAGACGCTCCTAAGTCCAAAGCATGATTTTAACTTGTAAAATTACACGACATAATAATAATGATAAAGACTAGCTAGATTTTTGAGGTAATTAAGATAAAAATGTATAGTTTAATTAACAAAGTTGATTAACTTGAATTTACTCAAAATAAAAACCGAAAGATTTTATAATTAAGAAAGCTGATTAACTTTCTTCATAGTGCTGTGGTCAAAGGTCAGCAAAGAACAAAATGATACAAATCATGAATTTTAGTTGAGAACAAGAAGAAAAGATCCAAATACCGTTCGACAAAAATCCATGGCTCAAAGACAAGTTAGTTTTTTTTTCTCATTATCATACCTAACAAAAAAATGAAATAATATTTTTGGTAATAAAAATATTCGGGCTAGTATGCACGCACTTAGATTATCACTATAAGAGAAAACAGTAATTGTGTCGAATTCTTCTGTCACAATTTCGTCACAAATTCAAGCATCACAATTTTGTTTTTGATTGGAGAATAAAACCGACAAATTCATAACAAAGTTCGTCCATATATATGAATTCCGTTACAATCCACCGTAAGTATCTCATCACAACTATGTATTCTTCTTGTAGCGTAGTTTAGTTGGTACCTGTTGTCTTAGCTGTGACCGCCATTAGGTCATCATGATGAAGAGAGTGCCAATGAGCGCGGATCACAGAAAAGGACTAGAGGACTTTTAGGCTAGTATTAAGTTTTTGAGAAGGGGTGCATGTTACACCTTATGCGAATTTCACATCGGAATGGAGTGGAAAGTACTCAAGACCTGTATAACGCATAACACAAGTTCACATGGACACATACTTTCAGACTCGATGATGGCTAGCCCTAATGATCTCATAGTTCTAAGGACAAATCCATGAGGTCAACTGGTTCAAAGCAGACAATACATGATACAAACTTGAGTTATGACATCAACTTTGATCAAGGGCACTTTTAACGGTTGAAAATAAAATTATTTAACTTTCCTTCTTTTTTCTTAAATGTTAAACCTAGCCTCTGATATTACATTTTGTTTCACTTTATTGACCACTATTAGAAATATACATAGATTATGTAAGAATCTGTGTATATTCTGTATAAGAATCTGTGTATATTCCGTGTATGTATTTTCATGGGCAACCCAAATCCAAACAACATTTTTTTCCGTTTGCTTCTATATTAGAAAAAGGTCAAAAATTGTAATGATGGGATAGATACATAGTATGGGGTTTCCAAGAATTACAAACTCACTGATTGTGGTTTTGCAGAACTAACAAAAAACAACCACAGTGTCCAAATTAAATGACGACGTTGAATGCATTTTTCTCGTTTTTGCAGAACTAACTATTTTTTGTAGCAAAAAAACAGAAGTGAAAGAAACAAAATAAAATGATTATACCAAGTACCAACCCATATTGTAGAAAACGTTTGATTGAACACAAGTTTGGTCAACAAATGGACAAATAGAACAGAAATATTCTTCTATACAAAAAAGAAACAAACACAAAACTAACTACCTGTTTTTTTTTTTGTTCTGTGGATGGTCCAATTTCTGTGTGGTACGTTAAATGTATAGACACTGCAGTTTCTTTAACAAAATGTTTCTATGCGTCAATTGATTTTTCTTCAAATATATAGTGGAAAAAAGCAACCTGTTAAATAGTAGAAAAGCTTGGTAATAAAATTATGAAAACTGATTTTTGAAGTGAATTTACTGAATTTTATTTGATGTTTCATAAGTTATTAATTAGGCAGAATACCTAGGTGAGTCTCTGAACTTTTCATTTAGGTACCCAAATTAGGCACTTGAAAGTACCTCACCATATTATCGACATAATTAGGGATGGCAAATTTGGCCTTAAAATCATGATTCCCTGTTCAAGTTCGGACGGGTTGATGACCCGTATGTTTATTAACTCTGTTTGTTTTGATCCGTCCAGGTAGCCAAATTACATTCATAAGAGATCTTGACAAAAAAAATTTAAAATAATATTTTTTTATTTGATATGATGCTATATGGTCAGAATAAAAAATTTATTTAGGTATTTAAATAAATTATAAGAAACAAAAAAAATTAGTTAGAGTTGGACAGGTTGGGTTTATGACCCATTGTTTAGCAGCTCAAGTAACTTTAATTTTGGGTGGGTCAATGACCCGCTCAAGTATTAACTCTGAAAGAGAATAATCCCTTGATTATTTTCATTAATGAAAAATGTATATATACATGATATACAATATCTAATTATGGAAATTAAATCTACATTTTCCTAATACAAGACTACTACCTTTTCCTAATACAAGACTACTACCATAATTATACATGTACAAGAACTCTAATAATTATGGTAAGGAATATACAAAATATACACACCATATACGTGACCTGCTTTCACACCCCCGTAGTCATAGCGGGCGGTTGTCGTACAATGAGACTGTCCCTAAATTCTTCAAACAGAACTAAGGGAAGACCCTTAATAAAGATGTCAGCAATTTGGTACCGTGAATGGAAATGCAAGACACGTACTTGTCCATGAGCTACCTTTTCGCGAACAAAGTGAATATCTATCTCGATATGTTTAGTGCGCTGATGTTGGACCGAATTCTCAGAGAGATAGACCGCACTAACATTATCGCAGTAGACCAAGGTAGCTTTCTGAATAGAAAAGTGAAGCTCTAATAGGAGATTACGCAACAAACATGACTCAGAAACCACATTGGCTACCCTTCGATACTCGGCCTCCGCACTGGATCGCGATAAAGTAGCCTAGCGTTTAGCCGACCAAGAGACCAAGTTATCACCAAGAAACATACAATAACCAGATATCGAACGTTTGGTATCTGAACACCCATCCCAATCAACATCTGTATATGACACGAGAGTAGATTCGGAGGATGGATATACGTGTAAATCATAATCAAAAGTGCCTTGAATGTAACGCACAATGCGTTTGAGAGCTGCATGTGCTCGTCCCTCGGATCATGCATAAATAAACACACCTGCTGCAATGCATAAGTATTATCAGGCCTCGTGAAAGTAAGATATTGAAGAACCCCTGCAAGACTTCAGGTGTGCTAGAATTAACACTGATAAGGTGTGCTAGAATTAACACTCAACTTCAGTTTGATGTCAACTAAAGTAGGAGAGGACTTACAGGATGACATGCCAGCACGTTCAATAATCTCAGCTGCATACTTTCTCTGTGATAGGAAAAGACCATATGCATGACGAGTGACAACTATACCCAAAAAATAACTCAAGGGCCCAAGTCCTTCATAGCAAATTCTGAACTGAGAAGAGACTTGATAGACTTCCGCAGTTTATAGAAGAGGCAATCAATATAATATCATCCACATATAACAGAATGTATGCCAGGAAAGTACCACGATGATAGATGAACAAAGAATGATCAGACTTGCTGTGAGAAAACCCAATAGTAGACACATAATCTACAAACCTTTTATACCAAGTCTGAGGGGCCTGTTTTAGCCCATACAAGGAATTCTTCAGCAAACAGACATGGTTCGGATGATCGGGGTCCCTGAAGCCCAAGGGCCGATGCATGTATACGGTTTCCTTGAGATCACCATGTAAGAAAGCTTTTTTTCACATCCAGCTGATGAATGGACCATGCTTTCGATAGAGCAAGATTGAGAACAAGGCGAATGGTCGCCAGTTTGACCACTGGAATAAATGTCTCTCCATAATCCACGTCAATCTGTTGAGTTTTTCCATCACCTATAAGACGGGGTCAGATATTTCCTTATGAGTAAAACTCCACATAGTACGAATTACATTAACACTAAGCGGACGAGGCACCAACTCTCACGTCTTATTTTTAATAAGAGCATTATAGTCATCATCCATGACCATTTTCCAATTCGGGTCATGAAGGGCAGACACTGGGTTACGTGGTAAGGGTGATTTAGTGACATTAGAATTGAGATTAAAATATCGTTTAGGTTTAAAAATACCTTGTTGGCTACGAGTAATGGACCCTTTGACTCATAATAGATGTGGACTGGACTTGGGTTGGTGTCGGATCATCTCGAGACTGGAAAATTAGGCTAGCAAGTAGTGGGCCTGCTGGCCGAGAGACTGGATCGGGAAGGGAATGACTTAGGCCAGCAGGTAGTGGGCATGCTGGCAGGGATTGGACACGAGACATACTGACTAGGCCCGCCGATGTTTGCTAGTCCAGATCCCGAGACGGAGGCCTTACTAAATGGTGGATCAAATAGGGCGAGAGCCCATCATCCAAAAAATTATAAGAATTAGATACAAAATTACACAATTTAGCAAATGAAATTTGAGTTTCATAAAAAATAACATGGCGACTAATTATAATTTTAATAGAAGATAAATCAAAACATTTATAACCACGATGATTAGACGGATAACCCAAAAACACACAAGCGGTTGAACGGACTTGAAGTTTGTTAATTGTAGTGGACAGGAATAGAGAATAGCACAAACATCCAAACACCCTAAGATGAGAATACGAATGATCTTTATGATAAAGAATTTCTATTGGAGATTGGTATGCTAAGCCTTTGCTAGGGAGTATGTTAAGAAGGTAAGTAGTCATTTGTAATGCATGATGCCAAAAAGAAGATGGTAATGAAGCATGGGCTAGTAAAGTCCGAACAATATTATTAATGATACAAATTTTTCTTTCGGCTTTCCCATTTTGTGAGGACGTATGAGGTCAAGCAAACTGAAATTTATGCCATTAGCGTTACGAAATTCCCGAAATAGTCCATTATCAAATTCTCTTCCATTATCACATTGAGTATTTTTAATTTTCCATTCAAATTGGGTACGAATGAACGCTATAAACGATAAGAATGTGAAAAAAACTTGAGACTTTTTAGATAAAGGAAATGTCCACAAAAAATTAGAATAATTATCCAAAAATAACACATAATAACGGTGGCCCAAAGAGCTCAAAATGGGAGATGTCCATAAATCAGTATGAATAATATCAAATAGCAACAAAGTACTAGAATTTGAGGCTACAAACGATAATTTAACATATTTCCCAAGCGGACAGGAAGGACAAATATTAGTACTACGCGTACTATTACATTCAATAAAATTATTATTTTTAAGAGAGGAAAGAACAAAAGCCCCGGATGACCCAAACGCACATGCCACAAGGAAGGTGCTAGAGCGGCAAACGTTGACGGTGTGGCTTGATCAGTGGAAGTGGTGTTGGTGATTGGATAAATCTATCCCCGACTATTACATCTCATTAGAGGTATCCCCATCGTGAAATACTTCATAGAAAATCCAAAAGGGTCAAAGTCAACAGAAACTCAATTATCAGTTGTAAATTTTTTAACAAACACCAAATTTTTAATTGAGGAGCATGAAGGACATTTTCAAGGCTAAAGGTGGGTTCAGGGGAGATAAATTTGTGTGATCATAACCACGAATTGGAATTAAATTACAATTACCAACAATTATGCCATGATTTTCGCTCAAATTGAAATAAGACAAGAGATTACTTGGCACGGGCGTCATATGAGAAGTGGCCTCAGTGTCCATTTACCAATTTGCGTCTGGACGATTTAATCCAAGTGTATACATCGCTGCCTCGATATCCGTGGGAGTCGGAACCGTCACTGGGCTGGCAGCAACGAAGGCCTGCTGAGGCCGAGGCCCAAGTAGGCCAGCCTGCTGCAAGGCCCAGTCCGTGACTGCTGGGTCGACTAGAACTACTGGGGGCCATTGGGCCTGGCCCAACTTGCTGCTGCGTATGCTGGAAATTATGGCGTGGGCCACTGCCCACTGGCCCAGCCCCACAGCCACTGTGCACTGGCCCAAGGCTGTGGCTAGTGATGATGCAGCCCAGCCGGCTGGCCACTGCCACCACGTCCTCCGCCACCGCGACCCCCACCACCGTCGTGGTTGCCGCCACTGCGACCACCACCACCGCGATCACCAGTATTACTATTTTGGCTATAATTTTCCGAGAAGGAGTGAGGGTCATCGATGTCGCGGGATGTGGCTACCATCATGGCGGAATTGGCTCTGGTTGCCACTTTTTTATCCAACCCTTCTTCTTCTAAGGTGAGCATGTAATGTGTTTGGTAGAACGGCGGGAGAGGATTGCTTTGACGAAGAAGATTTCCAACGCCATTATAAGCTTCATATAGGCCTGCAACCATCTGAAGAACAAGACGACCATTCGTGATGCGCCAACGTTCTTGAGTTGATCCGACAACTCCTTGAGCCATTGACAATAGGCTGAGGCATTCGGAAAATCCTCCATATTTATGTGGGAGACTTCCTGCTCAAGGGTCACGACACAGGAATTTTTGTTATCCTGGAATAAATCATGCAACCTATTCCAAGATTCTATTATCGTGGCGTCGGATTCAATAATTGTCTGCAAGAGGTCCGTAGAGATGGGGGAATAGATCCATTCAAGGACTGTAGCATCAAGAGTTGCCCACATCTCAATTTCATCATCTGTGGAAGGCACCTTCTCCTTTCCTGTTGCCGATGAAATGATGTGATGGAGGACTCTATTAGACCGAGCGTGAATTTTAAACAGTTCTGTCTACGTCGTGTATTGGACGTTTTTCATCTCAAGAACAATAGGAATTTTGTTTTTGATATTGGAGACTGCAAGGGCAGGATGAAATGTGTTCTTTGTGGTAGACATAATGGAAGAACAATAGGAGAATTAAGGATTTGGATAAAATTTGAAGGGAGGGGAGGGGATCGTCGGTCGGCGGCTGATGGGATGCCGAGTAGGGGCGGCGGAAGCTTTTGAGAAAGAAAAGTTTTCCATAGACTTCTGATATCATGAAAGAGAATAATCCCTTGATTATTTTCATTAATGAAAATGTATATATACATGATATACAATAACTAATTATGGAAATTAAATCTATCTTTTCCTAATACAAGACTACTAACTTTTTCTAATACAAGATTACTACCTTTTCATGATTCCATGTTCAAGTTCGAACGGGTTGATAACCCGTATGTTTATTAACTCTGTTTGTTTTGATCCGTCCAGGTAGCCAAATTACATTCATAAGAGATCTTGGCAAAATAATTTTAAAATAATATTTTTTTATTTGATATGCTATATGGTCAGAATAAAAAATTTATTTAGGTATTTAAATAAATTATAAGAAATAAAAAAATTAGTTAGAGTTGGACAGGTTGGGTTTATGACCCATTGTTTAGCAGCTCAAGTAACTTTAATTTTGGGTGGGTCAATGACCCGCTCAAGTATTAACTCTGAAAGAGAATAATCCCTTGATTATTTTCATTAATGAAAATGTATATATACATGATATATAATATCTAATTATGAAAATTAAATCTACCTTTTTCTAATACAATACTACTACTATAATTATATATGTACAAGAACTCTAATAATTATGGTAAAGAATATACAAAATATACACACCATATACGTGACGTGACCTGCTTTCAAACTCATCCCATCAGCTTAACATGTCCATTTGACACCCTATCGTCATCAACATGAAGAATTTTCTTTCTTAAAAATAAGAAGAATTCGGTAAACAATGCATGGATCGAGGGAGAAAATAGCAGGAAAATTTGGATTATTACTCCCTTTTTTATGGATGCACTTTAAACTTCTAAAGTAATATTTTCGATATTCAAGAATTTAATAATCATCACTTGTCCGTGGACGGTTATCAGACTTAAATTTGGAATTAAGACGGCAAAATGAAGTTGATTAATTAATGTCCTTTTCGTATCAAGATTTAGAGTTCAACTGTCAAGACAGAGCTCACACAATTGAATGCAAAACAGATTTGCTTCCTTCACCGATACTGGGGATACATATATACAAGTATATAACTTGGAGTCCTAGATAAACTAGTAGAGAGTAATGTCCTAGAAGATAAAGCCCTATAGAATTCTATTTGTACTAGACTTAGTCGAGTCCCTTGTGGATAGAGATTGAGATGCTCCGATACCCCCTTGCAAACTGAAGGTGGCTCGTGCACCTTGGGTTTTTCACGTAAGAACTGGTATCTAGCCGTTGAAAGAGGCTTAGTAAGAATGTTAGCTACTTGATCTTTGGAGGAGAGGAACTGAACCATAAGATCACGCCGGGCTACCTTGTCCCTTACAAAGTGAAAATCAATCTCAACATGTTTGGTGTGCGAGTGAAAGATGGGATTTATGGATAAGTATGCAGCACCAATATTGTCACACCATAAAATCGGGGCACGAGGAAGCAAGATCCCAAGCTCAAAAATCAGAGACTGTGTCCATGTTAATTCAGCAGCGGCATCAGCTAACGCCTTGTACTTATCTTTAGTGGAGGACCTAGCTACTATTCTTTGCTTTCTAGAAGACCAAGAGATTAAATTCGAACCAAGATATATAGCATAACCACCAGTCGACTTGCGATCATCAATACTGCCGACCCAATCGAAATCTGTGAAAGCTTGTAAATAAGCACCAGGAGCTCACGAAATGGAGAAGGAGAAGGTATTGGTGTGCTGAAGATAGCATAGTTTACGCTTAACTGCAGTCCAATGAGTTAAGGATGGGCAATGCATATATTGGCACACTTTATTAACCGCAAAGGAGATGTGTGGTCATGTTAGTGTAAGATATTGAAGAGCACCAACAATGTGCCTATAGAGACTGGGATCATCAAAGAGAGAGCTATCACCTTTGTATAATTTTGCATTTGTCGCCATCGGAGAGCTAATCGGCTTACAGTGAAGCATGCCTACCTGGGATAGTATATTCTGAATGTATTGATTTTGAGATAGCCATGTGTAGGGTTTTGTTGGGTTCAAAACACATAAGTAAGACACAACGGAATTTTAAAATTTTGTTCTTACTTACCCCAACAATTACTTCTGGTATGGTTATATGACAATCAAAAACCTGTAACATAAAATATGAACACTTACAGATTGTATTATCTGAAATCTTTATCAACTATAGGTTCGCACACGAAAGTCCTTTCGATTGCAAGCTCCAAGCTTCAATGTATTTCTCCTTTGGAAAGCTAGGAAATCCGGCAGAGGTTCGAGAGAGTGTTTTGATTCTAAGTCTCTAAAACTTAGAATAATAATATGAAAATTAAGTGTATTGAATAATGAAGTGAATGTCTGTATTTATAGGTGAAAAATTAGGTCAAACCGGATTAGGGTTTGACCTTGGGCTTGGCCTAAAAATCGAGAAAAATTAGGTCATTAGCGTCGCGGCCCTATGGTGTTGGCGCCTCGGCGCTTGACGTGGCCCTACACTGTCTCGATTTATTTTCCGCACATTCTTAATTAAATCCAAAATCCAATTTTGACTTAATTAAAACAATCATTATTCATTTAAATATCTCAATTCTAAATCGAATATTTAATACTCTCTCAATACATCCTTAGATCGAAAAGAGAATCGACATAGTGTGACCCTACAGGCCTTCATATATCGACATTAATCAAATTAAGGTCTACGCGGAACTCCTAGACGGCGCCGCAAGACGGACTCAATATGTAAAGTACGTTTACAAGAATCCAGTAAACTTAACCTCTATGTGGTAAGATAAAATCCTTTCATTCACGACACACCCGATCAAGCTTAGGATTTGTCAAGTGTCTATCCAAATGGCTTAATCATTGTATTTCATCTATATTAGTTGACAACTAGACCATATTCTAAATATGTCTATTGCGTTGGCACACGACTTAGTCAACCTAATATCACTGAGAATCTGAGTGTTCTCTCGAATATACATTCGAGGAATGAATCCTAATTTTGGCTCAACTACCACCTTTAATCCACATCGTAATGTACCCAATACAAGCCGTATCTCAACCTATAAGGCATTTGAGCTTAGGACAGGATCAAAGTATATTACTTTGTAGACAAGGTGCGTATTGGCCTCAAGTCTAAGAACTTCTATCTCCCACACACTGATCATAATTTAGACTAGTATAACAAACAGTATATCAGCAGGGTATACCAATACTTCCAAAGTATCCATGTGTCCATCACGAGTAGCCACTACTCGTAGCAGGAGAGACATACTACATCCTCTAAGGATGTGATGCAGACCACATGTCGACTTATCACATATCATCGATATCCCATTCTCGATGATCATTAGTCGAGGCTATTTTCAGAGTTACATTATAATATTAATATCTCACATTATTAATAACAGTGTAACCTCCATGGATGCATATTATAGAATATTATAAACAATCAATTAATAATTCAATAATTGCAAATGCCAAAATATTAATCTCAATTAATAATAATACGAATGTGTATAAAGTACATTTGTCCTAATACAGATTGTCTCTAGGACATAAATATACTTTCAATCTCCCACTTGGCCTAGAGCCAATCTCCAACTTTGCCTTTGGAAGTGGAAGACTCAAAGGTCTTGATCATGTTGTGCAGCTCCGGCAGACTCGCCTTCGTTCCATTCATATTGTAATTCACTATGAAGTTTTCAAGGAATGAGGGAGAGAGTTCAAGATGAGGGTGGTAGCGATATTCTTTTCCAGCTTCGTTCTAATTGAGGCAAGCCTCTCTATCAACCCTATCATCTTCAACACATGCTGCAAGACCTGGCCCCCTTCATTGAGCTTACGCTTGAAAAGTTCTATCAGTAACTCATATTTCATAGTCTGGGATTGTGAGTCATAGAGACTCTTCAAGTGTTCGAGCATCTCACTGGGACTCATGTTCTCATGTTGTCTCTGAAGTTCTATAGACATGGAAGACAACATCACGCACTGTGCTGAAGTGGCATCATCTAGGTGTTTTTGGTAAGCATCCTTATCAAAAGAGGTATATTCAGCAGAGTCTGTCGCAGGGACTGTTGGGAACACCGTGTCTAACACGTATTCTATTTTCTCTTGTCTCAGCACTATTCACAAATTTCTTAGCCAGTCATGGTAGTTAGGTCCAGTAAGTTTGTTCATTTCAATCAACATTTTCAATGATAAGTTTGACATCTTTGCTAATCTGAAGAATTAGATAGACTGAAAATCAAACTCAAAATTTATTTCCTATTACACATATTCGTTTAGGCTAATCAACATGGTCTTTTATTTAATTTGCTTCCACTATTTTAACATACTTCTATGACCCCATGGTAGAATACGGACCTATATTAATTGAGGTCATAATGGGCCAAGATCCAAGCCTATGCTATCTCTGCGTTTGCTTTGGCTGATAACTTCAATAACACATCTTGGTAGGTTCTAAAGCAATTGCAAAACTTATTTGCATCCGACACTTTGGCGCCAAGATATGTCTAAGCAAGTCAACCCCATTACACAACTGCATTTATGTATATAAGTAAATTTGGCCTTTGTGAGCAAACACTTTGGAGTAAATACCCACTAAAGTTTATCATTTACCTTTACATTAAAACACATCTATGAAAGAGTCTGGGTCCTCGTAGACTTAGAGCAAATGCTTTGGCATAAATACTCGTATCGCCGAAAATGATTTTGCACTCTAACAATTATAATGGACGACGCGTTTTAATTTAGACTTGTATTTAAAATTTTGGGGAACATTTTAATTCAGGGTTTTAACCAAGATCAACTCTTTTACGCCATATCCAATATGACATCTTAATATCATGCAAAACTAATGACACATATAGTTGGGAACCGTCAACCCAATATGCATGATATAAGATGGTTTAATCAAATACTGGGCTCCGCCTGCCCAAACAGTTATAGCGGACGTTATTCTAGTAATTTAAATGACAAACGATTTGACATTTAGCACATAAACAGTATACTTATCAAATAATATATTGTATTATAATAATCTTGGGTTAAATATTCTAAACTCTGAATTTTTTTATTTCAGGACAGTTGGGGCCGCGGCGCTAATCATTAGGGTCGCGGAGCCATTGAGGCAGAAGCCTTTCGACTTCTGTAAATGCATTAGCGCCGCGACGCTCCATCATAGAGTCGCGGCGCTGCAAAGACAAAAAACTTTCGGCTTTTGCAAATGCATTTGCGCCGCGGCGCTGCAAGGGCAAAAACATTTCAACTTCTGCAAATGCATTAGCGCCGCGACGCTCCACCATGGAGCCGCGGCGTCTACTGTACAGTAAGTCTAAATTTTTTAAACAAAGCATTAGCGCCGCGACGCTCCACCATGGAGCCGCGACACCGCCTTAAAAACCATAGCAAGCGCCGCGGTGCCCTACCATAGGGTCGCGGCGCCGATGCCCTGACAAAACATTTATGTGTTGATTTTTCAAAATCGTTCGAGCCCTAAATCCAATTTAGAGATCAAATCACAGATCATTTATCATCACCCACCATTATCAATAACGCACACATCGACCATCATCCGTTCTTACCCGTTCTTTGCCGTGCACCGTGCAATGAGCCGGACAACGCACTTTTGGCTTAGTTCGAGTTAGGGCAGAATGACTTCCTCGAGTTAGCGTATGAGATAATTTAGGGTGATATCAAAAGGTTAACATTCGGTCAAGACATGTAGGATTTCAAGAAGCCTTGTTTTAATCCAATTTTATGATTAACCCATATTATTATGTTATTCAATTGTTATATAACCATTGAACCAGTCTGGGCTCTGATACCACTGTAAGGTTTTGTTAGGTTCAAAACACATAAGTAAGGCACAACGAAAGTTTAAAATTTTGTTCTTACTTACCCCAACAATTACTTCTGATATGGTTATATGACAATAAAAAATCTATAACATAAAACATGAACACTTACAAGTTGTATTATCTGGAATCTTTATCAACTGTAGGTTCGCACGCGAAAGTCCTTTCGATTGCAAGCTCCAAGCTTCAATGTATTTCTCCTTTGGAAAGCTAGGAAATCCGGCAGAGGTTCGAGAGAGTGTTTTGATTCTAAGTCTCTAAGACTTAGAATAATAATATGAAAATTAAGTGTATTGAATAATGTGTCTGTATTTATAGGTGAAAAATTAGGTCAGGGCCTGGCCCAAAAATCGAGACAGAAAAGGTCATTAGCGCCGCGGCCCTATGGTGTGGGCGTCGCGGCTCTTGACGTGGCCCTACACTATCTCGATTTATTTTCCGCGCATTCTTAATTAAATCAAAAATCCAATTTTGACTTAATTAAAACAATCATTATTCATTTAAATATCTCGATTCTAAATCGAATATTTAATACTCTCTCAATACATCCTTAGATCGAAAAGACAATCGATATAGTGTGACCCTACAGGCCTTCACATATCGACATTAATCAAATTAAGGTCTATGCGAAACTCCTAGACGGCGCCGCAAGACGAACTCAATATGTGAAGTACGTTTACACGAATCCAGTAAACTTAACCTCTATGTGGTAAGATAAAATCATTTCATTCACGACATACCCGATCAAGCTTAGGATTTGTCAAGTGTCTATCCAAATGGCTTAATCGTTGTATTTCATCTATATTAGTTGACAACTAGACCATATTCTAAATATGTTTATTGCGTTGACCAACGACTTAGTCAACCTAATATCACTGAGAATCTGAGTGTTCTCTCGAATATACATTCGAGGAATGAATCTTAATCTTAGCTTAACTGCCACCTTTAATCCACATCGTAATGTACCCAATACAAGCCATATCTCAACCTATAAGGCATTTGAGCTTAGGACAAGATCAAAGTATATTACTTTGTAGACAAAGTGCGTATTGACCTCAAGTATAAGAACTTCTATCTTCCATACGCTGATCATACTTTAGACAAGTATAACAAACAGTATATCAGTAGGGTATACCAGTACTTTCAAAGTATCCATGTGTCCATAATGAGTAGCCATTACTCGTAGCAGGTGAGACATACTACATCCTCTAAGGATGTGATGCAGACCACATGTCGACTTATCACATATCATCGATATTCCATTCTCGATTATCATTAGTCGAGGCTATTTTAAGAGTTACATTATAATATTAATATCTCACATTATTAATAACAGTGTAACCTCCAAGGATGAATATTATAGAATATTATAAATAATCAATTAATAATTCAATAATTGCAAATGCCAAAATATTAATCTCCATTAATAATAATACGAATGTGTTTAAAGTACATTTATCCTAATACAGATTGTCTCTAGGACATAAATATACTTTCACCATGTACCAGTAGTAATTCGACAAACCTGCACTCTAAGGAAATAATGCAGTGGACCAAGGTCTCTTATAGAGAACATGCTGCCCAAACTGTGAACAAAGGATTCCAAAAATGAATAGTTGTTTGCTATAAGCACTATATCATCAACATACACTAGGAGATAAGCAACTATGCTGCAATGAGAGTATATAAACAGGGAAACATCAATTTTTTGAAGCCGTAAAACCAGCAGTGAAAAAAAATTGACAGAGCTTCGTATACCACGCTCGCAGTTCTTGTTTGAGGCCGTAAAGTGACTTATGAAGCTCACACACATGAGTAGGACATAGAGGATGAGAAAATCCAGGTGGTGAGCCATGTATACTCCCTCTTGAAGGTCACCATGTAAGAATGCATTTTGTACGTCAAGTTGACGCAAAGGCCATTCATTAGTGATTGCAACAAATAAGATGATCCGGATTTTGGCAGGCTTGATGACCGGGCTGAATATTTCATGATAGTCGTGACCTTCAACTTGATGAAAGCCTTTTGTAACTAAAGGGGCTTTGTAGCGTTCAATTGCCCTGGCTAAATTTTTTTGATACGAAAGGGGACCCTAAAATGTTCATGGAAGGTTTAAAGGGGACCAACGACCAAGTTTGGTTCTTGAGAAAGGTTATCATTTCGGCGGTGTTAAGAGTCTGTTCTACGCAGTCTTAACTTGCATTTCTGTCAGAGGCTGTTTCCATGGCTTGAACCCATGACCTCCTAGTCACATAGCAGCAACTTTAAGTTACTCCAAGGCTCTGATACCATGTAAAGGAATGGATTTTGGGCCTAACTCAACCCCAAAAGCTAGCTTCTAGGGTGATGATTGTCCAAGTCCATATAAGGAGTCCATGTTCCCATTTCATATTCGATGTGGGACTCTTAACACTCCCCCGCACGCCCAGACTTTTTTAACTGGAGCACGGATAATATAATTTGGGGGCCCAACATCGGTAAACAAAGAATTGGAATGGGTCTGGCCCTGATACCATGTAAATGAATGGATCTTGGGCCTAACTCAACCCCAAAAGCTATCTTTTAAGGTGAGGATTGTCCAAGTACATATATGGAATAGGAACATGGACTCCTTATATGGATTTGGACAACTCTCACCCTACAAGCTAGCTTTTGGAGTTGAGTTAGGCTCAAGATCCATTCTTTACATGGTATCAAAGCCAGACTCATTCTAATTCTTTGTTCATCAATGTTAGGCCCCCAAATTATATTGTCCACGCTCCAGTTAACAAGGTCTGGGCGTGCGGGGAGTGTTAAGAGTCCCACATCAGATATGGAATAGGAACATGGACTCCTTATATGGATTTGGACAATCTTCACCCTACAAGTTAGCTTTGGGGGTTGAGTTAGGCCCAAGATTCATTCCTTTACATGGTATCAGAGCCTTGGAGTAACTGGTAAAGTTATTGTCATATGACCAGGAGGTCATGGATTGAAGTCGTGGAAACAAATTTGCTTCCTTCAACTTGGAGTCCTAGATAAACTAGTAGAGAGTAATGTCCTAGAAGATAAAGCCCTGTAGAATTCTATTTGTACTAGACTTAGTCGAGTCCCTTGTGGATAGAGATTGGGATGCTCCGATATCAACGAAAACAGATGATGGTATCTTTATTAAGTCTAACTAAAGTTTTACAAAGTAATATAATCTAGTTTGAAATACACACATATATTGTAATTCACATATGAGAGCTAGACTTTAAGTTCATTTAGCGCATTTCATAGCAATTGTATTGGAATAACAACCATAACAATAAAAAAAACTACGTACTGTATACCTATAGTGCATGTAAGTTTTTAATTTGGGTGAAATCCTAACTTATAGTGTTCATGCATAAATTTATACAACTTACTCCTATGTTCTATTTTAATTGATTTGACGTGTTTAACTTTACAAGAAATTTAATATTGCAAGCCCGCAAACGATCTCCTCCACAAAGTTTTGGAAAAAAAAAAGTTTCATATTTTAAAAGTGACATAAATCTTCTCGAGCTTTATGGAACATTTATATACTCCCACCCCACAAAAGGCAAGATCAACAACCAAACCAACCTAACCCAAATCAATGTAACAAGTTGAGACAAAATCTTAACCTCCTTAAAAAGCTTGACAATCTTACGTAATTAAGTCTATAGCTTTTATAACTGTATTTTTAGGTACTTTAGCATTTCTATATATTCTCTTTTTGTTGGTATGAACCTTTTTTTTTTCTCCAGTTGACTCGAAAAAATAAAATATTCCTTTTGATTGACATTTCCTTGCTATGGAAAAAAGAATAATAGTAATAAGAAAGTTATATACTAAAAGTGTTTAAGTAATATAAACTGACAGTGGAAATATTTTTTATACCATTAGGTAAGTGCATATCTTATCACTACTGAAAAATCTTTATTTTCTTATTGAATTTTATATCAAAAAATGTTCAGTGACTATTTTCCATTGAATGTAGGTGGGAAAAGCCTAAAAAGTAGTGTTTTCACACAAAAAATTAGAAAGTTTTCCAGCGTTACCTGTTTTCCACCATGCAATTTTCAGGGAAAAATCTTTATTTCTAATAGTGTATTTTCGAAAATTCAAAACCTACACTTTATCGAGGCTTACTTATTGATATCCTTTAGATGATCAGATAGTGCAAACAATTATTTACACTGACGACATACAAAAATTAATCTCATAATGAAAATATCACATTATTAGTATTTTTACCAAGTTACTAATTAATGCTTATCTTGATAATTCGTCAATAATAATACATAATTTATTTGATTGTATAAAAAAAATTTACACCGTAAATTAAATTCTAGATAGTTTTTTTTAAATAAAAATAAAAATAGAAAGAGAGGGGTGGGGTGTGAATAACGTGAAAGACACTCTGGAAGAGAACAGCAACTGCAAATGTCTATATATGTATTGTGATATCTTCAACTGTCAATTTAGAAACCTGCGAGAAATTCATGAGTTTTGTGTAATGACTAATTGGACATATATATACTGATAGAGAAACTCCAAATGTGCTTTTCAAGTTCACGATAAATAGGTGGTCTTTTTTCCTAATTTATTTTCTTCCCCATGTATGAGAATGAAACAAAATTAATATAGAAAATAATTTGATGCTTCATCTTTCAACCTCAGGATAAAAAATTGACTTGACATGAAATTTAATATCTAAATTAAATCCAAACCAGGGGAGGAGTTAGTATGGGAATCCGCAATTTGCACTCAAAGATGTGGCCTCACGGTTAACAAAGTATGTGAAAATATAAGAGATCAACATTCAAAACTTGGGAGAAGACAAAAGGCGTTCAATATATTTTTTTAATTACTTAAGTTTTAATGGACAAAGTTATTTGATCAATATAATAATATATATTCAATGAAATAATATGAGCTAAATAGATCGACACCTCTTAAATTTGCTAGTAAATTCATTTAGACATTTAAACTACAACATGTATGTTATGATTGAGCGCACTGAACAAATGATAAAGTGTTTCTATAAGGCACTTTTGATTTAAATTTTGAAAAAGTTTATGTGTGTATTCTCAAGCGACCACTACATAGTCAATTAACCAATTAAAATATGTCACATAATTTAATTATTTGTATTAACTTCAATAAATAGTAAAATTGGTAAAATTATGACAATTTTCATAGGGGGAAGGGCACCCTATCCAAGAACATGAAAAGCTAAGGAAAAAAACAAATTTGTAAGAACCCCAAGCTCTATATATCTTAGATTCTCATGACCCTTTTTACCCACTCTCTCTTTCACTAAAAAAATTTGACATTCTCTTATGCATTTACTACACTTTCAAGCCACCACTTTTTCAGACACCACCAAATCACACACCACACTGCAACTCTCTAATTATTATGAAAAACTTCATGCAATGTGTATGTGTGTGTGAGAGAAAAAGAATTATGGAGAATAGGCAACAATAAAGCTGCAGCTAGCAGTGAATATATATAATATTTAGGCTTGAAGTTAAATAGTACTCCTAGCAAGTTAATGAGGCTCAGCAAAGGACCTCAGTCATCGTTGTATTTCTAACACATAGTAATTTCGTTTGTACCATTTTATGTGATATATTATCCGAAATTTGATAATTTTCAACGGAAATTTTCAGTGCAAAATCTACCGGAATTTGGCTCGTCAGAAAGGATCTCTCAAAAATTCCTTACAAACTAGTCAAATTCCGACGAAACATATGTCAGAAATTAGCCATATATAGTAGTGATATACCAAAAAGAGCGATACATTTTAATATCTAAAATAATTTAATTTTGAACTTCTTATTTTACTTTAATGACATGTTTATCATTACAAAAATATTTATGATATGTTCTAGACCATAAATTTCGAAAGATTTTCTTAACATTACAAAAAACAAGAATTAGTGAGACAGACAACTTTGTTGCTAAACAGCAAAAATACATCTCTATTTAACGATGGGTTATAACAAAATTTGTTAGCTACGGACCAGGAAGTAATAGATTAACGATTAATTTTGTAACTAGTTCCTGTTTAATCAAATAATGTCACATAAAATTGGGACAAGAAAGTACACTAATAATACACATTTATGTAAGAAGTCTGAGAATTGGTTACCTGATAATAGAGGGAGACACATTGACATAATAAGAGACTTCTGAAGCCTGACTGACTCAACATACAATGACAAAACAATGATATGCCATTAAGTTTCCCATCTATTGACCGACTCTACAAAAATCTATCACCAATCCCAAAAATATATTTCAAAGTTAAAACAAGTACCAATTACATAGTGAGATTAACATTACAAAAAATCTTGTGTTATCAACAAAACAAAGAATAGATTAATTTTCCTATTCGATTATGTAAGGACAAGAAATTAAAGTGACATGTATAAACAAAAGAAGGGGCCAAAAAAAGGGAAAACAACTAAAACTACTAGTAGTGGAACATGAGAACAAACAATGAAAAATTAACCATCATTATAATCATAATCGTTACAATAAGTTCGCTACTAAAAACTTTTGATCATCATCTTACTGAACTAGAATAACTAAGAAAAAGAAAGTGAAATATAAACATGAGAATAAACAATGACAAATTAACCATCGTCATCATTATTCATGAATAGTTACAATAAATTCAATACTAAAAACTTTTTATCAGCATCTTATACTGAACTGGAATAACTAAGAAAAAGAAAGTGGAACATGAGAACAAATAATGAAAAATTAACCATCATCATCATTATAATCATAAACATTTACAAAAAGTTCAATACTAAAAGAACTTTTGATCAACATCTTATATTGAACTCGAATAACTAAGAAAAAAGAAAGTAGAATATGAGAACAAACAATGAAAAATTAACCATCATTATCATTATAATCATAAACAGTTATAATACGTTCAAATATACTAAAAACGTTTGGTCAACATCTTACTAAACTGAAATAATTAAGAAAAAGAAAGTGAAACATGAGAACAAACAATGAAATAAACCATCGTCATCATATTCATAAACATTTACAATAAGTTCAATACTAAAAACTTTTGATCAGTATCTTACTGAGCTAAAATAACAAGAAAAGGAAAAGAAAGAAAAAAGAGAAATTAAACAAAAGCTAATACCTAATTGTCTTAGTTGTTTTCTTTCATATTGATCTCCACATCAACCAAACTGAACAAACTCAAAGAAAAGAGGACCTAAATAGATTAATATAAATTTGATTTTTTTTCTCATCATCAAATAGAGCTAATTAATTATGGCAGTGTACTATACTGATTCAAATTGCTCCAAGCTTGAATACTATTCCAATTGTTGGCATTTTGATCATTTGCATTTCCATTGCTGCTATTTGTTGAAGTTGGATTTACACCAAATGAGTTATCAAAGAACCATTCAGTTGCCAAATTATTCCCACTTCCAGTACTACAATCTTTTCTTGAATTAATATTAGTATTTCCAAATGCTGCTGCTTCTTGATCTTCTTGTTGTTGTTTTGATGAGGAAATCTCCAAATTTTGGAACAAAATGGGCTGTGGTTTTTGGATTTGGTTTTGATTTTCAAGAGGGATTGATGATGAAACAATGTTCTCTTTTTGATTCTCCCCACCAAAAAGCATGGCCAATCTTTGTTGTTGTAATTTCCAGTGTAAATCTTGGTTTAATGAACTTAAGGACTCTATAGAAGATGTCATTGTGCCATGACGAACCCCAATTGATCCCATTTCTTGAACTCCAGTGGTACCTGTCGAGACATAATATAATTGAGTAAGTATGAACGTTAATTGAAAAGACACGCGTTGTTTGGAACCCTTACCTTTTCCTGCTATGCATTTTCTAACAACTTAAACATTAAGTAAAATAGTCACACATTTTAACATGGAATAAGAATAGGCGAGAGGTCACATAAGTTCAAATCACACCATCACCCGCAAAGCAAAAAAGTAAACATTTCCATGTGTTTAGCTCATGTAAAGAAATCAGGTCCTCGGAGAAAAGACACGCCGAGACATAATATAATTATAGTCCCAGGTTTGACACTTCAACATAATATCATAACAAGCAAGAGGTGCTAAGTTCATATCTCGCCGTCATCTAAAAAAAAATTTAAAAAAAGTTTCCACATGTTCGATTCATAGAAAAGAATCAGGCTTACACGTAAAAGGAGTGTTAGATGAGATAACATAATGAACGTTTCTCACCTTGTTTTAGCATAGAACTTGTGAAAGGGAAATTACTGAATCCCAATAAAGAACCAGAACAGCTTCCAGAAGGATCAAGACTAAAACAAGAACTTGATCCAATATTTGCAGCAGAATTAGTAGTAGAGGAAATGTCCCCAAATGAAGAAAATTGGTTGAAAATACTTCCACCAGATGTTGAAGTATTGCTCAATCTTGGAAAATTTAACCCTCCAAGTTGAAAGTCCATAGCTGGTGAAAGACCATGAAAAAACTTTAGCCCACCAATATCTGAAGAACCACTAATTGTATCTTTTGAATCCCCAGAAAATCTTGAAGAGGAAGAAGTCTTTATCTTCTTGTTTTTCCGGCAACCACCGCCTATCGGAACGTTGCGTAAAGCTCCCCCTTTAGTCCAGTACCTGTCGATACATAATTTAATTAAGTAATTAAGAATATAATTTTTCTAATAATATATGCTTTTAGATGAAACATGTTATCAGAGCAGGCAAGATGTGTCACAGTTCAAAATCTCACAAGCTATCCAAAAAAGCCAAAAAAAAAAAATCATCTGATGAGACGTTCACACAAGCTTTATGACGAAATAATCATAATAATTCTAACATATTATCAGAGTAGGCAAGACGCTATAGTTTAAAATCTCACAAGCCACCCAAAAAAATACATTAATTTTTTTTTATCAGATAAGACAGTTACACAGTTCAACAGTACCTTCGGCAAGTCTTGCAGAAATGTCTTGGTTGTGAAAGACTGTAATTGTTGTAATAGCAAAACTTGGTATTGGGAGAATCACATCTTGGACAATTCAAAGCTTGTTCTTGTGGCCTCGCCGTTGAACTTTTCCGGCCACCACCAGAACTCTGGCTTTCGTCTTTGTTATCTTGACTCGTCATAAGAGAAGAATTTTAGCCAAAGAGTACACTTCGCTCTTCTTCTTCTTTGGTAAAGTGTGAAGAGCTAGCTAGGGAAGAAACCCTAATAGTGAACAGTGTATAAAATTGAATAAATATATATTTATAGAAAATGATAAAACAAAGGAGAGGTGGAGTAATAGAGGAAAATTAGTTGTGCTTGAGTTTCCTTTGGAAGAGGCAAAGATTTCTTTGAATGGTTTCATGCATGGATTTTAAATTTTGTAAGATGAGAGGATGTTGATGGATGCTTGTGAACTTTATCAAGAAGGGTTTTATTTGTGAAGAGAAAAGAAAGAAAAATATATATATGGAGTTGTTTGATTGTTATAGAGATGTGATAGAATAAATAAAGTAGGTTACATGTGAGAGAGAGAGGAGATCTCACTAGAAAAAACTAAAAAGGACTAAGGTATATATATTCTGAGGTAATAGAAAGAAGAGAGATATAAAAAGACAAAAGAGAGACTAGGTGATCTGATACAGATGAGGCAGAATGGTGAGATCCACATGTAAGTGAAAACAAATAAAGTAAAATTTAGTAAGTGAGGTTAAAAACAATGGAGTAAAATAAGTAAGTTAGTATATATATCTATATATACATCGCTTGTATTATAGATTTTTATATTATTATGTTATCTGTAATTATTATAGCAGGTTTACTTTTCAAGATTATAAATTCACATTTTAAGGAAATTTATATGTAGATATCCTTTAGTGACATGAGACAATGCATATAATTTAAATTCGTAAAATAAATAAAAGACAAAGAATGAATCGAACTCACGCGGACAATATATTTGAGTTTAAATTATATACCATGTTAGTGTAAGAAAACTACACCATCAACTATCAAGTCATATTTATCTATTGTAGCAGGTAATCTATATATATATTTTTTTAAGTTTACAAATCTTACTTTTAAGAAAGTTTGAGTATAAATATAGGATGGCGTAAAAGAGTCTTTATACTAACTATATATATTAACTTAAACTCTTTATCTTTCATTAAAAGTTAACAATAGACCCATAAAATATTGGATGAAGTTGATTCTTAAATTTTTTCTACTTCATTAAAAACAAAATAGACACCTGAGATATCGGATGATTGGATATAGTTGATTAAGTATCTAATTAAAGAACCTTGACTATGATGACCAAGAAAATAATTTAGGAGAACAATCTTTTTTGTATTTCTTGTTTTTATCATATGTAGCATTAATATTGTTGCTAATATACGATTACATATAAAATTAAAATTCCAATGGCTTTGGCTACTCTAACCTTTCCGACCATGTTTTTTTTTAGGTCTTCCAAATTTTGTTATTTTCACCGATTATATGAGATAAACTTAAATAGAGCGACATAATTGACGATAAATTTATACAGTAAAAAACTCAATTCACTCGGAATTAAAGCATAGTTATTACTTTATTCAAGAAATTTTAAGAATAAAATAACTTTGTTTCTTTCGAGGAAACTAATTTACTTGTACTTAATCACAAGTTCATGAGTAAGACAACTGCACAAGCTAGCTCGACTGCAGTAAACTTAGGCAGTAGTATAATAGCTTTAATTCTACCACCCAATTGAATGCATGCATGCATGCAAAACAATAACACTATCGATTGTGGGAATTAAAGAAAGTCCAATAAATGGAATTTTTTTCATGCTAATGCATTGAATTACTAAATGGATGTGATAGGACTTAGGAGAGAATGTAGGCATCAAAGTGGAAATTAAGTACTAATAACACTACTCCATTTATCCCCACCACTTTCCTTTTTAGTCCATAAAAAATGTTATTCTATATTATAACTAAATAATTATTTTTTATTTTTTTATTTTTATAATTAACCATACAATAATACTAGAAAATCATTAATTTCCGACAAACATCTCGTTGAAATCTGACTCGTTGATTAGATATTTTCGATGAAACGTTAAAGCAATTTTTTGGCAGCAATCATCCATCCAAAACATTACAGACCGCGAGTGATAAAAAGTTTATTTTTAAATTTCGTGTGCATTCAGACAGCGTTACACACTTTCGTTTTTAGTCTGTAAAGAATTTCTTGTTTCAGATTTATCATAATTTAACTTTAAATTTCTTACTATAATAATTATCCACAACAATGTCATTGCTAGAAAATCATTAATTTCTTAAAACATCTTGTTGAAATCTGGCTCGTTGCTTAGATATTTCTGATGAAAAGTTTGCCGACAACGTTAAAACAATTTTTTGACAGCGATCATCCATCTAAAACATTACGGACCGTGAGTGATAAAAAAGTTTCTTTTAAAATTTCTGGTGCATTCAGACATCATCACACGCTTTCATTTTTAGTCTGTAAAGAATTTCGTATTTTAGATTTATCATAACTACACTTTAAATATCTTACTATTATAATTAACCACAACAACGTCGTTATTAGAAAATCGCTAATTTCCTACAGATGAGCATCCCATCAAAACGTGGCTCGTTGCTTAGACATTTCTATGGAAAGTTCGTCAGAAACGTTATAGTAATTTTCTGGATAGCAATTGCCGACAAACTTAAAGCGGTTTTTTGGCAGCGATCATTCATCTAAAACATTACGGACCGTGAGTGATAACAAAGTTTCTTTTTAAATTTCGTGTGCATTCAGACATCATCACACACTTTCATTTTTAGTCTGTAAAGAATTTCGTGTTTTAGATTTATCATAATTAAAATTAAATTTCTTACTATTATAATTAATCACAACAACGCCATTGCTAGAAAATCGCTAATTTCTTACAGATGCACGATCCCATCAAAATTTGGCTCGTCGCTTAGGCATTTCTATGGAAAGTTCGTCAGAAACGTTATAACAATT
Source organism: Anisodus acutangulus (assembly GCA_029783415.1). Classification (NCBI taxonomy): domain Eukaryota; kingdom Viridiplantae; phylum Streptophyta; class Magnoliopsida; order Solanales; family Solanaceae; genus Anisodus; species Anisodus acutangulus. The sequence goes on from CM056502.1 coordinate 39,561,942, forward strand.
TTCTTGATAGCAATTGCCGACAACGTTAAAGCGGTTTTTTTGGCAGCGATCACCCATCCAAAATATTACGGACCGTGAGTGATAAAAGTTTCTTTTTAAATTTTCTGTGCATTCAGACATCATCACACGCTTTCATTTTTAGTCTGTATAAAATTCCGTGTTTTAGATTTATCATAATTAAACTTTAAATTTTGTACTATTATAATTAACCACAACAATGTCATTGCTAGAAAATAATTAATTTCTTACATATGCGCATCCCATCAAAATTTGGTTGTCGTTTAGGAATCTCTATGGAAAGTTTGTTAGAAACGTTATAGCGGTTTTCTGGATAGCAATTTTGTTGGAAATTTGCCTTTGGCGGGGAGGTGCGTCCACCCATATTTAATGAATTAAACACTAGTGTTCCTCATGTTGGAGGCTTTATCTCTTCACACATGCATAATCTACTAAGTGAGTAGATGACCGTAGGGCCAAGAATCGCCAAATTTCGTTGAGAAATGAAAGAGATATTGGTCCACGAAGTAAGGTGTTTGAGGCATGAAAATATGGTGTAGGACAAATCTACCACATCGGTGGGAAAATGAAGAATTGTTCTCTTTATAAGTCTCATAATTGGCTAAGGGTTTGGGACCCCAAGGGGTAACCCATGTGTTTAAAGAAGGGAGGACCTAGATGTCCGGTCCGAGCTCGGGTCTCGGGTCGTGGGTCGTGGATCGTGGGAAAACTATTACCACTCTTAAGTAAGCGCCAAGAATTGTCTGGGCACTAATCATAACGGAAGAAGTCTAAAAGCTAAAGATGTTGAGCCTGTCACACTATTTGGCAGAAGATCCTTCATAGGATGATATTGGACACTCAGTCATACAAAGCCTCCGGGCGACTGGAGTGGGCCAAAATTCCTTTGATAGGATGATATTGGACACTCAGTCATACAAAGCCTCCGGGCGACTGCAGTGGGCCAAAATTCCTTTGATAGGATGATATTGGACACTCAGTTATACAAAGCCTACGGACGACCGGAGTGGGGGCCAGAATTCATTTCATAAGAAAAGTAATGGACACCTAGTAAGGTGGGCCAGAGTTTTCAAGTCTTAAATGATCTGAAGGCCCAAAGAAAGACAAAAAATAAATTGGACACTCAGTCTGCCAAAGCAACTGGAGTGGGCCAGAGTATCCAGATCAAATATGATCCGATTAAGCCCTAACCACGGGCAAGAGGTTGTTCATGTGAATCAACGCCACCTCTAAAGTAGAAGGGGTTGGAGAGGTTGTCCTCAATAGGACTTCAGGAAATGAGATCACTCTCGGATGAGGTGATACATGTCCCAAACTTAGTTTAAGGGACGCTGTTGGTCAAGCTGGTTTGAGACTAGTCCAACAGGTCTATAATAACTAAGAATGGTACAGTATGTCTGTAGCTAAATGAATGATATATTTGTAATACGTGCATCTATGCCATCATAGATTAAGACACGTTAAATAGAAAGTCATTCAAAAGCTAACAATGTTGAGATTGTTGCCTTCTGTCGACATAAACCCTCAAAATGAATGTGTGGTAGGCGAAGAGGCAAAATCACCTTTCCAAGTTCCGTCAAAGGAATAGCGAAAGAAGCACCGCTCATCTAGAACTTTGTCACACCTACTTGGGTGATTTGAAGTTTATACAAAATAGAGGGGGGAGACAAGTACGTTGTGACCTTCATTGATGATGGTACAACGTATTGTATCCTTTGTTTGTCAAAAAGCAAAGATGAAGTTGTTGAAGCGGATAAGCGCTACAAAGCAGAAGTTGAAAATCAACTAAGCCTACGGATTGAGGAATTCGTAGTGATATAGGGGGAGAATGTGAAGCATTGTTCATTAAACGACTGCTCATTACTCACCTCAATCCAACAGTGTTAGCCAAGCGCAAAGCCGTACGCCTAAAATATATGGGGCAAGGCGATCCTTACCGCTAATGTGATTCTCAACAGAAATACGCATAAGGATAAGGATAACTCTCTGTGTGAAACATGGAAATGATCTCACATACAAATGTTGTGATGTAGGGTGGCTTGATAAAAGTTAGAATACCAAAACAGGTCAAGTTGGACCTAAGAGTGTATATTGCATATCCACTGGATTTGTAAATAACAGTAGTGTTTATCGCCTCTTGGTGTCAAAGAATACTGAATTCTTTGAAGATAACTTTCCTTGAAAAGGAAAAATAAGTAATTGCTCGAGGTTAGCAAGAACCCGCGAGGGCCTGACTGTCCGAAACTAGATGTTCCGTATCTATAGGACTCGGAAGTTGCTGTCTATCCGAAACTTAATATTCCAGATCTACAGAAACTCAGAGATTCTAGATGTTGAACCGAGACGGAGCAAAGAAGGGACAAAGACTTGTTCCAGGCCTTTTAGTTTGTATGGTTGAGAACGAACCATGGACAATTAGCAAATAATTGTCATCTCCAGAAGCGTTGCTTTGGAAAGAAGCTACAAAGAGAGAAATAGATTCCATCATATAGAACCATACTTGCGTAATGGTTGATCTTCTTCCTGGTAAAAAAACATTTGGGTTGTAAAAGTGGATACTCAAAAGCGAGTACAAAGTAGATGGATCTACTGACGAGTATTAGGCCTCGGCTACTTGTACATGTGCTCCCCTGTGAGTAGCTTAACATCCAGGGCCATTGCAGTCCTGCGTGGCATGGATGTTGAAATAACCTTCCTAACCGGAGAGTTGGAAGAGGAGGATCAGAGTTAGTTTTCTGGACTGTTGGGCTTCTTCCTGAACTTTCATTTTGGTCCCTGAAATGTTTACCTTTTGGTCCTGAAAGATTCAGATAAAACAAAAATAATGAATCTGACCACAAAAATATTGACTCTGAAGTTAGAAAGCCAACAGTTGGAAAACCAACAGTCTGAGAATGGAAGTCATATTGAAATAAAGTCTCGATATGAAAGATATGGGTATCACAAATGACATCTTAGGAATTGGATTTCTAAGACATCTAACAGATTGGTCTAACTCCAAACTCAGTTGTGAGATAGTTGACAGTCTCGTAAAAGCCACCAATGGATATGAATCATAGAACTGATTGAAATCATAGTGCACTCATAGACAATGAGCGATATGCGCAGGTCACGTGTAGTTCAATGTATTTTACACACTACAACCGACCTGGTATCGGCCTACAAACAATATCAGTTGAACTAAGGATCACTCGTGATTCTGGAAATAATCGATAGAAGGCGTTAAGTCGGATATGACGATATTTGAATTATTCGTCTATCTACGGATTATGGTATTCTGGATGTCCAACGGTTCTGGGAGAACACATTAATACAAACTGGACATCAGATGTGAGGAACACCAAAGCCATAAGTAAATGTGTATGATGGGTCTTGGAAAAACCTCTAAGTAAACTTACATCGGCCGATTCATGATGGAATCGGAGTTTATCGCTTTATACAAAGCATGAAAGAAGTTGAGTAACTTTACGACTCCTTAGAGGACGTCCTTTATTGGGAGAAACATGTTCCTTCAACAGTTATACACTGTGGCTAGCCGGTCGGCTTCAGGAAGGATACGGATGACGACGTCTGGACATATCTGTCAGGATCTGTCGGAGATATAAGACCGTATGGTAGTTGATCATCATGGGTGTCACTTCCTTGATTACTAATTAAGGGACTACCTGGAGATCAAGTGTTCTGCCTGTCTAGGGGAATAGGCTTAAAACCCAAACAATATGAACCATTGCGGTGGTAACCCAACCATACTGATTGGAGATCCCAAGAATTTGGTTCATTGGGAAAACTAAGCTGCAAAAGGTTCAGTTGAGTGCTTCGGTGGAAGCAAGAGCACCTCGGATGAGGATTTCTGTAGAGAAACATGAATCCAAAGTTGTTCCCGTGATAGACATTAAAGTGCTACATGCATGGTGGGTAAAGGTTAAGCTTCCAAACCTTTAAACGATCCTCAAACAGTTGAGGTTAAGGTTGGGGAAACTTTTAATGATTCCTAACACTCGTGAAGTGGGGTATAGCAGGATACCTTGTAGGATATCACCTATTTAAGTGCGAGGACAGGCCGCCTCAAATGAATGCACTTAAGAATCCAAGTGTGTCCATGGCCACAACGGATAAAACCATAAGAATGGAAACGAATAAGGAGAGTTATTGTGTTGGTATCATTGTCTTGGCTTACACTAAACACTGACGGTTCAAGACATCACGTTCACTGCTCAGTAAGTAAGTCCGATGGTATTCAACTAGGGAAGGTTCAAAGCAGAAGCTACCTCCCGTGAAGCAATATCTTTTCGCTGAAAGATTGCTGAAAGTAGGCACCTTGTGTGTGCGCCAAAATCTCTTTCAAGAGGGGATTGTTGGAAATTTGCCTTTGGCGGGGAGGTGCGTCCACCCATATTTAATGAATTGAACACTAGTGTTCCGCATATTGGAGGCTTTGTCTCTTCACACATGCATAATCTACGAAGTGAGTAGATGACCGTAGGGCCAAGAATCGTCAAATTTCGTTGAGAAATGAAAGAGATATTGGTCCACGAAGTAAGGTGTTTGAGGCATGAAAATATGGTGTGGGACAAATCTACCACATCGGTGGGAAAAGGAAGAATTGCTCTCTTTATAAGTCTCATGATTGGCTAAGGGTTTGGGACCCCAAGGGGTAACCCATGTGTTTAAAGGAGGGAGGACCTAGATGTGCTTGGGTTCAAGGCTAAGCCCACACGCGCGCCATCGCTGCCCGCCCGTTCGGTCCGGGCTCGGGTCATGGGACTTTATGATATTAACTATTTGGACCCCCAAATTACTTAATATTTATAGTTTGGTCCCTAGAGTTTCTGGAAAGTTGAATTTGGGAACGACGGAAGGCAGAAACTTTCTACCTACCGTTGGAGTTGATTTTTGGGGCGTTAGTGTGCATTAACTAGCCATTACTTGGCTGATTAACTCCCTCCATTAACATCCATTACTTGGCTGAATTACTCCCTTCTTCAATGGCCATAAACATCCATTACTTGGATGTTTACTCCCTCCTTCAATGGCCATTAACAGTCATGTTTTGGCAGTTGAGAGGTCTCCCCCTTATATTATATATTGATGCCTTTTGGCTCAATTGTGTGACAGAAAATATACACAGAAAAATGAGACACACTATATACACAGAGACAAAACAGAAGAGAAAGTCAGTCCAAAAACGTTGGACGAAAACAGAAACTCTTCCTTCCTTTTCCATTTCTTCAGCAAGGCGTTTCGTGTTTGTTTTCTTCGTCAGACTCAACCTATTTGTTTTGTAGTGTTGAGATTAAAGTGTTGTTTTATCTTGAGAGACTATTGCCCGTTAACGTAAAATCATATATACGGGGCAATCTTGTTTTAAGGACAGAGTGCAATCACTCGACTCAGCACACAGTTGTAACAATCCAGATTTAGTGTTTCTTAATTTCAGGTTATCAAGATTCAAGACTCAACAAGCTTGCGGCAGTTCTGAACATTGGCCTATTTATTTATCCTTTCGAACACTTGTAATATTTATTTACTTTCCGTACTGTTTTACAATATCCAACAAATTTTCCCTTGAAAACATCACGGATTGCGAGTTCCTACCAAAAATTTCTTTAAAATTTTGTGTTCAGTCAAATACAATTACATAAATTAAGACGAATATATATATATATATATATAGTATGAAGAAAGTACAAAAATATAGTAGTAGTAGAAGAAGGATCTAAGAGTATAGGGTCAGTGCTAGAGGGTGGGGTATCAGTGATTAGTGTGTGAGAAAAGAGGCAACAGTTGCTGTGTGAGAATGGCAGGGACAACAGCCTTGTCTCTTCCTTCTTATGTAATGTCCCTTTTAACTCTATTTAACGCCATCTCTTTTCTGCTTCCACATATTAAGAAGCTTACATAGGCATTAATGTATAATATGTTAAATTAACGTAGCTGGTAAAGTTGTTATCACGTGATCAGAAGTCATAGATTCGAGCTGTGAAAACAGTCACTTACAGAAATGTATGATAAAACTGTGATGATGATGTATACAAGACCCTTTTGGTCCGGCTCCTCCCTGGATCCTGCGCATAGCGGAAGCTTAGTGCACATACCCGTTCTTTTTATGTTATATAGACATGTAAATATATTGCTTCTTCTGTCCCAATTTACGTGATGGAGTATACACGAATTTATTTTAAAAAAAAACTTTCAAAATTTATAATTTAAAACATATCGTAGATATTTATTTGATTATGAATCATCTTATTAGAGGTAAAAATGAAAAGTTTAAAGTTGAATTATTTTTAAATATACAATAATTCATTTTTTTGAGATACATTAAAAACGAAATTAAAATGTGTCACATAAAAATAAAACAGAAAGAATATTTTACAAAAATATTTGTATGGTTCATTCTTTCTAAGAAAACATGGATTTAAAGTTTTCATCTTTGATTAAATTTCGTCTTGTAAGCAGGAGATCTAGCAGCGCTAACAATTGAAAAAAGCTTTTTATTTCCATTCATAAAGAACTTTGTGAAATCCGCTGACATATCTTGGATGAGCAGTTATCTTAATAATCAGGAGGTTGAGACATATAGTGTCATTCTTCAAAGTTTACTGAAAATTAAAATGCATTTATATGTTTGTTGAGAATTGTCATCAAGCATTTTATAAACTCGCACCATTAATGTAAAATAAAATTATTTATTTATCTTAAGTTTAGGACGGGACAAAATGAAAGTTATTATTCATTATGTCCCAATTTATATAACACACTTTACTTTTTAATTAGTCTAAAAAAGAATGATACATTTCCTTATTTGACAATAATTTAATTTTAAACTTTACATTCTACGCTTAACGACATGATCTATAACCACACAAATATCTTTGGTTTGTTTTAGGCCACAAGATTAAAAAATCTTTCTTTATTTCTTAAATTCTGTGTCGAGTCAAACTATATCATATAAATTGAGAAATAGGGAGTAATTAGAAGGAAGCAATATAAAGTTGAGGTGGTTGATGCCACAGAAATGAGAGGGAATGACTTTATTTTAAATGTACCAAAATAAATGACTTTATTTTAAATAGCAAATAATATTATCCAGAAAGACTAGTACTAGTTAGCAAACTTACTTTGTACGTCGCTTTGATTTCACTGTTTAAAAGTAACTATTTAAAAGATAATTCCATGGAAGTACCTAAAACAGGATAATTACTTGATGATTTTATTAGTTTAATTGACTTATATACATGAGGTATAATAGTGATTTTAGGTTATAATTACGGAAATTAAATATACACCTAATTAATACAAAAGATCACTAATAATATTTAAAGGTCACTAACAATATTTATCAAATATATTTTCATATATTCTAACACACCCCCGCAGTCGAAGCGGGAGGTTGTCGTACGCTAAGATTGTCCCGAAAATCTTCGAACAGAACCAAGGGAAGACCCTTAGTAAAGATATCTGCAATCTGATAACGTGAAGGGACATGTAAGACACGTACTTATCCCCGAGCAACCTTTTCGCGAACAAAGTGAATTCCATATGTTTAGTGCGCTGATGTTGAACAGGATTCCCCGAGAGATATATCGCACTAACATTATTGCAGTAGAATAATGTAGCTTTCCGAATAGGACAGTGAAGCTCTAAAAGGAGATTTCGCAACCAACAGGACTCAGAAACCACATTGGCGATCTCTCGGTATTCGGCCTCCACACTAGATCGCGACAAAGTAGCTTGTCGTTTAGCGGACCAAGAGACCAAGTTATCATTGAGAAATACACAATAACCATATGTCAAACGCCTGGTATCTGGACATCCACTCCAATCAGCATCCGTATAAGAGACGATTGTGGATATCGATGATGGGTATAGATGAAAGCCATGATTAAGAATACCCTGAATGTAGCGCACAATGCGCTTTAGAGCGTGCATGTGTTCTTTCCTCAGATAATGCATGGATAAACACACATGTTGCACAACATAAGTAATATCGGGCCTCATGAAAGTGACGTATTAAAGAGCCCCCACAAGACTATGATAGTGGGAGGGATCCTCATATGGTGTGCTAGAAGTAGCACTCATCTTCGGTTTAGTATCAACCGGAGTAGGAGATGGCTTACAAGCTGACATGCCAGCCCGTTCAATAATCTCTGCTGCATACTTCCTCTGAGATAGGAATAGACCACATGTATGACGAGTGACAGCTATACCCAAAAAATAACTCAATGGCCCCAAGTCTTTTATAGCAAATTTCGAGTTGAGAAGGGATATGATAGACTTGCGAAAAGCATAAGAGGAAGCCGTCAAGATAATATCATCCACATACAGAAGAATGTAGGCCATAGAAGTACCTTGATTGTATATGAATAGAGAATGATCAAACTTGCTGTGAGAAAACCTAAGACTAGAAACATAATATGCAAATATCTTGTACCAGGCCCGAGGAGCCTATTTTAGCCCATACAAATATTTCTTCAGCAAGTACACATGATTAGAATGATCCGGGTCCCTGAAACCCAAAGACTAATGCATGTATAACGTCTTCTTGAGTTCTCCATGTAAGAAAACATTTTTCACGTCTAGTTGATGAATGAGCCATGCTTTGGAGAGAGCTATACTGGGAACAATGTGAATAATTGCCGGTTTGACCATCGGACTAAAAGTCTTTTCACAATCCACGACAACCTGTTGAGTTTTGCCATCACCTACTAGACGGGCCTTATGCCTCTCAAAAAGACCATCAGATTTTTTTATGAGTAAAAATTCATATAGAATGAATCACATTAACATCAGGTGGACAGGGCACCAACTCCCACGTCTTATTTTTAATAAGAGCATTATATTCATCATCCATATCCATTTTCCAATTCGGGTCACAAAGAGCAGACACGGGGTTACGTGGTAGAAGGGATTTAGTACCATTAGAGTTGAGATTAAATTGTCGCTTTGGTCTAAAAATTCCCTGTTGGCTGCAAGTAATTGGCCTTGAAGCTGGAATAGGAGTCGGCTGGACTGGGCGGGAGAAGTGGGTTGGCCTAGTTCTGGGCTGGACTGACGCGGCCCACCAGCCGATGGAGAGGAAATGGGCTAACAGGACACTGGGATACCACTCGCTGGGCCTTGCGATGTGGGTTGTGATTCTGGGCTACCGAGATGGGTTTGCTGCTGGGGTGGGCTGGACGGAGCAGTGGGCAGGCTGGGCCTGGACTAGGCAGCAGGCACCTTCTAGGCCAGTTGTTGTTGTACAGTCTGGGCCAAATGGTAGACCACATATGGTGAAAGCTCATCATCCAAAAAATCATAAGAATGTGACGTTAGACTATGCAACTTAGCGAACATAAATTGAGTTTCATAAAAAATAACATGACGACTAATGCTTAATTTTATTAGAGGATAGATTATAGCATTTGTAACCACGATAATTAGAATGGTAACCCAAAAAGACACATGAGGTAGATCGGGCTTAAAGTTTGTTTATGGTAGTGGAGGGAAAGAGAAGATAATATAAACACCCAAATACCCGAAGATGAGAATAAGAGGGGTCTTTTTAATAAAAAAAATTGAGTGAAGATTGGTAGGCTAATCCTTTGCTTGGGAGGATGTTGAGAAGGTAAGTTGCCATTTGTAATGCATGATGCCAAAATAAAGGCGGTAATGATGCATGAGCTAGTAATGTACGAACAATGTTATTAATGGTTCAGATTTTTCTCTCGGCTTTCCCATTTTGTGACGAAGTATGTGGACATGAGAGACGGAAAGATAAACTATTAACCATACAAAATTTCCAAAATGACCCATTATCAAATTCCCTACCATTATCACATTGAATGTTCTTAACTTCCCGTTCAAACTGAGTACGGATTAATGTTCTAAATGATAGAAATGTTGAATAAACTTAAGACTTTTTGGATAACAGAAATGTCCACAAAAAATTAGAGTAATCATCCAACAACAAAATATAATAACGGTGACCCGAAGAGCTCAAAACGGGAGATGTTCAAAGATTACTATGGATAATATCAAGTGGCAACATAGTACTAGAATTAGAAGCAACAAAAGGCAATTTAACATGTTTCCCAAGAGGACACGATGGACAAATATTAGAACTACGAGTTCGATTACACTCAATAAATTTATTTTGTCTAAGGGAGACAAAAATAGATGCTCCCGGATGACCCAAACGTTCATGCCATAAATAAGGTACTAAAGCTGCAAAAGTTAAATGTGTAGCTTGATTTGTGGAGATAGTGGTGGTGATGGGATAAAGCTCGCCCCAACTATCACATCTCATTAGACTCATCCCCGTCTGGAAATCCTTCACAGAAAATCCAAATGGATCAAATTCAACAGAAACTAAGATATCAATTGTAAATTTCCTAACGGACACCAAATTTTTAATCAGTTGAGGAGCATGAAGGACATTTTTCAAGGCTAAAGGTGGGTTATGGGGAGATAAATTTGTGTGACCATAACCACGAATTGGAATTGAATGACCATTAGCAACAATTATGCCACGATTTTTGCTCAAATTGAAATAAGACGAGAGATTACCTTTCGCGGATGTCATATGAGAAGTATCACCGATATCCATGTACCAATTTGCATCCGGAGGATTTAGTCCAAGAGTATGCATCGCTGCCTCGATATATGTGGGAGTCGGTGGCCATGAAGGCCTGTTGTGGTCTAGGCCCAAGAAGGCCAGGCTGCGGCCTTTACTGCTTACTGGGCCTAGCCCAAGCAACAACTAGGTACGGGCATAGAGGAATGGGCCAGAGCCAATACAAATTGGGCCACTACTGCCCGTTGGCCCACGTCTGCTTCCACGGTTGCTGCTGCCCCCTGTTGGATGACACCACGTCCGCCACTGCTGCCACCGCCGCCACCGCGGCTGCCACCCTTACCACCAGTGCAGTCGCCGCCACAGTTTTTCCCACTATTATTTCGATTTTGACCTTTTTGCCACCACCGTTGTTACAGTTTTGAGTATAATTTTCAGAGAATGAGGGAGAGTCATTTGTTTCTCGGGACGTGGTAGCCAGCATGGCGAAATTTGCTCCGATTGCGACTTTTTTAGCCAACTCCACCTCTTCAAGAGTGAGCATAGAACATGCTTAGTAGAAATGAGGGATGTGATTACTTTGGCAAAGGAGAGTCCAACCCCATTATAAGTTTCGGTGAGGACCGCAACCATTTGAAGAACGAGACAATCATTCGTGACTGGTGCTCCGACGTTCTTGAGTTGTTCCGGCAATTCCTTGAGCCTTTGACAATATGCGGAGGCATTCGGGAAATCCTCCATAGTTGTGTGAGATAATTCTTGCTCAAGTGTTACGCCACGAGAATTTTTGTTATCTTGGAATATATCACGCAACCTATTCCAAGCTTCTATTGCCGTTGCGTCGGGTTCAATAATTGTATGCAAGAGGTCTGTAGAGATGGTGGAATAAATTCATTGTAGGACCGTAGCATCAAAGGTTGCCCATAACTCCTTTTCATCAACGGTTGATGGCACCTTCTCTTTGCCTTCGGTTTGACGATGTGATGGAGGAATGTATGAGAACTTGCGTGAATTTTTAAAAGCTCCGCCCATATCGTATATTGGACGTTCTCCATTTCAAGGACGATGTGAATGTTGTTCTTGATGTTGGAGACTGCAAGAGCAGGATGAAATGTAGTCTTTGTGTTAGACATGACTGACATGAAGAGAGTTTTGGCGGAGGAGGAGAAAAAAAAGAGCTAGGGCATGGCGGAAGAGAGGAGGGAGGAGAAGAGAAAAAGATTTTCCTTAGGCTAACTGATATCATGAAAGAGGATAATTCCTTGATGATATCATTAGCTTAATTGACTTATATACATGAGGTACAATAGTGATTCTAGGCTATAATTATGAAAATTAAATATACACCTAACTAATACAAAAGATCACTAATAATATTTAATGATCACTAACAATATTTACCAAATCACTAACAATATTTACCAAATATATTTTCATATATTCTAACCGTACCAACTTATTGTAGCTGAAATAATTATTCTTCCTTTCCTATTAAAATCACTAATCTTTTATTATTATTATTGTTGTTGTTGTTGTTTTGTAAAAGAGTTGTTTTTTTCGCTAGAGAGGACAAAAAGGCACAGTTAATGGTACCTTTATTTTGTTATGGGCAAAATGTACGGTCACTGAATTAATTTAATGCATTAGAAAAACGAATAATACTGTAGCTATATACCAAGTTCTGATTGTAATCCATTATATTGGCTTTAAATGTTGATATACGACCAAGCTTTCTACTTTTATGCACAGTCTCTCCACTTCTATTTGTATTTTGCACCTTAATTTTGCATTTAAATTCTTCAGGACTCGTTGTTGGTTTTCAATCTATCGCAACTCTCTTCGTTTATTCTAACTTGGGATTAACAATTGTGAGCATGCACACATTGCTAGTGATCTCTTTAATTACATTCCAACTCATGACAACATATAACCTTAGCTTGTAGAGTTCCTGTATCGGTGTGAGCAACGGAAATTGATCTCTTTATATGTTCCCGTAATTCTTAGCTTATGAACTAGTTTTTGGAATTAACTGACTCAATATCAATTTCTTATCAGATTTTTATTTCTTTTAGTTTTTGGCTTCTCATCCAGCGTTCAATATCTGTATTGGGACCGACTAAATTTGGATTCGCCGGAAAGTCCTGCATTAGTAGTAAAAAGCTCCTAAAGGCGACTCCGTATCCAGCATGTCCCAAACTCAAACTATCTAGTTAATAATGAAGGAATATTTACAACTCCGCCATAACCTTTGTTCGTTATCAAATCTTTATTTCAAAAGTTCAAAGGTAGTACCAAGCATCTCAACAACAACATATAACATACCTAGTGTAGTCCCACAAAACTAAGTACCTTAACAAAACCAATTAAAATCTAAATTAACTTTTTACCCTTGAATCTTGGAATGTTCTAGTTTGGTCCCAACCACCAAACTTTTCCATAGATTTATTGCTAGTATTTACTAAAGAAAGCAAGAAATGATGAGGTGGGGAGTTGAAGCAATGCGTGACAAATATGATTTGACATTGTAAAGAATGGATCTTGAGCCTAACTCAACCTCAAAAGTTAACATAATTTGAGGGCTCAACATCGGTGAATAAAAAATTAGAATGGGTCTGGCTCTAATACCATGTAAAGAGTGGATCTTGGGCCTAACTCAATCATGTGCGGGGGAATTTGGGGTGAGGATTGTCCAAGTCCATCTAAGGAGTCCATATTCCCATTTCATATCCAATGTGGGACTCTTAACATGCACTACCGCCCAAAAGAACTACTAACATAAGAAGAGATGGACATTGTGACACAAATTATAAAGAGAGTGGCATACTAAAACTGGTTTTGCAGGTTGATTGAAGCAAGTATGTGCTGGAAAATAAACGTGTAGACGCCGTAAAAAAAAGCTAAGTGACAGATAGAGAGAGCAAGAAAGAGAGATCTCGTGAAAGGAAGAAGGGTGGCTGGATTCCCGTGAGAAACAAACACAATACTATTATGCATACACATGAAGCTTTCATCCACAATCCCCCCGTCTCCCCCACCCACCGTCCTTACCCCGTTCAGGGACGGATCTAGAATTTTTATTAGGTGTGCAGACAAATTCAATCATATTTACTTGAAATATATTTATATATACAAGGTGGAGATAGAAGAACATATACAGAAATTATGCGTTCCAGCCATGAAAATAATTTCTTGCAGAAATGCAAGGTAAGACTGCGTACAATATAGACCATGTGATCTGGCCCTTTCCAGACCCCGCACAGAGCGGATGCTTAGTGCACATGAATGTCCTTAATGTATTTGTGCTGAGAAGTTCATTAAATATATATAGTCAAATATTTCTATAACGACATCGTGGTTTCTCCAGATATTTTTATTGCTATATCAAAATATTGTTATAAAATTTAAAATACATGTTTCTTGGTCATAAGATAATTATACTCGTATTTTCATCATCACGTTTGATTGCAAAGCAATATTATTGCATAGATAGATGCATTTAAATTCAAAAAATTAACACTAACGTTCTTATAATAAATATTTGTACTAACGAATATATCAAGAGGAGTTTTAACAGCGAAATAGGAATATGTACGTTTAATGAATAATTTACAATTAAAAAAAAGTAAAATAATCTGAAAATAACCTTTTGCCTATAATTATAGTGTAATTATTTTAAATTCTTAACGAGAATCGGATAGTGTAATTGACTTCTTCGATTACAACTAATTCAATGATGACAAGTAATTATTTTAGTAAGACAATAAGCCAAACCCTATAATTTACTTGTATTTACGCTTAAATATAATTTTCAAGCGACTTTCTAAACTCATTTTCGATATTATAGTTTTCCTAAATCTTCGATTTATTAGTAATACTTTTCCCGAGAAAAATAAAATAAAATAAAATAAAGACAACCATTTTACCTGTCATCATTATCAGACCAAAGTACCAAACGTTACAGCGCACTAGATTCTCACCGACCGTAGGTGTATTTCCATATTAATTACATTCCTTTTTTTCCTTTCTATGTCAGTAAATCATCAACCGACACATCATATGCTTGTATTTGATTATTACAATATTTTTTATTAATATTTTAGATGATGGGCTGTTCAACCAATTTTTTTCCTCCACTTCATTTATTGCAAATATCATGATTTCTATTTGAATTCTTCCAAAGCTTTAATTCTTCAAACTTGGAATTATTACTTCTTTTATAGTTTACAATCATTTGTTTCGAAAAGGTTAATGATCCATTGATACCAACATTTATTTTAGCTAGTACTAGTAATTCAGCTCTAACCGATTAAGGTACTCACTCTTTCAATTCCAGAATTCAGCTCTAACCGATAAAGCATCTAACACGCAAAAATAATTTAAGTGTTTAGCTAAATTCACTGACAGCCGAACTATCCCGGAGCCGAATTTATTCCTAGCTTTCGACTACAAGAACTTCATCGGCTACTAAGGCATCTTAGCCGAAGTTGTCAGTTAGAGGTACGACTGGGACCCACTCAGATGAAGATGCCACAACGACCAAGTCAAAAGGGTTTCCAGACTCCTAAAAGCGGTAACGACCAACAATAGCTAAAAGAAAGGGCCATTATCCGAGCAAGAGGAGTAAAGGGCGAGAAAATCGGCACCACTTCCCCCATAGTCAGCCGTTGAGCTTAGTGGGTTACTTGATGGCCGACATGGGGGGCACGTTTGTACAATTTTTTCTTCCTTTTTGTACTATAAATACTCATTCTTTGTATATACAAAAGACACAATCAACCAAACACATCTATCTTTATCTTTTATCCTTTACTTTCCTTTTATCCTTTACTTTACTCGACTGTATTCATGTTTCTTACCACTTAGTTTACCATAACCACCGTTGTAACGCTTTCAGGAGTAGTTGGAGAACCCATTGCTGGATATTAGAGTTCCGTTTCCAGCCCAAATCACTTAAGTTAAGGAATCAATTTGTCTTCCGATACAATGGCAGATAGCGGAATTGGGGCCGAGAATAAATTTGGCACGCCCAGTGGGACCATAGGTGAATTAATTGCAAAGTTTGATTCTCCAGGTCAGGATCATTCTTGGCGTATGCGCCTATGGTCCGGTAAGAAAATGAACCTCAAGTCCAGTCCACATCCTAAATAAAATCATCCCAGAAGGAACAACGAACCAACATCCTCCTCGGGTATGCCTACATCGGTGGATACCCCTCTACTTCCTCCATCAACCAAAGATGTGGAAGAATCTAGCCAATATGAAGGTCCAAACATAATGACCACGTCTTTTATTAGACAACAAATCAACTTGGGCATCCACGACATTATGTATCAACTTTCTAAACATTTGGCTGACATTGTGAAGCCAATGGTACATGATGAAGTTCAGCAAACGAGGGAAATGGAAACCAACCGAATGCACCTAGGAGAATGTTCTACTAGTTCTGCCATCCCGCTGACGAGCGGTGTTGTTCAGTATGAGACCGTGACTCCCGATGTTGTTCCTCAGCCGCATATTCATCAGCCAGTGCCCACTCAGGCGCAACCGATAGCACACCTAGGAACACAAGCCCAATCGCCTAGCAACCAACACACTGCATGGTCGCCGCTGAACCTTGGGGGGCAAAATGTGCCTCTTGACCAAGCGAGTCTACAGTACGGGCAGATCAACATGGCTCGGAGACTAGTTCAGGCTCCAGGGCACTTTGGATACCGCCCGTTATACTGTATGTTTATACGAATGACATTATGATGTAGGAGAACGATATTGGCAAGCCGAATTGGCAACCGATGGCCCCTGGCTATGATTTAGCTCAACTATCTGGTGACGCTGTTTACAACAGATTATCATTCCAGCAGTCATTGTCAGTACCCAATCCATACCTTCCAAGAAACGTAAATTTTCTAAGAACGGCCAACGTCCTGGGAGAGCAGCCATGGAACACTGTTCCACCTTATCCTTAGACTTCGTTAGCCGTTCCGGGAATTCGGGTTGTAGGCTTTGGTGGCAATACCCAACAACAGTCATGGGGCATTACCCCACCTATTGGTAATGGCCAACAGACCACCTACAACCTTCAAAACTCTGTCCAACAAAGTGCAAGAATGGAGGCCGCCAGTGCATAACACCTACCAGTCGAATCCAGTCGAGAATCGGCAGGGGACGTCACAACTGATAAACCCGGAGATCATTGCTAATACCATGCGGAGGTACTTCGGTATCCAACTGATACCTTTGGACATGCCTGTTTATAAGAAGCCCTATCCCGATTGGGTAGATCAGATAGCACCTTTGCCGAGGGGCTTCAAAACACCAGAGTTTGCCATTTTCTCTGGCGACGACGACAAATCCACTATCGAGCACATCGGTAGATTTACTACCCAATGTGGCAAAGTTGTCCAGAATAAGTATCACAAGTTGCAGCTATTCCCTCTCTCTCTCTAACGGAAATAACCTTTGCATGGTACTCTCTTTGGCTCTTGATTCTGTGCAAAGATAGGCTGGCATGGAGGGTTGCTTCTATAATAGATTCTATTGGCCCAAACCTCAAGTTACCATGACCGATCTAACGAATCTCAAGCAGTAGGTCGATGAATCGGCTGCTGATTTTATCGAGAGGTTCAGAAAGAAGGTTGGGAAATACACCGTACACTTTCCCGAGTCTGACTGTGCCCACATGATAATTAGCAACATGCACCCTCAGTTAAAGGAGAAAATGGTAGGACAATCCTGCTCTGACCTGAGCCAGTTAGCCGAAAAGGCTAGCCAAATAGAGCAGTATGTCCAGGAGAAGGAGCGAAGAAGAGCCAACCGAAATTGAGGCTCCCACTTGGTATCCATCATTGAAGCGGATGAGTCCGACTCAGAGTCAGCCGACTGCACGGCAGACGCAATGATGGTCGAGATTATTAGGGTAAGATTTACTCTTGCCCAGCCTTGAAAGCAGTCAAAGGCAAGGAAATAAGTTCATCCAATGACAGGGTCGGTTACTTGTTTATATCACGAAGGCAGATCAGATATTTGATCATCTGCTCAAAGATAAAGAGATTCAGCTGCTTGATGGTCATAGGATTCCTCCTGCCGAAGAACTCAAGGATAATAAGTACTGCAATTGGCATAATTCATACAATCACTCTACTTCTAATTGTGTAGTCTTCAGGAAGGAGATCCAAAACGGCATCAGGGATGGGAGGTTCAAGTTAGCCGACAAGAGCATGGCCGAAATGTCTATTGATACTGACCCATTTCCCGCGGTGCCAATATCTATGGTGTCGTTTGCTAAGCCCGATGAGTCAAGGGACACCAAAGGAAAACAGCCGATGAGAAGGGTGTGGGTCCCAAAGAAACCTACTGAAAGGGAGAAGGTCACCAGGACTTCTGTGTTCAACCGGTTAGGAAGCCTACATGACATTCGTGATGACAGGCAGCCGGCTAGGAGCAGTTTTCTTGACCGCCCTAAATACTCGAGGGACTTTGAACGAGAGCTACAAGAGCAAACCATGAGGTTCAAAAGAGTCCCTATCGACGCCAGGCATAGGCCTGGGGGGCAAGTATGGATGCCAACCAATCGGCAGCCCAGCATGCCTCGAATAGATGAAGAACCGCTCCCTAAAACCAAACAGAGGGTGGTAGAGTTTAACATGAATGAAGGTGTTTCGTCCTTATGTATCATAGCAAGAAATGAGGACTAGCCGAGAACCCAGTGAATGATTAAACCAGCCACCAACACAGAGGAGGGGAAGTGGTCAATCAATCAGGCTCCCGGAAAGAAAGAGGCACCATCGAGAGTCGCATCCAGAACCCAGAAGAGAAAGATGCAATGTGCCAAGGCCTTGCGTAATATGCAACAGACATTGCATCTAATTTCCAACACCAAGGCAGTAGAAAATCAGGAGATTCCTGAGTCTGCCGTAGTCGAGGCTATCGAACGGGCATTTAACTTAGTTGCTTCAGGGGCAATATCTCATGAAGGAGAGGCGTCGGGTCAACCAGAGCTAGATGAACAACCTACCGACAACCCGATGGAGGAACCCTGGTAAGAGAACGTGGTCCCGGATGGGCCTCTAATCGAAGTAATCCCACAGATCGTGCAGAGGACTCAATCAGAGAATCCCCAACTGATCTCCATCTGTCTCCAAGATATGGAAGGTATTGATTTCTCTTCAACCGAATTCAACGAGGTGGGAGCCTCCATCCTTGATTTATTTAGCCAGGACATGGTTGATGAGATGTGGGCAGACATTAAAATGGTCAGCCTAATCCCATGTGAGTTTTGGGCCAGCCGCTCCATGCTGGATAGCCTAGAAGGTGATGTTTGAGTAGAAGATGCAGAATGGGCAACAATAGCCGATAGCACGTCTTGGGACACTTTGAGCACCGCATTTGGTGCACCTACGGAAGAGATGGTTAAACACCTCAAGCCCCTCTATGTGAAGGCTTACATCAACGGTAAGATCATTAGCCGAGTGTTCATCGATAATGGGGTTGTGCTGAATGTGACACCACTGCTTACTTTGAAAAGCCTAAAAAAATAAAGGAGGATCTCATCCCAACTAACATGAAAATGGCTAGCTTTATGGAAGAGGCCTCTGTAGCATTGGGGATTCTAGTAGCTGAAATCATTGTGGGTCCCAAGACGGTCAGGTCTACCTTCTTTGTGATATATGGCAAGCCGTCCTACACCATTCTGTTGGGCATGGACTGGATTTACACCAGTTGTTGCCTTCCTTCTACCATGCATTAAAAGCTCATCTTTTGGAAATGAGACAATGTAGAAATCGTCCCAGTGGACGATAACACGTTCTGACCAGGGGTTCAGAATGTAGAGGTTGTTCTCTATTCACCTTTTGTGGCTCTCATAACCGTCACAGACCAGTATGAAGAAGGATCTTAGGAATCCTGCAATCTTACCTCACGAGGGTTCAAAATAAAATAATTAGCCGAACCACAACTTACCTTGGAGGATCTAAACGGTTGAGGAAACCCAACTCACACGTGACCTGTGACATCGGCTGACCTTCCTAAGTTCTGAGGCAAGGATAGCTGAGGCATCGCAGATGGGGAACCACGACAGAGAATCAGATCTGGCGGCCAACAACATTTGAGCTGCCGATTAGAATTTTATGCCTAGCTTTGTTTGTCTTTGTGTTACGCTTGCACAAAATTAGAGTAGTATTCAATACCCAGTATTATGTACATTCTGTGTAAAATTTGAATAAACTCATTTTACAAAGACAAGTCTCAAATGAAATAGGCAATCAAAAACTTCATATCTACAGCTACAGGGACGACATTATATCGGCTAAATCTACGGCCAAGATGCAGTGTTGTTCACAGAAGCTAATATCATTACGAATGACCAAACCAAACTTTCTGAGTTTGGAAGCATATCAGCAGACCATTCTAACGGAGTCGGCCAGTTGGATAAAAATCGACTGACAATCATAGAAGAAGCCAAAATCGGTAAACGTAAAGTGGTTAAATGTACAATAAACATGTTGAGCCTAAGAGGTTTTTTCGAAGGAGACTTAGTTTGGAAAACCGTTTTGCCGGTTGGGATGAAAGATCGTAAAATTGGCAAATGATCGCCAAACTAGGAAAAGACCCTTCGAAGCGAACTCACAGGGTGCTGGCAATATAGATCAAGAGATGAACATGCATGAAAAAGAAATGTAAATGGAGGACATACTACCCATTGATTCTGGGGCATGCATAAGTAATCAACAACCACAGACCGACTGCCTGGTCGCAAAAAAGATTAAGTTCCCTTCGATTTGGGGAACGTAAGAACAAACGACAACCACAGACCGGCCGTATGTTCACAATAACAGACCCTTCAATTTGGGGTTGACAAAATTAGGAAGCCGAATCACTCGAAATTCCTCCAGATAGAGGTTGCAATACATCAACAGTAACAGAAATCTCAAGCTTAGCCGAATCCACGACTACTTGGACATCTTGAGTACCTGCAATCTCCATTCCTCTCTCAACTTCAACAACGGCTACTACATCAACCACATCCACTCCTATATGGACCTTCCTTTCGGCATCCAGCAAAGGTTCAGCCACGATAGTTGATGGGGCCTCGGTAAAAGCTTCAATGTCGGCCGATACCTCTTGAACAACAAAAGCAATGACTGTTTCGGGTGGCGAGTCCATAAGGGGATCGGTTGATAATTCAGCAACAGTATTAGCTGGCAAGGGAGCAGTGATTATCGTCATTGCTTGAACTAAATGGTTTTTCCACGTAGTCCATTCATAACCAGTTTGGCTAGTCGTTCGCTACCTGCTCTCTGATCCAGCTCCCAAACCACCTGCTGGTTACCGAGTTCCTGGATCTTATTATCCAATTGAAGACTCCGTCGAAACAAATATGAACGAGAGGAGTCGTACGGACAAATAGCCGAGTCTAAGGCACATATGGCCGAAGTAATGGCTCCTATCTCCGCTTGGATCAGCTCCAACTTAGTTTGCAGTTTGGACAGCCGCTCCTGCAAATCAAGTCTTCAGCTGACACTTTGTTGTCTGGATGCATTCACCTAACTGAAAGAAGTTTGAATGTAGTTATTTTCTTGCCGAAGAGACCCCATATATTGCAGAGCAGCGGCAAACTCATCATGACTATCTTTGGCCGTTCTATGTAAAGCAAACAAATCAGTCAGAGCCAAGGCCATGTCATTATAAGTGGCTGCTAGAGCCGGGGAATTCGTTGTTTCTCTTGATAATCGGAGCAAAGAGGCCCTCAGAGCATGTAACTACTCTTTGGTGGTTGGGATTCCCTTAGCAAGAGATTTCTCAACTCGCTCTCGATGGACGCCAACAGACGAAGTTGGTGGAGATGCAGTGTCGACTGAGCCAAAATAGCGCAGACGCACATCTTCCGGGATGACCTCGGCTGGTACCTCCGAGCCGTCAGTTGGGGGGACTTCAGCCGTAGGATTACCTCTAACAATCTCTTGTACAGAAAATATAGTTTCAGAAGAAAAGCAAGAATCTATAGACAGTTGGTAATAAGACGTGAAGGAAAAAGGTATACCTCTATGGTCACATCAACCTCTTCGGCTGCCTCAATAGAAGAAATTCTGATATCGAGACTAGCCAATGGAGAATCTTGCAGATGTTCAGAAGGATGAGCCAAAGAAGACGTCTCTCCGGTATTGAGAGAGGCATCATGTACTTTCCGCCGCCTATCGCGCCTTATTAATAGTGGCTCTTGAAAGACAAAACAAAGGAACATGAGTAATGAAAGATAGCCAATACAAAGGTAGTCGAGGCAGACAAGGGATATACCTCATCATCCTCCTCTTCAGAAACAGGGACTTCGGCTCCGCGAGATCTTTTCCTGCGCTCACAAATAACAACCTCTTCACCCAGCCTGGGTTGCTTTAAAGTAGATGGTCTAGGCAATGAAGATCCCTTGGTAGGAGTGGTCTCCAAATCAACAAACCCATGAGGGTGATACATAAGAGGTGTTAGCCTAGAATGTATAAGAGATTCTGGCCATCATATGTGTAGAGGAAAATTCACGTTTTCTCTTCGGTTGCCGCAGCCTGACGGAAGACCAAAAGGCACTAGGACTAGCCGAACTGATGGACACCACATTTGAAGGGACCTCTTTTGTCCCTAACTTAGCGTCTAATGGGTTTTTCTTCTTCGGGTGAACTATCGGGTCACTCTATTTTGTCTGGATCAGCTGATCGCAGTAGACTTGCAGGGAGGATTGAAAGAATCTTTCTTTGGCCACCTTCCACCAGCCAACAAAAGCAACATTGGTGTTGGCCCTTGGGGAGAACGACTGTCAGGAGAAAGAGGCAAGCTTATAAAGATTGTTGGCGGCTACCTCCTCTATTTGCTCGACATTTAGAGAGCAACGGTGGGTCGATTGAGAAACACTACGGTAAGGCCACGGTATGTGCTGAGTCAGGCCAAATTGTCGTGCCACAAAGTTGGGTCTATAAGGCTCCGTGGTCAACTTGTTAAGCCTAGAATTGTGCTTCAAGCCTCCCAAAAGGTCCCTAGCCATAAATATACGCCCCCACACTCGGTTCATGACCTGCTGCCGGGCGAACGAAAGGTTGTCATCGGCTATATAATGAGCCCAGTCGGGAGTGACCCATTGTTCAAAGATCGGTTGTCAATCTGCATAATGGTCTCGAGACAGACCATGCAGAGTGGAGACAGTAGTGAAAACATCTTGTTACCCAATTGAAGGTTCTGTCAAAACAAAGAAGAATGGGAGGAGTCGTAGGCACTAATAGACGGGTCTAAGGCACATATGGCCGGAGTAATGGCTCATATCTTCGTTTGGATCCGCTCCAACTCAGCTTGCAGTTTGGACAACCGCTCCTGCAAATCATTTCTTCTGCTGACACTTTGTTGTCTGGATGCATTCACCTCACTGAAAGAAATTTGAATGCGGTTATTTTCTTGTCGAAGAGACCCAAAATATTGCAGAGTAGTGACAACCTCATCATGACTATCTTTGGCCATTCTATGTAAAGCAAACAAATCAGTCAGAGCCAAGGCCATGTCATTATACGTGGCTGCTAGAGCTGGGGAATCTGTTGTTTCTCTTGACAATTAGAGCAAAGAGACCCTCAGAGCATGTAACTCCTCTTTGGTGGTTGGGATTCCCCAAGAAAGAGATTCCTCAACTCGCTCTCGATGGACGCCAACACGCGAAGATGGTGGAGACGCAGTGTCAACTCAGCCAAAGTAGTGCAGAATCATATCTTCTAGGATGACCTCGACTAGTACCTCCGAGCCATCAGTTGGGGGGACTTCAGTCGTAGGATTACCTCCAACAATCTCCTGTATAGAAAATATAGTTTCAGAAGAAAAGAAAGAATCTAGAGACAGTTGGTAATAAGACTGGAAGGAAAAGGGTGTACCTCTATGGTCACATCAACCTCTTCGGCTGCCTCAATAGAAAAGATTCTGATATTGAGACCCCATCCTTGATTTATTTGGCCAGGACCTGGTTGATGAGATGTGGGCAGACATTGAAATGGTCAGCCTAATCCCATGTGAGTTCTGGGCCAGCCGATCCACAGTGGATAACTTAGAAGGTGATGTTTGCGTAGAAGACGCAGAATGGGTAACAATAGCCGTTACCACGGCTAGGGACACTTTGAGCACCACGTTTGGTGCACCTACGGAAGAGATGGTTAAACACCTCAATCCCCTCCATGTGAAGGCTTACATCAACGGTAAAATCATTAGCCGAGTGTTCGTCGACAATGGGGATGTGCTGAATGTGATGCCACTGCTTACTTTGAAAAGCCTAAAAAAACAAAGGAGGATCTCATCCCAACTAACATAAAAATTGCTAGCTTTATGGAAGAGGCCTCTGTAGCATTTGGGATTCTAGTAGCTGAAATCATTGTGGGTCCCAAGACGGTCAGATCTGTCTTCTTTGTGATAGATGGAAAGCCGTCCTACACCATTCTGCTGGGTAGGGACTGGATTCACACCAGTCGTTGCCTTCCTTCTACCATGCATCAAAAGCTCATCTTTTGAGAATGAGACAATATAGAAATCATCCCAGCGGACGATAACCCATTCCGACCAGGGGTTCAGAACGTAGAGGCTGTCCTCTATTCACCTTATATGACTCTCATAGCCGTCACAGATCAGTATGAAGAAGGATCTTGGGAATCCTGCAATCTTACCTCGCGAGGGTTCAAAATAAAATAATTAGCTGAACCACGACTTACCTTGGATGATCTAAACAGTTGAGGAAACCCAACTCACATGTGACCTGTGACATCGACTGACCTTCCCAAGTTCTGAGGCAAGGATAGCCGAGGCATCGCAGATGGGGAACCATGACAGAGAATCAGATCTGGCAGCCAACAACATTTGAGCTGCCGATTAGAATTTTATGCCTAGCCTTGTTTGTCTTTTGTTACGCTTGCACAAAAATGGAGTAGTATTCAATACCCAGTATTATGTACGTTATGTGCAAAGTTTGAATACACTCATTTTACAAAGACAGGTCTCAAATGAAATAGGCAATCAGAAACTTCATATCTACAACTACAGGGACGACATTATATCGGCTAAATCTACGGCCAAAATGCAGTGTTGTTCTCAGAAGCTAATATCATTACAAATGGCCAAACCAAACTTTCTGAGTTTGGAAGTATATCAGTAGGCCATTCTAACAAAGTCGGGTCAGTTGGATGAAAATCGTCTGACAATCATAGAAGAAGCCAAAACCGGTAAACGTAAAATGACTAAAACATACAACAAACATGTTAAGCTAAGAGGTTTGTCGAAGGAGACTTAGTTTGGAAAACCGTTTTGCCGATTGGGATGAAAGATCGTAAAATCGGCAAATGATCGTCAAACTAGGAAAGGACCCTTCGTAGCGAACTCACGGGTTGCCGGCAATACGGATCACGAGATAAACATGTATGGAAAAGTAATGTAAATGGGGGACATACTACCTATTTATTCTGGGGCTGCTTAAGTAATCAGCAGCCACATACCGACTGTCTGGTCGCAAAAAAAAGATTAAGCTCCCTTCAATTTGGGGAACGTAAGAACAAACGACAGCCACATACCGACCGTATGGTCACAATAACAGACCCTTCGATTTAGGGTAGACAAAATTAGAAAGTCGAATCACTCGGCATTGCCCCAGATAGAGGTTGCAATACATCAAGAGTAACAGAAATCTCAGGATTAGCCGAATCCACGACTTCTTAGACATCTTGAGTACCTGCAATCTCCCTTCCTCTCTTAACTTCAACAACGGCCACCACCTCAACCGCATCCGCTCCTACATGGACCTCCATTTTGGCACCCAGCAAAGGTTCAACCACGATAGTTGATGGGGCCTCGGTAAAAGCTTCATTGTCGGCCGATACCTCTTGAACAACAGAAGCAACGACTGCTTCTGGTAGTGAGTCCATAAGGGGATCGGTTGATAATTCAGCAACAGGATCAACTGGCAAGGGAGCAGTGATTATCGGCGTTGCTTGAACTAGACGGTTTTTCAACGCTGTCCATTCATCACCCAGTTTGGCTAGTCATTCGCTACATGCTCTCTGATCCAGCACCCAAACCACCTGCTGGTTATCGAGTTCCTGGATCTTATTATCAAATTGAAGGCTCTGTCGAAACAAATAAGAACGAAAGGAGTCGTAGGCACTAATAGCTGAGTCTAAGGCATATATGGCCGGAGTAATGGCTCCTATCTCCGCTTGGATCCACTCCAACTCAGCTTGTAGTTTGGACAGCCGCTCCTGCAAATCATGTCTTCGGCTGACACTTTGTTGTCTGGATGCATTCACCTCACTGAAAAAAGTTTAAATGCGGTTATTTTCTTGCCGAAGAGACCCCAAATATTGCAGAACGACAACCTTATCATGACTATCTTTGGCCATTCTATGTAAAGCAAACAAATCAGTCAGAGCCAAGGCCATGTCATTATAAGTGGCTGCTAGAGCTGGAGAATCCGTTGTTTCTCTTGATAATCGGAGCAAAGAGGCCCTCAGAGTATGTAACTACTCTTTGGTGGTTGGGATTCCCTTAGCAAGAGATTCCTCAACTCGTTCTCGATGGACGCTAACAGGCGAAGTTGGTGGAGATGCAGTGTCGACTGAGCCAAAGTAGCGCAGAAGCACATCTTCTGGGATGACCTCGGCTGGTACCTCCGAGCTATCAGTTGGGGGGACTTCAGCCGTAGGATTACCTCCAACATTCTCCTGTACAGAAAATATAGTTTCAGAAGAAAAGCAAGAATCTAGAGACAGTTGGTAATAAGACTGGAAGGAAAATGGTATACCTCTACGGTCACATCAACCTCTTCGGCTGCCTCAATAGAAGAAATTTTGATATCGAGACTAGCCGATGGAGAATCTTGCAGATGTTCAGAAGGACGAGCCAAAGAAGACGTCCATCCGGTATTGAGAGAGGCATCATGTACTTTCTGCCGCCTATCACGCCTTATTAATAGTGGCTCCTGAAAGACAAAACTAAGAAACATGAGTAATGAAAGATAACCAATACAAAGGTAGTCGAGGCAGACAAGGGATATACCTCATCATCCTCCTCTTCAGAAATAGGGACTTCGGCTTCGCGAGATCTTTTCCTGCGCTCACAAATAACAACCCCTTCACCCAGCCTGGGTTGCTTTAAAGTAGATGGTTAAGGCAATGAAGATCCATTGGTAGAAGTGGTCTCCAAATCAACAAACCCTGTCGGAGATACATAAGAGGTGTTAGCCTAGAATGTATAAGAGATTCTGGCCAGCATATGTGTAGAGGAAAATTCACCTTTTCTCTTCGGTTGCCGCAACCTGACGGAAGACCAAGAGGCACTAGGACTATCCGAACTAATGGACACCACATTTGAAGGGACCTCTTTTGTCCCTAAATTAGCGTCTAATGGGTTTTTCTTCTTCGGCTAAACTAGTTGATCCCTCTATTTTGTCTGGATCAGCCGATCGCAGTAGACTTCCAGGGAGGATTGAAAGAATCTTTCTTTGGCCACCTTCTACCAGCCAACAAAAGCAATAGTAGTGTTGGCCCTTGGGGAGAACAACTGCCAGGAGAAAGAGGCAAGCTTATAAAGATTGTAGGCGGCTACCTCCTCTGTTTGCTCGACATTTAGAGAGCAACATTGGGTTGATTGAGAAACACTATGGTGATGCCATGGAATGTGCTGAGTCAGGACAAATTGTCGTGCCACAAAGTTGGGTCTATAAGGCTCTGTGGTCAACGTGTTATGCCTAGAATTGTTCTTCAAGCCTCCCAAAAGGTCCCTAGCCGTAAGGATATGCCCCTACACTTGGTTCATGACCTGCTGCCGGGCGAACGAAAGGTTGTCATCGGCTATATAATGAACCCAGTCGAGGCCCATTGTTCAAAGATCGGTTGCCAATCTGCGTAATGGTCTTGAGACAGACCATGCAGGATGGAGACTGTAATGAAAATATCTTGGGGCACAAGAAGTGTTCCCCGAAGAGTGTCGGATAATACCGACGAAACTAACGGAGAAAGACCACCATCAAAATCGTCAGAGATGAACTCTGGAAATTACAAAATGATCCACAACTGTAAGAACCACAGAGGACCAGCCAGAGTATCCAGATTTTGAGAGTTCCTTAACCTAGCTTGAGCATCGCCCAATGCCATGTACAAGTAAGACAAGAAGAGGGATGCCCAGCTGATATCTTCCCCTGAAACGGCCAAAGCTACGTAAATCTCCAGCTCCTTGACAATTGCACAAGAGCCCGCACAGACGAAGTAACGGCTAAATCAGTAGAGCAGAAAAGCATGATGTTCAACATCATCGACTGGAAGAGGTGAACTTTGGCGGTTAGCAGACATGAAAGAGCCATAGCTGGAAGAATGTTTTGAAACAATGATCCCCAAGTCGGGAACTTTGATTTTACTCAGGGTAGGCACTTCGGCTCCCAGTATCGGAAGGCCTAGTATCACCGTTACATCAAGAAGGGTGAGAGTCATCACCCCCCAGGGAAAAACAAAAACATTAGCAGTAATTGACCAATAACCAAGAATGCATATATGAGGTCAATATTGCAGGATATATTAGACCCCGATAGTGCGATGACGTCATAAAGACCCATACGTTCCCACTCATTCCCTTTGGCCGACTTGACCCGGTCCACCCAAGCAGAATAATTGGCGACCTTGGTCGGCCAGGTGCGTAGGTTAGCTGGACAGCGGTCGGCAGTGAACCAGTCGTAGGTAAGGGGAAGGTTATATGTCACCAGGCTAAGATGTTGAGATAAAAGAACGTCACATTGTTTCGGCCTACCATATGGAGCAAGAACCAAATGTTCATCAACAAGGACCAAGGCATCAGTTAGTTCTTTATCGGCTAGAGTGGTCCCATGTATCTTCTGAGAGGAGGAAGAAGAAGCCATGACAGCCGAGTAAGAAAAGGGTCGAGATTAGGGTTTTTTGCATAAGGGAAGAAATTGGAGATCAAGTGAAAAATTCTCGGAAAGATATTTCTTCTTAAGCGAATTTCGGTGGGCAACAAAAATTAGGGCTATTTCTTCGAATGCACAGTTAGAAAATATTGGAACCGATTCGTGGTAACAAGGACACCTCGGTTGAAGGGAAAACCCAATTCAGAAGAAATCATCATTGCATGCATTGAAGACAAGACGATTGAAGTGACATGCGCGGCTGTCAGACTGAAACGACGGCTACTTTCGGGTACATCAACTCAACAGTCACGCTCGGGTTAATGTAGGGGGAAATTGTTAACACTAAAAAATAATTTAAGTGTTTAGCCGAATTCACTGACAACCGAACTATTCCGGAGCCGAATTTACTCCTAGCCTTCGATTACAAGAACTTCATCGGCTACTAAGGCATCTTAGCCGAAGTTATCAGTTAGAGGTACGACTGGGACCCACTCAAATGTAGATGCCTCAACGACCAAGTCAAAAAGGTTTCTAGACCCCTAAAAGCGATAACGACCAAATAAATGAGATACAAATGTGACGGCCAAATAAATGAGATACTCTTCATCTTCCTCTTCTTCCTCATCTTCTTCCTCTTCCAGTTATTAATTTGATTCTTATCACTTGATTAAACTCTTACCTTAAGATTTTAATTTGACTTTTGTCTTTTTGAAGCACTAAATAAATGAGATACAAATGTGACTGCCCGCCCAAAACACAGCCCAACTAATGGCCCATATTCATGAGACCAACAAATTGGCAAAGCTCCTCACTAACACAAGGGGTCATTTTGCACTAATAGGATCTTTAAATGGTGATTTGCACACAAGGATATTTTTGTGATGATATTTATTTATTGTCCCAAGTTTTATGATTTGTATGAAATGACTTTTTAAGTTTAACGGAAAAAAATTCAGATTAACATACTCTTAAGTTGAGCTACAGAAATGGCGGCACAAGAAACTAAAATTGGTAAACACTGACATACAAGTCATGACAAAATATACAATTTCGTGCTATATTCAACCTAGTTATCTGATCACTCCAAACTATACCAGATCGTCATGCTTCTAAAGCTACGAACAAAGAGGAGGAAAATGAAATGGTAACATACACGTCATGACAAATCAGTAGAACGTCCTGCTATATTAAACATACCTATCATATTAGACAACTCACAAATTATATGGAATTGTAATGATATTAAGTTTTCACTCATAGTACCTCATCTAAATTTGTTCTATTTTTATCTTTTATATCTCTCCTTTATTAATTTATACCTCTCTATTTTATCTATTTCAGTTAAATACATCTCTTTTGCAATTTCAAATCTAACGAAGTAACAAAATACAATAGCTCAAATTATCCGATTTGTTCAAATATCCCCAAATTGCTCTTTCAAATCATGAACATACGAAAAATATAATTTTGGTTTGATTTGTTACATATTAAGAAAAAAGAGGAGCTTTTATTTTTTATTTTGCTTTGGTAATTGAACAAGTCATAAAGCAAAACAAACAAATGAAATACACATTTGAACTGAACATATTGAGTTATAACCTACAGTTTATGCCAAATTGATCAAATTTATCATGACTTAAAGTAAATTCTGGACGAGTAATTATTCAGCACATTTATAAATGCCCTTTATTAATTTGGCAAAGGTGTAAATATGCTCCTCAATTTTACGATTTATAACCTGTTTGATCAAGCTTATTTTCCTCCAAAATTGTTTATTTTTTTCAATAAGTGATTATTTTAAAAAAAGTGAGGTGTTTTACTAAGTTTTTAGGTGAAAATAAGTGCTTTTGGGGAGTAGTAGAAGCAGTTTTTTAGAAGCTAAAAAATAGTTTTTGTCCAAAAATACTTTTTTGAAAAACATTTTTGAGAAAAATACACTTAGAAACACTTTATAAAAGATTGGCCAAACATTAATTGATGTTCAAAAGTGTTTTTTAACTTAATTGACCAAACACAAACTGTTTTTCGTCAAAAAAACTTTTTTGAAAAACACTTTTCAAAATAAGCTGATTTTAGAAGCTTGCCAAACAGGCTATTAGAACAAATATATTTCTTCTAAAAGAGTGGTGCATATATACCTCCGCTATTACACATGGTGCAAATATACCATTTTTTTGATATTTTTTTAAAAATTATTTAACTTATTTTTAATTAAAATAAAATGCCATATGACTTTAAAAAAAGATAAGTCTACCCATATTATTTAGTAGAATTATTTTTATAAATCCACATAATAATCTTTTTCTGGCGAATCAGGGCTGGTGTATTTGAAAAAACATTTTCATAGCTTTAAAAATATAAGTATATCCATTTTTTTTAGCGAACCACACCCAATCAAAATCGTTTTATTTAGAAACTACTATAAAATAACAAAAATTAAGAAAAAGAACCCCCAATTTTTTTTTTTAAAACCTTATAAAGTTCCAAAAAGACTTAACTTTGCCGCTCTAAACAAAGTTGCCCAAATTTGCAAACCAAGTAGATAGGGATATCGAAGAAGACAAAGTTCCATAACTTGTACACACACCCTTCATTTTTCTTTTTCGTTGCAGTTTGAATAATAATGTTACTATGTTTTTTATTCGATTATGCACACCTGTTGTATGATAAAATGCTTAGCAGAAGTATCAGCCTCTTATGTGAACGTTATATATATGTAATTGAAGTCCCAAATTGTGGGTCTCTTGAATTGATTTATAAAATAGAGAAAAAACTGAGATGTGAAGAAAAAATGTAATCTTTGCTAATAAACAGTGGTTCTTGATAGTAAAATGGTTGAAGATTTGCTGAAAACTCCAGCCCAACATGATAGTAGATATGGTGGCCCATAGAGTAATGTGATATGTAAAAGCAGTAGTGATTAGTGAAGTGCTGAAATTTGTAAATGTAGTATTTGAACCACAAGATACTAGTTTAGGAGACTTACGAGTTTTCTCCTTGTGGAAGCGGATCGGATCATCTGCAACCACGACTCGTGTCACCGGTCGTCGGGAATCCTCACAAAGCGGATGAACTCCCTTTGTCCACAACCTAGGTATCCCTCTATCAGATGATGCAAACCTAGCCGTCGTGTTAATGTGGAAATCCTATTTTTCCAACACCCATAATGGTGTATTTGTACCCTAAGGGTTAGGGTTTAGGAGGAGGATAAGCTAATGGGCTAATTAGCACCCCTTATGAATGGACCCGACCCAATAACAATTTTCCAACAGCAAACAAAGTTATGTAGAAACATAAGAGAAAAATAGTAGAATTTATAGCAGATATGGAATTTGTTTTTATATCCTATTGGAGTTGTTACCCTAGCTGATTGAATATGATGTTCTTTAGGAACATCAACATGTCCCCAGATGCTGAAAATGGGAGCATATATATATATATATATAAAGGACAACCTGGTGCACAAATAGCAGGGTCTGGGGAAGGGCCGCACCCCAAGGGGTGTGATGTAGACATCCTACATATATTTACTATTTACAAGTATTATCTAGTTTGTGCTATAGGTTTTGCAGGGCATATGCATTAGTTTGAGGTTCATGCATTCTACTTTGATGATGCTGAGACTATTTGACGGTGCACATTATTTGTTAAAACGTTGTGTGCATGGTTTGTTTACCTTATAGCTCTGCAGTTCAGGGGCGAAGCTACTCTAGGTCAAGGATGGTCAGTTGAACATAAAGGCCAAAAAATTATACTGTGTATATAAACCAAACTCTAGTGACGAAGGGTGTTCTAAGTGATCAATTATTCTCAAGTTCAAAGTGACCTTGTTTTAGTCTGTTTTGACCTTTTTTGGTTAAAAACCAGGAATAGACTTTTTATTGGTTAAAAACCAGGAATAGATAAAGCTAAAAGTCAATTTTTCCTAAAAAAAGTTGTCTCAGTCACAAAAGCACAAAAACAAGAACTGAAGAGATCTCTGCCTACTTTCTATAGGAGTCCTCTCGCTTGGTTCGGATTTCTTCTCTCTTTTTTTCTTCTTTTGTTTAATATATAAACCCGTCTTATTTTGGGCTTATTCTGATTGTAAGATATTTCTAGAAATATTGAATAAATGGAAGTTAGTTTGAAGTTTTGTTTAGTGGATGCATTTTCTTTGTGTTGTGAGTCTTCATAATTTGGACACCGTAGGAAGTCTTTTTCCTTTCTTAACATAAAAGTTCAACATTATTTGTTCTTAGTTTTGAGAAGTATAATTTTTGATTTTCTAGGCCTAGTCATTGTCGTCCTTTAAATTTTTTATAATCAACCGCAGAATTTTTTTAACTTTGTATATTCCTAAATTGAAAAAAAATAAAGAGTTTCTATGGATTTTGTACATTAGGTGATGTTGCAATAGTTTTGTAAATCCTTTGAAGAACATGACTTTACTTTTTAGTTTGCAGTGAGCTTTATACTGTTGAATGAAGTTAGCATCTCACTCGGTTAGATTGCTTTCAATTAGGATATAGTATGATACTTTTGGCTCATGGATATCCACAATACTTTAATTATCATTAGTTTATTCATTGTCCTTTAAAAAGAGAACTTGTGTGGAGATAGAGCTTTGATATCACTAACACATTACAAGTTAACAAAGCTAGAAGTTAGTAATCAGAATTAATTATTGCCAGATAGCTTCTTCTTCTTTACTAGTTTCCTGGTTTGGACTCGATTTTGCTTTCACAAGTAGAATTTCTTTTGTTGACTTCTTTAAGATAGTTTTGTTTTATATAATTGATAGTTTTATTTCAAGAGTTTTTATGATTTAGATAAGTATTAAGTAGTTTGATTTAAAATTTCGGCGCACCCGTTAATCGGATTTTTTTTTACTTCTCCAAAATTTGATCCCCCCTTAACTCTATTCATGGCTTCTTCACTGCTCTGCACGATATCTTATTTTGGTAATGTATTTGTGCTTGGAGGTGACAATTTTGGAAAGAATTAACCTCCATGTTCTATTAAAATTCTACTAAGATAAGTTCACATGATGGGGTCTGAAAAACTCATAAAGTTAGTGCTGTTTACCAGCTTCTTCTCTTGAGCATCCGGCGAGATGGGAGTTAAATCATAGCACTAAATGTTAACCTGCTATTCAAATTTAGTTTTAAAAAAAAGGTAAGTTCACAGGATGCTGCTATATTTTCATTTTCTAGCCATAACATATAATTTGAAATTTGTACAATTTAATTTTGTTCTCATTTTTGCTTCCTTCTTTATATGAAGAACTGATCTATAAGAAGCTTCATGGCTTCAAGTAGGCCCCGTACCAGCAGTTTTTCTCGAAACATATCCAGTGCAGCTACATCTCAGATACCTGGAGTTAAGCTTGGTCCAAATGGGACATCATTTCTTTCGTCAGGCATACCAGATCTTGACCGTAATTCCCGCTACACCTCTTTTAGTGCTCTCTTTGTTTTCATTTTCATTATTATTTCTCTTTCTACTATTACTAGCTAGCATGAAATATTATGAACATTTTTTTCCATTTGTTTGTTATATTCTCTTTCCAGAGATTTTGGGCGGTGGCTTTACTTTGGGAAGCCTAGTCATGATTATGGAAGACCCTGAGGCACCTCATCATATGCTTTTACTGAGAAATTTCATGTCTCAGGGCCTGATGCACAAGCAACCCCTACTTTATGCTAGCCCTGAAAGAGATCCCCGAGGCTTTCTTGGAACTTTGCCGAGTCCAATGGCTTCTAAGGAGGGGAAGTCTCATGAACAGCCTGCAGATCAGGTATACCTTTCTTTCCCAAGATCCTAATATAATATTGTATACGAACATATCGTACATGATAATGTAGACCTTGTTGGTTCCTAGAAGTTTGAAATTTTAGATCCCTTTTAAATTACAGGACACGAATTTAAGAATTGCTTGGCAATATAAGAAGTACTTTGGGGAACAAAATTCAGAGGTCCAAAGAGGTATGAGCACTTGACACCTTATTTGCTTCAATTCATTCACTTTTGAACTCGTATGATGAATAGTGGTTATTTTTCCTCTACAAATTGACTTCAGTTGATGAAGGTATTTCTTTTCTTGCAAATTCCAATATCAAGTTTGTTTTGAATTGGTCTGTCTTGTGAAGAGGTGACTAAAAATATCTATGATGTCATTTACTGGTTAAAGTGTAATGAAAGAGGAAATTGATCTTGTCACGAGTCTGCTAAGGGGAATCTGTTGTCAGATTGACTCAATAATGCCCTAGGGGAACTAGCAGATGAAACTTTAGTCTCTGGTGAAACGTTCAATATAATGATGCTTTTTTGAAGTGCCTGTTACAAGTTTGCAGTTTGCTTAGAGCCACGATAATATGTTTCTACCCTTAAACAACTTGTAAGTATGAGTTGAAATTTCCATATACTCATCCCTTCAAGCAATATTGTGAAGGCACTGAATGTGGAAATAGCCCTGGGACCAAGCTCTCTTACTGACTAGAACTTCCTGGCAGCTGAGACTTTCTTGTCCAGGATTTGGGTGGATATTAGTGATACTCCAGTTATCTTCATGAAATTTACTTCTAGAAGAAATTCTTAAGAGGCATATGTTGAAATTCTTAAGGGGCATATATGTCTTCCATTATTAAGATAAAAGGACTGACAGTTTGAAGGCTTTGGGGATGTTATCAATAATTGTTACAAGTGTGAGTCATGTTTCTGTAATCAAGTACTTTGTGCAGTGTTCTTTTTTAGTTGCCCTCTCATCTATGTAGAAGACTTTCTATTCTTTTGTTTGTAGTTATGCTGTTAAATGAAAGCGAGACTTATACTGAATCTGAAGATTAGCTTTTGCATAATGTATGCAGGTGGGAAAGCTGAATATTGCAATGACTTTGACTTGCGAAAGCCCCTGGAAAGGCACTTCTATAGTGGGCAGCGGGTTGATTGTATTAGTCTTCGAGATTCTCCGAATTTAGAGCCTCTACTTGAACGTTGCTCAACCTTTTCTGCTCAAATATCAAAGTACTGTCATTTTCTTCTTTGTACATTCAGTTGTGGTTTTCATGTTGGCTGTGAATTATGAAGCAAAATTGCAATTTGTCAAGTTTCCAAATCAAGAAATAAGGATATTTCAACTCATATCTAACATATGTTGGCTGGATAATCTTTCAAATGATTTGGTAGTAAAAGAAAAACGAAAGTATTGAGATATAATAGCAAACGACTTAAATTCTTCTTTATGTTTGTGCAATTCTGATGTCCACTGTAGATATTTTGGGGTTTAAAAGATCTAGCAGATACACAATATCCTTGTAATATGTATTTTCTTCCCTTTTCAAGTAACTTCAAAGAGGTACTATCTGTTGGTGTCTACCCTCCTCCTGCAATTGAAATTTTCTTATGGTTTTAACATCTTTCTAAAGTGTATAAAGTGGCAAACATCGTAATTTTCACCATACTGTGTTGGTTATATGGAATATGAGACGGAATAGTACTTTTTATCAGTTGAATTGTGAAACAATATTTGATAACGTTGATCATTCTTTTATCCAAAAGCATCATTATTCCATCTGAATTGAGAAACTAAAATCTGTTTCACAAAATATATACACACATATATGATAGACATCATTAAGCTAGTGGTTTCATTGAGAAGAACTAATAAATTACTGATATTGTTAACAAAGCATCAAGCTCTGCTATTTCCCGTCCAGTTTGACCCCCTTCCCAATATTGCGGTCAGGATTATCTTTCAAATTGTTGTTTCTGTCAATTAAGTTCATCAAGAAGGGGAACCTTGGAGTAACTGGTAAAGTTGTTGCCATGTGACCAGGAGGTCATGGGTTCAAGCCGTGGAAACAACTTCTGGCAGGAATGCAAGGTAAGGCTGCGTACAACAGACCCTTGTGGTCCGGCCCTTCCCGGGACCCCGCGCATGGCTGGAGCTTAGTGCACCGGGCTACCCTTTTTACCTGTTTGAACTAGCATGAATTTTGTTTCTTTGGCTCCTTTAGTTCTGATTTTATAGGATTGATATGTTGAATATGTTGTAAACATTTCTTATAATATAATGTCAGATCTGATGGCAACATTACATGTGCCGGTCGTATTGCCATTCAGTCACTATGTTCACCTCAGTGCGACTTCTCTGACAAGGTGATTTTCTAAATTTTGGCAACTTGTAATCTAGTTTATATGCTTTAATTCTTTTCTCCTAGTAATGACTCACTGGCCACTGTGGGACTAACTAGGCCGTCAAAATATGTTTTTTGTTGCTTTTTCCCCGGTGGGACTGTTCCTTGCAAAACTTGATGTTGTATTTGCATCTTATTGTAGGATTGGGATATGCTCTCTTTTATAAGATCCTTGAAAGGCATGGTTAGATCTTCAGGTGCAGTTGCGGTCATATCTTTTCCACCCTCACTTGTCTCACCAACCTTTGTAAAGAGATGGCTGCATCTGGCTGATACCTTGATATCTGTCAAAGCAATTCCTGGTAAACCTCTGTGTACTCCATTATAGAAAGTTTCATCTTGTTCTGGTATAAAATGTGACTAAAGCTTGCTGCAGACGAGGACAAGGAATTGGCAAAGCTCCTCACTGGTTACCAAGACATGCTGGGCCTTCTGAGTGTACACAAAGTGGCTCGCATAAATACACAGGTGACTAACGTTTTTCTTTACTTTCTGACTGTTGATAATGGATAAATGTGCTAAACATTTACTTGGATTTTGAGTTAAAGAATCTAACATTTTCTAAGAGCATGTTGACTTGACAAATTGGATATTTTTCTTAGCGTTTAGGCTTCTGTTCTATTCTTATCTAATCCTTAAGCATAAGTAAGGTACGTGAATATTATCAGAAACGACAGAGAAATATTGGTAAAGTTGACTTCGATGATAGTCTTGGGATAATTAACGTAATAAAAAGTTGTGTTGGAGCATCAAACGTGCAACCAATCTTCCTTCAGGGGAGTGATAATATTTCTAATTTCTTTGTTATTGTCTGTCTATCAAACTTATGGGGCAAGTTGATCTGAAACTTTAACAGGTCCCTGCAATTCTGGAAGCAACAACATTCTCAATGAAGCTTCGAAAGCGAAGGGCGTTGGTTTTAGAATGCCTTAATCAAGCCCCAGTTGATGGTTCAAGTGGAAGTTCATATGGTACTTCTGGTAGTTGTTCTGGAAGTTCTAAGACAGGGAACCATGATTTCTAGTTAATATTATGCGCGTGGCTCCAATTTCTCACAACCTAAGTCATGCTCCTGCAATTGCTGGATTTGCTGGCCTAAACTTTGTCAGGATGCAAGATTTAGTACCACTGTTAGTTGCAAGCAGCAATCGGGGGTCATATGAA
This sequence comes from Anisodus acutangulus, assembly GCA_029783415.1. Taxonomy (NCBI): domain Eukaryota; kingdom Viridiplantae; phylum Streptophyta; class Magnoliopsida; order Solanales; family Solanaceae; genus Anisodus; species Anisodus acutangulus. The sequence continues at coordinate 39,599,767 of CM056502.1, forward strand.
AGTTTGATTTAGCATACATTCTTACGATTCTGTTGCACATTCTGAATTTCGTTGATGAAAACCAGTCGAGGAGATTGCCAGGACGAATAGTTCTACTCACTGTATCATAGATTCATAGTGTTTTGCTGTATCATCAGTTTACAATGATGACATTGACTTGCTAGGCTGAGCTGATTGGGTACAGTATGTTTATCTTTATGATCAAATATTTAGGAAATTCTATTGAAGGATATGCATTGCAGTTAAAATTATCTCGAGAGCTTTCTTGATTCCTAAATTTTAAGCACCATAATGTTGGAATAACCTCCATAAATTGGTGTTCCATCATAGTACAAGTATCATCATGTGTTATCATGTTCTGCAGTTGTCACACAACCGATAGAGGCAGATGCTGCCTGATTTACTGGGTTTCGTTGCAGAGATAGATGCAACTTGATTTATCAGGTTCAACTGAACCCTGTATTTTTGACTCCTGAGTGAAATATAAATGTGAAGAACTCGACATATGTTAAATTCTTAACCCATGAGCCCAAAAGTGCAATGGATTCAATTCTAGGAATTTAAAGGTTGAATTAAGGCTGTCCAGTGGGTTGGGTCGGCCCGATCCTGACCCGCCCCTGCCCCGATCCCCCTAAAAAAAATTACGATGTCGGGACTCGAAATCGGGACAGGACCTGGGCTCGTCCTGCTTCGACCCGCCCAGACCCCACCCCACCCCGATCCCGATCCCCCCTCCCCTTTTGCAAAACTAGTCGTTGCAACAACGGTCAAATTCATATTTTGGTCGTGCAACGGTTCCAACGGCCATTTTTGGCCCCCCACCCCATAAACTCTCCCTACTTAATATTTATTTTTAACCTCTAAGTTAGTATATTTACACTTTAACTCAATTTTCCAACTATAAATACCTCATTTTCTTTTCATTTTATCTCACAAATCTTCCTACAATCTTTCCAATCTCTCAATCTATCTCTCTACAAGTCTACATTGCCTACTAAATATTTTATTTTATTTGCTCATTTGTATAATTGTATCAAAATTCAAAAATTGGGACTGAAGTTGGCAACTAGTTTGAGGATCATCCATCGAACAAAGTTTCAATTTTCAACCTCGATTACATGTCGACGTTACGTCGGCGTTTGATACTTTTGTTCCTTCTTTAAATTATTATTGTTACTTTATTTTAATTATCGCACTTACTTTCATTATCTTTAATTATTTATTTGCATAATTAAAATGGAAGGATTTAGACGTATGATTAAGGGTAAGGGTAAGGTAGGCCTGGCGGGCCGGGTTTGGCGGGGTCGGGGCGGGACAGGAGAAGGGGGCGGGGTCGGGTTTGGCGGGACTTGCTCCAGTCCTGTCCCGATCCCGATCCCGTCGGAATCGGGTCGGGTCGGGTCGGGATCGGGATCGGGATCGGGGAGGGTTCCAGTGGGTTTTCCTTTTTTTAAAAAAAAATAACATATGTATAAAAAAAACTCAATAAACAAGACAAGATAGAGTAATAAAAACATCCCAAGGCTGTTTTTGTGCCACTTATATTATTTAATAGACATGTTTTTTTTTGTAATATAAATACAATTGTCTAAATTGCAATTTTGTGGTATTGTCCAAAAGTTGCAAATTACATAATAAAATTGCAATTAAAAAAATTTCATTTTCAAAAAAACCTGTTCTGATTGCTTGATAATTTCCTGTGGTTCTTCGGTTGGAATTGGTATTTGTTAGTCAAATTGATCCATGTCGCTTCCACTACATTCGGATAAGATTTCGTTGTAGTTTTCGTCTTCTTCTTCGTTGATCTCCGGTTGACCGCACCTTCTCCGCTCCGTTCGTATCCAATCTCTGAATAATACTGCAATTTCCAAGTTGTCTCCGGTTAATGAGTGTGTGTGGTCTCCTATTTGATATCTGCCGGCAGAAAAAGCGCTTTCAGACGCAGTTGATGACGCTTGAATGTTCAAAACATCTCGGGCCATCATTGAAAGTGTCGGAAAGGTCTTCTCATTCCCCCTCCAGTATTTTAGCAAGTCTTCATGTCCATCTTCATTGATAACTTCTTAGTACGGTACAGAACTCTGCAAAACAAAAATATCCAACTCGCTAATTTGGTTAGTAGCGGTACGGCCGCACATTCTATTTCTGAGGCTTTTAATACTAGCCGCAGAAACAACATGTCTTTTGTGAGGTTGTGTTGAAGATGAAGAAGATGGTATGGAAGCCGGTAAGTTACTAGCATTTTCTTGTTGGTAAAACCTATATATTTTTTTGCATTGGTCTTCTACGCTAGACAACACTTCTTCTTTAGTTTGTTTAATAGGTGGTGGATGATTTAGATTTTTGGGACTTGGAGGTGGTAGTACTTCTATACAATCGTAAATAGTTTTAATTAGTGATTTAGTACCGTCTATTTTAATAGTCGGATTTAATACAGCACCAATAATATAAATAGTGGGAATCAGAATAATGTTTTTTTATTTTGATAAACATTTTTTAATAGCTGCCATATAAGCTGGTTTTTTCATATATTCACTAAGTAATAAAAATATTAGAGTTATATAAAACAACATAGTTGAAATAGTAGGATAATATATCTTAGGAAAATTCTTTTGTTGCTTGAAAAATTTCTCTAAAAATACAATACGTTCGTAAATTTTTATCCAATCACTATCTATAACTATATCAGTTGAATTTTGATTATGAGAGTTAAAAAATAAAGTTATAGGTTTTCTATAGTCATAAGCAACAAGTAGTTGCTCGTATAAAGAATTCCACCTAGTGGATACTTCTTCTGGAATTTTTCTATAAGGTAGTCCACAATCGTGACAAATTTTTTTATATTCTTTTCTTCGTTGTACTCTATTACTTTTAAAAATAAAGTTTATACCAAATTGTATTTTACTAAGAATGTCTTGAAAAAGTGATAGACCATCCTTTACAATTAAGTTATATATATGACACGCACATTTTATATGAAAATGACATGGAAAAGATGGAGTTAAACTATTTTTTAAAAATTGTAATAGCATAATTGTTAGAAGAAGCATTATCTAATGTAATAGTCATAATTTTATCGGTTATTCCATAATAATGGCACACTTGATATATATTATCTGCAATAAAAGTACCAGTGTGCCTATCATCTATATATCTATACGCTAAGATGCATTTTTGCATAGACCATTTATAATCTATCCAATGACAAGTTACCGTTAAATAATCATGGCCGTTAGTACTACGACCTATATCAGACGTGATAGATACTTTGCCATTAAAATGATATAATGAATAACGTAAATATTGTTGATATTCATGTACGATATTAAATACATCTCTCTTAACAGTTGATCTAGAAAAATTGTTAAAAGCAGGATTATATATATCTCTAATGATGAATAAAATCGGGAGATGAAGGAAATGAAAAAGGCAAACCCTCCACAGCAACTAATTTTGATATTGCTTCCCTATCTCTATGTTTATTATATTTAGGACCTACAATTCCCCCCGTCATAGGGTTAATTTGACCACATACTTGGTAAGACGATGTCGATATATGAACCTTGACCCGATGGAGCGGACGTTTGCGCACCCGATTTTGAAGCCTGATATTGGGCATACCTAGCTGGATGAACACTTACTACATGTCTAATTAACCCCCCCACCCCCCACCCCCCGTCCCACCGTGACCTTTTTCCAGTTTTAAATTTTAAAATATTTTTACAAATTTTACATCTAGCTACTTGATTCTCTACGTCCCTATTAAAAAATATTCATGCATCTGATTTTAATAGTCGGTTTGCTGGACTTCGTCTCATATTAGGGGGAATAAGAGGCATTTCAGTTGAAGGTGCACTAGTGGGTGTGTTGTCATCAACATTAGTGGGTGTATCATCTAGATCATCGTCTAAATTAAAGTCTTCTTGAGTTCCAGAAAATAGCTCCTCGTCTAAATCTAATGGTATTGTAGAAAAATGTTGAGTATCAACAAAATCATCCTGTGTAGGAATAAGATGACTAGAAGAAGTACCCTTGCCCTGGTTGCCCCTACTAGAAGAAGCACCCTTACCCTTACCTTAAACATACCTCTTAATCCTTCCATTTTAGTTATGATAATAAATAATTAAAAATAATAAAATTAAGTGCGCTAAATAAAATAAACAGACAATAATAATTTAATGAAGGAACGAATGTACCAAACGCTGACGTAACGTCGACGTGTAATCGAGAGGTTGAAAATTAAAACTTTACTCGATAGAAGATCCTCAAGCTAGTTGCCAACTTCACTCCCAATTCCCAAATGAATAAATAAAATTGAATATTTAGTAAACAATGTAGACTTGTAGATAGATATATTGAGAGATTAGAGAGATTGTAGGAAGATTTGTGAGAAAGATGAATAGAAAATGAGTTATTTATAGTTGGAAAATTGGGTTAAAGTGTAAATATAATAACTTATGAGTTAAAAATAAATATTAAGGGGTAGGGGGTTGGGGGAGGCCAAAAATGGCCGTTGTCCAACGGCCAAAATCTAAATGGTCGTTGGTGCAACGGTTATATTTTCAAAGGGGGGACTCGGGGCGGGCTCGGGATGAGACATTATCCCGTCTCGGTTCGAGTCCCGCTACCGATTTTTTTTTACTAATCGGGGTCGGGGCGGGCTCGGGACGGGGTCGAGCCGTCCCGGCCCACTGGCCAGCCTTAGGGTAAGGGTAAGGGTGCTTCTTTTAGTAGGGGTAACAAGGGCAGGGATACTTCTAGTCATCCTATTTCTAGTCAGGATGATTTGATTGATTACACTCATATAGATGAAACTAATTTGTTTAATGATATACCATTAGATGATGAAAATATATTTTACAACTGAATCAGACTTTAATTTAGACGATAATCTAGATGAAACACCCACTAGTGCACCTCAACAACATCAACCTCAGACTGAGTCTCAGCCTCAAACTGAAACCGGAATGCCTCTTATTCCCCCTAGTATGAGTCGAGGCCCCACATAACAAAAATTAAAATCAGTTGTATGAGATTTTCTTGATAGGGACCAAGAGAATCAAGTAGTTTGATGTAAAATTTGTAAAAATATTTATAAATTTAAAATCGAAAAAGGTCAAGGTGGGACGGGAGGCTTATTGAGACATGTACAAGACTTTCATAAAGCTAGGTGGGATGAATACGAAGCTACAAAGTCGGGTGCGCCAATGCGCTCTCAGTCGGGACAAGGTTTACATAATGTCTCGGACCAAATACAAGGTCAAATTAACCCGACGATGGGGTGAATTGTAGGTCCTAAATACGATAAACACAGAGATAGGGAAGCAATAGCAAAATTAGTTGCGGTGGAGGGTTTGCCTTTTGCATTTCCTTCCTCTCCTGCTTTTATTCATTACATTAGAGAAATGTATAATCCTGCTTTTAACGATTTTCCTAGATCAACTGTTAGGATATGTTTTTAAAATTGTACATGAATATCAACAATATTTACGTTATGCATTATACATTTTCCTGACAAAGTATCTATCACTTCTTATATAGGCCGTAGTACTAACGACAATGATTATTTAACTGTAACATGTCATTAGATAGATCATAATTGGTTTATGCAAAAATATATTTTAGCATATAGATAAATTGATGATAGGCACATTGGAAATTTCATTGCACAAAATATTAATGAAATTTGCGATTATTATGGTATAACTGACAAAATAATGACTGTTACGTTAGATAATACTTCTTGTAATAATTATGCTGAGAGACTTTTAAAAGATCTATGAACTCCATCTTTTCCTAAATCATTTCATATAAAATGTGCGTGCCATATTTATAACTTAGCTGTAAAGGATGGTCTATCACTTCTTGAAGACATTCTTAATAAATTACAATTTGCTATAAACTTTATTTTTAGAAGTAATAAAATATATAAAAAAAGAATATAATTTTTTTTGTCACGATTGTGGATTACCTTTTAGAAAAATTTATGAAGAAGTAGCGACTAGGTGAAATTCTCTATATGAACAACTACTTGTTGCTTACGATTATAAAAGACCTATAACTTTATTTTTTAACACCCATAATCGAATCCAACTGATATGCTTGTAGATAATGATTGTGAAAAAATTTGAGAACTTATTGGATTTTTAGAGAAATTTTTTCAAGCAACTAAAGAATTTTCTGGTATATATTATCCTACTATTTCAACTATGTTATTTTATATAGCTCTAATATTTTTGTTACTTTGTGAATATATGAAAAAACCATCTTATAAGACACCTATTAAAAAAATGTTTATCAAATTAAAAAAATATTTTTTCCTATTATCACTATTTATATTATTGGTGCTGTGTTAAATCCGACTATTAAAATAGACGGATGTAAATCACTTATTGAAACGATTTATGATTGTATAGCAGAACTTCCACCTCCAACTCCAAAAAATCCAAATGAACAACAACCTAAGGAACCAACTACAGAAGAAGTTTTGTCTAGCATACACGATGAATGCAAAAAAAAATATATGCATTACAAACAAGAAAGTGCTAGCAACCAACCAACTTCTATACCATCCTCTTCTTAAATACAATATTATAAAAGACATGTTGTTTCTGCGGCTAGTAATGAAAGCCTTAGAAATAGAATGTTTAGTGGTTCCACTGTGTCAGGACCCAAACCGAAGGACCATGACGGGCACCCGGACCTCACCTGCCGAGCACCACTAATCATACGGTTAACATCTAACCATAATTAATCATGGGCCCCAAGGGCCATCACAAAGTACCCTACTGACACATAGAGATGATAAACTGGAAAGAAGCTATGTAAAATCTTACAAACAAAAGGACTAAACCCATGCATATATACACACTACGACTGACAAGGTTATACCTGACTGCTTTACACAAGACACTGTCTATAAGCCTCTAAAGAGTACGCAATATCATAAGGTCGGGACAGGGCCCTGCCATACCCATATGTACATGCAAAAATACCGTACCGAGATTAGATCGACACTCCGAAACAAGGGGAGTGCTCCAATATCCGCTGAGTCAGCAACCTACTAATGCGGACCGTCGCCTTACCTACATAAGCCTGCGGGCATGAAACGCAGTGTGCTCCGACAAAAGGGACGTCAGTACGACTGATGTACCGAGTATGACAAGCATGAATAATAGCATAACAGAGACATAAAAGTAAACTAAGACAAGAAACAACTAACCAGTAGTGAATGCTTCTGAGGGCCATAATATGAAAGTATCATGTCTGTGCAGGATGCCTCTGAGGGCTATAATATGCCTAAGTGTCATGCATAATACGGTCATACGTATATATATATATATATATGCGTATATAACGTCGTCTCCCATCATATCATTTCGGTCTTTGTGGGCATAATCATCATCATATACCAGCTAATCAGGTGGTGTGTGTATATAACGCCGTATCCCTTTTCCCATCCCTTACATATATATAATGCATACCATATAGTAGTGTATATAACACATCGGGTCAAGGGTAATACATGAATATAATGCATGAATGATAATAAAACATTCTGAACTTATCGGAGTGACATAATATCGCTTCACCTCCTATTAATAATGTGAATCTTAACATCTTTCCCATATACCTCAATAGGGATTTAGGAACATATTTAGACATGCTTTGAAAATAGGAATGAATAACACGAACATCCTTAACTACTAAGAGTAGAATCATTTATGGAACAATATTACGTGTACGTTTCGTTACACGGAACTTGCCAAAAGAAGGAAGGATTTGCCTTAACATACCTTTTAAGAGACCATTCGAACAATTTTCGTGAATCAATCGCCCCTTAAAAGATTAATCTTAAACAATATGGAACCAGTCCGTTCATCCCCGAGCTCTTCAAGGAACAAGTGACTACTTAAAAACAAGCCCAACGTTGCTGCCTACTACTCTCGTTGATGCCACAATTCTCTTAGGAGAGAAATTTTGATTTAGGATTGACATTTCTTAGATGAAATGTTGTTGTACGGTTTTCCCATTAAAGGTAGTTTATGAATAGTAAAAAAAAGAAATAATGCAGCAAAGTGTTGGTTCTTCCCTTAATTACCCCAAATTGAAATTGATTGGAAATACCAACTATTTGATCAAGTTACCGTGAGAAGACACGTGGCCCCACCTAACTTTATTACTAACCTTGTGGATTCATTAGTAAGCTTGTATAGGTGCATGTGGGAATTCCACATTTCATCCCTTTACACTAAATATTGGTTTCTATCCAAAATTATAAATAATGGTGAGCATTCCCTTGTGGGATCTACATGGACATACAGTCCGCTAAACATTACCCAATTATTTCAACTAATCCTTTTGTCTTCCCCTTCAACCTAACATCTTGCTAATTACCAATATAAATAATTCCTTGATCTCAATTCACTTAAATAATAATCATCTTTAACAAACTTTATATACTAAATGTCACAATCATGCGATATAGCACTAGTCCATAACCTCTTTTGATACATAAGAAATTATTTTCCACCGCCATCATCACACTTTTAAGTCCTAAATTATTTCGGAACCGCATCCTTTTATATATTAAGCTCTTCATTTGCGTACGTGAGTATGACATAAAAATTCTTCAATGCTCAGGTCTATTTACATACGTCTAGCGATTCAAACCATTACCCGAAAGTACGAAATGTTACACACTGCTAATCAAGTTAGCGAGTTTGATGTTTTTGTTTTGCAAGGTGTTGTACTGTACCAAGCATTTCTCAATGAAGAAGGACGTGAAGAGCTTAAATACTGGAGGAAAAATAAGAAGACATTTTCGATACTAGCAAAGATGGCCCGAGATGTGTTGAACATTCAAACGTCATCAACAACGTTTGAACGCGCTTTTTCTGCCGGAAGATTTCAATTAGAAGAGCACATACACTCATTAGCGGGAGACAATTTGGAGATTACAGTTCTATTCAGAGATTGTATACGAGCGGAGCGTAGAAGGTGAGGTCAACCAGATATCAACGAAGAAGACGATTTAAATTACAACGAAATCTTGTCCGAGGGAATTGGAAGCGATGTCGATCAATTTGACCAACAAATTCCAATTCCAACCGAAGAACCACAAGACATTGTGAAGAAATTAGAAAAGGTGTTTATAACTATGTAATTTTTTTAATTGCAATTTTACTATGTGATTTGCAACTTTTGAACAACCCCACAAAGTTGCAATTTTGAAATTGTATTACAAAAAAATTATATTTCTATTAAATAATATAAAAGGCACAAAAAGCAGCATTGAAATATTTTTATTACACTATCTTGTTTAATTATTTAAGTGTTTATATTCACAACTTTTTTAAAATTAAGTGTCTAAAAAAAAAGGAATCCCGGACACAACCCCGCCCCGCCAACACCAATCCCCTTTTCCGGCGGGATGAGGGACGGGACTGGACATCGGCCTGTCCCGCCAGTCCCGGCCCGCCCCTAACCCAGCCCCTTGGACAGCCCTAGGTTGAATTGCACAGTTCAAATTTTGGATCCACGTATGACCGTCGACATGATCTGGCTAAGCATCCAACACCAACATTGTTTCCTACATGTATTTTTGAACATTACTGACTACATCGGTCACCACTCCCATTATTGCGTGCCTTGATCATGTTTATTCCACAGTTATTTTGTTAATCACATGTATATAATCTTATTAGTACTAATCTTCCATATCGTAGAGAGTAATGCATAAGAGAAAGATTTGGCTGCATTGAAGATAAATGACTTTCAATAATTCCCAGTAGTTGAGAAGCTACTCATAATTCATCATAAATGTGCTAAACTAATGTATAAAATGGATAGTACAATGCATAAAGCATCACGTGTTCACGCATCTGAGAAAGGGCTGCACTCCAAGGTGGAAAAGGCTCCGTTTCTAACTAATGTATCACAAGACGAATCAAACTCATCATTTTATGCCCAAAACATCATAAAGTACTGGAATTACATGAAAGAAAAGTCTTAATCATTCTGCTTTGAGGGTCTTAGCAACGTCAATGACAAACCGGTATTTAACTTCAGCTTTGGAGAGACGCTCCAATGCAGTATTAACATAATTCATTGGAATGACTTCAACATCTGCTGTTATATTGTGTTTTGCAGCAAAATCAAGCATTTCTTGTGTCTCTTTCATCCCTCCTATCCCACTTCCAGCTACAAGCTTACTCCCTGTCATTATATGTAACATTCTCAACTGATTTACATTATTAGCAACTAAGGGTGTGTTTGATGTTTTCCAATTTTCCCATGTTTGGTTGACTAAAATTTTTGGAAAACATTTTCTCCATGAAAACAAGTTCCTCCAAAATGAGGAAAATGACTTCCTTAATGAAAGTAAGGAAAACAAGTTATATAAGTGACATTCCAAGTTCATTGTTTCCTCCCCACCCAACCCTCACCCTTTGACCAACCCCCACCCCTGCCCCCGGTCCCCGCCACTCTAAACCCCCACTCCCCACTCTATCCCACCCCCATAGTGTTTTGATAGATTATATACAAATGCCCTTGGGATGTTATCTTTTTTCTTCCTTATCAAACACTAGAAAATAAGTAAGAAACCCACTTGTTTTCTAAGAAAACATTTTCTAGGAAAACATTTTCTATGGAAAACATTTTCCTTCATACCAAACACACCCTAAAATGTTCTAAATATGAGACAATAACACATTCTTTCACAGTGAAACAACATCTACGTCTCAATTTCAAGCAAGTATCGAGTCGGTTATATGAATCCTTATTGACCGTGTGACTCCACTTAAGCTCATAGCAAAGCAATATCATATGAAATAAAAAGTACAAGAAGTTCTTTATATTTTCTACTAGCATATAAATCTCTGACAAAATCAAGACTCCTAAAAGTCACATGAGCTAAGATAAACATACTAACATGCATAAACTAACCGGCATTCTTGCACGATAGTCGCATTGAAATCTTGAAAATAAAAGGTAATATACTCACCCATAAGCAATGGAAAGACTGGTAGGTCGACGGGTTTTTCAGGTGCACCAAGAAAGATAAGCTTCCCATGAGACTTCAACAGCCCAATCAATGGATCGACGGGGTGATCAGCAGAGACTGTATCAAGAATCCCATCCACTGTGCCCATAGCAGCCTATGAATATAGGAACCAAAGTTGAGTACCAAATGGTAGAAGTAAAGAGTTAAAGATTAGAAGTCATTACCTGCATCTGATCCGGATCAGTGCTAACCAAAAACAAATCAGCACCGAGACGTTCAAGAGCTTCCTTCGAGATGTACTAATTACCGTTACCTTTAGCCCCATAGCCTTGGCAAACTTGACACCAACATGACCAAGTCCGCCTTTTCATGCCATATGCGCTTAGACTTTACTTTTTCCCAGTCCGCCAAGACCTACTACACCAATGTGAAGTCCGGGTTTGTCTAGTCCAAAGTATCTCAACGGGCTATACATTGTAATGCCAGCACAAAGGAGAGGGGCTGTAGCAGCTAAGGGCAACTTCTCCGGGACATGAAAAATGAAATGTTCATCGATAACAATCATGTCTGAGTAACCTCCATACGTTGGTGTTCCATCATTGTAGGTGGCTATTCCCTTGGAACAATAATTCTCTAGACCGACATGATCCCCCACAGCAACTTGCTCCCCAACGGCGAACTTCTCAGTTACGACTTACGATCTCATGTCTGTTGGTATTCTATGGTACTTTATAGAGCAGTACGGAAAGTAATAACTATTACAAATGTTCGAAAGGATAAATAAATGGTCAATCTTCAAAACTGCGGCATGTGTGTTGTGTCTTGAATCTTGATCACCTTGCAAAGTCAATGTTGAGAACTGCCGCAAGTTTGTTGTGTCTTGAATGTTGATATCCTGAAATCAAGAAACAACTAAATCTGGATGGTTATAACGTAGTGTGTTGAGTCGAGGATAACCCTCTATCCTTAAGACAAGATTGCCCCGTATATATGCTTTTACGTTAGCGGGCAATAGTCTTCCAAGATAAAATAGTACTTTAATCTCAACACTACAAAGCCAATAGGTTGAGCCTGTCGAAGAAAACAAATATGACTCGACTTGCTGAAGATATGGAATACGAAGGAAGAGTTTCTCTCTACTCTTCTCTTTTGTCTATGTGTATATAGTGTGTCTCTGTAGTGTATATCTTGTGTATACGTGAGGGTTTGGTCATCGTCGAAAAATTGCACCGATTTTATTGAATTTACCACCGCTTTGTGCTATTTTGTGACTGCTCGGCCTTTGTTAATTGTTGTTTTTGTCTCTTTGCTGCTGTTTCTTCTCCTGCTTTGAGCCAAATGAAGCTCAATATATAGCATGAGGAGGGCTGTCCAACAGCCACAAACAAGGCTGTAATGGCCCTTAGCCGAGGAGGCTGTAATGGCGGGTTTTTAATGCCATGAACGAGGGTGAATAAGGTCATGAAGGAGGTTGCTCAATTGCCCAACTAATGGGCTGTTAATAGAGGAGTTAATCAGCCAAGTAATGGCTGATTAATGCCTCAAAAAGCGATTCCAACGGTAGGCTTTCGCCTTCAGTCACCTTCCCGAAACTCGGGGACCAAGCGTAAATATTGAAACTTCGGGGACCAAATCAGTACATATAAAAGAATTACGGTCCAAACTATACATATGAAACTGTGATCAAAGCGTATATCCTGGCAGAGTTCTCTCGGTCCAAAAGATAATATTAGACCCACTTTACCCCAGCGACCAGTGAACCCTAGGACAGAGCAGGCCAGGCGGCGGCAGCGTGTGGGCAGCCTTGAACCCAAGCACATCTAGGTCTTCCCTCCTTTAAACACATGGGATACCTGGGGTCCCAAACCCTTACCAATTAGAGACTTATATAGAGAGCAATTCTTCCTATTCCCACTGATGTGTGGTAGATTTGTCCCACACCACATTTCCGTGTTTCAAACACCTTACTAGTGGACTAATATCTCTTTCATTTCTCGAAATTAGGCGATTCTTGGCCCTACTACGGTCCATCTACTCACTTAGTAGATCATGCATGTGCCGAAGAGACAAGGTCTCCAACATGCGAACACTAGTGTTTAATTCATCAAAGATGGGTGGACACATCTCCCCGCCAAAGGCTAATTTCCCAACAATCCCTCTATGAAAGAGAGATTGTGGCGCCTGAAAGGTGCCTACATTTCAGACAATCTTTCGTGAAAAGATATTGCATCGTAGTAGCTTCGCTTTGAACCTTCCCTAGTTGAAACCGTCGGACTTCTTTGCGTGAACGTGATGTCTTGAGCAAAATCGGTGTTTAGTGTAAGCCAAGACAATGATATCAACACAATAACTCTTCTTATTCATTTTCCTTCTTACGTTTACAGTCCATTTGTGGCCATGGACACACTTGGATTCTTAAGTGCGTTCATTTGAGGCGGCATATCCTCACACTTAAATAGGTGATCTCCTACAAGGTATCCTGCTATACCCCACTTCTCAAGTGTTAGGAATCATTAAAAGTTTTCCCAACCTTAACCTCAACCATTTGAGGATCTTTTAAAAGGTTTGGTAGGTTAACCTTTACCCAAATGCAGTAGCACTTTAATGTCTATCGCGCGGAACAACTTTGGATTAATGTTTCCGTGCACATCATCATCAAAGTGCTTCTTGCCCACCGGAAGTGCTCAACTCAACTTTGCCGCTGGCTTTTCCCATTGAACCAAATTCTTGGGATCTAATCGGTATGGTTGGGTTTCCACCGCAAGGTTCGTATTGTTTGGGGTTTTAAGCCAATTCCCTGCAGCAGGTAGAACACTTGATCTCGGGTAGTCCGCCAGTTAGTACACAAGGATGTGACACGTGGATGATCAAGCGCCATACGGCTTATGTCTCCGGCCAGATCTCCGAAAGATATGTCCAGACGCCGTCATCCGTGTCCTTCTGGTCGCTAGCCACAGTGTATAAGCTGGCGACAAGGCACGAGTTTCTCCGAATAAGAGACGCCTCAAGGAGCCGAGTAAGTTACTCAACTTCTTTCATGCTTTGTATAAAAGCGATAAACTCCGATTCCATCATGAATCGGCCGATGCAAAGTTTGCTTATAGGATTTTCCAAGACCCACCATACACATTTACTTGTGGCTTTGGTGCTTTCGATCCGATGTCGTTTAACATCACTGTTCTCCTGAACTGGACATCCGAATACTATAATATGTAGATAAGCGAATAATCGGATATCGTCATATCCGATTTAACGCCTTCTACCGATCATGTATTAAAATCATCGGTGAACCTTAGTTCAACCCGATGCATTAAACAAGCGATACCAGGTCGGTTGTAGTGTGTAAATACATTGAACTACCCATGACCTGTTCGTATATCGCTTCTTGTCTATGGATGCACCATAATTCCAATCAGTTCCTATGATCTATATCCATTGGTAGCTTCAACGAGGCTGTCACAACTATCGACGATCCGTTAGATGTCTTAGAAATCCAATTCTAAGATGTCATCTGTGATACCCATATCTTCATGCGAGACTTTGTTTCAATATGACTTTTACTGATCGTTGATTCTCCAATTGTTGGCATTCTAATTTCGAGTCAATATTTCTACATGGTGATTCATTGTTTCTGTTTTATCTGAAACTTTCAGGACCAAAATGTAAACATTCCAGGACCAAAATGAAAGTTCAGGGAAGAAGCTGACGATCCGACAAATAAACCGTCACGATTCTCTTCTTCAACTCTTCGATTGGGAAGGTTCGCTTTCAACATCCATGCCACGCAAGAGCGCAATGGCCCTGGATGTGAAGCTACTCAGGGGAGCACATCTTACAACCCAAAGGTTCTTTCAGGAGGAAGATCAATCATTACGCAAGTATGGTTCTATATGATAGAGTTTATTTCTCTCTTTGTAACTTCTTTCAAAAGCGGTAGCTTTTGAGATGACAATTATTTGTTAATTGTCCATGGTTCATTCTTAACCATACAAGCTAGAAGGAGTGGAACAAGTCTTTGTCCCCTTCTTTGCTCCGTCTCGTTCAACATCTAGAATCTCTAAGTTACAGATCTGGAATATTAAGTTCAGGATAGCCAAAGAACTTTCGAGTCTGTAGATACTTTAACGTCCTAGTTCGGATAGTCGAGCCCTCGCGGGTTCTTGTTAACCTTGAGCAATTACTCTTTTCCTTTTTCAAGGAAAGTTATCTCCAAAGAATTCAACATTCTTTGGCGCCAAGAAGCGATCAACACTCATTATTTGCAGATCCCGGATATGCACCGCAGCCTTAGGTACAACTTGACTGCTTCAAAAGATTCCAACTTTTACCAAGCCACCCCACATAATTTGGGCGACGAGCTTTGGCGCTTGGCTAACACCGTTGGATCGAGGTGAGAAATGAAACAGTCTTTTAATGAACGATGCTTCACTTTCTCCCCTCTATCACTACAAATTTCTCAACTCGTAGGCTTAGTTGATTTTCAACTTACGCTTTATAAGCGCTTTATCCGCTTCAACAACTTCATCTTTGCTTTTTAACAAACAAAGGATTCCATACGTTGTACCATCATCAATGAAGGTCACAACGTACTTGTCTCTCCTCTATTTTGTATAAACTTCCAAATCACCCAAGTAGGTGTGATTAAGTTCTATGAGCGTGCTTCTTCCGCTATTCCCTTTGATGACTTGGAAAGGTGATTTTGCCTCTTCGTCTACCCTCACATTCATTTTGAGGGTTTATGTCACAGAAGGCAACAATCTCAACATCGCTATTTTTGAATGACTTGCTAATTAACGTGTCTTAATCTATGATGTCATAGGGGACCTGCGGATTACAAATATATCATTCATTCGACTTACAGGACATCTGTACTATTCTTAGTTATTACTGAGACTATTGGAGTAGCCTCAAACCACTTTGACTAACAGTCATTCCTTAAACCAAGTTAGAACATGTATCGCCTCATCTTAGAGTGATCCCGTTCCTAAGTCCTATTGAGGACAACCTCTTCTTCAACCCTTTCTACTTTGTAGAGGTGGCGTTGCTTCCACATGAACAACCTCTTTGCCGTGGTTGTATGAACTTAGGATCATATATGATGCGGATACTGCCCACTGCGGTTGCTTTGGCCGAGTGTCCAACTTCTTTACGCCTTTCTTTAGGCCTTCGGATCATTTCGGACACTGGAAACTCGACCCGTCTTACTAGGTGTCCATTACTTTTCCTATGAAATGAATTCTGGCCCCACTCCAGTCGCGGAGGCTTTATATGATCGAGTGTCCAATATCATCATATCAAAGGAATTTTGGCCCACTCGATCGCTTGGAGGTTTGTATGGCGAAAGTGTCCAATATCATCCTATGAAGGATCTTACGCCAAATAATATGACAGGCTCAACGTCATTAACTTTAGACTTCTTCCGTTATGATTGTGCCCAGATAATTCTTAAGCTTACTTAAAAGTTGGTAACGCTTTTTGCCTGATCGTGGATCTTACTCCCTCGGTATGTGCGAACATGCTTTACACACTTTAATAATTACTCTTAAAAGAAACGGATCTTTTTAAGTTGCTTTACAATCCAATCTTAAAGCGAAAAGAAGATGAGATTAAACTTGATTTTTAAAGCATAAGGAATATAAATAATTTTCATATTCCTCCTTACTTTAATCAATTTTTAATCGGACCTCATTTAATCTTTATTCTTGACAAGTAAGAAAACTACTTATCCCAATTTCGGATTACGCCTACTCCGGTCACTTCATCAAAGCGAGTATCCAGTTCCTTCTTACTATTATTCGGATCTTTGTTCCGGGATGAGATACATGCCTTACTGTAAGATAGAAGCACATCTTGATCTTCTCCTCTTGTCCCGATTGACATTCTCAAAGGCTCGAGAGCGCTTGTTCCCACTAGTCTTGGTAGCGGTGACACCATGAACATGTTCATCATCATCACTCTCTTCTACCAGGAAAACCATTGCACATATCCAGATTTGGTCACACAACTTTGACCGACATCTTTCGAACACTAATAGTATTACAAATACAATCTTGTCTTAAGTTGTTGGTATTCTATAATTGGTACTTTATAGCGATGCAGTAAGTAACTATTACAAATGTTCGAAAGGATAAATAAATGGTCAATCTTCAAAACCGCCGCATGTGTGTTGTGTCTTGAATCTTTATCACCTTGCAAAGTCAATGTTGAGAATCGCCATGAAGTTTGTTGTGTGTCTTGAATGTCGATATCCTCAAATCAAGAAACAACTAAATCTAGATGGTTATAACATTGTGTGTTGAGTCGAGGATAGCCTCATCCTTAAGACAAGATTTCTCCGTATATATATGCTTTTACGTTAACGGGCAATAGTCTCCCAAGATAAAACAACACTTTAATCTCAACACTACAAAGCTAATAGGTTGAGCCTGTCGAAGAAAACAAATAGACTGACTTGTCAAAGATATGGAATAGGAAGGAAGAGTTTCTCTCTACTCTTCTCTTTTGTCTCTGTGTATATAGTGTGTCTCTGTAGTGTATATCTTGTGTATACGTGAGGGTTTGGTCACTATTTTTCAGTCGAAAATTGCACTGATTTTCGCTGAATTTCACTCACTGTTTTGTGCTATTTTGTGATTGTTTTTCTGGCCTGTTACTTGTTGTTTTTCGTCTCTGTTTGATGCTTGTTTCTTCCTCCTGTTTTGTGCCAAATAAAGCTCAATATATAGCATGAGGAGGGGCTGTCCAACAGCCACAAACAAGGCTGTAATGGCCCTTAAAGGAGGGCTGTAATGGCAGGTTTTAATGCCATGAATGAGGTGAATAAGGTCATGAAGGAGGTTGCTCAATTGCCCAACTAATGGGCTGTTAATAGAGGAGTTAATCAGCCAAGTAATGACTGATTAATGCCTCAAAATAGCCCAACTGTAGGCTTTACGCCTTAGTCACCTTCGAAAACTCACGGGGACCAAGCTGTAAATATTGAAACTTCAGGGACCAAGCTGTATATATAAAAGAATTACGGTCCAAACTATACATATGAAATTTCGGGGATCAAAGCTGTATATCTGCAGAGTTCTCTGATCCAAAAAGATAATATTAGATGCCAAGTGAACACGGACACGAGGCCGGCGGCGTGTGGGCTTAGCCTTGAACCCAAACACATCTAGGTCTTCCCTCCTTAAACACATGGGATACCCTTGGGGTCCAAACCCTTTACCAATTAGAGACTTATATGAGAGCAATTCTTCATATTCAGCGATGTGGTAGATTTGTCCCACACCACATTTCCATATGTTTCAAACACCTTACTGTGGGCGAATATCTCTTTCATTTCTCAAACGAAATTAGCGATTTACTTTGGCCCTACGGTCATCTACTCACTTCGTAGATCATGCATGTGCGAAGAGACAAGGTCTCCAACATGCGGAACACTAGTGTTTAATTCATCAAAGATGGGTGGACGCATCTCCCCGCCAAAGGCTAATTTCCAACAATGTGCATCCATCAATTAACCTATAAGAGTAAGGATTCAATTTAAACTAATAAATTTTTGAACTTGAATGAGCCCTTAAGGGGTCGTTTGGTAGGAGCCCGGAACCTAAATAACTTTAAAAAAGACCAAAGTACCGGACAAAAAAAACTATGATCATTATACCTTTTACGCAGATTTTTTTTGCGTTATATATATAAATTGACTGACGATTCACTTAACGTTTACAAGAAGTAAATAACCCAAAAAATTAGTGCGTTATGCAAAAAGGGATTTCCAACACAACAACTCTTGACATAATAGAACTATATAGAATCAATTTGATATAACTAATGCTAAGTGTCTGTCAATTTCATTGAGGGCACATTTAAAGATTGAGGAGCTATTTGGTTATGAATAAAATTTAAATATTATTTTAGATAAGTATTTATTTATGAAATTAATTTTTGTTTAAGTCTCAATCAAATCATGTGTTAACACCTACTAACTTACATGAATTAATTAGTTAGTAAAAGTTTTAATGACTAATGTAATTAATTATTGGTTGTAGCATAGTAAAAAGCGGCCGCTCAATGCACTAAGCTCCCGTTATGTGATGTTCAGAAAAGAGTCGAACCACAAGGGTCTATTGTTACACAACCTTATCCTGCATTTCCGTAAGAGACTATTTTCACAGCTCGAACCCATAACCACCTCGTCACATGACAACAACTTTACCAGTTACGCCAAGGCTCCCCTTCAATTGGTTGTAGCAAAGTACCTACCATAATTCTATAGAATTTTTTTAATCCATGTAATATATTTACTAATAGAAAAACAAATATTTTTTTGCGAGATGAAAAAAGTGAAAAATACTACTCCAATTGAATAGATAAGTTAATGTCGTTCTATAATGAAATAAAACAGTAGAATAAGAAACTTTAGTTTTATTATTAGAAAAACTCTAATATCTATTTGCACAAGTGAAAATAACATAGAGGAATAACTTTACAAACATATTTAATGCAGATAATGCAATAAATCATTAATTAAATTTAGGTATTTTATAACAAATTCCTAAAGTATTCTATATTTATGTTATAAATTATAAATTAGAAAATAATTTTAATGACAATTATAACAAAAAGAATATTTTCAATATAAATAACAAAATGAATATTATCCAAGAGTTTTGAGGTCCCTTTCAATTATCAAAATACAAATTTTTTTCAATAATCACAATATTTATCCGGCTTTGTTTTTTTTACTTCTTTAAAATTATGATATATATTTTTTACTATATGTAACAAATTTACCTATAGAAAAATCTATACTATTTTAGTGAAAAATGTATTTTCAAGAAGGTATACCATTATAGAACGTACTTAACTTATGTTTTATTTTGTCAACTTATATTATAGAAGGTATACCATTACAGGAAGTCAATTATTTACGTTGAAAAAAAGTTGTATTTTGACACTTGAAAGGGCCTCAAAACTCTTGGACAATACTCATTCAGTTATTTATATTGACAAAACGTCTTTTTGTTATAATTGTCATTAATAAAATATTTTCTAAATTATAATTTAAAATTTATTTATAATGTAAATAGAAAATCTTTTAGGAATTTTTTATAAAATACCCAAATTAATTAATAATTGTTTGCATTATCTGCCTTAAATATATCTATAAAATTATCCCTCTATGTTATTTTTACTTGTGCAAATAGATATTAGATTGTTTCTAATAATAAAATTAAAGTGTTTTATTCTGATAATTTATTTCATTATAGAATGTCATTAACTTATCTACTCAATTGGAGTAGTATTTTTCACTTTTTTCATCTCGCAAAATAATATTTATTTCTCTATAAGTAAATTTGTTACTTGGATTAACAATTTTTTCTATAGAATTATAGTAGGTACTTTGCTATAACCAACTAATTACATTAGTCGTCAAAACCTTTACTATATAATTAATTCATGTAAGTTAGCAGGTGGTAGCACATGATTTGATTGAGAGTTAAATACAAATTAATTTCATAAACAAAATACTTATCTAAAATAATATTTAAATTTAATTCATAACCAAATAGCTCCTCAATCTTTAAAGTTGCCCTTAATGAAATTGACAGACTTAGAATTAGTTACTATATCAAATTGATCTTGGAAATCCTTTTTGTGCGTTGTTTACTTTTTGTAAAAAACAGTGGCTAACGGTAGATAAAGTGAAACTGTAGTCACTTTATGCATAACGCAAAAAATCTATGCGTAAAAGGTATAATGGAACATAGTTTTTTTTTGTTACGTACTTTGGTCTATTTGATTTTTTCAAGTCATTTAGGTTCTGGACTCGGTTTGGTAGGGTGTATTAAGTAGAATAATGCTAGTATAAATTTTTATTATAATATTTGATTGCAAATTCAAGTCTAGTACAACGACTAATATCAATATTACTTATACATTCTATTCAGACTATTCTTATACATAGTAAATCATGAGATTAACAATACCAGTACTATTCTTACACTTATATATTGTTCAGTACAATTTCAAATTTATGCAATGCGTGTTATTTTTAATACAATAAATCAACTAATTGATAAGAAATAATGCTAGTATAACTAATCTCAACATTACTCCTCCAACACAACTTGTCTTCGAACCAAACTACTCTTTAGTCATTTGGCAAGAACTAATACGGAGTCATATTTTGAAAAAAGGACGACTTTTGTTACTTGTAAGCATAAAAGACCTGGCTAAATTAAGATTTGTGGTGATACCATAGGTCAAGAGCAAATGTTACAAATATGCAATATGTGGTATATATTAAGGGTGGCCAACGGGACGGGTCGGGTCGGGACCCCTACCCCGCTATAAAAAAAAATTTGGTATCGGACTCTAATCGGGACGGGACCTGGGCTCGTCCTGCCCCTTGTCCCGCCCGACGCCTCCCTTTTGCACAAAATAGTCGTTGCACCAACGGCCATTTTATATTTTGGCCGTTGTGCAACGGCCATTACCAACGACCATTTTATATTTTGGCTGTTGTGCAACGACCATTTTTGGCCTCCCCCCTCCCCCAACCCCTTAATATTTATTTTTAATCCATAAGTTATTATATTTACACTTTAACCCAATTTCTCAACTATAAATACCTCATTTTCTCTTCATCTTTCTCACAAATCTTCCTACAATCTCTCAATCTATCTCTCTACAAGTCTACATTGTCTACTAAATATTCAATTTTATTAATTCATTTGGGAGTGAAGTTGGCAACTAGCTTGAAGATCTTCCATCGAGAAAATTTTCAATTTTCAACCTCTCGATTACACATCGACGTTATGTCGGCGTTCGGTACATTCGTTCCTTCATTAAATTATTATTGTTTCTTTCTTTTATTTAGCGCACTTAATTTCATTTACTTTAATTATTTATTTGTATAATTAAAATGGAAGGATTGAAACGTATGATTATGGGTAAGGGTAAGGGTCAGACTTCTTCCAGTATGGGTAATAAGGGAAATGGTACTTCTTCTAGTCATCCTACTCCTAGACAAGATGATTTGGTTGATACTGAATTTTTTTCTGAAATACCATTAGATTTAGACGATGAGATATTTTCTGGAACTCAACAAGACTTTAATTTAGAAGATGATCTAGATGACACACCCAGTAATGTAGATGACACACCACTAGTGCACCTCCAACTGAAACGCCTCATATTCCCCCTACTATGAGACGAGGCCCAATAAAACGACCATTAAAATCAGATGCATGAAATTTTTTTGATAGGGACGAAGAGAATCAAGTAGTTAGATGTCAAATTTGTAAAAATATTTTTTAAATTTAAAATGGGAAAAGGTCAGGGTGGGACGGGGGGTTTATTGAGACACGTACAAAACTTTCATAAAGCTAGGTGGAACCAATACCTGGCAGAAAAATCGGGTGCGCCAATGCCCTCTCAGTTGGGACAAGGTTCACATACTGTCCCGGACCAAGTACAAGGTCAAATTAACCTTATGACGGGGAGATTTGTAGGTCATAAATACGATAAACATAGAGATAGGGAAGCAATAACAAAATTAGTTGATGTTGAGGGTTTGCCTTTTTTATTTCCTTCCTCTCCTGGTTTATTCATTATATTAGAGATATGTATAATCCTGCTTTTAACGGTTTTTCTAGATAAACTATTAAGACAGATGTATTTAAATTTGCACATAAATATCAACAGTATTTACATTATTTCTTATATCATTTTCCTGGTAAAGTATCTATCACGTCTGATATAGGCCGTAGTACTAACAGACATGATTATTTAACGGTAACATGTCATTGGATAGATTATAAATGGTCTATGCAAAAACGTATTTTAGCGTATAGATATATAGATGATAGACACACTGATACTTTTATTTTAGAAAATATTTATCAAGTTTGCGATTATTACGGAATAACTGATAAAATTATGACTACTACATTAGATAACGCTTCTTCTATTAATTATGCTATTAGAATTTTAAAAGATCTTTTAACTCCACCTTTTTCAAATCATTTTCATATAAAATGTGCGTCCCATATATATAACTTAGTTGTAAAGGATAGTCTAATACTTTTTGCAGACATTCTTAATAAAATACAATTTGCTATAAATTTTATTTTTAAAAGTAATAAAATACAACGAAAAAAAGATTATAAAAAAATTTGTCACTATTACGGAATACCTTATCGAAAAATTTCCGAAGAAGTAGCCACCAGATGGAATTCTTTATACGAGCAACTACTTGTTGCTTATGACTACAGAAGACCTATAACTTTATTTTTTAACGGCCATAATCGAACTCCAACTGATATGGTTGTAGATAGCGATTGAGAAAAAAATCATAACTTATTGTATTTCTAGAGAAATTTTTTCTAACAACAAAAGAATTTCCGGTATATATTATCCTACTATTTCAACTATGTTATTTTATATAGCTCTAATATTTTTACTACTTAGTGAATATATGGAAAAACTAGCTTATAAGGCACTTATTAAAAAATGTTTATCAAAATACAAAAATATTTTATTCATATTCCCACTATTTATATTATTGGTGTTGTATTAAATCTGACTATTAAAATAGACGGTTGTAAAACACTTATTGAAACTATTTATGATTGTATAGCAGTACTACCTCCTCCAACTCCCAAAAATCCAAATGACCCACCACCTATTGAACAAACTAAAGAAGAAGTGTTGTCTAGCATACAAGATGAATGCAAAAAAGTATATAGGTATTACCAACAAGAAAGTGTTACCAACCAACCGGCTTCCATACCATCTTCTTCTTGTTCAACACAACCTCAAAAAAGACATTAGAAGTAGAATGTATAGTGGTAACACTACTAACCAAGTTAGCGAGTTCGATGTTTTTATTTTGCAGGGTGTTGTACCGTACCAAGAAGTTCTCAATGAAGAAGGACATGAAGACTTACTGAAATATTGGAGGGAGAATGAGAAGACATTTCTGACACTGTCAAAGATGGCCCGAGATGTGTTGAACATTCAAGCGTCATCAACAGCGTCTGAAAGCGTTTTTTCTGTCGGCAGATTTCAAATAGGAGAGCACAGACACTCATTAGCGGGAGACAACTTGGATATTGCAGTAGTATTCAGAGATTGGATAAGAGCGGAGCGGAGAAGGTGTGGTCAACCGGAGATCAATGAAGAAGAAGATGAAAACTAGAACGACATCTTATCCGACGCAGGTGGAAGCAACATCGAGCAATTTGACAAACAAATACCAATTCCAACCGAAAAACCATAAGAAATTATAAAGAAACTAGAAAAAGTGTTTGTAAATATGTAATTTTTTTAATTGCAATTTTACTATGTTATTTACAACTTTCAACACCACAAAGTAGCAATTTTGACAATTGTATTACAAAAAAAAAATCATATTTCTATTAAATAATATAAGAGGCACAAAAACAGTCTTGAGATGTTTTTATTACACTATCTTGTTCAATTATTGAGGTGTTTCTATATATATTATTTTTTAAAATTAAGTGGAAAAAAAACGGAAAACCCGATCCCGACCCAACCCCGATAAATACCGGGCCCCTTTCTGATGGGACCGGGACCGGGACGGGACACTGGCAGAATCCGCCAGCCCCGCCCGAGTACCGGTCCCCCCCGGTCCCGTCGGGTCCCGTCCCGTTGGCCAGCCCTAGTAAATATCAGTATCCAGAAAAAGAATTCTGCATATGCATGAAATATAATATTTTCAAGAATAAAAAATTGAGAACATACCCAGGGAGCAGAGGGTATATAGATGATCCCCATTCATTCTTCAACTGATGAATATCAGAATGACATATACCACAATAAAGAACCTTCAATTTCACATCCTTATCACCAGTTGCCCTGCACACATCATTTGAAAACCAAAAGAATACAAACATTAATCAAGATGATAAAAACAAAATCTTGTCTTTGTTACAAAAATGATTTTATTAGAGCTTTTGCTTCCCCGTTTAACTCCTAGTCACATGAGCTGTAGCTAAGCTACTCACACTCCTATCATTGCAATCAAAGGTTCTCTTAATGTTGGTGATGACGCATATGAAAACGACGATTATGTGGGAAGTGAAGATGAGCCTGATGACATTATTGAACAACACAAAGTGATGATGCATATAGAGACGACGATTATGTGAACCTTGAAGATGTGCATGACGCCGTAATTGGATAACACATCCAAGAGGTTAAAGAACAACTCAATCTTGATTTTTCATTGGATAATGTGATTTTGAATAATGATTATGCTAGAGGGATTGTGCAACAACATGTTGAAGACATTCAAAATCAGTTGAACCTTAATTCACTGGTGTCTATTCGAATAGAACCAATATGCAACGCACACTATTAGTTCACACATGTTAAAATACAGAGATTTGAGAGGTTTTAGTCTAGTTTGGCACAACATTTTGTTCTTATAAGAAATATTTTTCCTTCATTATTTCATTAATGATTTACAATATACATAATTATACAAAAATATTTATCTTGCTACAAACTAGGTAACTGATAAATAGTAGCAGTCCGTGATATACATAACTTTTATATCACGGTTATTAGGTAACATAGGTTTTGTATTAAATTAGAATTGTACACTCACCATAATTGTATAATTATTGTACAAGTAGAATAAGGTTTTGAGAGTATAATAGGAATATGATTTTTCTATTATGGAAATTGTAAATTGTATATATACTCTTTCATTAATGAAAATAATAAAGGGATTATTTCTTTCATGGTATCAGAAGTCTAGGTTAATATTTTTCTCCCCAAATTTCCGTCCAACTTGTGCATCGGATTCCGAGCCCCCTTCTCTCAGTTTTCGTGCCCGGCGGCGTCTTCCCTCTTCCTAAATTCTCTTCAAAAATCCCTACATCACGTCTTGCGTTGCTATTATGGCTAAGAACAAGTTTCACCATGCCCTTACGGTTTCTAACATCAAGAATCACATCCCTATTATTCTTGAAATAGAAAACGTCCAATACACGACATGGGCCGAACTATTCAAAGTTCACGCACGCTCACATCAAGTCCTCCATCACATAATCCCCGTGGATCCTGTGGATACGGAGGTGCCAAAACCCGAAGATGATCCTAAGTTATGGACGACACTTGATGCTACCGTTCTTCAGTGGATTTACTCCACTATATCTACCGACCTGTTGCAGACGATTATTGAACCAGACACTACGATGATGGATGCTTGGAATAGAGTGCGTGACATATTCCAAGATAATCAAAATTCTCGTGTTGTTACCCTTGAGCAGGAATTTTCCCACGTCAATATGAAAGATTTTCCCAGCATTTCAGCATACTGCAAAAGGTTGAAAGAATTGACGGACCAACTCCGCAGCATTGGTGCGCCCGTTACCAACGATCGTCTTGTTCTTCAGATGGTTGCAAGCCTCTCTGAGGTCTATAGTGGCGTCGGTACACTTCTTCGTCAGAGCAGTCCTCTTCCGCAGTTTTATCAGGTATGTTCCATGCTTACGCTCGAAGAAGCAGGCTTGTCTAAGAAAGCGGCCACTGGGGCCCCATCTGTCGTCATGGTGGCCGAGTCTAATTTTTCTCCATCCGTCTCCAACACTTTCGAACAAAACCGCAACAACAGTGGCGGCAAAAAGGGTCAGAATCACAAAAATAATGGCAAAAAATATGGCGGAAACTGAGGTGGAAATACGGGGGTGGAAATGGGCGTCGGGGCAGTGGGCCGCAAGCCAATTGGCCACAGCCTAAGGGCCCATGGCCGTGGAACTGGACCAATGGGCCTGGCACACACAGGCCCAATTTCCCATCTTATGCCCAACATCCTTATTGGGCCCAGTTTCCGGCTTCAGCTTCCAGGCCCAATTCTGCCCAAAATCAGTGGGTACTGAGACCAGGTTCTGGGCCGGGGCTGTAGGCTAGTGTGCTTGGGACTCTGCCTCCGCAAGCCCATCATGCAGTGGGCCCCACGCCTACCGACATTGAAGCCGCGATGCACACACTTGGATTAAATTCCTCGGACCTGAATTGGTATATGGACACCGGAGCCACTACTCATATGACGTCCGACCAAGGTACTCTCTCGTCTTATTCCAATTGACCAACTCTCGTAGCATAATTGTTGGTAATGACAATTCTATTCCAATTCGAGGTTACGGTCATAAAATATTGTCTCCCCCCTATCCACCTCTTGTCTTGAAAAATACCTTCATGCCCCTAACTTAATTAAAAATTTGGTGTTTGTCCATAAATTCACCACTATTAATTGGGTTTCTGTTGTTTTTTATCCTTTTGGATTTTCTGTGTAGGATTTCAAGACGGGGATTCCTCTCTTGAGATGTAATAGTTGGAGAGATCTGTATCCTATCACGCTCACATCCGGTCTCTCGAGTTAAGCCTTGCCCTCTACTTTTGCAGCTCTCGCTCCTTCCTTATGGCATGCACGTTTGAGTTACCCTAGGCCGTCTATTGCTTCTTCCTTACATAAAAATAATTTTATTTCTTGTAAGGGTACGCGTAGTACTCCAATTTGTCAATCTTGTTCTCTAGGAAAAATTGTTAGATTACCGTTTGTAGACCCCACTTCTCGTACTTTAATTCCATTTGATATTTTTCATAGCGATTTATGGACGTCTCCTGTTCTCAGTTCTTTGAGCCATCGTTATTATGTTCTCTTTTTGGATGACTATTCTAATTTTTTATGAACGTTTCCATTAGCGAAAAAATCTCATGTGTTTTCCACTTTCATAAAGTTTAGAGCTTTAATCCGTACTCAGTTTAAACGTGAAATAAAAAATATTCAATGTGATAATGGCAGAGAATGTGAAAATGGGTCATTTCGGGATTTTTTTGGCAATAATGAGATAACTTTTCGTTTCTCTTGTCCCCATACGTCCTCACAAAATGGGAAAGCGGAACGCAAAATTTGTGTCATTAATAATATTGTCCACACTTTATTAGTCCATGCTTCCGTCCCTCCTTCCTTTTGTTATCATCCTCTACAAATGACTACCTATCTTCTTAACATACTTTCTACCAAAGGTTTGGCATATTCATCTCCATTTCAAATCTTATATAGTAAGACTCATTCGTATTCCCATCGTACGGTCTTTGGGTGCTTATGTTATCCACTATTTCCGTCCACCACAAATAACAAACTCCAGGCCCGTTCTACCCCTTGTGTGTTTTTGGATTATCCATCTAATGATTGTGGTTACAAATATTTTGTATTATCGTCTAATAAAATCATCATTAGTGGCCAAGTTATTTTTGATGAAATCTAATTTTCGTTTGCTAAATTGAGTAGTCCCGTGCCTAGTTCGTATAATGTTTTGGATGACGTCGTCTCCCCGTATGTTATCCACCATTTTCGGATGTATCCCACACCTAAAATCCGCTAGCGGGCCCATTTCCCGTTGGACCTACTGTTCCGCCTAACCCCACTATTTCCAGTTCTACCCCGATTTTGGTAGTTGGGCCACCGCTTGACCTAATACCATCCCTGGTCGATCACATTTGACCTCTCCTCTTTCGGTGTTGGGCAAAGAGCCCATCGTTTGGACCGTCCGTCGCTTGTCCCGATATTTCCTAAAATCCACCTAATTCTCCTCCGAGTCACAGACCGGTCACTCATAGTCAACGGGGTATTGGCTATGACTGACGAATATGATGCTCTTATTGCAAATAAGACGTGGGAGTTGGTGCCCCGTCATTCTGGTGTTAATATTATTCGGTCTATGTGGATTTTTACTCACAAAGATAATTCTGACGGTTCTTTTGCGAGTCATAAGGCTCGTCTTGTAGGTGATGGTAAGACTCAGCAGATTGGCGTGGATTATGGTGAGACGTTAATCCGGTGGCCAAACTGGCTACCATTCGAACTATTCTTAGTCTGGCTCTTTCCAAAGCATGACACATTCATCAGTTAGATATGCAGAATGCTTTCTTACATGGTGATCTTAAGGAGACCATTTATATGCATCAACCCTTGAGTTTTCAAGGCCCCAAATATCCTCATCATGCCTGTTTATTGAAAAAGTCCTTGTATGGGCTTAAGCAGGCCCCACGGGCTTAGTATAAGAGATTTGCAGACTATGTTTCGTCTATTGGGTTTTCACACAGCAAGTCTGATAATTCATTATTCATAAATCATCGTGGTTCTTCCCTGGCTTATATTTTATTATATGTGAATGATATTATCTTGACTGCCTCCACTGATGCTTTGAACAAGTCTATCATGACCATGCTCAGTTCTGAGTTTGCTATGAAAGACTTGGGGCCCTTGAGTTACTTTTTGGGGATTCCTGTTTCTCGTCATGCAGATGGGTTGTTCTTATCTCAATGAAAGTATGCATCTGAGATTATTGAGCGTGCTAGCATGTCCTCGTGCAAGTCTACTTCCACTCCCGTCAATACTAAGCCCAAGCTGGGTGCTGCGGCTGGCTCACCTTATGAGAATCCGACCCATTATCGTAGTCTTATAGGGGCTCTTCAGTATCTTACTTTCATGAGACAAGATATTACGTATGTCGTACAGCAGGTGTGCTTGTTTATGCATGATCCCAAGGTGGAACACATGAATGCGCTCAAACGCATTATTCGATACATCCAGGGGACACTTGACTATGGCTTACATTTATATCCTTAATCGATGTCTACACTTATCTCATATACAGATGTTGATTGAGGTGGCTGTCCAGATACCAGACGTTCCACGTCTGGCTATTGTATGTTTCTTGGTAATAACTTGGTCTCATGGTCTGCAAAGCGTTAGTCTACATTATCACGCTCTAGTGCAGAGGCCGAGTATCGAGGGGTAGCCAATGTGGTCTCTGAATCCTGTTGGTTACGTAATCTTCTTTTAGAGCTTCATTGGCATATTCAGAAAGCTACCTTGATTTATTGTGATAATATTAGTGTCATCTACCTTTTCTGGTAATCGGTTTAACACCAGCACACTAAATATATAGAGATGGATATCCACTTTGTTCGCGAAAAGGTAGCTCGTGGACAAGTACGCGTCTGCCATGTCCTTTCCAGGTATTAAATTACAGACATCTTTACCAAAGGTCTTCCCTCGGTCCTTTTTGAAGATTTTAGGGACAGTCTTAGCGTATGAAGACCACCCGCTATGACTGTGAGGGTGTGATAAATAGTACCAGTCCGTAATATACATAACTTGTATATCTCGATTTGGTGTATATTAGGTAACGTAGGTTTTGTATTAAATTAGAATTGTACACTTACCATAATTGTATAATTATTGTACAAAAAGAATAAGGTTTTGGGAGTAGAATAGGAATATGATTTTCCTATTATGGAAATTGTAATTGTATATATACTATTTCATTAATGAAAATAATCAAGGGATTATTTCTTTCAGTAACTAATCAATCATAATTACAAGAGAAATCTAATTCTACCTAATATAGAAGATATACAATTTCAAATGCAATCTAATACTCTTACACCCCCGCAGTCGAAGCGGAAGGTCGGCGTATGCTGAGACTGTCCCGAAAGTCTTTAAATAAAACCAGCGGAAGACCTTTTGTAAAGATGTCGGCAATCTGATAACGTGAAGGGACATGTAAGACATGTACTTGTCCACGGGCGACCTTTTTGCTATCAAAGTGAATATCCAGCAAACCAGCGGAAGACCTTTTGTAAAGATGTCGGCAATCTGATAACGTGAAGGGACATGTAAGACATGTACTTGTCCACGAGCGACCTTTTTGCTATCAAAGTGAATATCCAGCTCAATATGTTTAGTGTGCTGGTGGTGAACCGGATTTCCTGAGAGATAAATAGCACTAACATTATCACAATAAATCAATATCTCTTTCGGAACCGGACAGTGGATCTCTAAAAGAAGGTTCCGTAGCCAACAAAATTCAAATACCACATTGGCAACTCCTCGGTATTCTGCTTCGACACTGGATCTGGATAAGGTTGCTTGTTGTTCTGAGGACCAAGAGAATAAATTATCATAAAAAAATACATAATAGCCAGACGTGGAGCGTCTGGTATCTAGACAACCACCCCAATCAACATCTATGTATGAAATAAGAGTGGTTGTCGAAGACGGATATAAATGCAAGCCATGATCGAGAGTACCCAAAATATAATGCACAATGCATTTGAGAGCATGCATATGATCCTCCATCAGGTTATGTATGAATAGACAAACCAGTTGTACATCATAAGAGATGTCGGGCCTCGTGAATGTGAGATATTGCAGGGCCCCTGCAAGGCTGCGGTAATGTGATGGATCGACATATGTCTTGCTGGAAGAAGCACTCAACTTCGGTTTAGTGTCAACCAGAGTGGCAGATGGCCTACACGATGACATGCCATCTCATTCAATAATCTCTGCTGCATACTTCTTTTGCGATAAAAATAAACCACCTGCATGACGTGTCACATCTATCCCCAATAAGTAACTCAGTGGCCTCAGATATTTCATTGCAAACTCAGAGCCAAGAAGTGACATGATAGACTTGCGAAGAGAATCAGATGAGGCAGTTAAGATAATATCATCTACATCCAAAAGAATGTAAGAAACATCATTACCCTGATGGTAGATGAATAGAGAATGATCAGACCAACTGTTAGAAAACCCAATATGTGAAACGTAATCTGTAAACCTCTTGTACCAGGCCCTAGGAGCTTATTTGAGCCCATATAATGATTTCTTTAGCAGGCACACATGATTAGGATAAATAGGGTCTCTGTACCCCATGGGCTGATACATGTACACTGTTTCATTGAGGTCTCCATGCAAGAAAGCATTTTTGACATCAAGCTGATGAAGCGGCCATGCCTTCGAAATAGCCAAATTGAGGACCATCCTGATAGTTGTCGGTTTGACCACCGGACTGAAAGTCTTACCACAATCCACACCAACCTGTTGAGTCTTCCCATCACCTACAAGACGGGATTTGTGCCTCTCAAATGTACCATCAGAAATTTCTTTATGACTAAAAATCTACATAGACCGAATCACATTAACATCAAGGGGACGGGACACTAAATCCCACATCCTATTATTAATAAGAGCACGTGATATCGTTCTCTGCGATGATATAATATATATATATATCATAAAAAGGGAGTATCAAAATAAGGCAAAGCCTTTACAAATATTTAGCAACTGTGAAAAATGGGCAAAGCCCTTGAAAAGATATCGTGTCTATTCTATAGGAGTATCGAGTGCTTCAAAAGAATTTTGAGAATACTAAATAAGTATTCTTATTTTTTACATGAAAAATTCTTTTGTATGTGTTATATGATTAGATCAAGGACACGATGGAAAATATTACATTGGTCCAGTTGTCAAACTCATAAAATACGTATAAAACGTGTCTTAATTTGTTGCCAAAACGAAAAGTTCTTGTGGGATCAAAATACTTGTGTCGTCCAAAATGTTGCCAACATTGTTGTTGACATTTTCAGAATGTGATATGTGTTGGGATGTTGTTCTTATCTGATCTTTAAATTATCAGATCTTACTCCCTATTATATGCCTTGTTTACAGGAATTTCAAAATTTAAAATGATAAGATTAAATTTTATTCCTACCGTGATGTTTATTTTACCTAATATTTTAGGTGTAAGTTATTGTGTAAAATTAAAACACCTAAAACTAAGGGATTCTTGTTGCTAAGAAAAGGTTTGACATGTATATAAATATTCCTCTCATTTTCTATTTTTTTTATCATTTCTGATTCTCCCAAAAATAAAATAAAAAGAAAAAAAAACTCATCGGATGTATAACTCCCTACCTACCCGATGGACTCACCAAATCAAACTCCCATCCCAATCAGAAATCCTAATTCCTCAAAACCCTCTCCAAAATTTTCACCAATGGAAACATCACCAATGTCAGAACAAATGTCATCCAACATCCACTCCAACACTCTAATGAGCAGAAGCCCTTCAATGAATACGGAGGCTTCCGAGCAAAATGATCCCCAGCAAACAAAACAGTCATCATCCTCCTCCAATCTCCCGGAAAACCCATGTACAACAATAGTGTTTAAAGGTTTTGATGAACCTTTAGTTACTAGCTATCCTGGAGATGATAATAACCCTATAGATGTTGATGAAACTGTTATTTTTTCATCTTTGGGTAAAAGGCAAAGGTCCTCTACCTTCCCTACTCGTCGATCGAGTAGAGTTTTTGAGAAAACAGTCCAAGAAGGACCGAGTAACAAAAGGTATAGATATGAAACATCTATACCCCTTTACTCGAGTAGTAATAGTGAAGATACGGACTATGTATTTTCAACAGAGGAGAGTGAAGAAGAACCATCTGTTTTAGTACAGCCAAATGTGTCTCAAGAAGAGGAAATCCTTGATGAAACCCCATTGAAATAATTCTTTCCAAAGGGAGTTTCCAGACCTGCAAAGTCAAGTGCTGCTCCAAATGTTGCCACTGATGCCACAACATCTCAGGTTACATTTCAGCCAACATCTGCAGAAACACATACAACAACATCCTCCAGCAGTACTGAATCCACCGATTCAGACTTTAAGATATCTGCTTACTCAGATAAATTCTATTCTAAAACTAAATATGATATGTGGGGCTGTTACAAGAATAGAGTAAAAAGTAATTGATATTGCTTCTAGTACTGAATATAGACTGGTAGAATTCTTAAAGGACAGACAGCTCCTAGGATCTGTCACTGAAAAAGGACTGTATGTTGATAATGTAGTAAGGTTGTTTTACGCTAATCAGAGTCATGTTATAGATAAGTCCTCCTCAAAGAAATTTGGGAAGGCATATCTCTACAACAAGGTCTATTTGTTTACGTCTTCTATTATAAATCAATGTATGAGACTAGATGCTGGAGATAATGTTAGAGAAGAAGAACAAGTCATAGACAATAGGGATGAAGTGATTGAATATCTCACTAGAGGTATGATGAAGAAGTGGATCCCTAGATGTCCAGGATTAAAACTGACAGCCTTAATTGCCACCCTCCACAAAATTGCTATTCATAATTGGCTACCGTCAATGAATGAGTCAATTGTGACATCTGAGCAAGCCACCCTATTGTATAAAATTGGGAAATGTTTGAAAATCGATTTGGAAAAAATGATATTTCATCAAATTACCAACTTGGCTGAGAAAGAATCAACTTCAATCTTTCATTTTCCCTCTATGATCTACAAAGTATTAATCACCCAAGGATTTATAAGAGAGAAGACACTTTAGAGAAGGCTCCTGAGCTTTACACTGTAAACAAAGCAATTTTGAAGAGCATGGATAGAGTCATCGACTTGCCCTAGAAGAAGGAAGCTGAAAGTGAAAATGTTGCCAGAAATGTCACCAATATTCTGGATAACACTAGTCTAGGGCAATCTACACTATCTACAGAATGGCTTATGGATCAAATTAAAAAAATCAACCAACAGATTTCTGAGGTTGATGCTGCAAGAAATGCCCTGATACAAGCTAAAGACTATTTCATGATGCTACTTTATTCACAAAAAGGGGGAGATGATGCTGATGCAGGAGGAGGAAGCTAAAGTTGTTATGTAGGAGTAAAAAGTTGCTGGAAGTTGTTGCTGCTGTATGATGAGCAATGAGGGAGTTGTTGTTGTATGAGGATCTTTAGTGGATTGATATTGATATTTGTTGACAATAGTTTATTTCTATTTGTGTTTTGTATATATTGGATGATATGTGTGCTCATATTTTTTTTCTTTTGTAATCATATGAATCGGTATACACATGTTTGCTTGTATGTCATCACAGGTTAAAGGGGAGCATGAACTTGAAATTATTGATCACATATGTCGGACAACATTTGTGACAACATCCTAAGTCAACTTTATATTTTGAATATGTTTTGTGAAGAAAGGCAAAAACGGGGAGATTGTTAATGTTTGATTTGGTGTTGTGACATTTGACTCAACATATCTCCTCAAGTATTGATATGAATGTGTAAGTATGTTGGAATAAATGTTGCACAACATTCGGACCAACATTTTCTGAACATATTTTGCCTTACTTTACGCGATGCAGTAATATTTGTGTAAATATTACTATGAGGTAAAAACGACTTGGCAAAGTAAAAAGGAAGCTGGTAAAAAATGAGCGAGGACTAAGTCAAAAGTTGTTGCTTGTCGTGAGGATCAAGCCAAAGTTGTTGACATTATTACTCCCTGATCTTCTCCAACCAATCCCACCAACAGTCAACCTTTTCCTCAACCTCCACAACTGATCGATGAGCTTTTCAAGGAAGACTCTCTACTATAAATAGAAAGGATACTACAGAGAATCGATATCCAAAACCAGAAAGTAAAATTACCAAGAGAGCTCTCGGGATTTCATCTCAGAAATCTGGATCATCAGTGTTGCCTGAGTATGTTGACAACATTTTGTCCAACATTACAATTGCTGTTTAGATTCTTGATTAGTTTTGTATGGAGCGATTATAATGAGAAGTTGTATGTGTCTACTTAGTTAGATTTTTCAGGCAGAAGTCGTCTGCGACTTCAACTTTTAATTCCTTTCTGTTTTATCTTGTAAATCTGTAAAGAAAGAAATTTGTATATTTGTATATAATATATAGACAATACATTTGGTCATTGACCATTATAAGTTATATAATATATAACTTATGAAAAGTTAAAACCTTTGGGTTCTTTAAATTTTCACTACATTTACTTTTCAAGATTTTCTGTTTTGCTAAAGTGTTGTTACTGGTGTCGGACGACATAATTGCCGACATTCGAAAATAGAATTGACATTCGATTTATTTCATCTCTTGTTTTTACTTTTCGTGGCATCTGACACCCATCAATAATTAATTGATAATAAGTAATAAAATGAAATAAACAAGTAAGAAAAGTAGCCTGGAAGTGCGGTAAACTTGAATGAATCTTCTTTGAAAAATTGGTTCGGGTCTCAGCTAAATTACTCCAGTTATGAGCCAAAAATGTGTTACACCTCGTAATTTTAAGACTATAATTAGAGGACGTAATTAAGAAGGTAAGATTCGAATCTTGAATATAGAGTATATTTATATATGCTAATCCGGAAATTAGTATACAAGAGGATGTGATTCCGGAAAGATGTTGGTCACAATAAGGGTGACGTTGGATACTTATAGCAATAATTGTATTATGGAATAGTATTGTATTATAAAATTATGACATTGAGGATACAAGGCTTATGAAATTTTCGGGAATTAAAAGAAGTGGGTTTGAGATTTACTAATTGAAGAACTTGGGGGCCAAAGTGTAAAGGAAAAATCAGATTTTTTCCTTATAAACTTACATTACCTCTTCATCTTCTTCTACACTTAACAAAAAAAAATAACTCTCCTCTCATTCTCTCCTCTACACTAATCCGAAAATCACCCTCCACCCATAACCAAAATTAAGGTTGTTATCTTCTCTTCCTAGACTACATTCTTCACCAAAAATTAGAAGCAAAACAACACCAAAAATTAGAAGCAAAACAACACCAAAAACAGTGGCAAAACAGCCACTGCTTGGCCGAAA
Source organism: Anisodus acutangulus (assembly GCA_029783415.1). Taxonomy (NCBI): domain Eukaryota; kingdom Viridiplantae; phylum Streptophyta; class Magnoliopsida; order Solanales; family Solanaceae; genus Anisodus; species Anisodus acutangulus. The sequence continues at coordinate 39,636,304 of CM056502.1, forward strand.
ATTGCCCAGAAAATTGTGATTTTTGGGATGAAAATTTTGGAAGAAAAACGTGTAGGGATGATGGCTTAACATTGTAGAACACTTGCATGTCAATTGGGGTTGAAGAAGTGAACAAAAAGGAGGAGAAAATTACAAAACAGTGGGGATTTTCGGACAAAACAGTGGCAGAAAATTTGCGGACTGTTTTGACGAATTTGAGGTATAAAAATTCTTCTTTCTATGATATAATTGGAATGCATGTTGTTAGAATTAAGGTAATGAATTTGTGTTAAGGAAGAATTAGAATTTAAGCATTGCATGTGACCATTTTGGGTTAGTTGCCAATTTGGGACAGATTTTGGTGTTGTTGGATTCGTTGGTTATTGTTGTATTATTATCACTAATTGCATGATGAAATTAAAAGGAAACATGGAGATTTAGTTGGAATTAGTTATATGGAAGTATTAAAATCCGAAATTGGATTATAGGAATTAAGATAAGAGTTATGGAATTATGACATGTTGTGGCCAAGAACTTGCATGAAATTGTTGGACATATTGTGATGTATACGGACTGTTTTAGGGGCTGTTTTGTGGTGTTATAATTCTAAAAATTTAGTCACCATTATGCATGTTTAAGTGTGGTAATTTCTAAGGTAAGTCCTAAAGGAATAAGGGTGTGGAAAGACATAGAAATGCTTCACATTCTACCCTCGTTGTTGTTGAAACATGGGCTGTTTTGTGGGTTGTTTTAAGGTGGATTAAGAGGCTAAATTTACATGAGAAGTGGGTGTGTAAATTCCCTTTATTGTTGTCTTAGTTGTGCCCTTAATTGGTGCTTGTTTATTGATGTTATTAGCCTCGTTTGGAAGTTGTGGAAACATGTATAAACAGGGGAAGTGCTGCTCGAATTTTTATAAAATAAGAAGTCGTTATTCGATATAAAGTATGCTAGCGATCATAGAATTGACGAACGTATTACCATTATTATAGGTTGAAGTTCTAAATCGAGACGTACTCTAATATAGAGTTGATTAGTTCGTCTAAGAGGTATGTGAAACTCTTACTTCTTTCTTTTTGGCATGATTTAATGAAAGTACGGCGGACGTACTTAATTCTTATACAATTTAATTCCTAATGAGGATTGTTATGAGAAGTGCCTATGATTTTTCAACAAAGAGTTTATTATGACATTATTACAATGATTTTATTGAGAGTCAAATGATAATTTTTACTTGCATATGATTACTCACGATATCTACTCGTGCTAAGTGTTACTACTTCACATCACCGAGTCCCGGGCCGGGTTACGACTCGTGCACAACCTTGCATTATTCACCGAGACCCTCACTAGAGGGTCGGGTTACGTAGGATGGATCCATAGATGAGAGATGATTTTATCGAGTCCCATCATGGGCCGGGTTATGATATTATTCCACCGAGTCCTGCATTAGTGGGCCGGGTTACGTTACAGGTATATATATGTTTATGGACATGCCTTCATGTTTTCTTGACTTGACTCTCATTTTTATAAGGCACAGCTGACTTTTATGGTTTATGGCACATTTAGATTTGAATCCTTATTTTTATACTGATCTTCTGTTTCTGTTGGCTAATTATGGTCTCTTTTACAGCTTCATGTTTTACATACTCAGTACATTATTTTCAGATCGACCCCTTTCCTCGGAGCTGCGTTTCATGCCCGCAGTACATGTTTTCGATTTGGTAAACCTCAGGCCTATGTTCCTACTCAAGAGTTGGAAAGCTCATTTGATCCAGGGCTTTGTCATTTTGGTACGAATCTCTTTCGGACTTATGTTCGTATTTAGGGCACGACGGGGCCTGTCCCGTCATATGTCGTTATTCTTCTTATAGAGGTCTGTAGACGGTGGTGGGTTGTACGTATGTAAGGGTTATGACTCTGTCTTGGTCGGTCATGTTATTGTATTACGTCTTTGGGGTGTTCCCATGTATATACGTTACTATCTGGTGGCAGCCTTGTCGGCTTGCTTGTTATGTTATATTGGCTAGTTGTGACTCCTCAGGAGACATGTACAATCTTGGGTAAAGGCTGCCTCGTCGGCTTGCCTACCCTGGCATATGTTGATATTGCGGCGTTATGCTGCCGGATTTCAGACTCATTAAGTGTTAGTTGGATTATGTGTGACAGGTTAGTATAATGACGTCATTAGGGCGGTTAGTCGCGGCCCGTCGGGTCGGGTCGTGACAAAATGAGAGCTAGTGGCTATCTTCTTAATAAAATTGAGCATACAAGCATAAGTAATGAGAATTGGATGCCCTCCTAACATGAAGGTTGGGCTCCTTTTATAACTATGAATTACAAACATTACAGACTTAAATTCGCTCTCCACTTAAATGTCATCAAGGCTAATTATAGCCATTGATGACCTCTTAATGACTGAAGAATAACGGTTGTAATGGTTGGCACCATGTCTGGTTTGATTACAAGCTGAGTGCCTTCGGGTCTTCCTCCGGTGTCAACTGGCTCGATCGCCATTCGATGTCATCTGGTTCGGCTGCCACTCGACCCTGCCTTAGTTCCCAGACTCACCCAGGTGTACAAAGCATTTTTACTCCCTTCGATGTCATACTTAAATCATGCCACGTGTCATGCCGATTTTCACAGTATACAGAAGGACATATATATTCCATAAAAGGTACCTTGGTTTTATTTCACTCACTATGAATACCTACCCCATCATCCGAAGGAATCAATAAGTTAAACTTCCATATGACCTTGACATTTCGTTAACTTCATTTTTGGTTCTTTATCATTTTACTCTCATCAAAAGTGTCATATCAAAATTATTATAAAAGCAATTGGGAGATTTCAGAGCTATTGGGAACTTCTATTTGAGTACACATTAGAAGATTCCTTAGTGGCATGTTATATCTTGAGAGCAACACTTTGCTACTTCACCAAGGTAGCGACTGATATATATTATTTACTATGAAGAGAGAGCCATCGATAGCATACCTCAGATAGTTCTTTTTCTTTCTTTTATTGTTAGTTATTGCATTTTATGTGTCGTTAGGTGTTCTTCTAGTTAGTACTTTGTAGATAAAAAGAGTTAAGATTACAAGTAGTTACCTGCAGCTGATCTGGATCAGTGCTAATCAAAAATGAATCAGCACCGAGATGTTCAATAGCTTCTTTCTGCTTATTTTGAGAAGTACTAATAACCGTCACCTTTAGCACTAAAGCCTTGGCAAACTTGACACCAACATGACCAAGTCCACCAAGACCTACTACACCAATATGAAGGCCCGGTTTATCTAGTCTGAAGTATCTCAACGGGCTGTAAGTTGTAATCCCAGCACAAAGCAGAGGGGCAGCAGCAGCTAAGGGCATGTTTTCCGAGACACGAACAACGAAATGTTCATCGACAACGATTATGTCCGAGTAGCCCCCGTACGTTGGTGTTGTTGGGTATTACAAAGGATTGCAGGAAACGGAAATTACAAGTAACTGCAAAGTAATTCTAGGACTGAAAATTACAATAGAACAACAAAATTGAAATTACAATTTTGTTGAAGAAGAAAACTGGAAACTGTTTTTGCTGAGTCGAGTGTGGCACTCTGTCCTTAAGACAATATTGTCCCGTATGTCTCCTTTATACGTCCTGGATAATTCATCTCCCAAGATAAAACAGCAATTGAACAATTGAGCAAAGGAAACTCAAGAGCTACCGTGAAGAATATTGAGTAACGAAATGATGCTTGGAAGTTGTAGGAAGAAACTATTTTTTTTGCTTGTATATTTTCGTGTATATAAAGTGTTGATCAACAATGGTGCAAGGGGTGTTTATATAGGTGAGGGAGGGCTGTTTGACTGCCTTCATAACAACCATTATTGGCCAAATAATGACCATTATGGAGGTAGTAAAGCCACCAACATAAATGGTGAATAAGACCAACGGATTGGCCATTATAGGAGGAGTAATTCATCCAAAATAAATGGCTGAATTGAGTGCTGGACGTTTCTGTTCTGACTGCCCAAATTCTGACTTTCTAAAAACTTCAGGGACCAAACTGTACATCTTGAAACTTCAGGGACCAAACTATACATCTGAAAGAATTTTGGTCCAAACTGTACATCTGAAACTTCTAGGATCAAACAGTACTTCTAGCAAAGTTCTCTGGCCCAAAAAGATAATATCCCATAGCCCGTGACCCGAGAACCCGAGAACCCGAGAACCCGGAACCGGATCGGACGGGCGGCGGCGCGCGTGTGGGCTTTCCTCGAACCAAAGCACATCAAGGTCCTCCCTCCTTTAAACACATGGGATACCCCTTGGGGTCCCAAACCCCAAACCAATTTCGAGTCTTATATACACAACAATTCTTTCTTCCTCTACCGATGAGGGAGAATTGATCACACACCACTCTTTTTCATGCTTCAAACACCTTACTTCGTGAACCAATATCTCTTTCATTTCGCAATGAAATTCGATGATTCTTGGCCCTACGGTTATCTATGTACTTAGTAGATCATGCATGTGTGAAGAACCGGATTCTCCAATATGCGTAACACTAGTGCTTAAGCCGTTAAAGTTGGTCGGTCGCAACTCCTGCCAAAGGCTAATTTCCAACAATCCCCTCTTGAAAGAGATTTTGGCGCACTCACATGGTGTCTTTTCATTTCCAGAAATATTTCAGCGGACCGTTGTTGCATAAGGAGAGGTAGCTTCAGCTTTGAACCTTCCATAGTTGAATACCATCGGACTTACTTACTGCGCGGTGAACGTGATGTCTTGAACCGTCAGTGTTTAGTGTAAGCCAAATCAATGGTACCAACACAACAAATTCCCTTACTCTCTTCTTTTCGCCATGGACAACGTCTTGGATTCTTAAGTGCGTTCATTTGAGGAGGCCCGTCCTCGCACTTAAATAGGTGGTCTCCTACAAGATATCCTGCTATACCCCACTTCACAAGTGTTAGGAACCATTAAAAGTTTCCCAAAACCTAACCTCAACTGCTGAGGATCATTACAGGTTTTGAAAACTTAACCTTTACCCATACTGTAGATAGCACTTAACGTCTATCGCGGGAACGGCTTTGGATTTGGTGTTTCTTTTCAGAAATCACTATCCGAAGTGCTCATACTTCCACTGAAGCGATCAACTGAACCTTTACAACTTCGTTTTTCCATTGAACCAAATTACTGGGATCTCCAGTTAGTAAGGTTGGGTTACCACTGTATTGGTCCTTATATTTTGGGTTTTAAGCCCATTCCCCTAGACAGGCAAGCCATCTGATCCTTGAGTAAGCCCTTAGTCAATGGATCTGCTATATTATCCTTTGACTTAATGTAATCAATGGATATTATACCCGCGGTGATCAGTTGCCTAACGGTCTTATGCCTCCGTTGAATATGACGAGACTTGCCGTTGTACATAGTATTCTGTGTCCTTCCTAGAGCCGACTGACTGTCGCAGTGGATCATTACCGAAGGTACGGGTTTGTTCCAACACGGAACATCCTCTAAGAAGTCATGAAGCCACTCAGCTTATTCTCCTAATTTATTTAAAGCGATAAACTCTGATTCCATCGTGGATCGGGCGATGCAAGTTTGCTTAGAGGATTTCCAAGACACAGCCCCACCACCAATTGTAAATATATACCCACTGGTGGACTTGGTGTTCTCTATATCAGATATCCAATTTGCATCACTGTACCCCTCTAGTACAGCTGGATATCTCGAATAGTGTAACCGGAAATTTAACGTGTATTTCAGGTATTGTAATACCCGATTCAATGCCTTTCAGTGATTATCACTCGGATTACGGGTGAACCTAGCCAACTTATTGACTGCGTAAGCAATATCAGGTCGGGTGCAGTTAGTTATATACATCAAACTATCGATCACCTGTGCATATCGCTCCTGGTATACAGGTGCACCAAGATTTTTATCAAGCTTTTGATTTGTATCCATTGGTGACGCTATCGGTGAACTGTCTAACATCTTGAACTTTCTCAAAACATCCTCGATGTAGTGAGACTGAGATAAGACCAGTCCGTCAGACGTCTTAGAGATTTTAATCCCTAGGATGACATCTGCGATACCCATATCCTTCATGTCGAAGCATTGTTTCAACATGTTCTTAGTCTCTAGGATTACCCTAGGACTGCTTCCTGTGATCAACATGTCGTCTACATATAGGCATATCATAACAAATGAGTCAGAGTTACCCTTCGTGTAAACACATTTATCACACTCATTAATGGCGAACCCCTTCGATAGTAGAGTACTATCAAATTTTTCGTGCCATTGCTTCGGGGCTTGTTTCAGCCCGTACAGAGATTTGATAAGCCTACAGACTTTCTTCTCTTGCCCTTGAACCACGTACCCCTCGGGTTGGTCCATATAAATTTCTTCTTCCAAATCACCATTTAGGAAGGCTGTCTTAACATCCATCTGGTATATCTCAAGGTCACGCAAAGCTGCGATCGCAATGAATACACGTATGGATGTCATCCGGGATACCGGAGAGTAGGTATCAAAGTAGTCAAAGCCTTCTGTCTGCCGATAGCCCTTGACTACCAACCTGGCCTTGTACTTGTCTATAGACCCATCTGCCTTGTATTTCCGTTTGAGTATCCACTTACAACCCAACGGTTTATTTCCCGGAGGAAGATCAACCAACTCCCAAGTATGGTTATGCAGAATGGAGCCTATTTCACTCTCAATAGCTTCTTTCCTGAGCGGTGCTTCTGGAGTTGACAACGCCTTAGCAATTGTCATTGGTTCATCATTAACCATATAAGCTACAAAGTCAGGACCGAAGGATTTATCCTTCCTGGCCCTTTTACTTCGCCTTAGATCCATCTCTGGAGTCTCCAAGTTCTGAGAATCTGGAATACTAGATTCCGGATGTTCAGCCACCTCGAGATTCGTTAAATCTGAACCATCTAGATCCGGGCAGTCAAGGACTCCCGGTTCTTGAGAGCTTTGTGCATAACTTCGTTTGCGAGAGGTTGCGTCTTTTTCCTTTCTAGGAAAGGTGTCTTCAAAGAATAAAGCATTCCCTGATTCCATAATTGTACCCTGGTGGATATCTATAATATATGACTTATGCACTAAGAAGCGATAAGCACTACTGTTATTTGTATATCCGATGAATATGCAATCTACAGTCTTAGGCCCAATCTTGACCTGCTTTGGCTTGGGTACTTCAACCTTTGCCAAACAACCCCACACCTTAAAATACTTGTAGGTGGGTTTCTTTCATTTCCATGATTCATATGGAGTTTTGTCCTTACCCTTATGTGGGACTCTGTTAAGAATCGTATTAGCGGTAAGGACGGCTTCTCCCCACATGTTTTGGGGAAGTCCGGAATTGATAAGCAAGACATTCATCATTTCCTTTAATGTGCGGTTCTTACGTTCCGCCACACCGTTTGATTGAGGTGAGTATGGAGCCGTCGTTTGATGAATAATGCCTTCTTGGGCACAGTATTCCTCAAATGGCGCTACATATTCTCCCCCTCTATCGCTACGAATGGATTTAATCCGTAGGCTCAGTTGGTTCTCAACTTCTGCTTTGTAACGTCGGAACGCTTCAAAGGCTTCATCCTTACTTTTTAACAAGTAAAGGTAACAATACCTTGTGCTATCGTCAATGAAAGTCACAAAGTACTTGTTCCCTCCACTAGTTTGTGCGAACTTCAAATCACATATATCTGTGTGAATAAGTTCTAGAGGAGCGGTATTCCTTTCGACGGATCGAAAAAGAAGCTTGGTGAGTTTTGCCTCTACGCACACCTCACACTTATATTAAGGGTTTACGTCGATAGACGACAACAACTCCATCTTTACCAGCCTTTGAATAGACTTGTAGTTAACGTGTCCTAATCTATGATGCCATAAATTAGAAGACTCAAGCAAATAAGAAGAAGGTTTAACTTTATTTCCCTGACGCAATACAGACATGGCATTCACTTTGAAGAGGCCTTCACAGACGAAGCCTCTCCCTACAAATGTGTCATTTTTAGTGAGTACAAACTTATTGAATTCAAACACTAGCCTAAAACCAGCATTAACCAATAAAGGTCCAGAAACTAAATTTCTTCTAATTTCTGGGACATGCATCACTTCCTTCAGAGTGAGTTCCTTGCCGGAAGTCATCTTCAGGAACACCTTTCCAACCCCCAGCACGTCCGAGGAAGCGTTGTTGCCCATGAACAGCTTCTTGTCGGTGACCGGTGAGTACGTGGAGAAGGCATCTTTGTTGGAACAGATGTGTCTTGTTGCACCTGTGTCCACCCACCACTGCATCGGATTCTCAACCAAGTTGGCTTCTAGCACCACGGCCGAGAAATCCTCAATCATGTCATCCAGGAGCGTGTCCTTGACGATGTTAGCTTGCGCCTTGCCTTTCGACTTAGCTTTCTATTGTTGCTCAGTCTTGAGCTTGCGACATTCCTTCATCCTATGACTAGGTTTCCCACAGTGATGACAATTACCTCTGAACATCTCCGCTGCGGGGGCTTTGCCGTCTTTCTGGAACTTCCGCTTCTTGCTTGAGTTCCCTTTGGCCTCAGCCAGATTTGCCTTTGCCTCAGCAGTTTGTCTGCCCCTAGGTAAGGCCTTCTTGTTATCTTCATGGATTTGGAGTTTGATAACAAGCTCTTCAAATGTCATCTCCTTTGTCTTGAGTTTTAAGTAACTCATAAACTTATTCCATGAAGGAGGTAACTTTTCAATCAGTGATTCAACCAAAAACTGCTAGTTTGGTTTCAGTCCTTCCAAATTCAGGTGATGTATAATCATCTGGAATTCCTGGACTTGGGACATCACTGTCTTGCTGTCCACCATTTGAAATTTTAGAAATATCTCAACGATGAACTTCTTAGTACCCGCATCTTGTGCGTTGTACTTCTTTTGCAGTTTTTCCCACAGCTCTTTGGCAGTGCCAACGGTGTAATATACCGTGTAGAGAGGGTCTGCCAAGCAGTTCAGTATGTAATTCTTGCACATGAAATCGCTATGATTCCATGCGTCACGAACCATCTTCATGCCATTAATGACATGGATACCAAGACCCCCTTCACCCGTTTCATTAGGAGAAGAGTCCATTTCATCTCCATCTTGTGGAGGATCTTCCGTAAGGAACCGGGCCATGCCCATAACTGTTAAGTAGAACAGCATCTTTTGTTGCCATCTCTTAAATTCTGATCCCATGAATTTTTCAGGGCGATCATGGTGGTGTGAGGAAGAAGGTATATCACCGGCGATCGGAAAGCGGCGTTATAGCCTTGAGCGATGGCGGCGGCGGCGGCGATGAAAGCGGCGGTGTTCTTGCCTTGGCCAGTAGCGGCAGTGGCGGGGAAGGCAATTCCGTTGCCTCGAGAGGCATCAGCAGTAGCAGCAACATCGGTCATATTTCCAGCCATGTTATTGCAGTTACCGTAAGCAAATATTGTCTTAAGTTGCTGGCTATTACAAAGAATTGCAGGAAACAGAAATTATAAGTAATTGCAAAGTAATTCTAGAACTGAAAATTACAATAAAACAACAAAACTGAAATTACAATTTTTTTGAAGAAGAAAACTGGAAACTGTTTTTGCTGAGTCGAGTGTAGCACTCTGTCATTAAGACAATATTGCCCCGTATGTATCCTTTATACGTCCTGGACAATTCGTCTTCCAAGATAAAACAGCAATGGAACAATTGAGTAAAGGAAACTCAAGAGCTACCGTGAAGAATATTGAGTAACGAAATGATGCTTAGAAGTTGTAGTAAGAAACTGTTTTTTCTGCTTGTGTATTTTCGTGTATATCAAGTGTTGATCAACAATGGTGCAATGGGTGTTTATATAGGTGAGGGAGGGCTGTTTGACTGCCTCCATAACAGCCATTATTGGCCAAATAATGACCATTATGGAGGTAGTAAAGCCACCAACATAAATGGTGAATAAGACCAACGGATTGGCCATTATAGGAGGAGTAATTCAACCAAAATAAATGGCTGAATTGAGTGCTGGACGTTTATGTTCTGACTGCCCAAATTCTGACTTTCTGGAAACTTCAGGGACCAAACTGTACATTTTGAAACTTCAGGGACCAAATTCCACAGCCCGTGACCCGTGACCCTTGACCCGTGACCCGAGAACCCGGAACCGGACCGGACGGGCGGCGGCGCGCGTGTGGGCTTTCCTCGAACCGAAGCACATCTAGGTCCTCCCTCCTTTAAACACATGAGATACCCCTTGGGGTCCCAAACCCCAAACCAATTTCGAGTCTTATATACACAACAATTCTTTCTTCCTCTACCGATGAGGGAGAATTGATCACACACCACACTTTTCCATGCTTCAAACATCTTACTTCGTGAACCAATATATCTTTCATTTCTCAATGAAATTCGACGATTCTTGGCCCTACGGTTATCTACGTACTTAGTAGATCATGCATGTGTGAAGAACTGGATTCTCCAATATGCGTAACAGTAGTGTTTAAGCCGTTAAAGTTGGTCGGTCGCAACTCCCGCCAAAGGCTAATTTCCAACAGGTGGTCCATCATGGTATGTTGCATAGTAGGTGGCTATTCCCTTGGAACAGTAGTTCTCGAGATCGTTGCTTCAGTTTTCACAAGATCGACATGATCCAACCAGGCACCCCACACCAGCTTTGTCCCCGGGTTTGAATTTCTCCACCTTGCTACCAACCTCAGTTACTTCACCCACAATTTCATGTCTGTGTCCATCATATCACGCTATAAGAGTTGGAATTTGAAGTTTACATATGAAAATCAAATAGAGCTATATATTAACTTTGTTTGTTGCAAGGAATGGTCCAAAATTGAGCCAAAACACTTAGACCTTAGGCAAGAACTATCGATGCTTGAATTTAACTTTTATAACTATGTAAAAGAATATTCACACTATCAGGTCACGTAGCAGATAATTACAAGTAACTATCAATAAAAAGTGAAATCCGTAACATAGAAAATAAGGCAGATTACCCGCCACAATAGGTTAAATATAGTGATAATGTCAAATTTTCTTTAAATTATCGATGAAGGACCAATTTTGCACATGTAAGCCATAATTACCATGCTAATAATCGAGTAAGCTCCCATTTACTATAGGTTGCTACAACTCAAAAAATAGTTCATGAGAATCAATAGTTTCATTTGTCTATGAATTTCAAAGAGTTTCAACAACAACTTCTCCTGTTTTAAATCAGGGGTACTTACGCCCCTATGTGTGATTTGTAAAAAGTACTATAAATTATAATTCTTTTCATATCAATATGGTGAAAAAATACATCTTAAAATGTTAGTCACAATTCATGTTGTTTGAATCTAGAGAAGCGGAAAGTGACACATATTTTAGGACGACGAAAGTAATATCTTCAATAATCAAAGATTGAGACCATACCCAGGGACCATAGGATATTTAGAAAATCCCCATTCATTCTTCAACTGATGAAGATCAGTATGGCATATACCACAATAAAGAATCTTCAATTTCACATCCTTATCACCAGTTTCCCTGCAAACACAATCATTTTCAAAACCAAAACAACACAAACATTAACCAAGATGATCCTTTAAACTTAAGTTGATCAAATCAAAATACATTCATATGTCGCTCGGACTTTTCAAAAATGTTGTCACACCCATGTCGAATACTCTAAAAATATAGGTATTATTTTTGAAGAGTCGGAGCAACATAAATAAAAATGGAATACCTTCTAGAGAATTTAAGGGGGGAGAGTAATCCAGAAGTGTCTCTAGCAGCCCAACCAAAAGCCTTAACAGGGTGCACTTCCTGATTTCTCCATAACACAATTCTTGAATTTCTCACTACTTCAAATAAATTCAATAATTCCTATTCTTTTTTGATCAAAAAGTTGTGGTTTAGATAGTATTATATTGGTAGTGGATCTATGGGAAATGGGTGAAATATAGGGGTGAGCACGGGTACAGGGTATCCAGATATTCGACCGCAACCGACACTAACGGGTAGATTTCGGGTAGATATAGTATAATAACGGGTAGGGTCCGGGTAGTAAAATTAGGAACCGATCAATGTCGGGTCCGGTTTCGGTTCCGACAAATAGAGACAGGGTACCCGGACCCGGAATCGATACCCGGAACCTATAAAATATTAAATATTTTTACTTTTTTGATAAACATTTGGACCACTTTTAACTTTCTCCAAAATTGTTTGTTGCACGCCTGCACATTGATTTTCCCCACCCCAAGACGCAAATATTTTAGCTTTTTCACCCCTTTATCCTAGAATGCTCTTTGTGCCCTAAGAGAAAACACTCAAAACTCTCTCAATAACAATGTACACCACCGAGCTTCATTGTCGTCGTCGTTGAAGCTTTCTCTCAGGTACTTTCATCGTTGTCGTCGTTGAAGCTTCACCTTTGCCTCTTTCTCTCCCTTGGTTGTGTTCACGTCGTTCCTAAAATGCATATGAGTTCATATCTAACTCTTCAATTTCTTTTTAATATCCTATGCTTCTGTTCTATTTCAGGCGATACTCATCTTCAATTTGTATTACTTTTTTATTTGAAATGTAAATCTATTTTTAAAATTTGTGTATATTTTTGTAGCCGTGAAGATGTAATTTAGGGATTTACTAGTATAATAAAGCTTTTCTTTTGTATCGAAGAGCTTATGAACACGGGAAAAAGTTTAATTAAGATATTTTCAAATTTATTTTGAAATCAACACGTTCAATTAATTGAGTGTCAAATTTGGCTTGCAATTTTAGGTTTTGGTTATAGAATTAGCTTTTCTACAATGAATAAGTTTTCTAAAACTTCTTATAAGTGTACTAAAAACTCCGATTGCAGGCTAAAAAACTACTGGATGAAATTATTTTAGAACTCTTTTTGATTCTCATAGGCTAAAAAACTGTTACTTAATTTGTGTTTTTTTATTTACAGGGTACCCGGGAACCTATTCGGAATCGCAAGGTCCAGGTAGGTTCCGGATAATGATTGCTACGGATAGGTTTCGGGTAATGATTGCTACGAATAGGTTCCGGATAGTAAATTTAGGAACCAATTTTTTATCGGGTAAAATCCGGATAGTTCAAAAATATTAGGGTATTCGGACCCGCTCACCCCGTAGTGAAATATAAGGTAAGTGATGAGTTATTCATTATGGTGTGTATTAAATATGGAACAAAATGACGTCATTGGTGATGTGTTAGGGAACTAAATTCTTGAAAATTTGCTTTTGCTTCCTTTAACAGTTGCCAATATGGACTAGTAGTAGTTATGGCCAAGAGAAAAAGTGTTACTACTTTAATAGTCCTTAGACAGAACATATTGGCCATTAAATGGGAAAATAATTCTTTAACATAATTTGGCATTTTCTCCGAAGAAACGGAGGTCAAAGAAAGAAATTTAGTATCTTATCAACCCCCCGAACCAGCAGCCTTAGCGCCAAGCAAGATCGCCCTTGTCCCTTTCCTTTTTCCATTCCGCCTCCTTCTTTGCTTTGTTTCAATAGAGTCCTTCGGATGTTGAATGGTCTGGTCAACTCGTTTTGTTTCTGTGTAGAAAGGAAGTAACCCGTGGGCCTTTTTTCAGTTAGTCAACATAGTTTAATAATTCAACTAGTGGTCTTCTTGGCTAAAAAAAAGAGTCCGCTCAACATGGACAATGATAGACAGACCAAAGATTTACGCAGTCCTTGTGTGCTTGCTTTGTGCACCGGCACCATAGTATCTTACCAATAAATAGTGGACACGTGGATTTTCTTGAATATGACTTGGAGCCCAATCGGATTAAATGATTGAAAAGTAACCAATATGTATGAGTGTATGATTTTATAAATAAATAATTATGTGTTAGAATAAAGCTGTAATTAATAATAAGGGGTTAGTGAATTTAGTAAGAATATAAAGATAAACACTCTTTCAGTTAAAACGACTAAATATCCTTAAATCTATTCACTAAAGATAATACATTTAAAAATATGTTTACATAAAAAAGGACAAACAACAAATATAGAATAAAAGAGATAATTAGGAGTTACGTTTTAGGAAAGTATTCTTAATTCCGATTTTGATTCTTTACCTCATTCACTGATGACATTACAATAGGTGTATGTATTAAGAGTCCCACCTCGAAAATGGAATGAGAACGTGGACTCCTTATATGAACTTAGACAATCCTCGCCCTAGGTGACTGGAGCGTGGATAATATAATTTTGGGGTCCAACATCGGTGAACAAAGAATTGGAATGAGTCTAGCTCTGATACCATGTAAAGAATGGATCTTGGGCCTAATTCAACCCCAAAAGCTAGCTTGTATGGTGAGGATTGTCTAAGTCCATATAAGGAATCTATATTCTCATTCCATATCCGAAGTGGAACTCTTAACAGTATGGATCTGGAAGCGATTACTTGGTTTCTACGCATTCGCTTATCGAGTATTTCAAAGATTACAAAAATATTAGAGATAAAATCGTAAAAACTTGGTAAAAACTTGGTCAAACTAAAAGTTCCTATAAGCTACAAAATCATAACTAGAGAGCCATCAACTTATAACTTATAATCACTTTTGATATTTACCACACATAAATAAGCCAGTTTGACCAGCTTATAAGCTTAGAAAATACAGTCTTAACATCCATGTAGACCTGTCCAACGGGTCGGGGACCCGCCTGGCCCGACCCGAAAAAACCAGGGCCAGGGTCGGCTTATAGGTGACCCGTGAGCCACCCGACCCGAAAAAGCGGGGACCCGATCTTATGTAGGGTCGGGCCAGGGTCAGAATATTTTACCCGTCTGACCCGACACCGACCCGCATATTTTTAATATAATTTATATTATTTTTCCTTTATTAATATTTATTTTGTACTTATATATATTTTTGTCATTAATATTTAAGTGATATAATGCATGTTTTATAATATATGTATTGCTCTAATCTACATTGAGCTCGACATAAAATAAGATAAAAATGGTAGCTGATTATTAATTATATGTTTATATTATTAGTCGTTCTGTTAATATCATGAAAGCATAGTGTAGGAAGAGAACGTAGTTGTAAATTGGTGAAACTTTAAATGGTCATAACTCTGCGCTCGGAGGATGTCCGTTTTACCAAAAAAAAAATTTATTTTGCTTATTTTTTCGAGACAGGGCCAGCCAAACTGCGGTATTTTGGCGCAACCAATTTTTACAAAAATGCCCGTTTTCCCCACCAATTTGTGTTTTCCCCCAAATTGATTTATAATTTTCTTTTTTCTTTAGTAAACATCTCACGATACACAATAGAATTCAACGTAGAAATTTCATGGTAGTGTAGGTGTGAATGTCAATTTCAGTTTTGGAAATTCAATTTTTAAAAATAAATAAATAATTCCCCGACCCGGCCAGCCAAATTCCATTCCCCTTCCGACGGGTCAAGGCCGACCCCTGATCCGTAGGGTCAGGGTCGGACAAGTAGAAAAAAAAACACCCGACCCGAGCTTTGGACAGGTCTACATCCATGACTCTACCAACAACACAATATTTTGTTTTAAGTTCATATGAACGAGGCCAGAAGTTGTGATAAAATAGCATAGCCATATGAAAAAAAATACAGAGTAGTCATTCTTGAATATTCAGACAACCCAGAACCAGAAACACTAGTCTTCAAAGTTTGAACAACTACAGAACTAAGCAAGACACAAACATATTAAAACAAGACTTTTAGAAACACACAGGAGCAAGAAAATCAACAGTGATTTTCAAGAACCATAAATGGTTCGAGCTTAAGTAGAGTTCGATTTTTTGCCAATATCTAGCACGAATCGATACTTCACATCCGATTTTAGAAGGCGCTCTAACGCAGTATTCACGTAGTCCATCGCGACGACTTCAACATCTGGTGTTATGTTATGCTTTGATGCAAAATCCAACATTTCTTGAGTCTCTTTCATTCCTCCTATGCAACTCCCAGCAATTAACTTCCTTCCTGTTTTCCACATTATATACATAAACTTCAATAGTTCAATGAGTAACAACAACAATAGTCAACAAGCATGTTTTAATCTCGGGCAAATTGGAGTCGGCTATATAAATTCACATTGACCATATATCACTACATTTAAGTTCATCTTAAACCATATCATTCAAAATAAAATAAGAACGATAAGTACCAGGGGTTCTGTATATTTTTTAATGGCATCTAAATATGTGATAAGACTATAAGACACCTAGAAAAAATAAGTCCTAGGTAAGTGTACTAACATGATTAAAACATATTCTTTGCCAATTCGTATCACATATGTAAATCTTTTTTTTCATTGTGTCCTATTTTTCGTTAGATCAACATGGTTCAAAGAGTAAACTTTAGAAGGAAAAAAAAGTTATGTGCTTACCCATGATTAAAGGAAACACTGGCATTTCAAGTGGTTTTGCAATTGCACCAGTCATAATAAGCTTTCCATGAGGCTTTAACATGCCAAGCAATGGCAAAAGTGGATGAGCCGCAGAAACTGTATCGATTATTCCATCCAATGTGCTCATTGTACCCTGTTAAAATAAAGGTGACAAAATCAGCCTATCTTTTAGTAAACTGCATATGTTTAAACGGGCTGAGTTATGACTCGTTAGTTAATTTGATCTAATGTGTTGAACCCGAAATAACCCATCAAATTATTGGGTCAAAATAGTGTAACGCGGGGGGTCAAAATGCAACCTAAACCTAAACCTACAAATTCAATTCATAGATAGAGAATTATGTAAATATTGACGAGTTTAAGCTAGTAAATTAAGAAAAATACATTAGCTTTCACTTTTATTTTTTCAAAAAGCCAAATTAAAAAAGGAGATGGGTCAGGTCATGTTGGTTGGGTGGATAATGACTCATTATTTGAACCATCTTAACCTGGCCTCTGATCGTGTTGGTTGGGTGGATTATGACCTGACCTTTGTTTATGTTGGTTGGGTGGGTTATGACGACCTATTTTATTTTAGGTGAACTTTATCATAAGAGGTTTATTAATTTAACCTGTTTCAACCTGAACAAATTTATCTCATCATGCACTTTGCCACTTCTAAAACAAATCAACATTTCGACAGTTTTAGTGAAAATACAAATAGTGCTGATATATGTACACACCTGAATCTGCTCAGGGTTGGTGCTAAGTAAAAACTTATCCGCACCCAGATGTTGAAGGGCTTCATCTTTCTTACCAGGAGAAGTACTAATAACTGTGACATTAGCTCCGAAGGCCTTAGCAAATTTCACAGCCATGTGACCAAGCCCACCAAGGCCCACAACACCAATGTGCAATCCAGGCTTGTCAAGCCCATAATATTTCAATGGGCTATAAGTTGTGATCCCTGCACATAACAATGGTGCAGCTTCCATCGGCAAATTCTCCGGCCAACGGACTGCAAAATGCTCGTCGACGACCATGAAATCGGAGTAACCACCGTACGTCATCGTGCCGTCATGGTACAATTGACCATATGTCATTATTTGTCTAGGGCAGTAATTTTCAAGATCATTTGAACAATTGTCACATTTTTGACATGATCCTGCTAGGCATCCAACACCTACTTTGTCGCCAATCTTAAATTTCTCAACTTTGTTACCAACTTCTGTCACCACACCAACAATCTCGTGCCTGTTGTCAGACAATTAAGTAAAATACATTAATGTCAAAAACATTGACAATAAAGTTGTAGTAGTAGTAGTAGTAGGGGCATGGAGTATAGTTATTGACTGTTGTTAGTTACACCTACATTGGAGGTTGGCACTAAATGCTACTACTTTATTACTCCCTCCGTCCCATATTATTATTACTTTGACACTTTTCATTTTTCACGTCACTTAGAAAATCATAAATAAGAAAAGTATTTTGAATACATTACTCTTATTTCTCTCCAATTAATTATACTCTAATCAATATTAGTTACTTTTAAAAACAATTAATGTTAAGGGCAATGTAGAAACGCTTACTTAATTCTAACTTATTTTTAGAAAGTGATCAAGTAAGTTTGAACATATATTTTTAGTAATGTGGCCAAATAATATGAGACGGAGGGAGTAAACATTAAAGATTTCGAGGCTGACTAATGGCTATAAGTGCCATGAAATACAGTTTCAAGTCATATCTCACACAACAAAAAATTATTAGCACCTGATTCAAAACACAAAACTATGCATTAAAGTTCAAGTATGAATTGTCACATAAACATTAATAATGTAGAAATTACAATGTAGAGTTTGTAAGATATATTAATCTTCCTTAGGAAGTCTTTCTCATTAATATCAAGATATATAGTGTACAATATACAATCCTAATACAAGAGGCAAGAGGAATTCTAATCACAATACAAGAGGAATCCTAATTTAATAATGAGTAGGGATTGTAGTGTTATACTTGTACACGTTTACACACGCCCTCAGTCGGAGCGGGAGGAGGCCTAACACTAAGACTGGATCTGAAATCAAGGAGCAGCTGTCTTGGGAGGCCCTTCGTGAAAATATCTGCGTATTGATATGAGGAAGGCACGTGCAATACCTTAATATGTCTGAGAGCAACCTTCTAGCGAACAAAGTGGATGTCCATCTCAACATGCTTGGTTCGTTGATGCTGAATCGGATTGTGAGACAGGTATATAGCGGATATGTTATCACAGTAGACCAGAGACGCTTTACTTAAAGGACACTAAAGCTCTAAGAGAAGGTTTCAGAGCTAACAGATCTCAGCAACAACATTAGCAACTCCTCTATACTCAGCTTCTGCACTTGAATGGGATAATGTGGCTTGTCGTTTGGCAGACCAAGAGATGAGATTATCACCCAAAAACACACAGTACTCGGATGTAGAGCAGCGGGTGTCTGGACAGCCTGCCCAATCTGCATCGGTGTAGGATAATAGCGAGTTCGGTGCGGAGGGGTATAAGTGTAGTCCATAATCCAGTGTGCCCTTAACATATCGAATGATACGTTTGAGGGCAGTAAAATGAGGTTCCCCAGGGGCATGCATAAACAAGCATATCTTCTGGACAACATAGGCAATGTCAGGCCTGGTGAAGGTGAGATACTGAAGTGCACATGCAAGACTCCGATACATAGTAGGATCAGTCACTGGACTACCGACCATTGCACTAAGTTTGGATTTAGAATCAACTGGAGTGTCCATGATTTTGTGATTGTCTATCTTAGCCATGTGCACGATCTCCTCTGCATACTTACGCTGACAAAGAAACATACAATCAGCGGATCTAGTGACTGAGATCCCCAAAAAATAGCTCAACTTTCCCAAATCAGTTATGGCAAATTCAGACTTGAGTCGTGCAATAATCTCATCTTTCAACACAGCAGTAGAGGCAGTAAGAACAATGTCATCCACATATAACAGTAAATAAGTAGTATCACGGCCTCGATGTAAAGTAAAGAGAGAGGTATCACACCTGCTGTATGTAAACCCGAGACATATAATGAACTGTGCAAAACGATCATACCATGCTATGGGGGGCTGTTTTAGGCCATAAAGTGACTTACGAAGACGACACACATAATGTGGGGCTACTGGGTGGACAAAACCAGGCGGCTGGTGCATGTTGACAGTTTCTCATAAATCCCCATGAAGAAATGCATTCTTCACATCTAGCTGATGAATCGGCCAATGCTTTCCCATAGAAATGCTTTGAACTGTGCGGATGGTGGTCGGTTTAACAACCGGACTGAATGTCTTGCCGCAATCAATGCCCTGCTGGTTAGTACCATTTGCCACTAGTCTTGCCTTATATCTTTCTAAGTCACCACTATCCCTGAACTTGTGACAAAAAATCCACATGCAACGGATCACATTCACCCTCTCTGGTCGAGGAACCAAGTCCCAAGTATGCTATTTTGTTAAAGCATTAAACTCATCACACATGGCCGCATTCCAATTGGGGTCTAGTTTGGCTAATTTAGGGTTTTTTGGTATAGGTGAAATTGTTTGGGTGGACAGGTTAAATTGGACTTTGGGTTTGAAAATCCCATATTGGGCACGGGTTTCCATCCGGTATGTGGGCGCTGGCTGGGTTAGGGTATTGGTCGACTGGTTGGGTGGACTGGGTGACGACAGATTCGGGTGTGGTGCATGTTGTGTTGTCGGGACTGGGTTTCTATCGAGGGTGGTTGTCGGGTGGTGCAGAACAGTGATGGTGTTTGGGGTTGGAGTCGAGTGGGTTTGGTCGTTGGTTGCCAGTGAACTGTGGTAAGGAGTTGTGGGGATTCTCGGTATGCCAGAAAGGGAGGAGGTTTGTAAGGTAGGGTACGACGTCAGTAGTGTATTAGGTCTAGTATCTAGGTTTTCTAGGTGGTGGTTGATAATCGGACTGTGGTTGGCATGGTGGTGAGACTGTTGGGATGACACAGTGGATGGGATGGTGATCGGTGAGTTGGTGGAACCTGGAGGCAGAGTTGTGCTAGAGGTGGAAAGAAGCGGCGACGTGGGTGGACGCCGATGGCAGGATGCCGATAGCAGGTGATGTATGGTGGCAGATGTAGGCGGTGTAGTGGTGTCATTCGGGCACAGTTCCCGAAGGTGGACATGAGAGAGAGTTGATTCATCTAAAAATTCGTAATTCGGTTTTTGAAATTTTTGGATGTTGGAAAAGGGGAATTGCGTCTCGTCAAAGTGACGTGAAGCGAGACGTGAATTTGACGAGTGGATAAGACATAGCACAGATAGCCCCTATGGTTCGACGGAAAACCTAAGAAGACACACGGAGTGGTGCGGGGAGCTAATTTGTAAGAGGATGTGGAAGAGAGATTGGGGAAACATAGGCAACCAAATATTCGTAGGTGATCATAGGAGGGAACCCTACGGTGTAAGATTTCGGTTGGAGTCATGTTATGGAGGGTACTAGTGGGTAAAATATTAAGGACGTATTCTACCATTTTGACCGCATAAACCTAAAAGGATGGAGGGAGGGAGGTATGAAACAAAAAAGTGCAAACCATGTTATTTATTGTACGGATGAGACGCTCGGCTTTGCCATTTTGAGGGGACGTGTGGTGACACGAAAATCGGAAGACCATGCCATTATTGTTGCAGAATTTTTGAACTTCATAGTTGTTAAATTCACGGCCATTGTCACATTGGAAAGATTTAATGGTGTGTTCAAATTGCGTTTTGATAAATGTCCAAAATTCAAGAAATTTGGCAAAACCTTCGGACTTAAATTTTAATGGGTAGATCCAAAGAAAGTGAGAGTAGTCATCTAATAACACGAGATAATATTTATAACCTAGGAAGCTGGTAACTAGGAAAGTCCACAAATCAGAATGAATGATATCAAATTGAGCAAACGTAATACTAACTGAGGAATTAAACGGAAGACGAACATGTTTACCTAATTGACAGGAAATGCAAGTCTGGGCAAGTTTTCCATTACATTGAATAAAACTATTACTTCTAAGAAAATTAAAGACGGGAGCTCCTAGGTGTCCGAGCCTATTGTGCCAAATTGACGGAGATAGAGCAGCTAGGGTAGTGTGTGATCGAGAATCGGCAGCGGACGATGATGTGAATGGATAGAGATCCCCTGTGCTATTGCATCTCGTAAGAGGTGTCCCCGTACGTAGATCCTTCACAGTAAAACCAAATGGATCAAACTCAACAGACACAGAATTATTACGAGTAAATTTCCTAATGGATATTAAATTTTTGATGATGTGGGGGGCATGCATGACGTATTTAGGGAGAAGGACGGGTGAGGTTTCAGTGTGTGAGTGTGACCATAGCCCTGAATTGGAATGCGATGACCATTGCCAATTGTAATAAATTGTGGAGACTTTAAATGAAACAATTGGAAAAGATTATCTGCGGACTGGGTGAGGTGAGAGGAGGCTTCGGAGTCCATATACCAATTTTCGTCGGGCTGCTGCAAACTCATACTGCTGAATGCCTGACCCAAGTCGGTGGGAATTTGATTTAAGGGCTGCTGTGGGAACTGGGCCTACACGACGTGGGCATGATGTTTCTGGAACACTGGTGGGCGCGGAGCTGGAGCCTGGCCCAGTAACCCTTGTTGCTGAAAAGGGTACTGGGCTGGATGAAAGCCGCAAATCGTGACCCAGTTCTGATTTGGGTAGCCAGAGACTGGGCCGGCCCATGAAGAGTTATTGCTGATCTGTTGTGGTTGTTGTCCTCGGCCTTTTCCGCGGCCCTTGCTGCCTCGCCCATTGTCGCGGCCCTTGCCACCCCTTTGCCGCGGTTGGATGTTTTTCGGTAGAGGTTGTTGGCCGACGGTAGCTTGAGGTTGTGCGGACGTTTCAACTGCTAAATCCTTCTGGTTATGCTCGTCCTGCTTCGCACATCGAGTCTTCTCCAATAACAATTGCGAGCGTGCTTTGTTGAAGCTTGGTAGAGGGTCAGCCTGTTGTATCATCATGGCTAGGGTGTCGTATTCACCCTTAGGGAGGCCTGCAACTAATTGTAACACCATATTTGTTTTGGACATGGGCGTACCGACATTGGACAGTTGGTCTGCCACCAGTTTCAACTGTTTGCAATATTCTGACATAGTAGAGAAGTTTTCAAGACGGGTGTTGTTGAACTGTTCTTCCAAGTACATCGCGCGAGTGTTCTTGTTGTCTTGAAAGATTTCTTCCAAACGTGTCCATAGATCACGAGCAGAGGCACCCGTTTCATGATTGTGTATAGTAAATCCTTGGATATAGTGCCATATATCCACTGTTTGACTACGACATCGAGGCGACGCCATGTGGTGTCGTCCATATCAGGAGGACGAGGGAAAAAGTCGCCTATATGATCAAGCATATGATATACACATGCATGGATACGAAATAGTTCCATCCATGACCAATAGCCGGATGGAAAGATAGTGAGGAAAGGGTAATGGGTGATTGGATGACAACTGCGTTAGAAGCGGAAGCATTGGAAGAGGTGGGAGTAGCCAAATTTTCCATTAGAATTGTGGAAATTTAAGAAGAAAGAAAAGAAGAAAAACAATGCTGCCGTCGGCCAAGAGGGGCAACGGCAAGGTAGGAATTTTTTCTAGATTAAGATTTTGGCTCTTGATACCATGTAAGATGATATTAATCTTCCTTATAAAGTCTTTCTCATTAATATCAATATATATAGTGTACAATATACAATCCTAATACAAGAGGAAAGAGAAATCCTAATCACAATACAAGAGGAATTCTAATTTAATAATGGGTAGAAATTGTAGTGTTATACTTTACACGTTTACAGAGTTTAATCTACATTTGAAGTTCAAAGCATTTGATTTTATGAAAAAGAAGATACAAGTCTAATGAGATGAGGACATATCTTTTTTATTTAGGTATAGTTTTAATTCATGTATTATTAGTTCTTGAATTCTTATATTATATTCTATCACACATAAAATAGTACTCCCTCCGTTTCAAAATGTCTGTCTTACTTTCCTTTTTATAAAAGCATATATTATTTTCTTTCAGGATTCAATCTATGTTGTGGGTATGCAGGAGGGGCTATCGCCGCCTGATAGAGGCAGAAGCGGGGGCCACCGGAGCTATCTTAGATTTAAAACTTATTTTTTGCTAAATCAATTACGAAATACTTTTCTAAAATGTCCAATATATGTTTTATATAAGCGCAGGAAGGATCTGACTAGAAAGTCGTCTTGCTGACCGTTTGAAAAAGAATTACTCTTTCCTTTTTAGCAACTCTTTCATTCCAACTTTCCAAATGACATGTTTAAGACCACAAGATTAAATGTCATTTTTGTACATTCAACACATCTTTAATTTAAGATCACAAGATTTAAAAGTCTTTTCTATTTTCTTAAACTTTGTGTCAAGTCAAAATCAGATAATCTTTTTGAAAGAGAGGGAGTATAATTTATATGGTATTATTTTTGACAAAAAAGGTAAAATGATAACTAAACAAGGTAAGAGTCATGCTAAATGGTTTAGAGTTTATCTGACAATGTAAAAAGAGGTTTACCGGAAATAATCTCTCTACCTTCTAAAGTATGGGTAAAGTCTACACTTTAGCCTCCACAGACATCACATTGTAGGTTTCACTGGATATATCGTTGTTGTTGACACTATTAAGCGACTCAAGATAATTACTGAAAGAAATAATCCCCTTGATTATTTTCATTAATTGAAAGGCTATATATACAAGTTACATATTTCCATAATAGGAAAATCCTTTTCCTATTCTACTTTTAAATCCTTATTCTACCATAATTCTAACTATACAATTATGGTAAGTGTATAACACTAATTTAGGTTTCCTTTACCTTACAATATACTACAAATATATATACCATATATACAATAACAAAATCTTTGGACTGGCCTTTGGGTCGGCTTTCAAAGCCACGCCTTTCGCGCTTTAATATCCTTTGACTGCTTAACACACCCACTTGAGTCAGCGGACGGTTTTAACGCCGAGATTGAGATTGTCCCTGAAATCTTCAAAGAGAACCGTCGGTAGACTTTAGCAAAAAGATATGCAATTTGATAACGAGATGGGACATGGCATCGCGAACTTGACCCTTTGCAACCTTTCACGGACAAAGTGAATGTCCATTTCGATATGCTTGGTGCGTTGGTGTTGAGCGGGGTTACCTGAAAGGTAGATGGCACTAATGTTATCGCCAATATACCAAGGTTGCCTTCGAATGGGACAATGAAGCTCAAAAAGCAAATTACGAGCTAACATGATTCTGGAGACCACATTCGCTACCCCTCGATATTCGCCTCGGCACTTGAGCGTGATAGAGTTGCCTGACGCTTTGACTCAGAGACCGTTGTTGCCAAGGAACATCTGATGGCAGTCGGCCGTCGGTGTCGGGACAACCACCCCAATCAAGATCCGTGTAGGAGACAAGTGTAGATGTAGATGACGGATACAAGTGCAACCCATAGTCTAGTGTCCCTCGAATATACCGAATGATGCGCTTTGATTGCATTCATGTGCTCAACTCTAGGATCGTGCATGAATAAACACACTGTTGAACCGCATATGTAATATTCTGGCCTGGTAAGGTAAGATAATCGGAGGGCCCTCGCAAGATCGCGATACGAGTCGGGTCCTCGTATGGTGCCTTTCTGTGGCACTTAGCTTTGGGTTTGCATCAGCCAGCGTGGAAGTGGACTTGTACAGGATGACATCCCAGCCCTCTCGATGATCTCAAAGAGATACTTAGTTGAGGCGAAACAACCCGCTAAATGACGCTGATTCAATTCCCAAAAATAACTCAAAGGCCCTAAGTCTTTCATAGCAAACTCAATCGAGCATGGTCATGATAGACTGGCGCAAGGCATCGGAAGAAGCGGTCAAGATGATATCATCCACATACAACGAATATAGGCCAATGACGAACTACGGTGGTAGATGAACAAGGAATTATTCGACTAGCGAGTGAACCTAATAGTCGAAAACAAAGTCGCAAATCGTGTATACCACTGTGCGTGGAGTGCTTAAGCCCATATATAGATTTCTTCAACAAACAAACATGATGAGGAGGTTGGGATCCACGAGCAACGGTGATGCATATAGATCAAGCTCTTGAGATCACCATGTAGAAAAGCATTCTTGACATCCAACTAATGAATTGTCCAAGTCTTTGAAAGAGCCAAGCTACGCAGTCGAATGGTAGCGGTTTGACCACAGGACTAAGTCTCACCACAATCAATTCCAACTCTTGAGTCTTACCATCACCAACAAGTCGCTACTTTATGTCTAGCAAAGGACCCATCTGGATTCTCCTTATGAGCAAAAATCCACATGGAGCCTGATAACATGAATACTATATGGGCGGGCACCAACTCCCACGCCTTATTATCAATAAGGCATTATATTCATGATCACCATAGTAATTTTCCAATTAGGGTCATTTAATACGGACACGTGGATCATGGGGCAAAGGGATTTAGAGACATCCGAATGTAAATTAAAATGTCTTTAGGCGTAAAAATACCACCGACCACGAGTGACCGGGTTCATGACTCGAGGAAGAATTGAGAGAATTTTGGGAATTTTCTCGGTTCGGGACTGACCGCGAAGCAGGCAGCTGGCCGCCCAAATCGCACAGTTTCGGATTGGATCTTTCGATCTGGCCCAATTCTTTGGGCCGGTCCGTCAATTTGGCCGGAATCGTGTGGCTGGTCTTGTTTGTCGCATGGCGATGGGCACAGTCTGGGCCGAGGATTTTGGAACAGGAGATGTCCGAAAAATTCAAGAATATACGGGATATTTGGTCATCCAAAAATTATATGACTTAGGTTCGGGAGTATGAACTTTCGTAAATGGGAATTGAGTTTCATCAAAAATGACATGGCGATTGATTATGATTTTCTTGGAGGATAAATCAAAACACTTATAAGTTATAACGACGAGGATTTGACGGATAACCCAAAAACACACACTGGTAGGCCGAGCCTCAAGTTTGTTAATTGTGGTGGATGGGAATAACGGATAACACAAACACCCAAAAATCAGAAGATGAGAATCTGAAGGATCCTTATTATATAGGATTTTGAGGGGGGAGGAATATGTCAGACCTTTAGAAGGAAGTATGTTAAGAAGATATGTGGCCATTTGTAGAGCATGATGCCAAAAATATGGAGGTATGGAGGCATGAATTAAGAGAGTTCGGACAATGTTATTGATGGAACGAATTTTATGCGTTCGGCCTTACCATTTTGTGGAGATGTATGAGGACAAAAACCTAAAATTGATCCCTTTATTAGCACAGAAATCCCGAAACTCCCTATTGTCATATTCTTTCCCATTATCACATTGAATATTTTTTATGTCTCTTCCGAATTGAGTACGAACAACGCTCTAAATTTGATGAAGATGGAAAATACTTGTGATTTATTTGCAATTGGAAACGCCCACAAAATCTAGTATAATCATCTAAAGAGAACATAATATCGATGACCCAATTGAACTTAGAGCATGAGACGCCCATAAGTCACTATGAATAATGTCAAATGGCATAGAAGTATGAGAATTGGAGTCTACAAATGGTAACTTAACAATTTTTTCTAATGAACAAGACTGACAAATTGGAGTACGACTCGTACCCTTTACAAGAAATAAAATTATTTTTATCTAAAACTGATAAAATAGAAGATCCGGATGACCTTGAACGGCGCATGCCACATGGAAGGAGAGATGGTCGCAAAGGTACAGGGTTTGATTCGATGGATCTAAACCAGGCATGATAGGATACAGATCCCCTACTATCACACCTCATGAGATGACTCCGTCTTGAAATCCTTCACAGAAAAACCAAAAGGATCAAATTCAGCGAGCGGAATTGCCGCAGGTGAACTTCCTGACGACACTAAATTTTTAATCAATTTAGGAGCATGTGTAAAGTATTTTCAAGAGAAGGGGTGGATTGGGGGAGACAACGTTTTGTGACCATAACCTGGTTGGAATAGTTGCCATTACTAATAATTATGAGGGTGCTCAAATTGGAATAAGAGAGAGTACGATTCTGTAGGTCGTGAGTAGTTGCCAGGTGTCCATGTACCAATTGGGTCCTGGTTGAATCAACTCCCAGCAGTGTGCATCAGCTGATATCGATCTGAGTGGGACTCTTTGCATGATGGGCTGCGGTGGTTGGGGCCCAAGAACTCCTCAGGGTGCACTGGCCGTAGCCGCTGCTGTTGCTACCGTTCTTTGGTCCGGCGTCAGTGGGCCGCCACTGTTGGGTATTGGGCCTGGATTGTTGGCCAGCCCACTGGCCGCTGGAAATTGCTGCTGGATGGTACGGGTTCCACTGCCATTGGCCCCACTGCTGGGCCCATGGCGATGGTGGGCCACTATACCCTGGCTGGGACCCACTGCCTGTTTGTTGACCACCGGAACCGCCACCAGAACCGCCGCGTTTGCCCCCGCGATTTTTGTTATTATTTTTGCGATTATTCTTGCCTCCACTATTATTATGGTTTTGGCCCGAATTATTCACAAAACCTGAAGAACTAGGAGAGGACGCCACCATGACAATCGCTTGCCCTCAGATACCTTTAGCCAAACCGGCTTCTTCCAGCGTAGCATGGAGCGGGCTTGATGAAAGTGCGGAAGAGGGTTGCTTTGGCGAAGGAGAGTGCCAACACCATTATAGGCCTCCGAAAGACCGGTAACCAGTCAGAACTAGACGATTATTTGTTACGGTGCCAACATACGGAGTTGATTCGCCAACTCCTTTAGTTTCTTGCAATATGCGAGAAACGTTTGGAAATTCGTCCATTCGAGCAGAGAGAAGTCACCTTTCGAGTGTGACGACACGTGAATGTTGGTTGTCTTGGAATATGTCACGCAATCTATTCCATGTCTACCATAGCCGTGTATCCAGGCTCCATAATCGCCTGGCAGAAGGTCCAAATGAAATAGTGGCGTATATCCACCGAAGAGCGGTAGCATCAAGTGTAATCCATAACTCAGAGATCCTCCGCGGGAAGAGTCTAGCGGGAGGAATGATGTGATGAAGAACTTGATAAGATATAGCGTGAATTTTAAACAACTCCGCTTCACGTTGCATATTGAACGCGTTTTCCATCTCAAGAACAATAGGGATACTTAGCTTGATATTGGAAAACCGTGAGAGAGTGAAAATTGTTCTTAGACATATTGAAAGAACAAAGAAGGAGGGAAGTTTAAGAGAGGTTTTTGAGAGCGGAAAGCCAGAGATTTTTGGAGAGAAACCCGAGGGTCGGCCAAAGGAGGCAAAAGTTTGAGAGAAAAAAAAACTTTTGTTTAGACCTAGTCTCTTGATATCATGAAAGAAATAATCCCCTTGATTATTTTCATTAATTGAAAGGCTATATATACAAGTTACATATTTCCATAATAGGAAAATCCTTTTTCTATTCTATTTCTAAATCCTTATTCTACCATAATTCTAACTATACAATTATGGTAAGTGTATAACACTAATTTAGGTTTCCTTTACCTTACAATATACTACAAATATATATACCATATATACAATAACAAAACCTTTGGACTGGCCTTTGGACTGGCTTTCCCGAAAGCCCACTGCCCACTGCTTTAATATCCTTTGGACTGTTTAACATTTACAAGTAACTTTCCATTAAAATTGAAATTTGTAATTTTAAAATTCAATAGATTACATGCTACAAGGATAAACGTGACCTGTTAATATAAATTTTACTTATGCCTTTATGAAAATTAGTCAAACTCAATTTCTTACCCTGGTACTACGGGATATCTGGTGACTCCCCATTCATTTTTGAGATAGTGAAGATCTGTGTGGCAAATTCCACAATACAAGATCTTGAATTGCACATCTTTCTCCCCAGTAGCCCTGCACCACACATAAAGCCATTTCTCTAAAGTGAACAAAAGAAAAAAGAGTTTAAATTCAACGCACTAAAACTGTTAAAAAAATATTTATACAATCAGATCATTCAATGGCGGAGCCACAATGCTAGCTACGTTTATCAGAACTCAATAGCTTTTGCTTAAATTTTGTATTTATGTTAAAAACATTTATTAAATATATACAAATAATTTATTCAGAACTCAATAAGCAAAAACAATTTTTGCTCCACCTCTTGAGATTATTTATAAGGTAATTATAAGCAAATTCTCTATGCGAACTATCAATTTATTGTCAGATAAAATTGATAACTAACACTACTAAAAATAGAGGTTTTTCCCACTGACATTTAATTGGAAATTTGTGCTACAAAACATGATTTTTCCATCTCATTCCTAACAAAACAACTCACCGAGAAAACGCATGGTGAGAAATAGGTTCCCACTGAAATGTTGAAAAACTTCATAATTTTCAGTGTGAAAACACTACATTTCCCACCTAAATTTAGTGGGAAATAGCCACATAACATTTTTCAGTTTTTCATAATAAAATTCAATATTTTGTAGTAGTGTAACCTACCATGATATGTTAAACTACACTGATCGGATAAAAACAGTACTTTACACTATTTTATATAACTTAAAAATCCCAAAGGAAAATGATAAAGATAAAACTACTTTGTACTTCTTGTTAGATAATGAGTACCTTCTCGAAAAGTTGAAAGGAGAAAGAACCCCAGAAGTGTCTCTAGCTGCCCATCCAAATGCCTTAATTGGATGCTCCTCTTCTGGGGATTTTGCCATTGTTACTTAATTCAACAAATATTATAACACAAAGACGATAGCTACAAAAATATATTAAAACTAAGAATGGTTAGAAAAATGAGACTGAGCAAAGGCAAAGGCAAAGCCAATATATTTATACTAGATGATAAGGTTTTTGCTTTTATTGCTCTTTTAACTTTTTTCAAGAAAATATTTAATGGAGTTGAGGCAAATTTCTTGTGGATATGTAGCTAATGAATGTGGGACATTTTTTAGTGTAGAAAGTAGTTGTGTTAGAGAAATGTAGTAAATGATTGCCATAATGATGCAACTACCTAGTTTGATGAAAGTTAATATAAAGACAATTTTTTCCATCAATTTTGGTTCTTGCAAGACCAATGCGATTTTATTTTTACCTAACACCTAATTTTTACATTAACTGAATAAATACATCACATGCACCTTTTATATATACTCTTATCACTTAAGCATAAATAATTACTCCTTCTGTCTTATAATTATAATAAGTGGGTTTTTTTTTATCTTTTTATTTCTTTCAAGATAAGTGATGTTTTACAAAATCAAAAAGGCATTAATTTATTCTTCCAATTTTACCCTTTTTAAAATAAATGAAGTTTAACATATTCAAATAACCATTAAAGAACTACTTCTTTTTTAAGATATTTGATTAAGGGTAAGTGAGTAAATACACTTCTTACTTTTAAGGGGTGAGAATTTTCTTAATAATTGTGCTCAAGCTAAAAACATCACTTTTTACGAAACGGGGGAATAATATATATTTTTTATTTTTTTTAACAATAATAAATTAATAGCACTTAATGGTGTGACGTTAATAAAGTGGATGGAGAATCATAAGATCTCAAATTTAATGTAGATAAAATAAAAAAAACATTATATAATTTCTTCCCATCTGCTCTAATCTTGACCGTTGTCATCATCAGCCCTCATAGTTGTGCCCAAGAGTGAACAAGAAATCAAAGGCCATTTTCATCATCAACCTCCCTAATGTCAGATGATTTTAATAGAAGATAATTTTTTCCACAAAAAAAATGATACAAGGTTAAAAATATCCATAACATATTGAAAATAGTTTTATTTGTCTTCCTTCCACTTTTTGGACCTCAATCAATTTCCCTTAACGTTAATGTTAGATTGTATTAATCTCTCTTGGGAAACCTTTCTCATTAATACAAAATATATATAGGTGTACAATGTGAAATTCTTATACAACAAGGGATCCAAATTCTACCATTACATAACACTAAATATGGTAAATATAAACATGGTACATATGCTAATACACCTCCTCAGCCGGAGAGGGAGGAGGTCGGACGCTAAGACTGGATCTGAAGTCTAGGAAGAGTTGTCTAGGAAGGCCCTTTGTGAATATATCTCCATACTGATATGACGAAGGCACGTGCAATACTTTGACATGACCGAGAGCAACCTTCTCACGAACAAAGTGGATGTACATCTCAATGTGCTTGGTTTGTTGATGCTGAATCGGATTATGAGATAGATATGTAGCGGATATGTTATCACAGTAGACCAAAGACGTCTTATGGAGAGGACACTGAAGCTCCAAAAGAAGGTTTTGGATCCAGCAGATCTCAACAGAAATATTAGCAACACCTATGTATTCTGCTTCTGCACTCGAACGGGATAATGTGGCTTGTCTCTTGGCTGACCAAGAAATAAGGTTGTCCCCTAAAAATACACAATAGCCTAAGGTGGATCGTCGCGTATTCGGACAACCTGCCCAATCAGCATCCGTATATGATAACAACATGATCGGTGATGAGGGGTAGAGATGCAATCCATAATCAAGTGTGCCCTTAACATATCGAATGATACGTTTAAGGGCAGTAAAATGAGGCTCTCTGAGGGCATGCATGAATAAGCACACCTGCTGAACAGCATAAGCAATATCAGGTCTAGTGAAAGTAAGGTATTGTAGTGCTCCAGCAAGACTCCAGTATAGAGTGGGATCTGACACTGGATTACCATCCAAAGCATTGAGCTTTAATTTAGAGTCAACTGGAGTAGACATGATCTTGCAATTAGCCATTTTAGTCATGTACACAATCTCTTCTGCATACTTACTCTGACAAAGAAACATAGTATCTGCAGATCGAGTCACTGAAATCCCCAAAAAATAGCTCAACTTTCCCAAGTCAGTCATAGCAAATTCAGTTTTGAGCAGTGCAATTATCTCATTTTTCAACACATCAAAAGAAGCAGTAAGAACAATATCATCCACATATAATAGTAAATAATTACTACCTCTATTGGAAGTAAACATGGAATTATCACACTTGCTGCATGTAAACCCAATACGCATAATGAACTGTGCAAATCGATCATACCACGCTCGAGGGGAATGTTTTAAACCATAAAGTGACTTACGGAGACGACATACATACTGAGGGGCTGCTGGATGGGCAAAACCGGGAGGCTGGTGCATGTAGACAGTTTCTTTTAAATCCCCATAGAGAAAAACATTTTTCACATCAAGCTGATGAATCGGTTAATGCTTTCCCATAGCGATGCTTAGAAGTGTGTGAATGGTGATCGTTTTAACAACCGGACTGAATGTCTCACCACAATCAATGCCCTTTTGCTGATTTGTACCATTTTCCACAAGCCTTGCCTTATATCTCTCTAAGTCACCACTATCCCTATACTTGTGACGAAAAAGCCACATGACCACATTCCAATTCGGGTCCATTTTGGCTAATTTTAGGCTTTTGGAAATAGGGGAAATTGTTTGGTTGGACAGGTTAAAATGGACTTTGAGTTTGAAAATCCCGTGTTGGGCACGGATTTCCATGTGGTGTGTAGGGGCAGGGGTGGGTAGTCTGATGTGGCTGTGTTGCTAGGGTACATGTGTTGTTTTCGGGATCTGGTTGTTGATTGGGTCGGCCGACGGGGGATAGAGTCGGGACTGTGGTACCTAGGTGTGAGATCGGGCAAGGTAGGTATGTCGGTTTGGGTAGATTGACATCAACCAGGTGTCCAGAAGGCATAACCGGTAGAGTACGGCGGGTGGGAGAAGGTTGTGGGGTTGGCGTTGGGGTGATATGGGTTCGGGTACGGTGACTTTGTTGGGTCTGGGTGCACGGTATAATATCGAGTTGAGATTGTGCAGGAGTTGATGTGACTGTAACTTGACAGATGTGGGTTGGGGTTGTGACATAGTCGGTGAGGATGACTGGAGGATCGATCGTTGGTGACGTAGTGACTAGGGGTTGGTATTGGCGGCTGGGAGGAGAGATATCGATGGGAGGTGACCGGGTGGTAACTCTGGCAATCGGAGAGGACGAAGGCTATTCCAACCAATTTCCAGTGGTGACACTGTTGACAGGCGGTGGGGAGACCGTGATTGGACTGCCGGTGGTGGCAGTTGGTGCGTCTGCTGCCGCCGGAACAGTGGCTGCCTAACGTAATGCTTGTTGGACAAGCGGTGATGGGTCCGAATCTTTGAGAAATTGGTAATCAGTGACTAGGAATTTTTTAATTTTGTCAAACGGGAAAACATACTCAACAAAGGTGACGTGGTGAGAAATTATGATTTTGTCGGTGAAGAGCTCATAGCACAGGTACCCCATATAGTTTGACGGAAAACCTAGGAAGGAGCACGGAGTAGAATTGGGTGCCAATTTGTGGGGGGCCATGGATGTTATATTAGGATAACACAGTCAACCGAAAATTCTAAGATGGTCATATGTAGGGATCTGACGGTAGAGAATTTCGATGAGTATCCTATTTTGAATCACACGAGTAGGTAAAATGTTGAGAATGTGTTCTACCATTTTTAGTGCATATACCCAGAAAGTAGGAGGGAGAGACGCATGAAAAATGAGGGTACGAATCATATTATTAATGGTTCGAAGAATTCTTTCGGCTTTACCATTTTGAGGAGAGGTATATGGGCACGAGAAATGAAAAATCATGCCGTTAGCCGCACAGAATTTATGAAAGAAGGAATTATTAAACTCACGACCATTATCACATTGAAAATGATTTTAAGTCTTTTTCAAATTGCGTTTTAACCAGTGTACGAAACTCAATAAATTTGGAAAACACTTGAGACTTGAGTTTGTGGCCTAAGTTGCTAGTTATGGGAGATGTCCATAAATCAATGTTAATAATATCAAAGGGAGAGAAAGTAGTACTCATAGAAGTCGTAATTAGTAGTCTAACGTGTTTCCCTAACTGACAAGAGGAGCAACTATGAGAAAGATTTCCTTTGTTACGTTGGATCAAATTTCGATTTCTAAGAGAATAAAAAACGTGAGAACCCGGATGATCAAGTCTACTATGCCACGTTGAGGGAGATATGGTTGTTAGAACGGTGGGAGGAGTGACACTAGCAGCGGATGTGGGTAGAAAATGATATAGGTCCCTTTCACTATTGCATCTCGTAAGGAGTTTTCCAGTACGGAGGTCCGTTACAGAAAATCCAAACGGATCAAAGTTAATTGAGACAGAATTATCAATGGAAAATTTTCTAACGGAAATTAGATTTTTTATGATGTTTGGGGCATAAAAGACGTTTTGAAGAGAGAAGTGAGGATGCGGTGGTGGGGTAAGGGTGTGGCCAAATCTCTTGAATTGGAATGCGATGACCATTACCGACCATAATAGACTACGGAGTATTTAAATTCCGCAGTTGAGTAAGATTACCAGAATTGTTGGTGGCAGTGCACCACAGTGGTTGGCAAAGGCAAAGAAATTTGTCTGTTTGCAGAGAAAATATGATTGTTTTTTGGGGAAAAAATCACAAACACCGAGGAACAAGATTAGGGTTTAGATTTTGGCTTCTGATTTTCTCATTAACAAGGGATCTTAATTCTACCATAATTATATAACACTAAATATGATAAATATAAACATGACACTTGCTAATAGTTAATATTCCGGTTTAAAATTCTAATAAGATAATAACTCAATATTGATATGGATAATACAGATTAGTGTTTCTTGACCAAGACAACCAAAAACTCTCTTCCCTCTCAAATTTGAACAACAAACACAAACACATTAAGACGTTCAAAACACACAAGAACAAAATTAAGCCTCATTCCTCAATTGTTCTTCATAATAGTGACTTTCAAGAACCAAAAAAAATTGTTCGACATTTTCCAGTATCAGCACGAATCGATACTTGACATCGGACTTAGGAAGGCGCTTCAATGTAATCATTACTAATAGAATATTTTCTAATATTTTTTCATTAAATATTTTTTAATTAATTGTATTAATTGTATATCTCTTATTTTAGGTAGAATTGTAATCCTTTTGTAATTATGTTAGTTAGTTACCTAGTTTGTATCAAAGTAAATATTATTGTAACCTTATATATATTGTAAATCATTCATCAATAAAGATCAAAGAAACATTTCTTTAGTTACATCATGTTACATTAATTCAAGCTTAAAAAACAAATCAATATTTCAACCAGGTAAAATGGTCAGAAATACCTCTCTATTATATGAAACTAGAAGTTGTTATTGCACCAACCAACCAAAGGATGATTCGTGAACTCGACACGTAATAAGAAAGAATAATTGGATACCAAAAAAAATCATTTTAACATTATAGAATTACAGTTTTATCACCTCAATTCAAGTAGATTACGTACTCGTCATCTTTTTTAGGTTATCTACTCAGCTTAGTTAGCCACTTCACTGCAATTAACTTTTGCATGAGCTCATAAGACTACAATAGATAAAACTTAAAACTCTTTAAAATAATTCTATTGTAGTAAAATAAATTCATGATTTGTCTAGCAATAGTGATGTAAGGAAATAGTAATTCATATTTTTCACCTAGCTAGATTAACAAGCAACGAAATACAGTTGAAGAGTGTCAAACGCTACTTAAAGTAAAAATAAGAGATGGAATAAATCAAATATTAATTTTATTTTTGAATGTCAGCAGTTATGTCGTCTGACACCAGTAACGACACTTTAGCAAAATAGAAACATTAAAGAATAAATGTAGCAGAATTTAAAGAACACACATGTTTAAAATTTTCATAAGTTATATATATTATATAACTTATGATGGTCAATGATCAGATGTATTGTATATATATTATATACAAAATTACAAATTCATTTCTTTACAGATTTACAATAGAAAATGAAAAGGAATTAAAAGTTGAAGTCGCAGATGACTTCTGCCTAAAAGATCTAACTAAGTAGACATAGACAACCTTTCATTACAATCACTCCATACAAAACAAATCTAGAATCTAAACAGCGAATTGTAATGTTGGACAGAATGTTGTCGACACACTCAGGCAACACTTGTGATCTAGATTTCTGGGATGAAATCCCGAGAGCTCTCTTGGTATTTTTGCAATCTGAATCTGGATATCGATTCACTGTTGTGACCTCTCTATTTATAGTAGAGAGTTCTTTGAAAGTCTAATCGATCGGTTGTGGAAGTTCAGGGAAATGTGGTCAGCTTGTGGTAGATGATTAAGGAGTGAAAATCTCAACAACTTTGACTTGTTCCTTACTCGACTTCTTCCCCAAGCTTTGACTCTTTCTCCCACGTTTTACACAACTTTAATTCACCATGCCTAAATCATTTTTACCTCACAGTAAAATATTACTGCTTACCGTGAAGTAAGACACAACTGTTTGTCGAAAATTCCAAATGTAATGACATTTGTCCCAACATT
Source organism: Anisodus acutangulus (assembly GCA_029783415.1). NCBI lineage: Eukaryota > Viridiplantae > Streptophyta > Magnoliopsida > Solanales > Solanaceae > Anisodus > Anisodus acutangulus. Next base: position 39,673,076 of record CM056502.1, read on the forward strand.
TTTATGCATTCAAATCAGTACTTCACAAGATATGTTGGGTCAAATATCACAACACCAAACCCAATATTAACAACAGTGAAAATGCGAGTGCCACCAATGACAAACAATAGCTTGGGTAGTGCAAAATTGATCCATTAGAGGTTGAATTTGACGGGCTATGAGAGCTCAGCTGGTTATTCGTAGACGGTACCGAAGCCGAAAGAGCCACAGAATAAATGGTGATTTGCAGCTTTTGACCAGCCTTACAATGGCCTAGAATGCTGCAAATAAAATACAAATGACCTTCAGAATTAAGAGGGAACCTGTATAATAGGGTAATGGATTTAAAGATAGGTTAGGCACACCGAAAATGATGTTATTGATTCCTCCCTTTCATGTGTAAAAGGTTCACTAAGGAATTAACCTTCCAAGATACAAAACCTATAACTCTTAGAAATTCAAAAGTTACACTCTAACGAATTTCAGAAGTAGAAATCGCAGGTATACAATATAGATTTTTAAAGATAGAAGAAAGAATAAATTGCAGAGAAGGGAATCTCAAATTTTTATTATCTTTTTTTTTTTACATTTCTGCAAAGCACTAAGTATTTATAGATACTCAATGGTTGCCTCGAAGCGTTGCAACACTTTTACCAAGGGATACTTCGTTCACGAAACAGTTCCGTTATAAAAACCGTCTCTATCTTTAATAAATGATTTAAAATATTTATTTATTATAAATATTATATATATATATATATATATATATATAATAGAAAGTTTTGAACTATTGAAGCTACTATTGATTTCCCTCCATAATGAATGGAAGTCCAAGAGTTTGACAAATATGTTAAACTCATTAATTCTTTTATAACCACAAGGAATTTCAAACTCCTACTCAAAAACTAATGTGGGACAAATGACTCTTACTCAAAAATCAATGTGAGACAAATGACTCAATTATGATGGAAATACTCATATCCAAGGTGGGATATATAATAGAAACTTTGTTTGTCAATGCTTGGGGTACCAAATGACTAGCCATTACATGCTTCGAAATCATCTTTTGTCACTAGTACTACATTATCCAACTTTAGATCGAATTCAAACACTGCATACACAAAAAACAGAGTATTATTTGTGAAATTTGTGGCTTGAATCGGTTCAAATTTCAAGTGACAAACTAGATTATTTACATATTGGAGCCTCCTCCCAAATTTAAAAGGAAGACTTACGAAAGTCAAAACTTGGACTAAAACAGAAAAAACTACAATTGAAGTGTATTAGGATATTAGTTGTATTACTTAAAAACAGGCTTCAAGCCATTGTACACCATAACTCTAGATGATAGATACTGAAATTGAAGAAATCTCGGCATATTGGTTATTATAAAGTACACTCCCTTCGCACCAATTTATATGAGTGTTGATCAATTTTAAAAGTTAAACAACTTTGTCTTTGACTCAATTTCAGACATAGATTTTTCGAGTATTTTTTTAAAAAAATTGTATATATATATATTTGAAAATTACATAAAAGTATTATAAGTTTACATAATTAATAATTGACAATATATGAAAAGAGTTGGAGAAAATCGTAGTAAAAAAAGAGTTGTTTGACTCCCCAAACTTGTCACCCTCATATAAATTGAGACGGACGGAGTAATTTATTTTCTTTTGAAGGAAATACTATCCCCTAAAACAATATTTATTCACGTGCAAATGAACTATAAGTTTTTATTATTATAGACGTTCTTCATCAAGCCATTGATTTTCAGTTTTCTAGAATTTCTAAGAAACGTCTCCTCCATTAAGACAAATATACATATACTGCTCAAATTTTAAACATGGAATACACTAGCAAATGTGGATCGATTTTGTAAGTGTGCATTACAATACACCCACTATTGTTTATAAGTTATAACTGTTAATACATAAATAAGTAGATATATTTAGAATATTTCAATTATAGGTGTGCCCGTATACACCGTAAGTAATATACATCTGTCCATGAAACTAGAAACATAATTATTTTTTTGTTGAATATTTCTGTCCACTAAGACTTAATCAGATAGAAGAATGAGAAATGAAAATATAAGAGAATAATATCTTACAAAGAACATCATTAATTTGAAAATGCTTAGATGCCGACAATTTCTTGTAACCAAATTGTTTAGTGCTTGTCCAACCAGTAGAATCACCAACCATATATATTTTTTCCATTGTTAAGCCAAACAGCATGAACATCATTAACAAGAAAGAAACGACGACCGCTTTCTTAGCCATTATTCAAATCAATATATATGGAGAATAACTATTTTGGTATTAAAAGGAGTAGAAGAAAGAGGCAAAGAACAACTTGTGATGAACACCATTCATATAAATTGAAAACCTAGTCAAAGGAAAAGAAAATGGTAAGAAATTAAAATATGATGTATATGACTAGCAACTATACAAGGGCGGCTCTAGGGTAAGGCAGGTAAAGTCCTTGCCTTAAGTCCCCAAATATTTAAGGCCCAAAAATATGAATTACTATTAATAAAAGATATTAAATTTTAACATTTTTTAAAACTTATTAGATGTAGATGAGTGAGTTAATGCCATACAATATTTTTTCTCATTAAATTAAATAATATATTTACCCTCTCATCAATTCTATTTTTTCTTCCTTTATGTATAATTAGTGAAATTGACCACGCTTCGCGTTGTTGAATAAAATTGTTTTAAATTCATGAAATGATCCCTTTTTTTAATATCTGAGTATTTAAAAATATAGACTGTACACACCTATAACTTTGACCCTAACGTTTCACAATTATATGTTTTGAGAAAATTACAAATAAATTCCTTTTGATGCAAATATTATACCTTAGGTACATATTTGATCTTGTTTCCTTAAAACGTTGAAATTCTGTAATTCAATTACAAACATATTGTTGGAAATTTACTAATGTGAAATTAAGTTTATCCCATTATTTATGACTCAAACAATTGGGCCCCGCACGTCGGAAATATCGTTTCTACACACGTGCAATCTTAGTGCCAAGTATCGTAAATTTCGTAAATGAAAGAGATATTGGTACGTAACTGAAATGTTTGAGACACAGAATGATGGACGGTTATTTGCTAAATGACAAGTGTTCCACGTTGGTAAACGAAGGAAGGATTGTGCGAAGTGTAAGATGGTACGGGTCGGAAAAGGGCCGCGGAACCAAGAAGGGCTATGACGCCTCCCGAATTGGGCCGCGACGCCTCCCGGACTGGGCCGCGGTGCCTCCCGGACTGGGCCGTGGCGCCTGACTGGCAGTGAGCGTCGTGGGTTTTCTGGTTGAATTAGCGCCGCGACGCTAATGTGGCAGAGTCGCGGCGCTTCATTGGCAGTGACTGCTCGACAGAATTCCAAAAGGTTTGGTTGTTGAGGGGGTTTCAATGGCATTGAATCCACCCAATAATGGTCATTACTTGGACCATTATGTTGCTGCATTACTTGGGGGTTAAATGTCATCCATTACATGGCAATTGATTGCCATTATGGGGCATTTGAAATGTCATATTGCACACCTATAAATTGAGGCCTTGGCTCAATTCTATAGAAAAACATAGATAAACATATGAACAGGAAAACAAGTTCACAAAACCACAAAGAGATCAGATTTTCCTGATAAGCAATCCTTCTCTTAGCAATCTTCATTATTCGTGTTCTTCGCTGAGATCATTTGTGTAGGCTTTGCACACTTGATAGTTTGTTGTTTCATCTTGGGAGACTATTGTCCACACTTTTGTAAAGCCTATATACGGGGGCAATCTTGTCTTAAAGACAGAGAGTCATCTCTCGACTCAGCCGGTGGTGTTGTGGTTTATCTAATTGGTTGCTAAGTGGTTCAGGTGTTAACTTAACAGACGAAGGACTCTAACCGTTCGTATTCTCAGTGAATCTACAAACCACAAGTGTAGCAGTTCATGTTCTTGTATTTTCCGAATACAAGTTCCATATTTGAAGTTCCAATTCAAGATCAAGATATTGACAACTTGTTGTTGTCCTTTTTGTTGATTATCCTTTCAATCACTGTAATAATTATTTACTATTCCCGTTGTTGCTTTACGTATCCAACACATATTTCCTTTTGATTTAATTTTTTTTACATATTTTAGAACTTCATATGCAAATATTCTCATTTAAAGTAGGTATATATTTGATTCTGTTTCCTTAAAACGTTAAAAATTGTACTACTATAATTTTCTCCTAAATTAACATGTCACGAAGAAATTGAGAAAACTAAAAAAATAAAAATATTACAACCTTAAACACTATTCCAGCCTCTAAGATGCATCGAACTCCCTAAAGTGATTCATATATCTCTACTTCTTTCCTTTTATTCTGTAAGGAATTCAAAACATACTTATATACTACTCCCTTAGTCCAGTTTTACTTGTCCAGGTTAAATATACACAATATACATGTGTATATTGTGTATATATGCCTCGGTTTCCATGTATATATATTACCGTATATAGATTGTATATTACCGTGTATACAAGATATATTAGGTAAGATGTTGTGGTGTAATTAGTATTATACATTTACCATAATTGTATAGTTACCATAATTGTATATTTAGGATCCAAGTAGAATAAGGTTTTAGGAGTAAAGTAGGAATAGGATTCTCCTATTATGAAAATATGTAACTTGTATATATAGCCTTTCAATTAATGAAAATAATCAAGGGATTATTTCTTTCATGGTATCAAGAGTCTAGGTTTATTTTCTCTCCCAAATTCTCTCAAATTCCGTCGAAATCCCTAGCCAAAATCCGAGACCTTGCTCTCGGGTTTCATGCCGACGAGAACCTCCTTCTTCCAAAAAATTTCTCCCTAATCCCTCAATCACATATTGTTCTATCAATATGTCTACATCCCGGAACATGTTTCATCCGGCCCTTAAATTTTCTAACATCAAGAATAACATCCCTTTCGTTCTTGAAATAGAAAACGTCCAATATGCGACGTGGGCCAAACTGTTCAAAATTCACGCACGATCACATCAAGTCATCCATCACATAATCCCCGCGGCTCCTAAGGATACAGAGGTTCCAAAACGCAAGGATGATCCTAAGTTGTGGACGACTATTGACGCTACCGTCCTTCAGTGGATATATTCCACCATATCTATCGACCTTTTGCAAGCAATTATTGAGCCTGACGCTACAGCACATGCGACTTGGGATATACTGCGTGATATATTTCAAGATAATCAAAATTCTAGAGTCGTTACCCTTGAGCAGGATTTCTCCCACGTCAATATGGAAGATTTCTCTAATGTTTCGGCCTATTGCAAAAGATTAAAAGAATTGGCGGACCAACTTCGCAACGTTGGCGCGCCGGTTTCGAACGATCGTTTGGTCCTCCAAATGGTTTTCGGCCTCTCCGAGGCCTATAGTGGTGTGGGAACTCTTCTTCGGCAAAGCAATCAGCTTCCACAATTTTATCAGGCGCGTTCTATGCTTACACTAGAAGAAGCAATGTCGAAATGAGTGGCTACCGGTACTAGTCCTGTAGTCATGATGACCGAGTCCACGGTGTATCCTACCATTTCGAACAACTTAGGCCAAAACCGCAATAACGATGGTGGCAAAAATGGTGGAAATAAGAAAAATGGCAAAAACTATGGCGGTAACAACGGCGACAGCCGGTAGAATGGTGGTGGCGGTGCGGGTCCTCGCGGTGGACAACAGCAACAACAATAGTTCTGGGCCCCACAATGGGCCCCACAACAACGCTGAGCTCACCAATTTACTCTCCCAAAGAAGAAGGGCCAGCCTAGCAGCCCCAGTGCCCAATTCGGCTGGTCTGGCCAAGCAAAGCAGTGGCCGAGACCGCAAGCAGGGGTGCTTGGGCCTCGGCCCCCGCAAGCCCATCACGCAACAGCACCAACACATACCGACATCGAATCCACAATGCACACGCTTGGTTTAAATCCACCGGACCAAAATTGGTATATGGACACCGGGGCCACTACCCACATAACATCTGATTCAGGTACGCTCTCATCTTATTCCAATTTGAGCAACCCCCGCGGTATAATTATTGGTAATGGTAATTCTATTCCAATTTGTGTGTATGGTCATAAAACGTTGTCTCCTCCACTTCCACCCCGTATGTTGAAAAATACCCTTCATGCCCCCAAATTTATTAAAAATTTAGTTTCTATCCCTAAATTCACTACTGACAATTCTGTTTCTATTGAATTTGATCCATTTGGTTTCTCTGTGAAGGATTTTAAGACTGGAGTCCTCTCATGAGGTGTGATAGTAAGGGAGATCTTTATCCTATCACACCTAGTTCCGGTCCATCGAGTCAAATCCTGCCGTAAGCTTTTGCAGCCATTTCTCCTTCCTTGTGGCATGCTCGTCTTGGTCATCCGGGGTCCTCTATTTTGTCATTTTTAGATAAAATAGTTTTATTTCATGTAAGGGTACGAGTCGTACTCAAAATTGTCAATCTTGTTCTTTAGAAAAAATTGTTAAGCTGCCATTTTTAGAATCAAAATCTCATACTTTAATGCCATTTGATATTATTCATATCGACTTATGGACATCTCATGTTCCTTGTTCTGTGAGTCATCGGTATTATGTTCTCTTTCTGGATGATTATTCTAAATTTCTATGGACGTTTCCAATAGCGAAGAAATCTCAAGTTTTTTCCATCTTCCTAAAATTTAGAGCATTCATCAGAACCTAATTCGACCGTGAGATAAAAAATATTCAGTGTGATAATGAAAAAGAATATGGCAATAGGGTGTTTCGAAAATTCTGTGCTAATAATGTGATACATTTTCGTTTCTCTTGTCCTCATACATATTTACAAAATGGGAAAGCCAAACGTAAAATTTGTTCCATAAATAATATTATCCGCACTCAATTACTTCATGCTTTCGTACCCCCATATTTTTGGCATCATGCTCTTCAAATGACTACATATCTACTTAACATAACTCCTTCAAAAGGTTTGACATATTCTTCCCTCCTTCAAATTTTATATAATAAAAATCCTTCATATTCACATCTTCGAGTTTTTGGGTGTTTGTGTTATTCGTTAATCTCGTCCACCACAATTAACAAACTTCAGGCCCGGTCGACTCCGTGTATTTTTGGGTTTTCCATCGAATCATAGTGGCTACAAATGCTTTGATTTATCCTCAAATAAAATCATCATTAATCGCCATGTCATTTTTGATGAATCCCAATTTCCGTTTGCTAAAAATCATACTCCCGTACCTAGTTCGTATAATTTTTTGATGAACAAATATCTCTGTATATTATTTAGCATTTTTCGGACATCTCCGCACCCAGAATTCTCCAGCGGGCCCACTGCCCGCTGGTCCCACTGGCCCGTCACAACCCCCTCTGCCCAGTTGTGTCACTGGGCCAGTTTCAGCAATTGGGCCAGTCCAGCCCAATACTGGAACTGGTCCAGTTCCTGGTTACGCATTATTCGCTTCGAGTTGGGCAGCCAGGCCCTTGCTACTGGCGATCGACCCGAGCCCAGTAAATTCCCGAAATCCACTCAATTCTTCCTCGAGTCATAGACCGGTAACTCACAGTCAACGGGGTATTTTTACACCAAAAAAACATTTTAATTTACATTCGAATCTCTCTAAATCCCCCTTGCCCCATAATCCTTTGTCTGCCTTAAACGACCCGAATTGAAAAATTGCTATGACTGATGAATATAATGCTCTTATTGATAATAAGACGTGGGAGTTGGTGCCCCGTCCTTGTGGTATTAATATTATTAGGTCTATGTGGATTTTTGCTCATAAAGAGAATTCAGATGGTTCATTTGCTCGACATAAGGCGTAGCTTGTGGGTGATGGTAAGACTCAGCATGTTGGTATAGATTATGGGAAGACGTTTAGCCCGGTGGTCAATCCGGCTACCATACGCACTGTGCTTAGCTTGGCTCTTTCGAAGGCATGGCCTATTCATCAGTTGGATGTCAAGAATGCTTTCCTACATGGTGATCTCAAGGAAACAGTCTATATGAATCAGCCGTTGGGATTCAGGGATCCCAACCATCCTCATCATGTCTGTTTGTTGAAGAAGTCCTTATATGGGCTTAAGCAGTCTCCACGGGCCTGATATATAAGGTTTGCTGACTATGTTTCGGCGATTGGGTTCACCCACAGCAGGTTAGACAATTCCTTGTTCATCTAACGTTGTGGATCGTCCTTGGCCTACATTCTGTTGTATGTGGATGATATCATTTTGACTGTCTCTTCCGATGCCTTACGCCGGTCTATCATGACCATGCTCAGCTCTGAGTTTGCTATGAAAGACTTAGGGCCCTTGAGTTACTTTTTGGGGATTACCGTCAATCGTCATCAAATAGATTGTTCTTGTCTCAACAAAAGTATGTCGCTGAGATCATCGAGAGGGCTGGAATGTCATCCTGTAAGTCCACATCCACTCCAGTTGATACGAAGCCCAAGTTTAGTGTCGCGGTCGGCGCACCGTACGAGGATCTGACCCGCTATCGCAATCTTGCAGGGGCCCTTCAGTATCTTACCTTTACGAGATCGAATATTACGTATGCTATCCAACAGGTGTGTTTGTTCATGCATGATCCCAGAATTAAGCACATGAATGCACTCAAACGCATCATTTGGTATATTCAAGGTACACTTGATTTTGGGTTGCATTTATATCCTTCCTCAACGTCTACACTGGTCTCATATACAGATGTTGATTGGGGTGGCTGTCCCGACACCAGACGGTCACCGTCAAGATATTGTAAGTTTCTTGGCAACAACTTGGTCTCCTGGTCTGCAAAGCGTCAGTCAACTCTATCCCGCTCAAGTGCCGAGGCTGAATATCGAGGGGTAGCTAATGTGGCCTCAGAATCATATTGGTTACGTAATTTGCTTTTGGAGCTTCATTGTCCCATTCAGAAGGCAACCTTGGTATATTGCGATAATATTAGTGTCATCTACCTTTCTGGTAATCCGGTTCAACACCAACGCACTAAACATATCGAGATAGACATTCACTTTGTCCTTGAAAAGGTTGCCCGTGGTCAAGTTTGCGTATGCTATGTCCCGTCGAGATATCAAATTGCCGACATCTTTACGCAGGGTCTTCCCTCAGTCCTTTTTGAAGATTTTAGGGACAGTCTCAGCGTTCGAAGACAGTCCGCTATGACTGCGGGGGTGTGTTAAATATACACAATATACATGTGTATATTGTGAATATATGCCTCGGTTTCCATGTATATATATTACCGTATATAGATTGTATATTATCGTGTATACAAGATAGATTAGATAAGGTGTTGTGGTGTAATTAGTATTATACAATTACCATAATTGTATAGTTATCATAATTGTATATTTAGGATCCAAGTAGAATAAGGTTTTAGGAGTAAAGTAGGAATAGGATTCTCCTATTATGGAAATATGTAACTTGTATATATAATCTTTCAATTAATGAAAATAATCAAGAGATTATTTCTTTCAGTTCACTATATTAAAAATAGTTGTCCAATTTTACTTGTCCACTTTAGAAAAAAATCAAGAGATAATTTACCACTTCATACCTATTTTACACTTATCATTTATTATTGGATTGACAAGTTCAAAGAAATTCTAGTCGTTGCACAAATTTTAAAGTATATTTTATTTATTTCAATCATTAGGTTACTTAGCAATAATTAGAGGTAATATAATAAAATTATCATTCTATTTTTGATTCATTAATAGGCATGCCAAATTAAAATGTAATAAGTAAAAACAGACGGAGTGAGTAATAATCTAATTAGTACAATTTATCAAGACGCATGACCAAGAAGTGCCATAAATGCCTGTCTAAGATACTAATTACAACAAAATGCCATATGTGTGGTTGAAAGTTTGTAGTATGTTTCAGTGGAAACATTGAAATTTGTTATTCCTTTGATCTTAGTGCTTAGCATTTGACTGAATTTATAATTCCAGAAATATTTTTAATTTTATTCCCACATAATAAAACCTTTTTTTTCAAGCAAAAGTGTAAATAATTATAATGTGAAAGTGATGCTAATTAAATCTTAGGTCGTGTATGAGCGAAGATACACAATACATTATTGCAAGTCCACTTGAGTATAGTAATTCAACAAATAGTGGATATGGAAAAATCTATGGTAGGGAACGTTTCCTCCAGAAATAGGCTCTAGTCGACACAAATCTGAATATAATCAAACTTTAATGCGGATATCAAACACCGAAGCGAAGAACAAAAAACTAGTAATTCAACAAATGAAAGAAACGTTGTTCTAAATTCTCCTAATGGACACATCTTTTTTCCTTTTGCTATTTTTATAGATTGATGGACCTCTTTTCTTGTATGTTAAGTGTATAATCAATTACAGAACAAAGGGAAGATCTTACAGGATTGTTGTGTCGTGAACAGACCATTGTCCTAAAAGACGATTTCGCCTAGCCTCAATGCAAGCTGTCTCCGACAGCCGTCCTCCAGAATTAACACAACGTCGATCAAAGTGTGCAGTCACAAAGATCGGATGGAGTAACCGAAATCCTTTTACTCAAAACAAAAACAATTTTTTCTCCTTTTTGTCCTTTTTCAGTTTGCTAAAGCCTCATTTTATAGATGAAAGTAAGGTGTGAACACCTTAATTCAATCCTGGAAATTCGAACCAATCAGTTTTGAAAACTCAAAAGTCTTTCGTAAATACCAAAGTTTGTTTTTATAGAAACTGAAGTGTTTCGTAAATACCAAAATGAAACAAATAGTGGAAAACTTTCTTGAACAAATAAAATATTATTTCTCCACAAACTTTCAAAACTTTGAAGCTAGTTTCCAATAATCCCCACAAGATTCAAAGTTTAAAAACCATTTTAGAAGTTTGAGCAAAAATTAGAATTACGTGCATAAGTGTTAATGTCTTGCGACTTGAATTAACACATAGTGTCACCAAACTAAGACCCACATCCCATTGAGTGATTTGCATCTTGAACTCAATGGGAAGTTTGTGAGCCCGTTGTATGGGACACACATTTCACTCAACAAATTTGGTTACTCCGCGAATAATAGTTGGTGCCTTATACTGGCCATACGCCTCATGCTCTGATGCTCATAGGTGCTCTAGGGAGATGACCCCATTTCTCCCATTGAAAGCGGCCAAACTTCCACACTTAAGTAGGTGGATCCCATCAAGTGTGTGCTACCTCACACCACCACATCTGTGGATATGGGTCCATTAAGAGCCAAATTGCGCATCCTTCACACATTGGTAACAACCACTACATACACAATTACAGAGATAGAAACACAGTAGTGCTCCTGAATTATTACCCATGTTATTCTTTGAATTTTACAAAGCAAAGTAGGGATCCATGAGCACAATTCACTCAATGGGTCTCAATCCCATCCCATTAGATGATTTCAAAACCATCTTTTTACAAAGGCCTTTTGTTAACGGATCCGCAAGATTCTTTTTAGATTTTACATAGTCCAGTGAAATCACTACACTAGCAAGCAGCTCTTTGACAACCTTGTGTCTCAACCGAATGTGTCTCTTCTTTTCATTGTATGCACTATTCTTTGCAACTCCAATGACAGCTTGAGAATCACAATGCATCGCAATCGACGGAGTTGGCTTCCCCCACAATGGGATATTTGATAGTAGGTTTCTCAACCATTCTACCTCATATCCTGCCAATTCAAGGGCAATAAATTCAGATTCCATAGTAGACATAGCAATGCAAGATTGATTACAAGATTTCCAGGATATAGCACTTCCACCTAGTGTAAACATATCCACTAGTGGAATTAATCTCATCATTATCGGACACCCAGTTGGCATCACTATATCATTCCAACACAGCAAAGAACTTATTAAAATGTAATCCCCAATCCATAGTGTCTTTCATATATTTAAGCATTTTTTTCAATGTATTCCAATGCTCATTATTAGGACTGTGAGTTTATCTACTCAGTCTACTCGCAGCATATGCAATTTCAGGCCTTGAATAATTCATGAGAAACATCAAACTACCCATAATTTTTGCATACTCAGATTGACACACAGGAACACCTTTATTTTTCATCAAATGCGCATTAGCATCATATGGTGTTCTCACAGGTACAACATCAAACGAATCAAATTTTCTAAGTATTTTCTCTATGTAGTGAGAATGATTTAGAGACATGACAGATGAAGTTCTTTTAATTTTAACTCCCAAAATAACATCAATCTCACCCATATCTTTCATATCAAATTTTGAATTTAGAAAACTTTTCGTTTGGTTTACAACCTGCAGATCAGTGCCAAATATCAACATGTCATCAACATACAAACAAATAATGATATATCCATCACCATCATGTTTTGAGTATACACAAGAGTCACCTTCATTAACAGAAAATCTAAATTCCTTCACAATTTTATCAAAATTTTCATTCCATTGTTTTGGAGTTTGTTTAAGTCCAAACAATGACTTAACTAATTTGCAAACCTTGTGCTCTTGGCCAGGAATGCGAAATCCTTCAGGTTGTTCCATATATATTTCCTCATCTATATCCCCATTCAAGAATGCAGTTTTCACGTCCATTTGATGCACAATTAATCCACGTATAGAAGCAAGTGCAATCAAGGCTTTAATAGTAGATATTTTAGTAACATGAGAATACATATCAAAGAAATCAATTCTCTTCCTTTGGGTGTTACCCACCACTACCATTCTAGCTTTAAACTTATCAATAGAACCATCAGGTTTCAACTTCTTTTTAAAAATCCACTAGCTTTTCAAAGATCTACACCCTCTAGGAAGATCTGTTAATTCCCAAGTGTGATTACTTAGTATTGATTGTAGTTCACTATCAATGGCCTCTTTCCAAAAAATACCATTAGTAGATTTCATAGCATCATCAAATGTTCTGGGATCTTCTTCAAAAATAAATACATAAATAAATTTTTTATCCAACACATATTCCTTAGTCAAGAAAGCCGTTATAAAATCTGGACCAAAATCAATTTATTTTCTTGTCCTTTTACTCCTTCTAGGTTCGACGCATGAATCTACTAAGGGAGTAAGAGTATCACTAGCAGGTAATGCAATATCATTCACATTTGAATTAACATCCACATGACATTCATTTTTCATAGGAAATATATGTTCAAAGAATTCAACGTCTCTAGATTCAATAATATTTCCACATGCATATGATCCATTCGTATTCTTAGTAAGAAAACGATATGCATCACTATGATATCCATAACAATAAAAATGGAATCAACAATTTTTGGTCCAATCTTATCACGTTTAAAACTAGGAACACCAACTTTAGCAAGACACCCCACGCTTTTAAAAATTCAGATTTGACGCACGTCCTTTCCAAATTTTATACGGAGTCTTATCAAGCTTCTGATGAGGTACTCTGTTTAACACATAACATGCTGACAATATAGTCTCCCTCCACATGTTATTAGGAAGTCCCGAACTAATCAACATAACATTCATCATATTTTTCAGAGTTTAGTTTTTCCTTTCAGCTATTCTGTTTTGCTCAGGGGTGTAATGGGCAGTCAATTCATGTATTATTCCATTTTCCTCACATAGTTTATTAAGGGTAGTAGGATCATACTCACCACCCCGATAACTTCTAAGTCTTTTAATCTTTCGATTAAGTTGGTTTTCTACCTCAGTTTTGTAAATTCTAAGCATGTCCTCAGCTTCATCTTTACACCTAAGGAGATACACCACAGTGTAATGGGAACAATCATCAACAAAGGTTATGTGATATCTTTTTCCACCTCTATAGCATGGTTTCTGAAATCTTCTAAATCACTATGTACCAATTTAAGCAAGTTAGATTGTCTTTCAATAGACGAGAAACGTTTCTTGGCATACTTGGCCTCAACACACACTTCACATTTAGTGAATTCAGAATTGGACAAATTAAGAATTAAGTTTAGGTTTTTAAGTCGTTTAATCGATGCAACATTCACATGTCCAAGTCTAGCATTCCACAGGTCAAGAGACTCAACGATGTAAGCAGAAGAGGTACTAGCGAATTTATTCATATTTTCAGAAACAACATCAAGAACAAATAACCCCCCATTACAGAAACCATTTTCCACAAATTCCTCATTTCTAGTTAACACAAGCCAATTAGAGTCAAAGGTCAATTTTAATCCAGCCTTCATAAGCAAACAATCAAAAATAAAGTTCCTACACATTTCAGCCACATGCAAAACATTAGTAAGAGTAAGAAATTTTTCAAAAGTAAATTTTAAAAAAAATCTTCCCTTTTCCGAGCACGTTGGCAGATGCCGAATTGCCCATGAACACGTTCTCTCTTTCAACCTTCTCATAAGTTTGAAAGAAACTGCGGTTGGAGCAAATGTGTCTAGTAGCACATGTGTCCACGATCCATTCAGCAACGTTCCCGACCAGATTTTCCTCGAAAACCACAGCAACAATGTTATCTGCTTTCACTATGTTGGCCTCCTTATTTTTCTTGCCATAACAGTCCTTTGCCATGTGCCCGATCTTCCCATATTCATGACACTTACCTAAGAACTTCTTCTTCATCATCTTTGACTCAGGTTTGTAAGGACTAGATTTCTGAAAACCTTTACATTTACCCTTAAACTTGTCAAATTTTGAAGACTTAGGTTCAACAAGATTAGCTTTGAAAAAACCAGAAACTACAACATTCTTGTCCTTCAACCGATTTTCCTCCTCAATTTTCAAATGACCAACTAGTTCTTCAAGAGTTAAGTTTTTCTTTTTATGCATTAGTTGATTACGATATTCTTTCCACGAAGGGGGCAACTTCTCAATCAGAACAATTGCAAGAGTAACATCACATATTTTAAGTCCTTCAGAAGCAATGGTAGTACATAAATTCTCATATTCATGAATTTGATCAATTACTGGTTTATCATCTTCAACCTCAAAATTCAGCCACTTTCTTATCACAAAACGTTTAGAACCAGCATCATCATTACCATATTTCCTTTCATGTGCATCCCAAATTTCTCTAGCAGTGGAGTATTTCATGTAAATATCAAGCAAGTCATTGGTCATGTAATGCAACAACATATCTTTACAAATCCTATTATCATTATTAAACTTAGCAGTATATTCTGTCTTATCTGGTTCAGTTTCAAGGGCATCACAGTCATCAAGCACATAACCCACATCAATCTGATCTAAATAGAACCTTATCCTAATAGCCCATCGCTTATAATTTTTACCATCCAGAGCTTCGACTTTAGACATATCAGGAATAAGTTTTTACGCCATGATTGAATTATACAAAATCGTCTTTTAGAATGTTGGGTTATTAATGTATAATCAATCACAGAACAGAGAGAAGATCTTACAGGATTGATGTGTCGTGGACAGACCACTGTCCTAAAAGACGATTTCACCTAGCCTCAGTGCAAGGTATCTCCGGCAGTCTTCCTCCAGGATTAACACAACGCCGATCGAAGTGTGCACTCACAAGATCGAATGGAGTAACCGAAATCCTTTTACTCAAAACAAAAAACAAAAATTTTCTCTTTTTTCTCCTACTTATTCAGTTTGCTAAAGCCTCCCTTTATAGATGAAAGCAATGTGTGAACACTTTAATTCAATCCTGAAAATTCAAACCAATCAATTTTGAAAATCCAAAAGTCTTTCATAAATACCAAAGTTTGTTTTTATAGAAACTAAAGTATTTTGTAAATACCAAAACGAAACAAATAGTGGAAAACTTTCTTCAACAAATAAAACTTTGTTTTCCACAAACTTTCAAAACTTTGAAGCTAGTTTCCACCGTTATGCGGCGCATATTTCAGACCTTTTAAAGAAATCTTATTGAGCTTTGTATCTTCTTTGGGTGGCGATAGCCCTTGCTTCAGATTTGTCTTGCCACGGAAAAGATTTCTCAAAACCGACATTAAGAATTGTGAGAGGGGATCGTGGGACGTGACATTTGGGTTTTAAAAAAAACAGTACATAAATAAGAAAAGTAGAAAAAGAAAGAAAAAAAAAATGATGAGGAAAAAAATAAATGAGTTATTGACATCTGGCCAAAGAGAGGTATCACATTACTGTTCTAAAGACCAGCTCTTAACAGATAAGGATGTTAGAGAACCATTAAAATGGCTAATTATATAAAGCCTTATATAATCTCTGCAGCTACAAGCTTCTATCGGTAGACAATGATTTTACAAACAAATTTATAGTATTTATCTAGGTAGTCAAATGAGTTACACCTATGTCTTCACTTTTTAGAACTTCTGTCTGTATTAGCATGAATGGAGAATTTATCTTTTGTACGATTTCGGTTTATGGACCCTTCTAAGAACTCCGTTAAGTCTCTTCTGGAGAGTTGTGTGCTTGTGCATCTATATTGTATGTCTTCAGAAGCAGAGTTTACATACTTGGGACAATATCTTGATTAAACTTGATGCAAAGTGCAAAAAATCATTGGAAGTACCAGAGAGCATGCATATCTCTATATATATATATATATAAAGAATTGTTGCCTGCAAATTTCATAAGCAGACATTCAAATACATTGAGTATTATAGAAATAAATACTTACGAGGACATATCTATTTGAATAATTAAACCTTAAAAAAATGTCAGTGCTCTGAAGCAGTAGCGGATCCAGAATTTCTGGTAAATGGATTCGCCATTTGAAGAGATGAACAGTAATTTCTTTTAACGAAGTGATTTATATCGAAATGTAAATCAAACTTATGTTTAAAATAAATTGACAGTAATAATACATTTTTTCTAAAAAAAATTAATTACTATGACATAAAAAGTAAGAAAACGAAAAAAATCATTAAATAAAAAATTAAAAGATAGACTAACGATGACTGCAAAATAACTAATCAATAAGAAATTCAAAATTATCAGTATAAAAACAATAATTGTTTCGAAGAATGTTAGACACAAATTATTTAACCAAAACATATCAAAGCATTAGATATGTATATGTATTAGTAATCCGCATATACATATAAGATACTAATAGTTTTAGTAATAGTAAGTAAAAGAAGAAGAAGAAGAAGAATGAAATAAAAAGTAAAGGAAGATAATAGTAGTAATTTAAAAGGAAAAAATGAAGAACGAAATTAAAAAAAAAAAAGAGAGAAGTCAAGGCAGTGGACTGTGGGACTGTGGTGAATCATGAGATAAATAATGTAAAGAAATATATGTAAAATTGAGCGCGCAAGGAGTCCAACACCCAACCTCCTGCATAACTTGAACTTCCTTAACCGTTTAGCAACGCATTCTTTTTATATTATATCATTGCTATTTGTAAAATAATTACATACAAATCGAAAAAATTTAAGACGAAGGGGCTCAACTGAACCCCTCGCCACCGGGTGGCTCCGCCCCTGCTCTGAAGTACTTACTTTTATAGGATATATATATCATTACTTCTGTCAAATAAAGACAACGATTCTTTTCTATACTCCACCTTTTCACATGTGGGGTTACATAGAGTATATATGTTATTCTTGTTGTTGTACTCCCAGTATTCAACAAAAATTTATAAAATCACAGGCACTATTAGAAAATTACTATTTTTCTATTGAATTTTTCACTGAAAAATGTTCAGAAACTATTCTTACTAAGGTGGGCAGGAAAAACTTAAATAGTAGTGTGAACATACAAAAAAATTAAAAAGTTGCCCATTATTTCAATGAAGACATGTTTCCTACCATGCGTTTTTCCAGTAATTTTTCAAGTGAGCTGGTTCGATGAGAATGAGATGGAAAAAATTTATTTTATAGTACAAAATTTCCACTGAATATCGGTGGAAAACCCTTTATTTTTAGTAGTTAGGCTAACTCTATTGTGCTTTGGCTTCTTCTACCACAAAAAATTAGGAGTTCCAAAGTTCCATCCTTGTGACTTTCTTCAATCCTATTTCGTGTCTAGCTCTGTCTTTGTCTTCCCAAAATTCAGCCCAAATTCTTCCGAAAAATAAAGACTATATTAATTATTATTTTCTTGCAATCTCATACCAAAATTCTATGGATTGTTTACATAAATACTTTTGGCCAACAGGAAAATGATAAGAAGAAGAATAAAGTACCTGAAGAGAAGTGGAAGAAGGAACTGGTTCAAGTTAAATAAGGAAGATAATGTAGCCATAATTAAGAGGATTAAAAGTTGTGACTGTCGAAGTTTGAAACGTATGTTTTCTCTAGAATTTTCAAACGGTGATTTTAATAAAGAGATGTAATTAAACCTTAACTGTTCAAATTTTAAATTTTAAAATAGGAGAAAAAAATCAATAAAATAAAATAAAAACTCAAGAAAAAGAAAAAGAAATTGACCATAGAGAGGTGTCACGTCACTTTCCCTAATGCCTAGCTTTATATTATATATATATATATATTTTAATTTTACACTTTATCAGCTCATTTATATCCTTACCATTAACAATGTATCACAATTTTGTCTTACTTTGACGGAGTTTCAACGTGGACTCTAACTGAAGTATAATGGAGGATACTTCTAAATCCCAGTTAAAAGTAGATAGATAAATTTGACCATTTTTTAAAAGATTTTTACACGTGAAATCCACCACGTCCACAATCGAGCTTTGTTAAGATCAAAAGCAAATACGTGACAATATGCTAACCAGAGACAACTCTATAACTTAAAGTTTATAGATTTCTATAACGACCTCAGTTTTAATTTACAATAATAAATAGGTTGACAATTAAATATTTAGAGATATTAAGTGGATTTATTAATACATATATAAGATTTGGACAAAAATTATTGGGTTTACGTGCACCCATAAGTAGTATTGTAAATCCGCTTCTGTTACTAACGTTAATGCTAGTTAATAATTTATTCCAAGAGATATAAGATAAAATAAAGTAATCTTCTTAGTAAATAACATCAAGATAACAAAAAGTAACAAAGAATTAACCCGAGACTCAATTGTAACAACCCAATATTTTTATAGTTTATTTAATTTTAACGGGTTACACTGTATGTAAGAATATATATTTATTTAAAAATTATTTATATTATAAATATGAGATGATGAATTAGTTAAGAGTGAATAAGTGGGACAGACATTATTTTATTTATTCTAGCTTAAAGAAAGAAACGAGCAAAAGGGCAGTTCGTTGGTTTGGAAGGAAAAGAAAAGCTATCACTGTGTAGATTCACCTTGGATGAAAAAGAAAGCATCAGGTATAATACTCTTATCTCATAAGTGTAACTATATATTTTTTTTTATATATATCCAGTTTCTTGACTTACGCCAGACTATTCCTGGAGATAGTAGTACCGGTCCCTCAACACTACTACCAGTAAATCATGGGATGTGCCTGAATGACCATGGTTTGAGAACAGAGCAACTGATATCACCTACAAGGTCCTATCCCAGAAAAGAACAAAGTGCTCCCACCAGAATTCGAACTCACGCTGCAGGCCTCCAGTTGTATTTTAAGTTCACCTCCTTTATCATTCAGCTATGCCCGGGAAACGTGTAACTATGTTCTTGAAATGGGTTGAAAGGGAGTAGCATTTTTTATTATTTTAAAAGTGGAATCTTTTTATTATACAATCTTTTAGGGGTAATTAATGAAGTAAGGTTGGAGGCATTATTATATTAGGGAAAACATAAGGTTTTAGGCTTTGGGGAAATTATTAGCGAATATTCTCAAAATATTCTCCGTATATTTTGTAATTATGATAAATGTATATTTAAGGTAACTTAAGATTCTAATTGTATTAGGAATCAACCTTTGTAATAATGGAAAAATTGTCCAACGCTGTTTTTCTTGTCCACTAGGCAAACATACTCGTCTTCCCTTTATGTCATCAAACAGTGTTACTTTTTCTCTCTTTGATATTGTTCATGTTGATTTGTGGACATCTCCGATTGCTAGCTCTTTGGGTCATAAATTTTATCTAGTATTCTTGGATGATTTTTCACATTTTGTCTGGATTTACCCACTGAAATTCAAATCTGAAGTTTTTGCAAAATTCCTCGAGTTTCAAAAATTCATTAAGACACAATTTGAAAAACCTATTAAATCATTCCAATGTGATAATGAACGTGAATTTAATAACTCGGCATTTCACAATTTTTGTTCTAAACAAGGCATGTTTTTCCGTTTTTCTTGTCCCTATACTTCTTCCCAAAACGGAAAGGCTGGAAGAATTATACGTACCATCAATAACATGGTCCGCACACTTCTGTTTCATGCCTGCATACCACCGCCTTTTTGGGTCTATGCTGTCAAAATGGTAGAATCCCTTCTAAATATTTTACCAACTAACACACTCCAAAACAAAACCCCTACAGAAATCTTATACCATAGGCAGCCATCATATGATCACCTATGTATTTTTGGATGCTTATGTTACCCCAACATAGCCTCTACTGCACCCCACAAACTTGCCCCTCACACTCTTCCATGTGTCTTCCTTGGTCTATATCCTAATCATCGGGGCTACTTGTGCTATGACATTGCTACTCGCAAAATCATCGTCTCCCGTCACGTCACCTTTGACGAGACAACCTTTCCTTTTTCAAATCTCCAGAAATTTCAGACCACCGATTACATCTTTCTCGATGAACCAAGTCTGTCCCCGGTCATCCAAAATCTATACCAACAACAGCCCACTGTTCCGACAGTCTCGCCACTGTCCGGCACCACCCCTACCAGCTCCCTGCTCACCCCTACAACCCCCAGTCGAGTCACCTGCACCACCAGCGACACTGCTGCCCTGCACTCCAGCAACCAGTCCCGCAGGTCTGCAGGTTTCCAGGCCAACCAGCAGCACAAAAAATAGCCCATCTAAACTGCTGCCCACTGGTCCAGAACCAGTGGACCATCAACCTCACATCCCCGACCCACCACCAATGCCCTCACATCGCATGGAGACTCGTGCACAACACGGTATCTTCAAACCCAAGGTTCAATTCAATCTTTCTACACAAACCTTATCACCCATTCCAAAATAATCCAAAACTAGCAAAACTGGACCCAAATTGGAATGCGGCCATGTGCGAGGAATTTAACGCTTTAACCAAGCAGAACACTTGGGATTTAGTACCTAGACCAGCTGGTGTGAATGTTATCCGGTGTATGTGGCTATTTCGTCACAAGTTTAGAGACAGTGGTGACTTAGAGAGGTATAAGGCAAGACTAGTTGCCAATGGCACTAATCAGCAGGAGGGTATTGATTGTGGTGAGACATTCAGTCCGGTTGTTAAACTGACCACTATTCGGACTTTTCTCAGTATTGCTATGGGCATGCGTTGCCTGATTCATCAGCTTGATGTCAAGAATGCGTTTCTTCATGGGGATTTGAAAGAGACTTTGTACATGCATCAGTCTCCTGACTTTGTTTATTCGGCAGCTCCGCAATTTGTGTGTCATCTCAGGAAGTCATTGTATGGATTGAAATAGGCACCCCGCGCTTGGTATGATCGGTTCACCAGGTATCTTCTGCAGATTGGTTTTGTATGGAGCAGGTGTGATACATCTCTCTTCACTTTTCACTGAGGTAGCAGCACTGCATATTTGCTATTATATGTCGATGACTTTGTTCTTACTGCCTCATCTGACGGGTTGAAGAATGAAATCATTGCTCAACTCAAAACTGAATTTGCTATGACTGACTTGGGCAGGCTAAGTTATTTTTTGGGTATATCGGTGATAAGATCTGCAGCCACTATGTTCCTGTGTCAGCGTAAGTATGCAGAAGAGATAGTGTACAGGGCCAAAATGACAAATTATAAAATTATGCCAACTCCGGTGGACTCAAAATCCAAGCTTAGCACCAATGACGGTGCGCCAGTTTCTGATCCCACTCTGTATCGGAGTCTAGCAGGTGCTCTTCAGTAACTTACATTCACTATGCCTGATATTGCATATGCCATTTAGCAGGTGTGTCTGTTCATGCACGACCCCCGAGAGTCATATTTTGCCACCCTCAAACGTATTATCAGATATGTTAAGGGCACACTAGACTTTGGTTGACATCTATACCCCTCTGCCCCAACTAAGTTACTAGCTTACACGGATGCAGATTAGGCAGGATGCCCCGACACACGTCGCTCCACTTCAGGGTACTGTGTATTTCTTGGGGATAATCTTATGTCATGGTCCGCCAAGCGGCAGGCCACGGTATCCCATTCGAGTGCTAAAGCAGAATATCGCGGAGTTGCTAATGTTGTCGCTAAGATCTGTTGGCTCCGAAATCTTCTTTTGGAGCTCTAGTGTCGATTACGCAAGACGTCTATAGTCTATTGTGACAACATATCTGCTATCTATATATCTCATAATCCAGTCCAACATTAGCGGACCAAGCATCTTGAGATGGATATCCAATTTGTGCGAGAGAAGGTTGCCCGTGGTCAGGTCAAAATTTTACACGTGCCTACCTCTTATCAGTATGCATACATTTTTACAAAGGGACTACCGCGACAACTCTTCACCAACTTCCGATTCAGCCTTAGCATTCGGCCTCTCCCGCTCCGTCTGAGGGGGAGTATTAGCGAATATTCTCAGAATATTCTCCGTATATTTTGTAATTATGATAGATGTATATTTAAGGTAACTTAGTATTCTAGTTGTATTAGGAATCAACCTTTGTAAGATAAGTTAGGATTCATACCATATTAGGAATCAGCCTTGTACATCTATATATATTGTGAATAATGAAAGGAATCCCCAAGGAAAATTATTCCATCTTTCAGAAATGATTATGCAGGTTATGAATTTAGTTTTCAACAGAAGCCACTATTTCGGCATTTTCATGTACAGAAATTGATTTCATGTGTATACTATAGAATAGTCCCCCTACCTTTGTAGGATAATATCTACTTTATATAATTATACTAAAATAATAATTATAGAATATATGAAAAATATTTATGTATTCTCTATCACACCCCCGCAGTCGGAGCGGAAAGAGGGTAGACGCTCAAACTGGATCTGAAGTCGAGGAACAGCTGCCGAAGAAGTCCCTTAGTAAATATATCTGCATACTGATATGAAGCAGGAACATGTAACACCCGAACATGGCCCACAGAAATCTTCTCTCGAACAAAATGAACATTCATCTCAATATGTTTGGTTGACTGATGTTGAATCGAGTTATAAGACAAATAGACAGTAGATATGTTATCATAGAAGACAATAGATGCCCTCCATAAGGGATAATGAAGCTCTAGAATGAGGTTTTTGAGCCAACAAATCTCGGCAACAACGTTCGCAACGTCTCTATATTCTGTTTTTGCACTCAAACGGGAAAGCGTGGCTTGCCGTTTGGAAGACCACGAGATGAGGTTTTCACCCAAAAATACACAATAGCCGAAAGTAGATCGACGTGTGATTGAACAACCGCCTCAATCGGCGTCCGTATATGATATCAGCTTAGTCGGTGCAGATGGATAAAGATGTAACCCATAGTCAAGAGTACCATTAACGTACCGAATGATACGTTTAAGAGATGTGAAGTGAGGCTCTCTGGGAGCATACATGAACAGACACACATGCTGAACAGTGTAGAAAAAATCGGGTCTAGTGAAAGTAAGATATTGATGTGCACCAGCGAGACTCCTATAAAGAGAAGGATCAAGCACTGGATCTCTGTCATCCACGTTAAGCTTCGATTTTGAGTTGACTGGATTGGACATGATCTTGCATTTTACCATTTTAACCCTGTAAACAATCTATTCGGCATACTTACGCTGACTTAGGAACATTGCATTCTCGGATCTGATCACAAAAATCCCCAAAAAATAACTCAACTTACCCAAGTTTGTCATGGCGAATTCGGATTTGAGCATGGTATTAATTTCATTTTTAGCCCATCTGAGGAGGCAGTCAGGACAATGTCATCCACATAAAGCCAAAGGTATGCAGTGTCATTACCTTGATGAAAAATAAAAAGTGAGTTATCACTTTTGCTGCACATGAACCCAGTCTATAAGATGTAAGTAGCGAAGCGGTCATACCAAGCTTTGGGCTTGTTTCAGGCGGTAAAGTGACTTTCAAAGTCGGCAGACATACTAAGGAGTCGATGGATGCACTAAGCCAGGTGGTTGATGCATGTATACGATTTCTTTAAATCCCCATGTAAGAAAGCACTTTCATATCAAACTGATGAATCAGCCAATTCTTTCCCATAGCAACGCTTAAAACAGTGTGAATGTTAGCTGGTTTAACCACTAGACTGAATGTCTTACCACAATCAACTCCCTCTTATTGGCCTGTGCCATTTGCCACAAGTTTCGCCTTATGGCGTTCAAAATCACCACTATATCTGAATTTGTCAGGATAAAGCCACATGCAACGAATCACATTCACCCTATCTAGTTTCGGGACAAGATCCCAAGTGCCTTGTGCAGTGAGCGCATTAAATTCCTCACTCATGGCCGCATTCCAATTTGGGTCAAGTTTGGCTAATTTTGTATTTTTATATAAAGGTGAAATAGTCTGAATGGATAGTTTAAAGTGGACTTTTGTTTTGAAAATCTGTCTTTGGACACGGGTTTCTATCTGGCGGTCGGGATCAGCGGAGGCGATGGGGTCATTTGGGTGGCGGCGAGGGTAGTGAGGTTGTCTTTGGCGATGGAGTTGTTGGGGGCGGGGGGTGGTCGGCGAGGGCTGAGGGGCTGATGTCACGGGATTCAGGAAGTGGACTATTTATCGGGAACAGTGGGGCCGTGATGGGAATAGTGGGTAGGGGGTAGTCGACGGGATGGGGCGGTGGTCGACGGGTTGTGGTGCAGTGGCGGGACAACTGGCAGGGGCGGTGAATTTTGAGCCAGAATACTAGCACTATGTATTACGTTTCTAATGAGAGAGGAAGTGTCTGAATCATCAAGTAAGTCGTAATCAGTGATTTGAAATTCTTTAGACGTTTGCAAATGGGAAAATGGTCTCCTCGAATGTGACATGGTGAGAGACTAGGATTTTATTTGTGGACAAATTGTAGCATAAGTACTCCATATAGTTCGACGGGAAACCTAAGAAAATGTAAGGAGTAGTCCTAGGTGCTAATTTGTGAGGGGCCGTGGAGGTGAGATTCAGGTAGCATAGACAATAAAAAAATCTGAAGGTGATCATAAGAGGGGATCTGACTAAAGAGAATTTTAGTTGGAGTTTTATTTTGAAGATTGCGTGTTGGTAATATATTAAAGATGTAAGCTGCCATGTGTAGTGCATAAACCCAAAATGAAGAGGGATGGATGCATGGAAGAGCATAATGCGGATCTTATTGTTGATGGTGCGCAGGATTCTTTCGGCTTTACCAATTTTAGGTGAGGTTTGAGGGAAAGAGAATCGGAACAACATGTCATGTTTTGCACAAAACTTTATGAAAGGGGAGGTTGTCAAGCTCACAGCCATTATCACATTGAAACTTTTTTATGGTCTTCTCAAATTGGATTTTAACATTTAACATATGCTTGAAATTCAAGAAAAATTGTGTAAACTTGGGACTTAAATTTTAGAGGATAAACCCAAAGAAAATGAGAGAAATCATCCAAAATACCAAATAATATTTGTGACCCATTTTGCTAGTAATGGGAGATGTCCATAAATCCGCATGAATAATATCAAAAGGAGAAAACATTACACTCAATGAAGATTGAAAAGAGAGTCTAACATGTTTCCCTAAAGGAAAAGAGTTGTAAGCATGGGAAAATTTCCCTTTATTACATTGAATGAAATTTTGATTCCTAAGGAAATTAAAAAGTGGTGCTCCCGGGTGCCCGAATCTACTGTGCCAAGTTGAAGGAGAGATTGCAGCTAGTGAGGTTGGTAGATTGACACTTGCAGCGGAATTGGATGAGAGAGGATATAGGTCCCCCCACTATTGCATCTCGTAAGAGTTGTTTCCGTACGTAGGTCCTTCACAGAAAAACCAAAAGGTTCAAACGTAATAGTTACAGAATTATCACTAGAAAATTTCCTAACAGATATTAAGTTTTTAATGATGTTAGGAGCATATAGGACATTTTTAGGGTAAATAGAGGGTGAGGTAGTGGTGTTTGAGTGGTGCCATGACCCTAAATTAGAATGCGGTTGCCATTACCAACCAAAATAAATTGAATATTGATTACATTAAATAGTTGAGGAAGATTACCAGAGTCGCGAGTGAGGTGAGATATCGCACCTGTATCCATGTACCATGCGTCGTCGAGCTACGGGAGATTCATAGTGTTGTAGGCCTGACTCAGTTTGGTAGAGGTCATAAAATCGTATGCCTGCTATTGTGGTTGGGCAGCATAGAAGTAGGCATGGTTCAGTTGACTCGTGTGATGTGGTCCAGGAGCAGGGCCCAATATACTCAAACTTGGGTATTGGGTCAGGGCGGTTGGGTAAGGGCAAGTGGGGAGGCCTAATTTTCGGCGGTGGGCCACGGCATTGAGTTGGCCCATGGATGTGAGGACTGGGCCTGCCGTGGCTATCCACCGTAATTAGACCTGCCCCCACGGCCCCTTTCTCTATCGCCGCATCCATTGCCGCGGCCTTACCCTCAGCTACCGCTTCGGCTGCCTTACTGATTGGGGTGGTCGGCGGGTTGCGGTGGTCTAGCGGGTACATCGGTGGTCGGCGGTGCATCAACTACTAACGCCTTCTGATTGTGTTCATCTTATTTGGCACATCTAGTATCCTCCAATAGTAATTGTGATTAGGCCTTGTTGAAATTAGTGAGGGGATCAGCTTGTTGGATCATCATCGCAAGTGTGTCGTACTCACCCTTTGACAGACCATTAATTAGTTGTAGGACCATCTTTGTTTTTGAAATCGGATTGCCAACATTAGATAACTGGTCTGCAACTACTTTCAATTGTTTACAATAGGCGGACATATTAGCAAAATTCTCAAGACGGGTGTTATTAAATTGCTTCTCTAGATACACGGCACGTGTGTGTTTGTTGTCTTAAAAGATTTCCTCTAACCTGGTCCACAGTTCGTGAGCTAATACATATGTCTTCGTAATAGTATGAAGCAAATCCTTAGATATGGTGACATATATCCACTATTTAATAATTACATCTAGCCGCTTTCACGTCAGGTTGTCGAAGTCGGGTGGACGAGGTATGGTGGCATCGATGTGATCAAGGACATTGTATGCACAAGCATGTATTTGAAATAGTTCAACCCACTATGAGTATTGTCCATCCTCTTTATCAAAAACCAAAGGGATAAAGTTCTTGATATTTGTTACGGCGATGGCTGGATGAAAGGAGTTAGGAGATGAGGAGGGAGGAGGAGGATGTGTGATGTCGGGGGTGGAGGAGGAACCCCTAGGAGATTCGGAAGTAGACATGAAGTCGTTGTTTTCGGTGGTTCAAGAGAAAAAACAAATAGGGTTAGGGGGGATGGGTGCCACTGGAAAAAAAGAGAGAGATGGGCGACCGAAAGAGTAGTAGGGAGGGTGTTTAGGGTTTGGCTCTTGATACCATGTAAAATAGTGTAATTCTCCTTATCTGGAGTCTTCTCATTAATACAATATATATATATATATAGGTGTTTACAATTGTAATCTTAATCGTATGAGAATATCTACTTTACATAATTATATTAAAATAATAAATACAGAATAAATGGAGAATATTTACGTATTCTCTATCTTATACTTATTATTGATTCTTGGGAAATTGATACTAATTTATTGGTTACGTATATTGAATGGGTGTAGATCATGATATAGAGATATATTTGTTCCTTTAAATTGAGGTATAAAATATTGAAGTTTAGCCCTAAGCTTGAAATTTAAGAAATATGAGATTTTCCCATCAACTGAAGTCAAGATTGAAACTTGATTATAGATTTAGAGTCCATGACTTATGGGTAACGTGTCCATGTAATCAATTTCAAATTTCGGATAGTTGATCTGAGGTGTCCTAAAATTATGGGACTAGTTTCTCTAGACTAATTTGGACCATTTATGTTATTGAATAGATTGAGTCTATTGGAGATCGTTTGAAGAGAATTTGACATTTCAAGAGAGGTTTGTGTTCCGGTTATAAGACAGTGAGGTTTAAATTCTTAGTTACTTGTTTTTATAAAAAGCATATGATTGTATGGTATGCATACATTTAAACCATTTAGTTCGTGTGAGTGGGCAAGCATGATGTAAATTGTGTAATTTTCAAGTGTCTAAAGTGATTACCGTATGATCTCTTTAGCATAATTTCGCTTAAATAGATATTTGTTATAGATGTAAAGTCTTGACTTGGTATTGATTGAACATATATTCCGCTTTATCATATTTTCAGAGAGAGATGTACTCCTTCAGGCCCCATTGAGTTCAGTCAGAGGTAGATGCCAGAGTTATAAGTGACTAAGGATGGCAACGGATCAGATCTGGACCGGATCCTACTAGATCCAAATCCAGATCCGTTTTCCATACATGAATTCAGATCCGGATCCAGATCCGTCAGGTCCATTAAAATCAGATCCAAATCTGGATCCATCGGATCCACCGGGTCCACGGATCGGATCTGGATCCACATGTAAAAAAATTTGCCTTGCTAAGAATGTAACCTTGCGAAGAATTTTTTTTTGAACTGACAAACGATTTTTACTTAGCTAACAGTTTACTGTGTTTCAATTTTGAAATGTTCATATGAGATATTTTGTTCGTTGTCTCATTTTGAGTGTGAGCTATTAATTGAAAATGTTGCACAATGACAATAGTTGTGGAAAATGCTGACTAGTATTTCTACAATGTAGAACTTGCATGTGCTTGGAATCTTCACAAATGAAGTGAATATAATTTTAACTACTTGTCTATGGAGATGTAGTCATTCACTAATATAACATTGATTTTATTATCGAAGTTACCTCTTTATTTTTTGGTTTTTGAGTTAACGCGGGGATAAATTAAACTTGTTTTGTGAATTAAACTTGCAAGGATGTGCTTAGCAATTTTAAAAAAATACTTATAAAATTACATTCTAGGTTATGAATATATTTAATAAAAAATGTATCCACGGGCCGGATCTGGACCGGATACGGATCTCAAATACAAGATCCAGATCTAGATCCGATCCGTCAGAAATGGATCCGGGTCCGATCCGGATCCGTCGGTCCAAATTTTGAAGATTCATATCCTATAAAACGGATCTGGATCCACCGGATCCAGGATCCACCGGATCCAGGATCCACTGCCATATCTATAAGTGACCAAGATAAGATGTGAGTAAATAATGCTCATTCCGGAAGACGGGGTAAGGCATGGACATATACGTACCATTTCCCCTGAGCATAGACTTAGTATATTTCATGTATTGCTTGTTTATGTTTCATGATTTCAGCTTCAGCTTCAGAGTTTGTTTATATTTAATATACTTGTACTGTTTAATTGCTTTATGCATTATCAGGGATTTCTAAGACTTGCCCCAGGGGTAAGCTGAAAGTGTGTCGATAATCTTGCTCGGTCTTTTAGACTCACGCTTGTTGATGTTTGTATGTGTGCAGATGTGGTTAAAGGCGAGCAGGTGGCCGATACCTGATTATTCTAGCTTTCTTCAGTCCAGTTCAGTCGAGGTGAGCCACCATTAAATCATGACAGCCTCTTCTTATTTAGTTGACTTAGTAGTATTCCGAGATGTGTTTCGTACTTTTGTATTCAGACTAGTTGTTCCATCACTTAGACATACTATGAGATTTATGGACAAACTCGATATTTTTTTACGCTTCCGTACTTATCTTTATATTATGAGACGTTGAGTATTATTCTTCTTTATCTTTTAATTAGTTGTATGCTTAGCTTAGGGGGTTCGCCTCATGGGTAAAACCTCGTCAGGTTCTCTGTCGCGGCCTAAGTGTCAGATTTGGATCGTGACATTAATGTAGTTCTAGATAGAACCAAAAACTAGAGGCAGGTCAATTTCATCCAGTAACAGTCTGGCAAACCACCAATAATTAAAGAAATAAGGGGTAAAAGTGCATATATGAAACTCTCCCCAACGGGCAAATCTACTATTTATGGTCATAAATAAACTCTTCAAATGCCATGAAAACTATAATAAAGTCTTCAATAACAAGAGCAAAATGCTCATTTGCTAAATTCAAAATGATAGTGTTCGGGCCAGTTTGCTCGCACACTTAATCAGCTTTCAACGTTTTCTCAACATCGAGCACGAATCGATACATGACATCCGATTTCAAAAGACGTCCGTATTCACATAATCCATTGAAACAACTTCAACTTCAGGTGTAATGTTATGCTTTGCTGCAAAATCAAGCATTTCTTGTGTCTCTTTCATTCCTCCAATTATACTTCCTCCCATTATTTTCCTCCCTATGTTTTTAAGAATGTTATTAGAATTATATTGAATAATCCTAAGTATAAAGAAATGAAAAGAAAATTAAGGAAAAATGATAAGAATAAATATTTATTTACCCATAAACAAGGGAAATACTGGTAATTCAAGTGGCTTTGGTGGTGCACCAACCATAACTAGCTTTCCATGAGGCTTTAGTATATTGAGCAATGGAAAAATAGGATGTTCTGCTGAAACAGTATCTATAATTCCAACCAATGTGCTTGTCGCAACCTGCAAAGTAACAAAAATACAACTCGTATACAACACCCGCATATATATATGCTCGTGCCCTCATATATACAGTAAGCCATATTGATACTATATCTAGAACAAATTTAGAATTCTAGGGGTATATATGTTAACCATTAAACTAAGTGTCACGCCATAAAATGGATTGCGACGTGGCCGACACCCAGTGCCTACCAACTTGCACCGAGCGAACCATGATGATGTAACGCATACCCAATTCGAACCCTTGTGATCAAATTCATTTAATTAATAACAATCTTAATTGAATAAAGTGAAATGAAAATCAATAATATAAAGTGAGCCATAAACATAAATGTCATCAGCAAATTTATTCACGTACCCATAACCCAAAATATTACAAATCTATCTATGGAGTCTCTATGACGTTGGGAATAAAATAATAAAGTTGTGAGACTAGCTTGCGTTGTACAAATATAGAAATACAATCACGTGAACCAAATGATCTCAAACGTGGACTCACTATAAGTATGAAGTTGAAGGAATCATAGCATGTACGCCGACCATCCTTCACCTAGCGTCTTCTAGACCTAACACCATTTAAACAAACGATGCCTGCGTCTAAGAGTGTCACATTAACCATTCAACTTTAGCCCATGAAAATATATAGACCGTTCAATTTGTCAGGATTTGGATGAGTTGGACTGAGTATAAATTCATTAGCGAGTCACCTCGGGTATAGCTGCATATTTAGCTCAAATTAACTCAAACAAAAACTTAATCAAATTGTAGAAAAAATAAGTTTTTACTTTGACCTAGCATGATTTTACAACATGGTTCCGGACAACGGAAGACAAGACATCTAGGACCACTATCAATCGACCTGCTAATGTAACATTCCTTACAAAAAGGATGTTTGCAATCAGCAAAATCAATCATATCAAGAGGATATTCCTCAAAACATATCCCACAAGTCAAAGTCAATCGATTAGAATCCGAAGATACGAGGTTTTCCATTTCTTTTCAGGATAACATACTGTAAATAATGTATTTTGGGCTTAACTCAATTCCAAAAGCTAGCTTGTAGGGTGAGGATTGTGCAAGTCCATATAAGGAGTTCATATTCTCATTCCATATCCGATGTGAGACTCTTAAAAACTCCCCACACGTCCAGACCTTATTAACTGGAGCGTTGATAATATAATTTGGGGGCCCAACATCGGTGAACAAGGAATTAGAATGGATCTGGCTCTGATACAATGTAAAGAATGGATCTTGGGCCTAACTCAACCTCAAAAGCTAGCTTGTAGGATGAGGATTGTCCAAGTCCATATAAAGAGTTCATGTTCTCATTCTATATCCGATGTGGGACCTTCAACACATACCTATAGCCTTACGAACCTTGGGTTCGTTAGCAAACCATTCTTCATTAGCTCTAGTGATATTCCAATTATAGTGGCGAAGAAGAGCTACTGAAATGTCCGTTGAAACGGAAAGAATCGTTGAAGTTTTCGAGATATCTTCTTCCATGAGTCGACGTATATCCATAGCCTTCAAGATTCTATAATTTTTTGAGTTATGGGAGTGTATTGGTTCATCAATGGTGTCTTCATCACTGAAAACTTCCTCCTCTGAATCCGTATCATATATATCATGATCGGAATGCATTAGCAAAATTGTGAGAAATCTGTAGGGCTTTTGCAGGATTTTAGAAGAAGAAACTTAATGGAATTTGAAGGTTTTTTATGTATCCGCCTTAATATTATAGTGTACTATGTTACGTTAATAGGAGAGAAATATATGTATATAAGGCTAAATATACAACCTACACCTTTATGGTGTAGGAAAAGAATAATAACCTAACAGAAGTAGGAACCGGGATAAACCTATGAAGGTCTCGTTCTTTCTTTTCCTTAAATATAATGTTTAGTTTATTTGTTTTAGAACGGTAAAAGGTCAAAAA
Organism: Anisodus acutangulus; assembly: GCA_029783415.1. Taxonomy (NCBI): domain Eukaryota; kingdom Viridiplantae; phylum Streptophyta; class Magnoliopsida; order Solanales; family Solanaceae; genus Anisodus; species Anisodus acutangulus. The sequence goes on from CM056502.1 coordinate 39,705,565, forward strand.
TATCTAACTTATTGAAAATAACTTAAATTTGTCATCCTTCCACCAATTGGACCTGAATTACCCTTGATGTTAATTTTCTGGTTAAATTGTATCTTCTTCTACCTATTGAACCCATATTACCGTTAACATTATGTTATGAGATGACACATGTTGGTCTGTAATTAAATAAGTGACATTGATTTTATTGGTCCAAATGACGCCAACCACAAATATCAGATTAACCTAAAACAACTTATTAAAAACCATTTGTTTGTACTTAATTCCTTCAATTCTTCGCATTTTGTGATTGAATGAATTCCAAAGTCAACAGCGTTTTCTTTGTATGAAGCTGTAATATTTTATTCAAAATCTGTGAAAATAAGCTTCAATTTCAAATCTATAGTCTCAACTCAGTTTTTTTCCTTTATCTAAATAATGGATCTTGGACCTAATTCAACCCCAAAATCTAGTTTAAATGGATCTTGGACCTAATCCATTTTGCCCAAGCCATATAACTCAACCTCATAAGTGGTATTTGGTCTCCTTATATGGCTAGGGCAATCATCCTCCTTTGAACTAGTTTTTGGGGTTGAGTTAGGCTCAAGATCCATTCTTTATATGGTATCAGAGTCAGACCCGTCCTAATTCATTATTTTTTATGTTGGCCCCCCCCTCTTATATTGTTCACGTTTCAGATATTCAGCCTTGGGCGTGAGACGGGGTGTTGAGTTCTCCCACATCGGTGGGATAAGTGGTCCTTGGTCTCCTTATATGGCTTGGACAATCATCCTCCCTTTGAACTAGCTTTTGGGGTTGAGTTAGGCCCAATATCAATTCTTTACACTTTCTCCTTCAAATACCTACTTTACAATACTGTAAACCATGAAAAACTTGTATAGTTCTTGGCATAGGTGAATTTGGACTTGTGGATATAAGGCTTTGTACTATTCACATGTGGCCTTCCTAGTCAAATTGTGTGAATTATCCAACACACACATATACAATAAGACTCGAGAACCTAGGATCTATGCCAGTTCTGATATCATGTTGAAGTGTATAACCATCTAATCAAAAAGCTTAAACTGTTAGAGATCGAGGACACATTTTTAAATATTTAATTATGTATTCAACATTATCCTCACCATATGACCTAAATTTTGAAGTTGAGTTAGACCTTAGGTCATGTTAAAAATTGATCTTGGGTCTAACTCAACCCCAAAAGCTAGTGTTGGGTCTGGGGCTACGGATAAGCAAGAATATGTAAGAATAAAACTGTAACAGCTAGAACAATTAAAACAGTTTCTGGATGTTGCCTTCAATATTGTATCAACATCTGAGGCAACATTGTGATAAAACAGTTATAAACCTTTATAGAGTAAATGCAGCGGAAAAGTAAAGAGACACGAGGTTTATATTTTCAAGGGTATATATTAATATATCCCTTGATGGTCAATGACCAAAGAATTGTATAAATTATATACAATTACAAATGAATTTCTTTTTACAAGATTGAACAATAAGTGTGAAAAAGAAATTACAAACAAAAGTGAAGTCGCAAATGACTTCAGCCTAAAGTTAAAAGATCTAAAAAGACAAATACAACATCTTCATTACAATTGCTTGAAATATAAGCTTGATCTAGAATCTGGGCACCAATAGTAATGTGAGACTAGATGTTGTTATACTACTTTAGGCTAAGTGTGTTGATCCAGTTTCTAAGGTGAATATCCGAGAGCTCTCTTAGTAATTATTCTCGTTCAATTCTGGATATCGATACTCTGAAGCTCCCCTCTATTTATAGTATGGAACTTCCCTTGAAATCCTCACTGATTGGTTGAGGAGGTTGAGTAAAAGAAGTTTTCAGCTTGGATCGGTTCTTGCTCCTTAAAAAGCTCAACGTTCTGGACTTGGTCTTCACGCTGCTTCCTCTCCAAGCTTTAACTTATTCTTTTACCACGTTTTAAACACAACATCATTGTAAGCTTGCCTAGGTCATCTTTTACTCACAGTAACACAACCTGTTTTGGCCGGAAGAATAGGAAATTTTTTTACAGAGATGTTGTCAGGAATGTTGTCACAACATCGTAGGCAACATTCTTATTTTCATAAGATGTTGTCCTGAGCATTTACAGATGTTGTCACAACATCCATCCAACATCAACAGCTAGCTTAAAGGTATGAGGATTGTTCAAGCCTTATAAGGAGCCCAAGATTCTCGTCCGTCACCAGTATGATATATTTCTCTTCAACAGATCCATTTACCCGATATTGAGCTCCATATTATGTTGTCATGATGCAGTTGACAGGCATTAACGTGTGGCACTGGAGGTATTAAGTATGCCCACATTAGGAATGGAAAATTCTCTTTATATAGTTTTGATTAATCTTCACCTTTTGAGCTATATCTTTTGAAATTCAGTTCGATTCAAGGTCCACTTACATATATAGCTCGATCCTATCAGGAATGTCATCTCACTCGTGTTAATTTCTTTTCAAAATACAATTTTTGAAGGATCTAAAACACAATCGATTTTTTTTAGGATACTAGCAAATAGATCCTCTTTCTCATCCTTTTACTCTTCTTCTTACTTTAAAAGAAAAAGAGTTCCGGAAATAATAGTTTCAATATTTTCCGTCTAGATACATATGGATCCGACATGAGTCATTAGTGACGTTAGTTATGATTCTTATTAGTCATAGACCAAATTTGATATATTTTCACGAATTTCATAAAGTTATTAATGTTCAAATTTTTATATGGGAGATTAAAAGAATGTAGCACCACACATTATGATCAATATTAATTAGTTGATAATGTTGAATGTCGACTGTTTTTTTCCCCATCAAAATAATGCGGACGAAATTATATAAGTAGAATAATAAATATTATGTTAAATTTGACTAAATTATTATTAACTTTACAGGAAGGAGTAAAAATTTATGTTGTTCACTGCAAACCAATAATACTAGATAAGTATCTATCATATACCATATTAATTATTTAATCATAGGCTAAATGATATGTTTCTTACTTTAAATTTTAACGACTAAAATTAAATATATTTGATTTGGTGTAAATAATAGACGCGGATAAGTATTTGCCTACAAAAAGAGATGTATGTGGACACACACACACAAAAATTATTATAAATACTAGATACGAGTAAGTTTTATTATTTGAGCGCTATCACAATTAGTCTCCATTGGATGCAAATATCAATTTTTTTCTCAAAGGAAAAACTGAAAAAAATACAGAAACAAGAAGGAAAAACAAAAAAGGAGCTGGAAAAGGGAAAAAATAAAAGAAGCAAAATAATACGAGAAAAAATAGTGGGAATATGTCGGAAAAGGAAAATGAGAAAGAGACATGTCTATGTAATATACACATATGAAAATTGCAACAATTAAAAGGTCCAAATTTCACACTATATTAGTTTCTTCTTTAAAGTTATACTTTCACATTATCTTCCTGGCTCTTCTTTAGCCACTATCTTAACTATAAATTGGTCTCGTTTGGAAAGATTTTCTAGAACTTTGTTTTTGCGGAAATTTAAGAAAAAATATATTTGTATAGTCGCTATCATATTGTTATATTCTCGAAGGAAACAAGAGAAGGTGTTCAATAACCTAAAAAGGAAAAAGGTTCTCTAGTAAATATTTTTACTTAATTTTATTCATTAATGATTTACAATATATACAGTGTTATAGAAATATTTAATATATATTGCCTCGTCAAATGCTTAATAGCTTGAGCACTTAATTTTAGAATATTAAAAAAACTTACTATTTAGTATTCAAATGTTTGCCATAATTCTAATTTATTTGACACTTTTGGATTGTCAGATAAAGTTAACATATCAATAGTTCAACTTATATAACACATAAGTAGAATCGGAAAGCATTCAATTTAATTAAGAAAGTATGAAAGAAAATATTACATCGATATCTAAATTTATTAACAAATACGCTGTTGTCTTCAGGGACAAAATCATATGAAACAATTATTTTAATTGGTTTCACCCTCAATGTCTGTTACTCGTTTAATTGGTTTCACCCTCAATGTCTGTACACTTTGATTTCAATTAATTCATATTTGCTCTTAAAGTCCCATTTTGAGATTCAATTAATTTGGATTCATGTAAAAAGAATTTAACTATGAGCGTAAATTGTTTTCTATGATCTCATTCTCAAAATTTGAACCCGAAATGTTGTTTAAGGACGAAGTAATTATCCTTCCAACATAATTTTTAATTGTAAACAATCTGTCATTAAATCTAAGAAAAATGCTCAATGGCGAATTTAGTGTGTAAGCTACAGGTACCCCAAAACCCAATCTTTTCATACCATATATATGTAGTATAATATATTTTTTAAATATTTATAAATATTTGACTGTAAATTAAAATATTTTAAATATAGAAATAAAGTTCTGTAATTGAGGACCGAAGAATATTCTACACACATGGACCGTAAAAGAGAAGTCAAATCTAATTTGAATATGTACTGTAATTAATCATTCCACGTCATTTTTTCCATCGGCCCATCTCATCGATCACGTCACTTATTCAACACTCAAAATCCTATAAATAGAGATCGTAACATTAACACTTTTGTATCATCACTTCTTCCATTTTTCACTCTCTCTATATATATATCAATCTACTATTACTACAACATTGTTTAATTAAAATGGCAAAATCATATGAAAATGAGCATCCAATTAAGGCATTTGGATGGGCAGCTAGAGACACTTCTGGTGTCCTTTCTCCTTTCAATTTTTCAAGAAGGTGTGCAATTTATTTATATTCTTGTCTAAAAAAAAGTTATACCATTTTGTTCAATTCTTGAAATTTTGATGATGGGTTTTTCTTATAAATTTAATGATGTGTTACTAAGTGGTAGTAATTTTTTTTGTGTGTGTTAATGTGTGCAGGGTGACTGGTGAAAAAGATGTACAATTTAAAGTTATGTATTGTGGAATTTGTCACTCTGATCTTCATCAGCTCAAGAATGAATGGGGTAATAGCAAGTACCCCATTGTACCTGGGTAAGATTTTGTCCAATTTCTTTAATTTTTTCAGATCCTTTTTAAATGGTTAGATCTTTATTTATCTTGTCAAATGGCATGTTAAATTCCATATTTGTCTACATGAAATTGACATTTTCTAATATGGTATCAGAATAGTAGCTTAAAATGGCTGCTTTTATGAATCTTTAGTTCCAAGATTTCATTTTTATGCAAAGTTGCTCTGCTATTTCATTCAGTAGCGGAGGCACGAAACTATATATGTAGCATAAGTAATATTTTTGACCATGTATACAGTATATACAGTGTAATACATGGTAAAAGATATCATGTTAAAACATAGCAAAACTTGTGTAGACTCTATTTACTCGTGAGTGTCGCTAATTTCTCAAAATATATTATTTCAGGCATGAGGTTGTTGGTGTTGTAACCGAGGTCGGCAGCAAGGTGGAGAAGTTTGAAGTTGGAGACAAAGTAGGTGTTGGATGTATGGTAGGATCATGTCGCGAATGTGAGAATTGTAGCGTTGATCTCGAGAATTACTGCCCTCGTCAGATTCCTACCTACAATGGCTATAGCCCAGGCGAGACCCTCACGTTCGGAGGTTACTCCGACATTATGGTAACTGATGAGCACTTTGTAGTACATTGGCCTGAAAACTTGTCGATGGACGCTGCTCCTCTGTTATGTGCTGGAATTACTACTTATAGTCCCTTGAAGTATTATGGACTTGATAAGCCTGGAATGCATATTGGTGTTGTTGGTCTTGGAGGGCTCGGCCATATGGCTGTGAAGTTCGCTAAGGCATTCGGAACCAAAGTGACTGTCATTAGTACATCTGCAAATAAGAAACAGGAAGCAATTGAATGTTTGGGTGCGGATTCTTTCCTGATCAGCCGCGATCCTGAGCAGATGAAGGTGAATATATAACTTGGACATTTGTGATTTAAATGATATCGTTACTGTTGAAGTGTGCTGTTACACAGAGCACTTTTATTTAATTAATTGTGTGTTCAACACTTATTCTTTTTCACGAGCCAAACACGTGAAATTCATTTTTCGACAATGGTGGTGTTGACGCTTTTGAACACACGACCTCTGTCTACTCTGATCCTATGTTGAAGTGTGTGATGATCTCCTCTAAAAGCTTAACATGTTGCAGAAAGAACTTTAACTTAATTAATTATGTCATTTCAACAGTTTAAACATGGGAACGCAGGCTCTAATGCTTTATTCGTTTAATATGAACAGGCGGCAATGAGCACATTGGATGGGATCATTGACACTGTTTCTGCAGTTCACCCTATTCTTCCATTGCTTAGCTTATTGAAAGCTCATGGTAAGCTTGTTATGGTAGGTGCACCAGAAAAACCAGTGGAGTTGCCAGTGTTTCCTCTACTTATGGGTAAGTTTGATAATTTCACTAATTTCTGTCCATATATAGTTTTCTTTATGCACTATTTAGAATAAAAAAGCTCCAAGTAAAGTATATTTTATAATGTGGAAAACAGGAAGGAAGCTAGTGGGTGGAAGTCTCATAGGAGGGATGAAAGAGACTCAAGAAATGTTGGATTTTGCGGCAAAGCATAACATAACACCAGTTATTGAAGTCGTGCCAATGGATTACGTGAATACAGCGTTGGAGCGTCTTTTGAAATCGGATGTGAAGTATCGTTTCGTGCTTGACATTGGGAACACATTGAAAGCAACTAATTGAGAGTTGAGTTACAAAAAAATAAATCCCGAAAAAGTGTTGTTTGTTATTAGGAGTACTCTTTGAATTTTAGTTTATTGCCAGTTTCCGACTTAGTTTTTTTCTAGTTGTCGTTGTATTGTTAGTTTTGTACTAGTGCTTTGAGGATAAAAAAAAAATGTGTTGTTATATATACTAATGATACATATTTTTTTTAAGCAACATTTTTATGGTTCAATCTTTCAAGGATTCAGATATATGTCATGTCAATGTTAATTGTTAAGCTGTAGTGTAAAGATGATTATTTGTTTTTTTCAAATTCATTCTATATTTCTTGTAATTTGAATATGCTATTATTTTAATTTTTTAAAATTAGGTTTGGAATTTATTTATAAAAAAAAAAAAAACACGTCTTGCTGATAACTAGGTTCAAGTGAAGTTGAATGACTTTAAAAAAAACAATATATATTTAGTAATAGGATTTAAAAGTAGACGACTAATAGTCTTGATGCATCCCACGTGAATGTTTTAAATATAGGTAGTGCCGGCTAATGTATATTTGCAGGTTAAAATTGTAGTTTAGATGGCCACAATTAACTTAGAGCAATAAACTAATTGTCAGTAATTTATTAATTAAAACTTAAATTTGTACCGGCAAATTTACATTCAGCCAGCAAAACGTTAATATTTACATTGCATTGACATAAACAACTGATTTTATATTTCTTTCCTAATTTTTTATTCCATTTGTCCTAGTCGTGTTAGATTTAAAAGAAGACAAAGAAAGTACTCCACTACTAGTATTATTCAAAAATCTCTTTATAATTAAAGTAGAAATGAAGGGTAAGACCGATTATGATAGACTTTTGTGATCCGATCCTTTTTTGAATTTTGCAAATAGCAAAAGCTTAATACATCAAATTGTTCTTTTTTACTCGAAATCAAGTACTTATAAGTTATTAATAAAAGTATACATGATCAGAAATGATAGATACTCCATGGGTCATTGCCTCACTGGCACGTACGTTGTCTAACAATGTGTTTCACATGATCAGAAATGATATATACTCCATGGGTCATTGCCTCACTGGCACTTACGTTGTCTAACAATGTGTTTCTACATCATATTTTCATTAACCAATATAACTCATTATAACTGATTGTATTGTAATTTCTGATTGATTTCACTGTCGATGTTCTAGTTATGGAAATAAATTTGAAAGAAATAATTTCTTCATTATTTTTATTAATTGAAAGGTATATATACAAGTTACATATTTTCATAATAGGAAAATCTTATTCCTATTCTATTCCTAAAACCTTATTCTACCATAATTCTAACTATACAATTATGGTAAGTGTACAAGACTAATTAAGGTAACTTTTACACTACAATATACCAACAATATACATACCAAATATACATCACCCGTGATGAGCAAACCCGTGATGGGCTTGCTGCCTTTCTGTGTTGGGCTTGCTGCCTTAAGCACCCGTGATATACACTTATGTATATCAAGTGTATATCACGGGTATATTACCTTGTTTAACACACCCCCGCAGTCATAACGAGCGATCTTCGAACGCTGAGACTGTCCCTAAAATCTTCAAACAGGACCGAGGGAAGACCCTTTGTAAAGATGTCTGTAATTTGATATTTTGACGGGACATGACAGACGCGTACCTGACCCCGAGCAACCTTTTCGCGGACAAAGTGTATGTCCATCTCGATATGCTTAGTGCGTTGGTGCTGAACCGGATTACCCGAAAGGTAAATAGCACTAATATTATCCCAATAAACCAAGGTTTCCTTTTGAATTGGACAATGAAACTCTAAAAGCAAATTACGTAACCAACATAATTCCGAGACCACATTGGCTACCACTCGATATTCAGCCTCGGCACTTGAGCGGGATAGAGTTGTGTGACGTTTCGCAGACCAGGAGACCAAGTTGTTGCCAAGGAACATACAATAGCCAGACGTAGACCGTCTGGTGTCTGGACACCCACCCCAATCTGCATTTGTGTATGAGAAAAGTGTGGATGTCGATGAAGGATATAAATGCAAACCATATTCCAGTGTACCATGATTATACCGAATGATGCATTTGAGTGCATTCATGTGCTCAATTCTGGGATCATGCATGAACAACATACGTAATATCCGATCTTGTAAAGGTAAGATACTGAAGGGCCCCTGCAAGACTGCGATAGCGGGTCGGATCCTCGTAAGGGACGTCGGCCGCGGCACCAAGCTTGGGCTTAGTATCAGCTGGAGTGGAAGTAGACTTACAGGATGACATCCCAGCCCTCTCGATGATCTCGGCTACATACTTCCGTTGTGATAAGAACAACCCATCGGAATGACGAGTGACAACAATCCCCAAAAAATAACTCAAGGGCCCCAAGTCTTTTATAGCAAACTCGGAGCTAAGCATGGTCATGATAGGCTGGCGCAAGGCATCGAAAGAGGCAGTCAAGATAATATCGTCCATATATAACAGAATGTAGGCTAAGGACGAACCACGACGGTAGATGAACAATGAATTATCCGACCTACTGTGATTGAACCCAATAGTTGAAACATAGTCAGTAAACCTTGTATACCATGCCCGGGGAGATTGCTTAAGCCCATATAAGGACTTCTTCAATAAACAAACATGATGAGGATGATTGGGATCCCTGAATCCCAAAGACTGATGCATATAGATTGTTTCCTTAAGATCCCCATGTAGGAAATCATTCTTTACATCTAACTGATGAATAGGTCATGCCTTCGAAATAGCCAAGCTAAGCACAGTGCGAATGGTAGCCAGCTTGACCACCGGACTAAACGTCTCCCCACAATCTATACCAACCTGCTAAGTTTTGCCATCACCCACAAGCTGCGCCTTATGTCGAGCAAATGAACCATCTGAATTCTCCTTATGAGAAAAGATCCACATAGACCTGATAACATTAATACCAGATGGACAGTGCACCAACTTCCACGTCTTATTATCAATAAGAGCATTATATTCATCAGTCATAACAATTTTCCAATTCAGGTCGTTTAAGGCAGACACAGGATTACGGGGCAAGAGGAATTTAGAGACATTAGAATCTAAATTAAAATGTCTTTTAGGTGTAAAAATACCCTGCTGCCTACGAGTGACCGATCTATAACTCGAGGAAGAACTGAGTGGATTTCAGGAATTTGCTGGGCTCAGGACGGACTGGCCAGCAGGCAGTGGGCCTGCTGGCCCAACTCGGGAAGCAGTAACAGTGGCGGAACTAGAAACTGGACCAATTCCAGTATTGGGCTAGACTGGCCCAATTGCTGAAACTGGCCCAAGGACAAAATTGGGCAGAGAGGACTGTGACGAGCCAGTGGGACCAGCGGGCAGTGGGCCCGCTGGAGAATTTTGGGTGCAGGAGATGTCCAAAAAATGCTGAATAATATACAGGGATATTTGTTCATCCAAAAAATTATACGAACTAGGCACGGGAGTATGACTTTTAGCAAATGGAAATTGTGATTCATCAAAAATTACATGGCGATTAATGATGATTTTATTGGAGAATAAATCAAAGCATTTGTAGCTACGATGATTAGATGGAAAACCCAAAAATACACACAGAGTTGACCGGGCCTGAAGTTTGTTAATTGTGGTGGGCGGGAATAACGGATAACACAAACACCCAAAAACCCGAAGATGTGAATATGAAGGAATTTTATTATATAAAATTTGAAGAGGGGAAGAATATGTCAAACCTTTGGAAGGAGTTATGTTAAGTAGATATGTCGCCATTTGAAGAGCATGATGCCAAAAATATGGGGGTACGGAAGCATGAATCAATAGAGTGCGGATAATGTTATTTATGAAACGAATTTTACGTTCGGCTTTCCCATTTTGTGAAGATGTATGAGGACAAGAGAAATGAAAATTTATCCCATTATTAGCACAGAATTCTCGAAACACCCCATTGTCATATTCTTTGCCATTATCACACTGAATATTTTTTATTTCACAGTCGAATTGGGTTCTGATGAATGCTCTAAATTTTAGGAAGATGGAAAAAACTTGAGATTTCTTCGCTATTGGAAACGTCCATAGAAATTTAGAATAATCATCCAAAAAGAGAACATAATACTGATGACCCACAGAACTAGGAACATGAGATGTCCATAAGTCGCTATGAATAATATCAAATGACATTAAAGTATGAGCTTTTAAGTCTACAAACGGCAACTTAACAATTTTTTCTATAGAACAAGATTGACAAATTGGAGTACGACTCGTACCCTTACATGAAATAAAACTATTTTTATCTAAAGCTGACAAAATAGAGGACCCCGGATGACCAAGACGAGCATGCCACAAGGAAGGAGAAATGGCTGCAAAGGCTGATGGCAGGGCGTGACTCGATGGACCGGAAACGGGTTTGATAGGATAAAGATCTCCCCTACTATCACACCTCATGAGAGGACTCCCCGTCTTGAAATCCTTCACATAGAAACCAAATGGATCAAATTCAATAGAAACGGATTTTTCAGTAGTGAATTTACGGACAGAGACTAAGTTTTTAATCAATTTGGGGGCATGTAGGGTATTTTTCAAGATAAGAGGTGGATGAGGGGGAGATAATGTTTTATGACCATAACCACAAATTGGAACAGAATTATCATTACCAACAATTATACCGCGAGGGTTGCTCAAATTAGAATAAGACGAGAGAGTACCTGAGTTGGATGTCATGTGGGTAGTGGCACCAATGTCCATATACCAATTCAGGTTCGGTTGAGTCAAACCAAGTGTGTGCATCGCGGCCTCGATATCAGTCTGAGTGGGGCCTGCTGCGTGGTGAGCTTGCGGAGGCCGGGGCCCAAGAATTCCAGAACTGGGCTGACCTGGGCTGTAGCTACTGGAACTGGAATTACTGGGGCAATGGGCCGTCGAGGCTGCTGGGAAGCCCACTGGCCAGACGCTGGAAATTGTTGTGGAGGTGGGCCGTAGGGCCACTGTCCACTGGTCCAAGCCCACGGCCCAGAGTCCCAAGGCTGAGACCAGTGGGTCGGTAGCCACTGTAACTGGGATGGGGTCCACTGCCACTGTTTTGGCCACTGTGACTGCTGCCTGTGCCGCCGCGTTTGCCCCCACGATGTTTTCCATTATTTTTGCGGCCATTCTTGGTGCCCCCGTGGGATCGGTTTTGGTTCGAATTGTTACCAAAATTTTGAGGACTAGTGGAGGAAGTCATCATGACCACGGGACTAGCATTAGTAGCCGCCTTTGTAGCCAAACTGGCTTCTTCCAAGGTAAGCATGGATCGGGCTTGATAGAACCTTGGAAGAGGATTACTTTGACGAATGAGAGTTACAACGCCACTATAGGCCTCGGATAGGCCAGCAACCATCTGTAAAACAAGACGATCTTCAGTAACCGGCGCACCAACGTTGCGGAGTTGGTCTGCCAATTCCTTCAACCTTTTGCAATATGCTGAAACGTTCGGGAAATTCTCCATATTGACGTGAAAAAAATCATGTTCAAAAGTAACAGGTCTGGATTTTGATTATCCTGGAATATGTCACGCAGTCTATCCCATGCAGCCATCACCGTAGCGTCTGGCTCAATAATCGTCTGCAATAGGTCGGTGGAGATAGTAGAATAAATCCACTGAAGGACAGTGGCATCAAGTGTTGTCCATAACTTAGGATCATCCTCGCGTTTAGGCACCTCAGTATCATTAGGAGCCGCGGGGATTATGTGATGGATGACTTGATGCGAATGAGCGTGAATTTTGAACAACTCGGCCCATATCGCGTATTGGACGTTTTCTATTTCAAGAATTAGAGGGATATGATTCTTGATGTTAGAAACAACAAGGGCAGGGTGAAACGTGTTCTTTGACGTAGACATAACGAAAGAACACGAGGTGAAAGAGGGATTTGGAAGAGAGATTTGGAGAGCGGAAGAACAAATGGTAAACCCGAGGAGGGAGGGTTCGGTCTTTGGCCGAGAAAAGCAACAAGAATTTGAGAAATTTTTGTTTGACCTAGACTTTTGATACAATGAAAGAAATAATCTATTCATTATTTTCATTAGTTGAAAGGTATATATACAAGTTACATATTTCCATAATAGGAGAATCTTATTCCTATTCTATTCCTAAAACCTTATTCTACCATAATTCTAACTATACAATTATGGTAAGTGTACAAGACTAATTAAGGTAACATTTACACTACAATATACCAACAATATACATACCAAATATACATCACCCGTGATGGGCAAACCCGTGATGAGCTTGCTGCCTTAAGCACCCGTGATATACACTTATGTCTATCAAGTGTATATCACAGGTATATTACATTGTTTAACAAAATTTATGTACTCTAGCTATTTTAATGTGAAAACAATACTTGACCAAGATACTTTAGCTAAAACACGAAAAACACAATCTAAAATGTGCAAATGTAAGTAAGTAAAGTTACTTAGGATGGAAACTTGCCAGCTATGTTACTTAGGATGTTCTAGTTATGGAAATAAATTTATGTACTCTAGCTATTTTTTTTCATTTTAAGACTCGAATCCGAGATCTCTATCGACAAGATATTGCCTAAAAATCATCGGGATTCTATAAATTATTTTTATATTATTTGCATTGAAATATTTTCATACAATTATTATTACCTGTTATTTTCACATGTATAAATAGATACTTATTAGAGTTCTGTTTATTTATAATTTCATTATAGAGTGTCATTAACTTATAAATTTAATTAGTATTTTCATTTTTTTCTTTTTATAGAAAATTTGTTACATAGATTAAAAAATATAAAATGTCATGATTTTAAAAGTAAAATAAAAAGATAAAAGTTGATATTGTAAGGTTGAAATAGGCATTTTAAAAGGTCAATTAGGATAAAGGGGGAAGAATGTCTATTGTTTCAAGTTTAGGGGGAGTTTGATTTCTAAAGCAAAGTTGGGGAGGGGAGTTTGATTTCTAAAGCAAAGTTGGGGAGGGAATGATATTCACCCTAAATTAAGACTTCATTTGTTTGCACTTAATGAATGTCTGAATCTTAATAATTCATATTCAGACCATTAAGTGCATTTGTTTCACAGGTCTGAATATTAAATTCAGCTCATTAAGTGAATTTGTTTTGTTTCCTTATGAAGCCTCATAATGGGTCTGAATACATCTGAATGAATCAAATATCTAATAATGTCTTAACACCATTCATACTCATTTGAAATAATAGTCTTATTTCACAAAACTTTCACGACTTCTCTTCTCATCAAAATTTTCACGTCTCTAGCTATCATTTCTCAATCAAATATTGTCAAAAACTCTTGTTGCCGCAAATATTAATTGATTAAGTGTTACAATAAAATTATTAAAGTTTTCTTGAATCACTCAAAATTTTTGTTTGAAATCCTATTTATAAGCCGAATTCATGATCTATTTTGCATCAGAAAAATTAAATATGGGTGAATTCATCTTCTCAATAAAATCCTTACCTTCACTTCTCAATCTTTGAAAGATTGTAGTGACTCTATAATTTAGTGTTTCTTGAGACAATACCAATGAATTAAAAAAACTTGAATACTACTAACCCTCTAATCAAATTTGGAACTAAATACATAGTACCAAGCTTAAAAAAATAATAGACAACGCTCAGAAATTGTGTCAAGCATTGAAAATTTCCTGCTTTTTATTTTATTTTAATAGAGTTTCTTACTAGAAAACATCTTGTGGGATTCAGTCACAACACACTCTTTAAATCACTTTCAGTTGATAGAGAAAGATTTACCATTTTAATAATAAACACAAATTCTTAAAAAAATTCATGTTACCTATTTACAACAATTTTTTATATTGATATATAACTTTTATTTGCATTTCATATGTTCGAATTTTATCTTTGTAAAAAAAAAGGATATAGTTCAAATTTAAAATCAAATATAAATATTCAAAGTATTATTTTTTATCAAAAAATAATTTTATTTTGCTGAAATGTGATTTTAATAATATTTTATTGATATAGTGGTTAACTCCATATGCACATTCAGATATTGGAAACAAATAGTCTTAATCATTCAGTATTCAAATCTAGAGACAACATTTTTGATATTGAGATGTGTATTTAGATTCAGACATCTAAATCTTAATGCACATCTTAATATTCGAGTATTCAGATTCAGACATCTTAATCTTAATAGAAATAAATGAGACCTAAATACACAATATAGCTACGAATTATAATTTATTTTAAATTATTATACTTTAATATCTCTTATAATTAGCCATCCGATTCTTCTGGCACAAAAGATGCTATTGAGAAGCTCATCCAGCCCTTTATTAAATTTATAGAAACTGTCTCCAGGTGGGTCTTCGCCCGAATCCAACCTATTACTATCGATACAGACCCAACAACTTTTGTTTTTGGGTTATTCGCACAAATGCCTTATTTCGAGGGGAGGGTCTTTAATTTTTACTCTTTAAATTTGTGATCTTTAATTATTGCTCATCAACATTTTTAGCGCGGTATAACTTAGATTTCACTCGGCATGTTTTACGTTTAGCTTTGAAATATGTATCATAACATCCCACAAGTTATGTCGGACAATAGAACTTTCAACACTCAACATAATCTGAACAAAAATATAAATATAGATTTCACTCGTCATAGTTTACATTTAGCTTCGGTATATGTATCATAACATCGACAAAAGTTATGGCACGCGACAAGGCAAAACTTTCAATACTTAACATAATCTGAAAATAATACACAACTCATGCCGCGTAACTTAATTCCTACATAACTTGTGAAGAGCGAGAAAAAAGTTCATTTTCCAAAGATAAAAATGTTACAGAACTTATGGCGAACTAAGCAGGTCTGAATATTTTTATTAAATAAACAGTAGGGACAAAAATAAAAAACCAGTGTGTTTGAAGGGAAATCCGTGCATAAAGCTTAATTTTAAAAATAAAAAAAAGACTATTTCATCTTTGTTTCTCATCCGGTGTCCGTACTCGCATTGGGGGCCGATTAAATCAGAATTCTCGTGTTGCAGGTCCATTTTTGGGGTTAGCACTCCTAATAGAATTATTATTTTTTTATTTTAAGGGCTCGAACCTGAGATCTCTATCAGCAAGACATGGCGCAGTTCTAGCTTACCGAGGACATGACCATAAATAGGAGGTTATGGAGAACACGAATTATGATAGAAAGTTAGTAGATAGTTAAGCGGTGTCTCCCTTTAATTTTTGCTACTACATGTTTAAATTATCGATGTGCAATTCATCTTGACATTTTTTTTTAGAAATGTCAAGGCAGAGCAAAGCGGCGGTTACTAGGGAGTATTCGTTTTTTCACGTTCAAAAGAAAAATTACTGTAGTTTCTATTGACTGGTCAAAATATAAAATGAACTCGTCTCTTCCGTCTCTCTTCATTGACGGTAATTTATGAAGAGTCTTCATAAATCATAAATCATAAACGAACCCAAAAACCCCATTAGTTTCACAAAACAATCTCTCCAAAAGAAAGACCCCCCCCAAAGTAACCATGATTTCATTCTCAACTAGTTGAAAAAAATACGTGAAATAATCCCTTGATTATTTTCATTAATGAATGAGTATATATACAATTTACAATTTTCATAATACGAAAAATTCTATTCCTATTCTACTCCCAAAATTCTATTCAATTTGTACAAGACTTCTATAATTATGGTAAGTGTACAATGCTAATTAAGTACAAATAATATGGTACAAAAATAGTCTCCAAACCGTGATATAATTACCATGTATATCACGTTATATTATTTATCACATCCCCGCAATCATAGCGGGCGGTCTTCGTACGTTGAGACTGTCCCTAAAATTTTCAAATAGAACCGAGGAAAGACCCTTCGTAAAGATGTCTGCAATTTTATACCTGGAAGGGACATGGCAGACGCGTACTTGTCCACGAGCTACTTTTTCGCAAACAAAGTGTATATCCATCTCGATGTGTTTAGTGCGCTGGTGTTGAACCGGATTACCAGAAAGATATGTCACTAACATTATCACAATAAACTAAGGTAGCTTTCTGAATGGGACAATGAAGTTCTAAGAGAAGATTACGTAACCAACATGATTCAGAGACTACATTGGCTACCCTACGATACTCGGCCTCCGCGCTAGAGCGTGATAAGGTAGACTGTCGCTTCGCAGACCAGGAGACCAAGTTAGTACCAAGAAACATACAATAGCCAGACGTGGAGAGTCTGGTATCTGGACAACCACCCCAATCAACATCTGTATACGAGACAAGTGTAGAAGTCGACGACGGATAAAGATGTAAGCCATAGTCAAGTGTTCCCTGGATGTAGCGGATAATGCGTTTGAGCGCACTCATGTGCTTAACCCTAGGATCATGCATAAACAAACATACCTGTTGTATATCATATGTAATATCCGGTCTCGTGAAAGTAAGTTACTGAAGAGCTCCGGCCAGACTGCGATAATGGGTAGGATCATCGTAAGGTGAGCCAGCCGCAGCACCCAGATTATGTTTAGTATCTACATGAGTGGAAGTAGACTTACACGAGGACATACCAGCCTTCTCAATTATCTCAGCGGCATACATCCGTTGTGATAAGAATAACCCACATGCATGACGAGTGATAGCAATCCCCAAGAAGTAACTCAAGGGCCCCAAGTCTTTCATAGCAAACTCAGAACTAAGCAGTGTCATGATAGACTTGCGCAAAGCATCAGACGAGGTAATCAAGATAATATCATCCACATATAATAGAATATAAGCTAGGAAAGTACCACGACGATATATGAATAATGAATTATCAGACCTGCTGTGAGAAAACCTAATAGACGAAACAAAGTCTGTAAATCTCTTATACCAAGCCTATGGGGCATGCTTAAGTACATACAAGGACTTCTTCAATAAACAGACATGATGAGGATATTTGGGGTCACAAAAACCCAAGGGCTGATGCATGTAAACGGTCTCCTTAAGATCATCATGTAAGAAAACATTATTTACATCTAACTGATGAATGAGGCATGCCTTAGAAAGAGCCAGACTGAGAATAGTGCGAATGGTAGCCGGTTTGACCACCGGACTAAATGTCTCACCACAATCCACGCCAACCTATTGAGTTTTACCATCACCTACAAGACGAGCCTTATGTCTCGCAAAAGATCCGTCAGAATTATCCTTATGAGTAAAAATCCACATAGACCGAATAATATTAACACCAGAAGGACGGGGCACGAACTCCCATGTCTTATTTTTAATAAGCATTATATTCGTCGTTCATAGCCAATTTCTAATTTGGGTCAATTAATGCAGACACTGGGTTACAGGGTAGGGGGATTTAAGAACATTAGAATTAAGACTAAATGTCTCTTCGGTTTAAAAATACACATTTGACTACGAGTAATAGGCCCTTGACTCGAGGTGGAAACGGGTGGATCTGGGGTAAAATCTGGAACAATGACGGACTGGCCAGCAGGTTGTGGGCCTGCTGGCCCAACTTGGGAAACAACAACTGGATTGGGATCAAATTGGGACTGGGTGGGACGTGTAACTGGACAGGCGACCCACTGGAGGCAGAAGCAGTTTTGGTATTGGGCTGGGCAACCGACCCAATAGCTGAAACTGGGGCAGAACCAATGGGTTGTGGCGGGTCACTGGAGGAGCCCAGTAAGTGGTTCACGATGTACAGGGATACGTCGTCATCCAAAAAATTATACGAACTAGGCACGAGACTACTCACATTATCAAACGGAAATTGGGTTTCATAAAAAATAACATGGCGACTAATGATGATTTTATTAGATAATAAATCAAAATATTTGTAACCACGATAATTAGATGGATAACCCAAAAATACACAAGCGGTAGAACGGGCTTGAAGTTTGTTAATAGTATTTGACGAAAAAGTGGATAACATAAACACCCAAAGACCCTAAGATGGGAATACGAAGGATTCTTGTTATAGAGGACTTGAAGAGGAGACGCATTTGCTTTTGTAGGAAGTATGTTAAGAAGATATGTAGCCATTTGTAGAGCATTATGCCAAAAGGAGGGGGGTACGGAAGCATGGATCAATAAAGTTCGGACAATATTATTAATGGTACGGATTTTTCATTCGGCTTTCCCATTTTGTGAAGACGTATGAGGACAAGAGAAACGAAAAACTATGCCAATATTTGCACCAAATTCTCGAAACAACCCATTATCATATTCTTTGTCATTATCACATTGAATGTTTTTTATTTCTCATTCGAATTGGGTACGGATGAATGCTCGAAATTTTAAGAATGTGGAAAAAACTTGAGATTTTTTCACTAACGGAAAAGTCCACAAAAAATTAGAATAATCATCCAAAAATAGAACATAATAACGATGGCCCACAGAACTTAAAACGGGAGATGTCCATAAATCGCTATGAACAATATCAAATGGCATTAAAGTACGAGAAGTAGAGACTACAAATGGCAATCTAACATATTTTCCTAAAGGACAGGAACGACAACTTGGAGTACTATGCGTACCCTTACAAGAAATAAAGTTATTTTTATGTAACGAAGAAATAATGGACGACCCAGGGTGACCCAAACGTGCATGCCACAAGGAAGGAGCTATAGCTGCAAAAGTAGATGGCAAGGCTTGACTCGAGAGACTGGAGGCAGGCGTGATTGGATAAAGATCTCCTCTACTATTACATCTCATGAGAGGTATCCCCGTCTTGAAATCCTTAATAGAAAACCCAAAATGATCAAAATTAACAGAAACCCAATTATCAATGGTGAATTTACGGACAAACACCAAAATTTTAATTAAGTTAGGGGATGAAGGGCGTTTTTCAAGACAAGAAATGGATGGAGGGGAGACAAATTTTTATGACCGTAACCACGGATTAGAATTGAGTTGCCATTACCAACAATTATGCCACGATTGTTGCTCAAATTAGAATAAGACGAGAGAGTACCTTGGTCGGACGTCATGTGAGAAGTGGCGTCGGTGTCCATGTACCAATTTGCATCTGGAGGATTCAATCCAAGTGTATGCATTGCGGCTTCAATGTCAATCGGAGTGGAGCCCGCAACATGGTGGGCCTGTGGAGGCCGAGGCCCAAGCACACCTGCTTGCTGCCCCGGCCCAGAACTGTGTCTCGGGTATCCCTGCTGGACTAAAAAACTGGTCCTGTTGGTGTTGGGAAACTGGGCCCAGTTCGGGTAGGCAATGGGCTGGTAGTAGGGGTGTTGGGCTTAGGGCCACTGGCCCAGTTCCACGGCCAAGGAGCCCAAGGCTGGGACCAGGCATCCTGCTGCCCATTTCCACTGTATTGAGGCCCACCCCCACCGTGGTTATTGTTGCCGCCGGTAGTTCCACTGTTCCGTCTACCACCGTTGTTACCGCCGTGATTTTTGCCATTATTTTTACGGTTCTGACCCTTCTTGCCGCCACCATTGTTACGGTTTTGGCCTGAATTGTCAACAAACTCATGATAATTATTGGAGGACGTCATCATTGCTACGGAACTGGCACCGGTAGCCGCCTTTTTTGCCAAGCCGGCCTCTTCCAAAGTGAGCATCGAACGGGCTTAATAAAAAGGGGAAACGGATTGCTTTGTCGAAGGAGAGTCCCAACGCCATTATAGGCCTGCAATCATTTATAGAACAAGACGATTATTGGTAACAGGAGCTCCGACATTACGGAGTTGGTCCGCTAATTCCTTGAATCGTTTACAATAAGTTGAAACATTCAGGAAATCTTCTACGCTGACTTGAGAAAATTCCTGCTCAAGGGTGACAGTACGAGAATGTTGGTTATCCTGGAATATATCACGCAATCTATTCCATGTAGCCATAACCGTAGTGTGTGGATCAATAATCGTCTGTAAAAGGTCAGTAGAAATAGTGGAATAAATCCACTGAAGGACGATAGCATCAAGAGTAATCCATAACTGAGGATCCTCCGCGGGAGTAGGGGTAGCGGGAGGAATTATGTGATGGAGAACTTGATGTGAGATGGCGTGAATTTTGAACAACTCCGCCCACGTCGCGTATTGGACGTTTTCCATCTCAAGAACAATAGAAAAATTGTCTTGAATAATATTCCCACCTGTTGAAATTTTTTTTGACAAAATAAAACTCAATCTGATTGAGTTCATTCAATCAACCTATGCTAGAAAAAATAGAAGAAAACAAATTAAAGTTTACAAAATTCATAGACAGATTTAAGCAAAAAATATATTGTCCTTTAACATGTCTAATTCTAAGACATGGAATTTCATCTTTGGTCATTCCAAGACATGTCTAATTCTCTGTTTGCCTGAGATAAATTTGATATTTTGCTTTTACTTTTGAGGAAAGGTCAATACCCAAATAAATTACATCAAAACATGAAGTAACAGTAATCAATTAGCACCTCTAGGCCACTCCAGACTCTACAATCATGTTAAACAAAATAATAGCCTCATTGATCACATGTGACTTATTTTTCTTAATTATTTTGTGAAATAGCCTATATATTGCAATAGCTTAAAATTCAATGATAGCAAAAATTACCAGTGTAGGAATAAACTAAGAGACGACCAGCTCGGTGGTATGATCGGAAAACAACTTTGGAGGATGAGGGTTTGTTGGGAGAAGAGAGCTAAAAGAGCTAAAACAAGAGAGTAGTTATAAATCTCTACTGGATTTTGTTATTTTTTTATTTTCTTTAAGTTTCTTAGAATTTTATTTTTCTTACTTGATTATATATGAAGACATCTTTGCTTACCAGTTGTATGCTATCCAGCCTGCTAATTTATTTAATGTGCTACTAATTTTCTAGTAAGGATCAATCTTTAATTAAACACTTAAATGCCACAAGTTAAAAGAGAAGGAAGCATTTTTACTCGCATGGTACGAGACAATTTTTAATTTCTGCAAACCAACTTCTAGACATATATATATTGTTGGAAATTAGCCTTTGGCGGGAGTTGCGACCGACCAAATTTAACGGCTTAAACACTAGTGTTACGTATGTTGGAGAATCCGGTTCTTCACACATGCATGATCTACTAAGTACGTAGATAACCGTAGGGCCAAGAATCGTCAAATTTCATTGAGAAATGAAAGAGATATTGGTTCACGAAGTAAGATGTTTGAAGCATGGAAAAGTGTGGTGTGTGATCAATTCTCCCTCATCAGTAGAGGAAGAAAGAATTATTGTGTATATAAGACTCGAAATTGGTTTGGGGTTTGGGACCCCAAGGGGTATCCCATGTTTAAAGGAGGGAGAACCTAGATGTGCTTCGGTTCGATGAAAGACCACACGCGCGCCGCCTTGTATCAAAATGTCAGGTTTGAGTTTGGGTTAGGGTTCTCGGGTTCTCGGGTTCACGGGTCGTGGGTCGTGGGCTGTGGGCCTTCTGATATTATCTTTTTGGGCCAGAGAACTTTGCCAGAAGTACAGTTTGATCCCATAAGTTTCAGATGTACATTTTGGACCAGAATTCTTTCAAATTTACAGTTTGATCCCTGAAGTTTCAAGATGTACAGTTTGGTCCCTGAAGTTTCCAGAAAGTCAGAATTTGGATGGTCAAAGAAGAAATGCCACAGCACTCAATTCAGCCATTTATTTTGGCTGAATTACTCATCCTATAATGGCCAATCCGTTGGTGTTCTTCACCATTTATTTTGGTGACATTACTACCTCCATAATGGCCATTACTTGGCCAGTAATGGCACTTATGGAGGCAGTTTTGCTGCTCCTCCCTCACCTATATAAACACCCCTTACACCATTGTTGAGGCAGACTTACAATATACACGAAAATACACAAGCAAAATAGTTTTTTCCTACATCTTCCAAACATCATTTCGTTACTCAATATTCTTCACGGTAGCATTTGAGTTTCCTTTGCTCAAGTGTTCCATTGATGTTTTATCTTGGGAGACAAATTGTCCTGGACGTATAAAGGATACATACGGGGCAATATTGTCTTAAGGATAGAGTGCCACACTCGACTCAGCAAAAACAGTTTTTCTAGTTCATCTTTGTAATTTTCAGTTTTCTAGTTGAATTGTAATTTCAATTCTTACATAAGCAGTTACTTGTAATTTCCGTTCCTGCAATCCTTTGTAATACCAACAACTTAAGACAATATTTGCTTACGATAACTGCAATAACATGGCTGGAAATATGACCGATGTTGCTGCTACTGCTGCTGCCTCTCGAGGCAACGTTGCTGCCTTCCCCGCCACTGCCGCTACTGGCCAAGGCAGTAACTCCGCCGCCTTCACTGCTGCTGCTGCTGCTACTGTTCAAGGCAGTAACACTGCTGCCTTCCCGACTGTTGGAGCTCCACCCTCTTCTTCACACCACCATGATCGCCCTGAAAAGTTCATGGGATCAGAATTTAAGAGATGGCAGCAAAAGATGTTGTTCTACTTAACAGTTATGGGCATGGCCCGGTTCCTTACGGAAGATCCTCCACAAGCTGGAGATGAAATGGACTCTTCGCCTGCTGAAACGGGTGAAGGGGGCCTTGGTATCCATGTCGTTAACGGCATGAAGATGGTTCGTGATGCGTGGAATCATAGCGATTTCATGTGCAAGAACTATATACTGAACTGCTTGGCAGACCCTCTCTACACGGTCTATTGTACCGTTGGCACTGCCAAAGAGCTGTGGGAAAAACTGCAAAATAAGTACAACGCACAAGATGCGGGTACTAAGAAGTTCATCGGTGGGAAATTTCTAAAATTCCAAATGGTGGACAGCAAGACAGTGATGTTCCAAGTCTAGGAATTCCAAATGATTTTACATCACCTGGATTTGGAAGGACTGAAGCCAAACGAGCAATTTTTTGTTGCATCGCTGATTGAAAAGTTACCTCCTTCATGGAATGAGTTTATGAGTTACTTGAAACTCAAGACAAATGAGATGACCTTTGAAGAGCTTGTTATCAAACTGCAAATCCAGGAAGATAATTAGAAGACCTTGCCAAAGGGTAGACAACATGCTGAGGCAAATGCGAATCTGGCTGAGGCTAAAGGGAACTCAAGCAAGAAGCGAAAGTTCCAGAAAGACGGCAAAGCCCCCGCAGCGGAGATGTTCAGAGGTAATTGTCATCACTGTGGGAAACCTGGTCATAGGATCAAGGAATGCCGCAAGCTCAAGACTGAGCAACAACAGAAAGCCAAGTCAAAAGGCAAGGCTCAAGCTAACGTCGTCAAGGACACGCTCCTGGATGACATGATTGAGGATTTAACGGCCGTGGTTCTATAAGCCAACTTGGTTGAGAATTCGATGCAGTGGTGGGTGGACACAGGTGCAATAAGACACATCTGTTCCAACAAAGATGCCTTCTCCACATACACTCCGGTCACCGACAAGAAGATGTTCATGGGCAACAACGCTTCCTCGGACGTGCTAGGGGTTGGAAAGGTGGTCCTGAAGATGACTTCCGGCAAGGAACTCACTCTGAAGGAAGTGATGCACATCCCAGAAATTAGAAGAAATTTAGTTTCTGGACCTTTATTGGTTAATGCTGGTTTTAGGCTAGTGTTTGAATCCAATAAGTTTGTACTCACTAAAAATGACACATTTGTAGGGAGAGGCTTCGTCTGTGAAGGCCTCTTCAAAGTGAATGCCATGTCTGTATTGCGTCAAGGAAATAAAGTTGATCCTTCTTCTTATTTGCTTGAGTCTTCTAATTTATGACATCATAGATTAGGACACGTTAACTACAAGTCTATTCAAAGGCTGGTAAAGATGGAGTTTTTGCCGTCTATCGACGTAAACCCTCAACATAAGTGTGAGGTGTGCGTAGAGGCAAAACTCATGAAGCTTTCTTTTCTATCCGTCGAAAGGAATACCGCTCCTCTAGAACTTATTCACACAGATATATGTGATTTGAAGTTTGCACGAACTAGAGGGGAGAACAAGTACTTTGTGACTTTCATTGACGATAGCACAAGGTATTGTTACCTTTACTTGTTAAGAAGTAAGGATGAAGCCTTTGAAGCGTTCCGACGTTACAAAGCAGAAGTTGAGAACCAACTGAGCCTACGGATTAAATCCATTCGTAGCGATAGAAGGGGAGAATATGTAGCGCCTTTTGAGAAATACTGTGCCCAAGAAGGCATTATTCATCAAACGACGGCTCCATACTCACCTCAATCAAACGGTGTGGTGGAACGTAAGAACCACACATTAAAGGAAATGATGAATGCCTTGCTTATCAATTCCGGACTTTCCCAAAACATGTGGGGAGAAGCCGTCCTTACCGCTAATACGATTCTTAACAGAGTCCCACATAAGGGTAAGGACAAAACTCCATATGAATCATGGAAAGGAAAGAAACCCACCTACAAATATTTTAAGGTGTGGGGTTGTTTGGCAAAGGTTGAAGTACCCAAGCCAAAGCAGGTCAAGATTGGGCCTAAGATTGTAGATTGCATATTCATCGGATATGCAAATAACAGTAGTGTTTATCGCTTCTTAGTGCATAAGTCATATATTCCAGATATTCACCAGGGTACAATTATGGAATCAAGGAATGCTTTATTCTTTGAAGATACCTTTCCTAGAAAGGAAAGAGACATAATCTCTCGCAAACGAAGTTATGCACAAAGCTCTCAAGAATCGGGAGTCCTTGACTGCCCGGATCTAGATGGTTCAGATCTAGCGAATCTCGAGGTGGCTGAACATCCGGAATCTAGTGTTCCAGATTCTCAGAACTTGGAGACTCTAGAGATGTATCTAAGGTGAAGTAAAAGGGCCAGGAAGGATAAATCCTTTGGTCCTGACTTTGTAGCTTATATGGTTAATGATGAACCAAGGACAATTGCTAAGGCGTTGTCAACTCCAGAAGCACCGCTCTGGAAAGAAGCTATTGAGAGTGAAATATGCTCCATTCTGCATAACCATACTTGGGAGTTGGTTGATCTTCCTTCGGGAAATAAACCTTTGGGGTGTAAATGGATACTCAAACGGAAATACAAGGCAGATGAGTCTATAGACAAGTACAAGGCCAGGTTGGTAGTCAAGAGCTATCGACAGACAGAAGGCTTTGACTACTTTGACACATACTCTCCGGTATCCCGGATGACATCCATACGGGTATTCATTGCGATCGCAGCTTTGCGTGACCTTGAGATACACCAGATGGATGTTAAGACAACCTTCCTAAACGGTGATTTGGAAGAAGAAATTTATATGGACCAACCCGAGGGGTACGTGGTTCAAGGGCAAGAGAAGAAAGTCTGTCGACTTATCAAATCTCTGTACGGGCTGAAACAAGCCCCGAAGCAATGGCACGAAAAATTTGATAGTACTCTACTATCGAAGGGATTCGCCATTAATGAGTGTGATAAATATGTTTACACGAAAGGTAACTCTGACTCATTTGTTATGATATGCATATATGTAGACGACATGTTGATCACACGAAGCCGTCCTAGGGTAATCCTAGAGACTAAGAACATGTTGAAACAATGCTTCGACATGAAAGATATGAGTATCGCAAATGTCATCCTAGGGATTAAAATCTCTAAGACGTCTGACGGACTGGTCTTATCTCAGTCTCACTACATCGAGGATGTTTTGAGAAAGTTCAAGATGTTAGACAGTTCACCGATAGCGTCACAATGGATACAAATCAAAATCTTGAAAAAAATCTTGGTGCACCTGTATACCAGGAGCGATATGCATAGGTGATCGGTAGTTTGATGTATATAACAAACTGCACCCGACCTGATATTGCTTACGCAGTCAATAAGTTGGCTAGGTTCACCCGTAATCCGAGTGATAATCACTGGAAGGCGTTGAATCGAGTATTACAATACCTGAAATACATGTTAAATTTTGGGTTACACTATTCGAGATATCCAGCTGTACTAGAGGGGTACAGTGATGCAAACTGGATATCTGATATAGAGAACACAAAGTCCACCAGTGGGTATATATTTACAATTGGTGGTGGGGCTGTGTCTTGGAAATGCTCTAAGCAAACTTGCATCGCCCGATCCACGATGGAATCGGAGTTTATCGCTTTAGACAAAGCAGGAGAAGAAGCTGAGTGGCTTCATGACTTCTTAGAGGATGTTCCGTGTTGGAACAAACCCGTACCTTCGGTAATAATCCACTGCGACAGTCAGTCGGCTCTAGGAAGGGCACGGAATGTTATGTACAACGGCAAGTCTAGTCATATTCGACGGATGCATAAGACCGTTAGACAACTGATCACCACGGGTATAATATCCATTGATTACATTAAGTCAAAGGATAATATAGCAGACTCATTGACAAAGGGCTTACCCAAAGATCAGATGGCTTGCCTGTCTAGGGGAATAGGCTTAAAACCCAAAATATAAGGACTAATACAGCGGTAACCCAACCTTACTAACTGGAGATCCCAGTAATTTGGTTCAATGGGAAAACTAAGTTGTAAAGGTTCAGTTGATCGCTTCGGTGGAAGCATGAGCACTTCGGATAGTGATTTCTGAATAGAAACACCAAATCCAAAGCCGTTCCCGCGATAGACGTTAAGTGTTATCTGCAGTATGGGTAAAGGTTAAGTTTTCAAAACCTGTAATGATCCTCAGCAGTTGAGGTTAGGTTTTTGGAAAACTTTTAATGGTTCCTAACACTTGTGAAGTGGGGTATAGCAGGATACCTTGTAGGAGACCACCTATTTAAGTGCGAGGACGGGCCGCCTCAAATGAACGCACTTAAGAATCCAAGACGTTGTCCATGGCCAAAACGGACAAAACATTACGAAGAAGAGAGTAAGGGAATTTGTTGTGTTGGTACCATTGACTTGGCTTACACTAAACACTGAGGGTTCAAGACATCATGTTCACCGCGCAGTAAGTAAGTCCGATGGTATTCAACTATGGAAGGTTCAAAGTTGAAGCTACCTCTCCTTATGCAACATCGGTCCGCTAAAATATTGCTGGAAATGAAAAGACACCATGTGAGTGCGCCCAAAATCTCTTTCAAGAGGGTATTGTTGGAAATTAGCCTTTGGCGGGAGTTGCGACCGACCAACTTTAACGGCTTAAACACTAGTGTTACGTATGTTGGAGAATCCGGTTCTTCACACATGCAGAATCTACTAAGTACGTAGATAACCGTAGGGCCAAGAATCGTCAAATTTCATTGAGAAATGAAAGAGATATTAGTTCACGAAGTAAGGTGTTTGAAGCATGAAAAAGTGTGGTGTGTGATCAATTCTCCCTTATCGGTAGAGGAAGAAAGAATTGTTGTGTATATAAGACTCGAAATTGGTTTGAGGTTTGGGACCCCTAGGGGTATCCCATGTGTTTAAAGGAGGGAGGACCTAGATGTGCTTCGGTTCGATGAAAGACCACACGCGCGCCGCCGCCGCGCGCCCGTCCGGTCCGGTTCCGAGTTCCGGGTTCCGGGTTTTTGGGTTCTCGGGTTCACGGGTCGTGGGTCGTGGGCTGTGGGCTGTGGGCCTTCTGATATTATCTTTTTGGGCCAGAGAACTTTGCCAGAAGTACAGTTTGATCCCAGAAGTTTCAGATGTACAGTTTGGACCAGAATTCTTTCAGATGTACAGTTTGGTCCCTAAAGTTTCAAGATGTACAGTTTGGTCCCTGAAGTTTCCAGAAAGTCAGAATTTGGACGATCAAAGAAGAAATGCCACATCACTCAATTCAGCCATTTATTTTGGCTGAATTACTCCTCCTATAATGGCCAATCCGTTGGTGTTCTTCACCATTTATTTTGGTGACATTACTACCTCCATAATGGCCATTACTTGGCCAGTAATGGCACTTATGGAGGCAGTTTTGCTGCTCCTCCCTCACCTATATAAACACCCCTTACACCATTGTTGAGGCAGACTTACAATATACACGAAAATACACAAGCAAAATAGTTTTTTCCTACATCTTCCAAGAATCATTTCGTTACTCAATATTTTTCACGGTAGCATTTGAGTTTCCTTTGCTCAAGTGTTCCATTGTTGTTTTATCTTGGGAGACAAATTATCCAGGACGTATAAAGGATACATACGGGGCAATATTGTCTTAAGGACAGAGTGCCACACTCGACTCAGCAAAAACAGTTTTTCAGTTTTTCTAGTTCATCTTTGTAATTTTCAGTTTTATAGTTGAATTGTAATTTCAATTCTTACATAAGCAGTTACTTGTAATTTCCGTTCCTGCAATCCTTTGTAATACCAACATATATCTGACAAAAGCTAGTAATCACATCATATACAGTTCTACAACTTAATTGTTATTTGTTAGGGGCATCTTTTGATCCCTTTCAGCACCTCTCCAATATGAAAAAATATTATTTTTTAAAAAGAGATAACTAAAAAAATTCATCTCAATAAATATTTATGATTAAACTATCATTTACATATCAGAAACTATGAAAAATTTTAAGAAAATACTTATAAAATTACATTCTAGATTATGGATATATTTAATAAAAAATGAATCCACCGGTCGGATCTGGACCAGATATGAATCTCAAATACAAGATCCGGATCCGCCGGGTCCGAATTTTAAAGATCCATATCCTATAAAATGGATTTTGATCCACCGGATCCAAATCCACTGCCATCTCTACGTGTAACACTAGCAGGCTGCAGGGGATCACTTGATGGCATTATTGACACTGTCTATGCATTTTTAAAATTTGAACAGAAAAATTGATAAGTATATAATGTGTATAACAGGAAGGAAGCTAGTGGCGGGGAGTGCGATAGATGGGATGAAGGAGACACAAGAGATGATAGATTTTGCGACGAAGCATAACATTTCACCAGATGTTGAAGTCGTGCCAATGGACTATGTGAATACGGGGTTGGAACGCCTTTTGAAATAGGACGTGAAGTATCCAAACAATAACATACCCAGTGTAATTTTACAAGTGAGGTCTAGGGAGGGTAAAGTGTACACAAACCTTACCCATGTTTGTGTCTTTCTAAAATGAAATTTCTATTAAAAAATAACTAAGTTAAGTTTAGTGATCGTAATTTTCGTCATTAATGATGATTTTTTTTTGTGTGGTTAAGTGAGGTATAAAGCTTCAATAATACCAAAGGTCCTTCTCCTCCTCCTCCTCCTCTCCTTAAGTAAATTGATGCAAATTATATATTAATAGTGTAAAAATAATATTATATTATTAAAAAAATTAATCAATGATAGTAGATTTTTTGTTATAAATTATTTCTATCATGAATACTATTTATAATTATCTCATAAATATATAAATATCTCTTATACCACACGTGCATAAAAACAAAACTCCAAAAATTTAAATAGAAAGAGATAAGGACATAAAATGCCTTTTTTAGACAAATTAAAATGAAAGAATTAGACCAATTAACCAAACCTAAATAAGGTATTTGGAATAATTTATTGTGTAGTAGTGATACATTTTGGCTATGATGTTCAATTTCAGCAGTAATCTCACCTAATTAAGAGAAAAATCCATATTTATAATAAAAGCTGCAAATTAGAGATATCCCTTAATCTGCCCCATAATATTTGAATTCTAAAGGACAAAAAAGTGCAAAAAGATAGAGGCATATTTTTTAAAGTTCTTTTCCTTTATTAGAGATAATAAAATATGGTTGTGAATGGGATATAAGAAAACAATGAGACTGAGTGGGGGCTTTGCATAGAAGGCTTATTTAGAAATTTATTTAGGTAAAAGGACTCAAATTTCAGAAAATTAGGTGGATGACCTCCATTTATGACGTCAATGACGTCAATAACGTCAGATTTTGTTGCGTGCAAATCTAACTTCAAAATTTTGAAAACTACACTTTGATCCTCATCCATTTAATTACCCGAAAATATTAATAAAAAGCAGAATATTTTCCTTCATTTTAATTACCAAAAAAAGAAATAAATAATTAAATATTTCCCTTCATAAGCTCCCGATTTCTCCACTTTTCAAATCCTATTTTCGGCAAAAATTCTAGATTTTCATCGGAAAATCGATTCCCAACCCCAATCATTTAATTACCCGAAATAATAAATAAAAAACAGAATATTTTCCTTCATTTTAATTATCCAAAAAAAAAATCCATCCAAAAACTCCCGATTTCTCAACTTTTCAGATCCCGTATTCGGCAAAAAATTCAGCTTTTCATCAGAAAATTAGTCTCGAACGACTTATTATAGCATCCATTGTAGTTATAAACCATAGCCATAGTCTATTATAGATTTATTATGACGATGATTACAAAATATATTATAATAGGTGGTGATTACATGAGTGAATGGGAGGAGACCTCAAAATATTGAAATTAGATTTCTATGAGCAAGGTGACAGAATGATCTTGATAGTAATGACGAAGAGTGTAATGAATAAAAAAAAATGAAAATTCAAACCCCAACTCCAAATCACAAATTATGATCCCAAACTCCAAATTGCACAAATCTAAGGACCGTAGATAGGTATATCATAAATCGATCGTGGTCAATAGCTAACAGTTATCATTTAGGCTCGACTTCACGCACGGTCAATAATTATCCACATGTTATGAATAGACAAAGGATAATATTTATCAAAAAAACTATAAATAAATGAAATAAAATAAATAAAAGGATATGCCACTATTTAATGATTATAATAACATTTTAATACATCATATGAGAATCCTCATCCATTGAATACATGATCAAAATAGTTTTAGGACAAGTAATGATACTTAAAAGGCCAATATTTATCTAAAAAGCAATAAATAAATGAAATAAAATAAATAAAAAGACTTGATACTATTTAAACATTATAATAATACTTTAATACATCATATGGGAGTCCCGATCCATTGAATACATGATCAAAAGAGTTCAAGGACAAGTAATGATACTTAAAAGGCCAATATTTTTCTAAAAAGACCATAAATAAATAAAATAAAATAAATAAAAAGACTTGATACTATTTAAATATTATAATAACATATTAATACATCATATGAGAGTCCCCGTCAATTGAAAACATGATCAAAAGGATTTTAGAACAACTAATGATACTTAAAAGGTTAATATTTTTCTAAAAAAGCAATAAATAAATAAAATAAAATAAATAAAAAGACTTGATACTTTTTAAAAATACCTCATGTGAGAGTCCCCGTCCATTGAACACATGATGAAAAGAGTTTTAGAACAAGTAATGATAATCATAACACTAGTATCAAATTAGTCTGACAACATATTATTGTTTTCAAAGCACAATCTTGTTCTACGGACAACCATCATTTGTGCTTAAACTCTTTGAATCATGTGTCTAATGAATGAGGACTCTCATATGATATATTATAGTGTTATTATAATTTTTAAAGAGTATTAAGTCTTTTTATTTATTTATGACCTTTTTAGGCAAATATTGGCATTTTAAGTATCATTATTTGTCCTAAAACATTTTTGACCATGCGATCA
Source organism: Anisodus acutangulus (assembly GCA_029783415.1). Lineage (NCBI taxonomy): Eukaryota > Viridiplantae > Streptophyta > Magnoliopsida > Solanales > Solanaceae > Anisodus > Anisodus acutangulus. Next base: position 39,737,691 of record CM056502.1, read on the forward strand.
ATGGATGAGGACTCTCATATAATATATTAATGTGTTATTATAATATTTAAATAGTAACAAGTCTTTTATTTATTTTATTTTATTTATTTATAGCTTTTTAGACAAAGATTGCCCTTTTAAGTATCATTACATGTCCTAAAACTCTTTTGATCATGTATTCAATGGATGAAGACTCTCATATGATGTATTAAAGTGTTATTATAATGGTTAAATAGTGTCATGTCTTTTTATTTATTTTATTTTATTTATTTATAGCTTTTTAGACAAATATTGTCCTTGGTCTATACATAACATATGGATAATTATTGACCATGCGTGAAGTCGAGCCTAAATGATAACTGTTAGCTATTGACAATGGTCAGTTTATGGTAAACCTACCCACAGTCCCTTATATTTATGCAATTTGGGGTTGGGGTTAGGTTTTGGATTTCTTTTTATTGTTATTATTTTTCCGTTGGACTAGTGCAAATTCGGATCATATTGCAACAGTCGCCTTTAATTCTCTAGTTTATCATCGACCAAAATGGTCTAAAATTGTATCAAGCACTGAGTTATTATAGAGTAAGATGGCTTATTTTCAGTTTGACTTATTTTCTAGTTTATTTCTTCCACTGTCTCTTTTCTTGATCAAACTCCTCATTATCTTTCTTGATGAAACTCCTCCATTATCTTTTCATAAATAAGAGTTTTACAAAAAATTACATAAAAATAATAATCTATTAGGGGGTAGGTAGATGATGGTCCAATCATCAGGCTCTTTCCCGAAACCTTTCAAAGATTACACGCAGAGAATGTGCATTTTCAACTGATGTATGTCATCTCCGAGCCTCATGAAGAGACTCTCCATATCATTTCTCAACAAGAGTACGTCAGGTGAAAGGCGTTGATGGCGGTGCTAGTGATTATGTTGTGGTCGAGCTTTCGTCCTTCTCGTCAGAACAGGGGATCAATAACTTCATCAGAACCAGACTGCTTTGAACGATCCTAAAAATATAACTATCACCTCGATCATCTTGATCTTCATCCACACTATGCTCATCCATGGGGTCTGAGTATGCCTCACTATCAGCTTATACGGTTCTTTTTATTTTTCTTTCTCGTCTAACAACTTCTTCACCGCTTCTTTTTTTTTTTATCTTTAATAGTCGCATTAGAACGGGTTTGAACCATATCAACAGAACGTGTGTCTATTTTTCCTCCTCTTCCTCTACATCATGCATTCTTTATGATCTATTTACAAATAATAGAGTAATGTTGGTTAACCATGATGGTAGTCTAAAAATACATATTTCTTATCTATATTTCACCTTTTATTGAATACACTTTAATTTTATTTGAGCGATAATGTTAGATTTTATGCTTATTACGCATGTTTCTTCTATAGGACTTGTTCCCAAGAAAACGAGTATGTTTGGAGCTTAAATTGAGGGTGTAGGACTTTGAAGTGTGAGTAGAAGTTCAACGTACAAATCGGGATCAAGTTTGGAGTTCGAGGACCGAATATGCATGCTAACTTGAAGAAGAAAACGCATGAAACAAAGAAGAAAGGAAAGAATGACATGTCAGGCTGTGCGTGATCGCGTACCTGTCACCTCCTTAGCGCACCACTTCGCGCTGAGGGGGCAGTAAAGAGGAATGTGTGTCAACCACCTGCGTGAAGCTCCGCGCGAAGTGAATCGCAGCTGCGCGATGGCGCAACGTGCGAGCGAGGGACTTTAATCGAGTCTAATTTTAGCATTTTACGAACTTACCCACTGAGCTATATATTATTTTAACTCCTCTAAATTAGGGTTATCTGGGTTTTGGAGCGACAAATCAAGGGGAAGGAGCGTAGGAGAGTATTCGATGCCCGAATTCATTACTTTCCGTCACGATTCAGTTAAATATGGAAGTTTGGATCGATCGTTGGTTGTAATATTTTCTAGTTCTTATTTTCGATGTTTTTTTCTTCTATTATGCAATAATCTCTATTAGGATTTTGAAAGACATGATGTATTTATTGATTATTTTAGATTCGATTCTTGTTTTATTTCTTGAATTCGTTAATAGAGTTTTGAATTGAATTGCAGAGTTATTTACTATTTTATTTAATCGAAAGATGAATAGTTTAGTGAATATCTTTACATTATCTTGTTTGATTTTAATTGGCGATTCTTCTAAGTAATCGAAAGATCTTCTTGAATTATTAGTTGAACCAAGAGAGGAAAATATTCGAGAGAAGTTTTCCTTTAGACTAAACCCTTAAAGTTTTCTTGCATGTGTTCACAGGGATTTCACTAGTCTTGAACTCATGGATAGTAGTTTTACTTGATTGTTGAGATATTCTTGAATACTTTAATCGCAAGAAGAAGTGTTTTGTGAATTATCTTAATATAAATCTGATTTATCTCTTGATTGAATGATTATGTTGAGTAATCGGAAGAGACTCTTCAATAATTTATCTAAGGTTATAAGTTGACGATATTCGTGAGAAGTCGTCCGAAGATCTATTTCTATCCATAGTTTTTGAACATTCCGGGGGCTTGCATTAGTTTAATTTTTGGAATATGAATAAATAATCGGAAGAGATTTATTAGATTCTTGAGTAAAACTAATTACTTATTGCATTCAAAAGACTCAATAAAATTTAGAAGAGAATGATCTGATCACCTGAATAATACTGAGCAAGTTTCTGTATGTTCCAATCCCTGTGGAGACGATCTTAAACTATACTATTTTTTACTAGCGAAACGCTTAAATTATACTGTGTTTTGAGCTCGTCAAACCACGATATAGTAACAAGAATAATTGATCAAAAGTCTAGTATAGACTATAATCTATTTGCAAAAAAAGCAAAAATAGAAAAAGGAAGACAGATCAAGCAAAATAAGTATAAATAACACATAAGTAAAAATAGAAAAAGAAAGATCGAAACAACCAGAAATACAAGCTAAACTTTCAAAACTTTGAATAAAATTCAAATTTTTTTGAACACCATGAATCGGAAAAAAATAAAAAAAATTTAGGGAAATATGGAGCTCAAAATGCTCCGAAAGAGTTGTCAAATTAAAGAAAATACATGGAGAAGATAATTGAATAATATCAAAGCTTGGGGAGAGGAAGAGTAGGTGGGGAACTTGAGAGAATTTTAATTTCAGAAAGTGAAGGAGATTGAAGAGAGAGAAAGAGGGGTTTTGTGTATCAAAACACAAAAGAAAAGGAATTAAGTATATTATCTTAAAACCTCTAAAGTTTAAAAAATGATTAATTGTAACCTAGGACCACTCCTCTTTGCCCTAAACTAAAAAAAAAAAAAAAAAAAACCTTTTTCCAAATTAAGACTTACCAGAGACCCCTTTTCCAAATCTTCTCCATGCCTCATTGCAGAATTAATACTCAAAAGTTCACTCAACTAATAGAAATTGTACAAAGTGACTTTTTATAAATATATATAAAATAAATAAAAGTAACTTTATTTGTTAAACAACAAAAACATAATTACATATTAAGAAACAAAAGAATAACTTTCTTGCACAACAATCTCTATTAGTTAGTTGAATGACCTTCCTCTGTAATCAACTTTTACATTACACGCCAGTGGGCCGGGATCGGGTCAGTTGGGTCGGGACCGGCTGGATCGGGTCGGGGCGGGACGGGGAGAGGGGCGGGATCATGTCGAGTCTGTACCAGCGGGATCGGGACAGGCGGGATTCGCCGCCGTCCCGTCCCGTTTCCGATCCCGTCGGAATCGGATCGGGGTGGGATTGGGTTGGGGCGGGATCGGGTCAGGCGGTTTTTTTTGTACCTAATTTTAAAAATAATATATATAAAAAAACTCAATAATTAAACAAGATAGTGTAATAAAAACATCTCAAAGATGTTTTGTATCTCTTATATTATTTAATAGACATATGATTTTTTTTGTAATACAAATACAATTGTCAAAATTGCAACTTTGTGGTGTTGTTCAAAAGTTGCAAATTATATAGTAAAATTACAATTTAAAAAATTACATTTTGAAAAAAAACATGTTCTAGTTTCTTGATAAATTCCTGTGGTTCTTCGGTTGGAATTGGTATTTGTTGGTCAAATTGTTACACGTCGCTTCCACCACATTCGGATAAGATGTCATTGTAGTTTTCGTCTTCTTCTTAGTTTATCTCCGGTTGACCGCACCTTCTCCACTCCGCTCGTATCCAATCTCTGAATAATACTACAATCTCCAAGCTGTCTCCGGCTAATGAGTGTTTGTGCTCTCCTATTTGATATCTGCCAGCAGAAAAAATACTTTCAGACGCCGTTGATGACGCTTGAATGTTCAAAACATCTCGGGCCATCATTGAAAGTGTCGGAAAGGTCTTCTTATTCCCCCTCCAGTATTTCAGCAAGTCTTCACGTCCTTCTTCATTGAGAACTGCTTGGTACGGTACAGAACCCTGCAAAACAAAAATATCAAACTCGCTAATTTGGTTAGTAGCGGTACGACCACACATTCTATTTTTGAGGCTTTCAATACTAGCCGCAGAAACAACATGTCTTTTGTGAGGTTGTGTTGAAGAAGAAGAAGATGGTATGGAAGCCTGTAGGTTGCTAGCACTTTCTTGTTGGTAAAACCTATATACTTTTTTTTGCATTCGTCTTCTACGCTAGACAACACTTCTTCTTTAGTTTGTTGAATATGTGGTGGGTGATTTAGATTTTTGGGACTTGGAGATGGTAGTACTGCTATACAATCATAAATAGTTTCAATAAGTGATTTAGTACCGTCTATTTTAATAGTCGGATTTAATACAACACCAATAATATAAATAGTGGGAATAGGAATAAATTTTTTTTTTATTTTGATAAACATTTTTTAATAGCTGCCTTATAAGCTGGTTTATCTATATATTCATTAAGCAGTAAAAATATTAGAGCTATATAAAAAAATATAGTTAAAATAGTAGGATAATATATATCGAAAAATTATTTTGTTGCTTGAATTTTTTTTTCTAAAAATACAATAAGTTCGGAAATTTTTCCCCAATCGCTATCTACAACCATATCAGCTGGATTTTGATTATGAGAGTTAAAAAAATAAAGTTATAGGTTTCTATAGTCATAAGCAACAAGTAGTTGTTCGTATAAAGAATTCCACCTAGTGGGTACTTCTTCTGGAATTTTTCTATAAGGTAGTTGGCAATCGTGACAAGTTTTTTATATTCTTTTCTTCGTTGTATTCTATTATTTTTTAAAATAAAGTTTATAGCAAATTGTATTTTACTAAGAATGTCTTCAAAAAGTGATAGACCATCCTTTACAACTAAGTTATATATATGACACACACATTTTATATGAAAATGATCTGGAAAAGATGGAGTTAAACTATTTTTTAAAATTGGAATAGCATAATTGTTAGAAGAAGCGTTATCTAATGTAATAGTCATAATTTTATCAATTATTCCGTAATAATCGCACACTTGATAAATATTTTCTGCAATAAAAGTACTAGTGTGCCTATCATCTATATATCTATACACTAAAATACGTTTTTGCATAGATCATTTATAATCTATCCAATGACAGGTTACCGTTTAATAATCATGGCCGTTAGTACTATGACCTATATCAGAAGTGATAGCCACTTTGCCATTAAAATGATATAAGGAATAACGTAAATACTGTTGATATTCATGTGCAAATTTAAATACATCTCTATTAACAGTTGATCTAGGAAACACGTTAAAAGCAGGATTATACATATCTCTAATGTAATGAATAAAATCGGGAGATGAAGGAAATGAAAAAGGCAAACCCTCCACAACAACTAATTTTGCTATTGCTTCCCTATCTATATGTTTATCGTATTTAGGGCCTATAATTACCCCCCGTCATAGGGTTAATTTGACCATGTACTTGGTCCGGGACAGTATGTGAACCTTGTCCCGATGGAGCGGACGTTTGCGCACCCGGTTTTGAAGCCTTGTATTGAGCATACCTAGCTGGATGAGCCCTTGCTACGTGTCTCATTAACCCCCCCGTCCCACCGTGACCTTTTTCGATTTTAAATTTTAAAATATCTTTACAAATTTTACATCTAGCTACTTGATTCTCTACTTCGCTATCAAAAAATGTCCATGCATCTGATTTTAATGGTCGTTTTGCTGGACCTCGTCATACTAGGGGGAATAAGAGGCATTTCAGTTGAAGGTGCACTAGTGTGTGTGTTGTCATCTACATTAGTGGGTGTATCATCGTCTAAATTAAAGTCTTCTTGAGTTCCAGAAAATAGCTCCTCATCTAAATCTAATGGTATTGTAGGAAAATATCAAGTATCAACAAAATCATCCTGTGTAGGAATATGATTCTGTCTAGAAATAGGATGACTAGAAGAAGTACCCTTGCCCTTGTTGTCCCTACTAGAAGAAGCATGACCCCTACCCGTAAGCATACGTTTAAATCCTTTCATTATAAATTTATAATTATACTAATAAATAATTAAAGTAAATGAAATTAAGTGTACTAATTAAATAAATATACAATAATAATTTAATGAAGGAACGAATGTACCAAACACCGATGTAACGTCGACGTGTAATAGAGAGGTTGAAAATTAAAACTTTGCTCGATAGAAGATCCTCAAGCTAGCTGCCAACTTCACTCCCAAATGAATAAATAAAATTCAATATTTAGTAGACAATGTAGACTTGTAGAGAGATAGATTGAGAGAATAGAGAGATTGTAGGAAAATTTGTGAGAAAGATGAAGAGAATATGAGGTATTTATAGTTGAGAAATTGGATTAAAGTGTAAATAAAATAACTTATGGGTTAAAAATAAATATTAAGGGGGTAGGGGGAGGGCAAAAATGGTCGTTGGACAATTGCCAAAATGTAAATGGTCGTTGATGCAACAATTATTTGTTCAAGGGGGGTTTCGGGCGGGATTGGGGGCGGGATCGGGATCGGGTTGGGCCTGGCGGGACTGGGGTGGGTCGGGACGGGTCGGGACGAGACCATGTCCCGTCCCAATTTGAGTCCCGATACCGCATTTTAAAAAAAAATAAAAACAGGTTCCGGACCGGATTGGGCAGAGACCGGGCCGACCCAGCCCACTGTCCAGCCATACATACACCCCTAATTCTAAATTAAATTAGCTAGTACTCCTTTTAGGTTTTCTTTCATTTATTTTTACCCCTTCTTTTTTATGATCTCTTCCAAAACAGAGCAATGTGAATTAAATTACTCCCTTAGATTTTGTTTAATTTATTGTTCTTTATATTAAGAACTTTAGCCATATAGTTTCATTCCAGAATTATCTTTGAAATTCATCTTAGAAAATGGAGCACAATTTATATTCGAGCAAATTTTTCAATAATAATATTCAAATTATCCGAATTTTTGGGTTCAACAACCCTATCTTTGTTGTTTTCTTCTATCTCTTTGAATTTAAACCTTATTCCACATGTTTTAGAGTATAAGTTTCTGTACTGACAATATATATGAATAAATATTATTTCGCTCTATATTTACTATTGTTATGCGGTGAAAATAGATGGAAAATGTAAAAAAAACTACAGGTGTCTTATTTAATTACAAAAAAACTACGATCTATATCAAGAAGTTTAATTAATATTAATAACTTAATTACTTTCTTTATTTATTACTTTACTTTTTCAGTTAATAGTAAGTATTCATTAATATTAAGATAGTTGTAAATATACTTTGTAAATTTTAAATTTGTTATTTTAATTTCTCTAAGTCTTTTCAATTGTAGAACTTTGCCAAATATTTTAGAGAACTTTGCCAAATATTTTAGAGAACTTTGCCAAATATTTTAGAGAACTTTGCCAAATATTTTAGAGAACTTTGAGTCAAATTACTTAAATTTTCGTATCATTGAACACATTTTTTAACAACAAGATCCAAAGTGATTTATTGCGAATACTTGGTAAACATCATGCTAACCTAAATAAATCTTACTAGTATAAATCAATATTAGAAGCCAAATAATATTTAAGATAATTAGTTTGGTTTCAGAGACTATGTAATTAGTTTGGTTCTATTTGTTTTTTCAATTTGAAGCCTAGAAGATTATAGCATCCTTCCTAGAAGGTGATTGTAGTCATTGACTATTTATACAATAATAAATTTGAAAAAGTATTTTAATATCTTCTTGGTTATTAAAAAATATTTCTTTTTGACCAAATTTAAAAGGCTAAAAAATCATTTATGATGGACAGAGAGAGTAGTACTTTTTCCTTTCAAGTTTGTTGTTTGTTAAACTAATTATCTAAAACTATATAAAAATGTTAAACCGATTCTCTAAAAGAGTACATTATCCCTAGACCCTAGCTATACTTTTATCAAAGTTGTGACCAAATCTTTCGACCAAAACATTTTTTTTATAAAACGTTGACTTTTCTCTATAAAAATATTTTATTTTAAAAAATATTTTTACAGAAAATTCATGAAAACAACCACAGGACTAAAACAAAAATATTACAGTATATAATGGACCACTCTCGGAGATAAGTATCAGCATAGGCCCAAAACAACAATCTACTTACCTGATGAATTTTTGACATTTGACGATATCGTTATTTATTCCAAAAATAATAATAATTGCATGTAACAAAAGTCCAAAATCAGTAACAATATTTTTCTAAATAACAAAAGTCCAAAATCATTATTTATTGTCCCAAACACTATGTGGTAGTGATAACTATAAATGTTGGGTTTGGTGTTGTGATATTTTGCCCAACATATCATTTTTAGTACTAAGTTAAAATTCAGAAATGTTGGAACAAATGTCACGACATTCTGACCAACATTCTGTAAACAGTTTGTCTTACTTCACGGACTGAAGCAAATCTCGTGGGATTTTTATCACGGTGTAAAAGTGATTTGGCAAGGTGTTTAGGAGCTAATGAAACACGTGGGAATAACAAGTCAAAGTTGTTGCTAAGCTTGGGGAACAAGTCCAAGAAGTTGAGGATTTTGCTCCATGATCTTCTCCAACAAATCCTATCGGCTGCCCACCTTTCCCTCAACCTCCACAACCAATCGATGAGCTTTTTAAGGAAGACCCTCTACTATAAATAGAGAGGCAAGAAGAGTGAATCGATATCCAGAAAAAGATTGCAAAAAAAATCAAGAGTGCTCTCGAGAATTCATATCAGAAAACTGGTTCACAAGTGTTGTCTGAGCGTGTCGACAATATTCTGTCCAACATTATATTGTTGCTTAGATTCTAGATTTGTTCTTCATTGAAGCAATTATAATGAGATGTTGTCTATGTCTATTTAGATAGATTTTTCAGGCAGAAGTCATCTGCGACTTCAACTTTTTAATTCCTTTTGTATTATCTTGTAATATTGTAAAAGAAGAAATTTATTTAATTGTATATAAATATATACAATACTTTCGGTCACTGACCATCATAGGTTATAAAATCAATATAACCTATGTAAATATTAAACCTTTGTGTTCTTTATTATTTCCGCTGCTATTTACTCTTCAAAGGTTTTTCTGTTTTATCGAAGTGTTGTCACTTGTGTCAGACAACATTATTGCCGACATTTACAAACTGCATTGGCATTCTATTTGTTTTTACTTTCAGTTTGTGTTTATTGTTCCATATCATACCCCCCGGGATCGAACAAGTGGTATCAAAGCTAACACTTAACATAATAAGTGTTTGGTCCTATCATTTGAAGCTATGGATTTGGCTAATCCAAATATTGGTAGAATTCTCATTTTAGATGGTACAAAACTATGCCTATTGGAAGATTCGCCTATGTTCTCACATCAAATCAATTGATGTTAGGGCATGGAGATCTATAGCCAATGAGTATGTTGTTCCAATGTTGCCTCCGGATGAGGAAAGTGACATTCTTGTTAAACCTGAATCAGAATGGACGGCGGAAGAAACTAATAACGCTAGTTTTAACGAAAAGGCCCTAAATGTAATTTTTGGATGGGTTGATCTTTACATGTTCAAACTCATTCAAAACTGCCCTGCGGCTAAGGATGCATGTGATACTTTGCAAATTCATTATGAAAGTAGCTCAAGTGTTCGTCGTACAAAGCTATGCATGCTCATGAGCAAATATGAACGTTTAAGGATGGAAGAAGCGGATGACATTAAATCATATTTTGAAAAGTTGATCGACATATCTAATGAATGTCAAGTGCTTGGTGAACCATTAACCAACACTTAACTTGTTGAAAAGGCTCTCCGATCTCTTCCTGAAAAGTTCAACTTAAAGATTTGTGCCATTGAAGAAGCTCACAATCTTGCTACTATGGACCTTCATACCTTAGTGAGCATTCTCAAAACCTATGAGATGAACATTGAGAATCAAATGGAACTATATAAGAGCAAGAATGTGGCACTCCAAGTTCAATCCTCGGAAAATGAAATTAATGAAGAGGATGGAGATCTTGAAGAATTTGGTGAAGGTGCTAATGTTGTCTTACTCACTCGAAAATACAATTCGATGGTGAGGAAGTTCAACAATGAAAGGAATCAATCCAAATCTAAACAGCGTCAAAGCCAAGGCTTCAATAAAAAAACCCACAAAGTTCCTTCCAAGTACTCAAAAAGAAAGTCCACTAAGAAGAGTCAATTCAGATCGTACCAAATTTGATCCCAAACAACAAGAGTCTGTGCAATGTCATGCATGCTCGAGTTGGGGTCATTATGCTAATGAGTGTGCAAACACTCTAAGGAAATTTGATAAGAATATGTGGGTCTCACTTAGTGACGATGAAGGAGAAGATGAAGGAGATCAAGAAGTCGAATCACAAGCAATGCTGGCCACTGTTTACGAACAGTCACTGTCAGATAATGAAGATGTCTTCTGTAATGTTTCTCCAGATGTCACGACATTTCAGGAAACATCTGCAACAACACTGCATCTCCAGCAAAATTCAAAAGGTACATATTCTTTAACTATCTTGATGTTAATTGCTTTAGTGGTTTTATTTCTAGTGGTGAGGCTGAGTGTTTGAATCAAGTTGAATGCAATGATGAGATGATTAAGGAATTACAAAATATTTGTCAAGCCTTAATCATTGAATCCAATCAACTTGAATCAAAGGCTAAATATTTAACTCGTGAGAATGTAGATCTAAAAGGCACAATAACTTGATTAGATGTTGCACTTACCAAAAAGGATATAGAATTTGATAAGATTCATGCAAAACTGGATGTAGCCGAAGAAACCTTCCTTAAGTTCAACTCAGGGACTTCTAAATTGGATGAAACACTTAGATTTAGTAAACCGTCACATACATGTATTGGGTACCAAAACTCTTTTGAAACTACAGGCTCTAGTGTATTTGACAAAAATGAGAAAATATGTTTTGTAAAAGAAAAAGGAATGAAAGATAAGTTCTCATATATGTCAAAGAATAAGAAGTTTGTGTGTCATCATTGTAACTCCCCTGGACACTTAAAACCTTACTGTTTCAAACTTCAGAATTCTATGAGTGAAATGTTGCCTAAAAGACTGTCCAACATCTCGGACAACATTCAAAGCTACATTTCAGAACTGAAAGGTAAAAATGTTTTAAAAGAGTTTGGGTTCTCAAAATGGATGTAACTTGTAATGTTGCGATAACTGTTTTAAGAACTAACATTTTAGATTCTTGATACTTTGATAGTGGATGTTCTCGCCACATGATAGGTACAAATGAGTTTCTAAATAAATATGAGTCATTCAATGGAGGTAACGTAACCTATGGAGGTGACAGTAAAAGAAAAATAATTGGAAGAGGAATCTTGGATGTTCCTGGATTTCCAGCTTGAGAAATGTCTTACACGTTGAGGGCTTAATGGCTAACTTGATTAGTATTAATCAACTGTGTGACGATAATCTTGAGGTAAAGTTCAATAAGAATGCTTGTAAAGTTACAAATGAAGCTAATGAATGTGTTATGTCATGTACTAGAACATGTGATAATTGCTATCTTGTTGCGAGATAAGAAACTTGAAATAATGTCAAGCTCGACGACACAACACTGTGGCACCAAAAGTTGGGACATGTCAACTACCGCAATCTGGAAAAGTTGGTCTCATATGAAGCGGTTAGAGGCTTACCCAATCTTAGCCATAAAGGTAAAATAGTCTGTGAAGATTGTCTAAAAGGTAAGCAGACTCGTGTTTCCCATAATGTTGTCCAAAATGACAGACAACATTCAGGTACGTCTCACTGTTTTCAATTATTGCACATGGATCTTATGGGTCCAACTGAGGTAGACAGTTTAGGAGGCACGATGTATTCCTATGTGATAGTAGATGATTTTTCTAGATATTCATGTATATATTTTTTGAAAGAAAAATCACAAACTTTTGACATGTTTAAAATTTTGCACTCTAGAATTAGAAACTTGTTCTATTGTCCTATTTTTCGGATTAGATCAGACCATGGAAAAGAATTTGAAAATAGCCACTTCACAAAATTTTGTGAGAAAAAGTAAAATTTTCATGAGTTTCCAGACCCCAAAACCCCTCAACAGAATGGGGTGGCTGAAAGGAAGAATAGAACATTGCAAGAAATGACTAGAGTTATGCTTAGTTCTAAAAAAGTATCAAAACGTTTTTGGGCTGAAGCCTTAAATACTGCTTGTCACATCACTAATAGTCTATCTAAGGCCTCGAACAAAGATTACACCCTATGAACTAATTAATGGAAAGAAATCTAACTTGCGTTACTTTTATGTGTTTGGGTGTATTTGTTACATTTTAAATGATATAGATCGATGACAAAGTTTGACTCTAAGAGTGATAAAGAAATTTTTTTTGGCTATTCACAAAATAGTCATGCTTATCGAGTGTACAATCTGAGGACCAAAATTGTACAAGAGTCTGTAAATGTCATTTTTATGATTTTTCTGATCTAACAGGAAATACAATTGAAAATAACATTACAGTTTTAGCGGAAAATGTGCAGACTGTTGAAGAACCAGATGTTGTCCCAAATGTTACCACATCAGAAGCAACATCTGAACCAGAACCAGAGATCACAGAAGGTGCGAATAAGGAGTCTAATGCTGAATTGTTAGATCAAGTTAGCAGCGACCCCTCATCGAGGATTATGAAGAATCATCCAACATGTCAGGTCATAGGGGGAGTTTTTGAGGGAATTATAACAAGAGGGAAAGAACCACTCAATTACAGAGACTTAGTTAGGTATGTGTGTATGTCTACCACATACCCAAATGTTAGTCTTTCTTGTTTCATAACTACTTTAGAACCAAAAAATATTTTAGAAGAAATTAAAGATGATTTTTGGATTCAAGCAATGCAAGAAGAACTTGAACAATTTTCTCGAAATGAAGTCTGGGACTTGGTTCCTCGTCCAAATAATACAACTGTTATTGGAACTAAGTGGATTTTCAAGAATAAATCAGATGAATCAGGAACTGTTGTTAGAAAAAAAGCTCGTCTAGTTTCTCAAGGCTATACTCAGGTTGAAGGAATTGATTATGACAAAACCTTTGCACATGTGGCTAGAATTGAATCAATCAGACTGTTTCTTGCCATTGCCTATTTTCTAAAAATCACTTTACATCAAATGGATGTAAAATGTGCATTTTTAAATGGTTTTCTAGATAAGGAAGTTTATGTTGAACAACCAAAAGGATTTAAAGATCCTCACCATCCACACTATGTATACAAGCTCAAAAATTCTTTGTATGAGTTAAAACAAGCTCCTCGTGCATGGTATGGTCGTCTAACTAACTTCCTCCTTGAATTTGGTTTTAGTCATGGTGAAGCTGATCGTACTTTATTCATTAAACATCACAGTGTAGATATCATTATTGCTCAAATCTATGTAGATGACATAGTCTTTGGTTCGACCTCACAGTCTTACCTAAAGACATTTGTTGAAGCAATGCCATTGACATTTGAGATGAGCATGATTGGGGAACTAACTTTTTCCTTAGGCTTGCAGATTAAGCAAAGTGAAGATGGAATCTTCATCTCCCAAAGCAAATATGCCAAGAATCTAGTTAAGAGATTTGGATTGGAGAATGCTAAACAGATGAAAACTCCAATGGGATCGTTGCAGAAGATATGTAAGGATAATATTGGTGAAAATGTCGACACAATATTGTATCGATCCATGATAGGTAGCCTTCTATATCTCACTGCTAGTCATCATGATATAATGTTTAGTGTTTGTGTTTGTGTTCGATTTCAAGCTTGTCCCAAAACTTCCCATTTAAATGCTGTGAAACATATCATTAGATATGTTGCCGGCACATGTGAGTTGGGAATTTGGTATTCCAAAGACACTAATCCTAATTTAATATGGTATAGTGACTAGGATTGGGCTGGTGAATTAGATGATAGAAAGAGTACAAGTGGAGGATGTTTTTACCTTGGCAATAACCTTGTTTCTTGGTATAGTCGTAAACAAAATTGTGTTTCACTTTCAACTGCTGAATCTGAATATGTAGCAGATGGAAGTTGTTGGTCTAAGTTAATATGGCTAAGACACATGTTAGACGACTATGATTTTTCAAGTAACATTTTAGTTTTGTATTGTGATAGTTTGAGTGTTATAAATATTTCCAAAAATTCAGTTCAGCACTCACGTACAAAACATATTGATATTAGACATCACTTTTGAAGAGATTCGGTTGAAAAACAGCTAGTTCAAATTGAACATGTTGGCATTCTTCATCAACTAACTGATATTTTTACAAAAGCTTTGGACCAAGAGAGATTTTCTAGTTTGAAGAAATCTCTTGGTCTTTGTAATCTCTAAAAATGCATTTTTGGTAAATGTCGGCAGAAATGTCTCTAACATTTCGGGTGACATTTACATATGTAATATCAAAATCTGATTATTGTTACTATATAGTGTATTATTTTTTGTCACACAAGCTTGATCCTTCAATAAGAACATGACATCAAAGGGATACCGTTCTCTGCGATGATATTAGATATCATAAAAAGGGAGTATCAAAATAAGGCAAAACCTTTACAATTTTTTGGCAACTGTGCAAAATTGGCAAAGCCCTGGAAATGATACCGTTTCTATTCTATTGGAGTATCAAGTTCTTCAAAAGAACGTTTGAGAATATTAAATAAGTATTCTTATTTTTTTACACGAAAATATTTTATATGTGTTTTATGGTTAGATCAAGGACACGATGAAAAAATGTTACATTGGTCCAGTGGTTAAACTCATAAATATACACAGTGTCTTGATTTGTTGCCAAAATGAAAAGTTCTTATCGGATTATAATGCAGGTGCTGTCCAAAATGTTGCCAACATTGCTGTTGATATTTTCAGATAAAGATATTTGTTGGGATGTTGATCGTAACTGACTCCAGAAAATCAATTTTTCTTCCCTATTTTTATGCCATATTTTAATTGGAATTCAAACTTTAAAAAGATAATATTAGATTCCAAATAGATGTCTATCTTTTTTATCCCAAAATCTTAGGTGCAAGTTATTGAATAAATATCAAACACCTAAAATTAAGGAATTTTAAAGCTTGCCAAAGAGTATAAATATCCATTTCATTTGATTTCTTCTTTTTAACATTCTGTCTTTTCCGAATTAAAGAATAAATGTTTTTTTAAAAAAAAAGAAAAGAAAAGATCACATCACCTCAGTTTAAACCCTACCAAACCGATGGATTCCTCACATTGTTCTTCATCCAAAAATCCCAAAAACCCTAAACCATCTCCTCCAAACTCTCCAATGGAAACCTCACCGATGTCAACCCCAATGTCAGCCAACGCCACCAACAACACACCCATGAGTACCAATCCACCACAATGCACAGCCATTATTCTTAGTGGTGATCAAGTACCCTTAGAAATCAGCTATCCACGGGATGGTAATAACCCCATTGATGTTGATGCCACTTCTGATTACTCCACGCTTGGAAAAAGAACCAGTTCATCCTTCTTTCCTTCTCGGAGATCAAGTCGAGTGTTCGAAAGAACATTTCAAGAGGAGCCCAGCACAAAGAGGTCCAGATTTGAGACAACAATTCATGCTTGTTCAAGCAGTGACACAGTCGATATGGACTTTGAACTTTCATCAGAGGATACTGAACAAGAACCTTTAGTTTCGAAACCTCAAGATGAACCACCAGTTTCTGATCCTCATCCTGAGCCCTCTGTCTCTGTTCCACAATATGAATCTAAAGACGAGGAGATTCCTGACGACACTCCTTTAAAGAAGTTCTGCCCCAGAGGAATCCCCCGTCATGCAAGAACAGATGTTGCCGAGAATGTCACAATATCTCAAACAACATTCCAACAAGCCTTAGAAGAGACATCATCTCCATCATCCTCGAGCAATACCGAATCAGAAGCTGAAGTTGAGGTAAATGCTTTTTTTGATAAGTTCTATTCCAAAGCAAAGTTTGATAATTAGAGTTGGTATAAGAATAGGATTATCAGGGCTGAAAAAATGCTAGATTTAGCCTCATGCTCTGAGTATGGGTTAGTTGAGTTCCTCAGTAATCGTAAGTTTGTAAAAACTGTAACTGATAAAGAACCCTTCGTTGATGAAATAATTAGGTTGCTCTATGCAAACTTAATTATGATATAGACAATGCCTCCTCAAAGAAATTTGGGAAGGTATACCTCTATAACAAAATCTATAAGTTTACTCCCCTAATTATCAACCAATTTTTGGAAACTGAGCATGAAATTGGAAGCAGTACTACTGAAAGGGAAACAGAAAATAGGGATGAGATAATAGAATACCTCACTGGAGGTATAGTGAAGAAATGGACTTCTCGATGCCCTGCCTCAAAGCTCACTGCCATATTTTCCACCCTACATATGATTGTTATTCACAATTGGTTACCTTCACTTAAAGAGTCGATTGTTACTACCGATCAAGCCTCTTTGTTATACAAAATACGAAAAAGTTGAGAATTGACTTAGGAAGAATGATTTTCTACCAAATAGCCAATTTGGCTGAAAAAGAGTCAACCTTACCATTTTCTAGGCGGATCTTTTCATCATCTAACAACCCTGAAGAGGGTAGAAATATAGATGACATATTAACATATTCATATGAATGTTTAATAAATAATAGGAATATAGTACGGAAGCAGGTATTATTAACTCAAAATTCATTTTTTAAATAATAGTCTACAACCTTCTATCAACATTTAACATCATAATTGCAGAGATGTATACTTATCAAGATTATAATTAGAAACACATAGTTTGAAAACATATCTCTTAGCAGAATATTAAGATCACCGGAGATACTCAACCCACCCTGGCTCTACCTCCCTTTTTTCCTCACTGGTGATGGGATAAATGGCCTAGGTGCTGGGAGTTGCTCGACAAACTCTTTCTTAAATTTTCTTTTAAGAGATGGTGTTTTATGGACTAATATGGTTCTTAAGTATAGGCTTTCAAAGTATTTATCTTCTGATATTATGATATTAATCTTGATATTGGCTATAGACTAGAAGGGTTTTTAGCTAGACATGAGAGAGTATTTTAAAGATTGAAGATGTTGTATTTCGAAAGATTCATTTCAAATGTTACAATGAGGCTCTTTATATAGATAACCTTGGTTGCCTTTCACTATTGGCATGCTGAAAAGGTAATAAAGTCGATACATTATTGTTACAAAAGTCCTAAAGCAAACAGTGCTTTGTCTTTTGTCTTTTCATACTTTTTCTTAAAGTTGTTTGTCGTTGCTGCTATTCTTTTCAATGTTTGTTAGTTTGTCATCTTCTGTCTTTGATTCCTTATGGGTCCGACGGCTTTTGCTTTCTTCCACAGGCATCGTTACAGGTGTCTTCTTTGCGCAGAGGCATCTTTCGTCTATCTTCTTTTCACTAAAAGGCGAATTTATTTTTTCTTCGACGATACTCCTATAGAATAGGAACGATATCGTTTTAATATTTTTTTTCTTCGACGATACTCCTATAGAATAGGAACGGTATCTTTTTAGTAGTATGGTAATACATGGGCTTTACTGTAGTTTGGACTACATTGGGCCATATTAATTTGTTACATTGTGGCTTTCTGCAGTTTAAACTACATTGGGCCGTTTCATTCAAAAAGGATTAGGTGATCCTTATTTTTTCATAGTAACTTGCGTAGTATCTTCCTCTATGCTTATAACAAGCATTTTCCTCTGGCCTATTAAGAGTTTGTACTGTTCTACTGTCTCATTGGAGTGTTTGTGCTCCATCTTAGTGATTCTATCATGCATATTGGTAAGGTGTGTGGTGTCTTGTGAGAGTACCTCATTGTTGTAGTATAGTGTGATAATTTCTTCGATTTATCCTCATTTGGAGTTTCCAATAATACTGGCTTTGCCTGCTCTTAGCATATTTTCAATTTTTGACTTCAGGGTTGATAGTCCTATGACTCTTTTGGCACTGAGCCATTCTTGAAACCTTTCTATAGTACATGGTATTTTCATTTTCAGGTCTTTGTCATCTCCGCTTATATTGCTATTCCTTCCTGTTTTAAATAGTTGGCATATAATGATAGGTTTTTCTGTTAAGTCTGTTGAGGCATCGAACAGTTGTATACCGTAGATACCTCTTCCGAATGATTCCATCATTAACCTAACAAATTCTACTAAAACATTGAGTAATTTAGCAATATTATAAAAAGTTTCATCTACTAGTATTTTATCTATAAATCCGTAAGTAAAGAGTTTAAGAACTATATCAGGGTTTGATTTTTCATTGCATAAAAACCTTGGGTAATTGCTTAATTTTGCACTTCTTAAAATGTGTGGGTTTGATTTATAATCATAAAATTTATTAATTTGCTCGTAAGCTGTAATATGCTCAGGTGAGAATTTCACTTTGTCGCACATTGTTACTGTTGTTGAAGACGATGTTGTTATGGGTGATGGTATAGTGGTTGGCATGGCTGCAAGTTTAGATGTGAAAGTCTTTGGTTTTTCTGTAGGGGTTTGGGAAGATTTCAAGGTTTGTAGGGTTTTGAAGTCTTTAAAGGCTTCTGTCAGTTGTTCTAGCAAGTGTGTATTTTCTTCCATTTTGGTTGTAATAATTTTTTGGTTTTGTTTGATGATTCCTGTAACATTGGTAATATATTCTTCGAATTTGTCACTGCTTGTTGACATCGGTGTACCTGCTAAGAAAATCAGCTAGAATATTCTTAGTCCTGGATATATTTTTGACAATAAAAGAATGATTGTCATTTTCTTCTCTTATTTAGTTCTGGCAAAGGGTCTATTTTATTTGTAATAAAAGCTCTTACTTGAGTGTTATCTGTTCTAACTACGAATTTTACTAGTAATAGGTGATAATGGAATCTTTTTATTCCAAATTTTACTGCTAATAGTTCCTTCTCCTTAATATGGTAATTTTTCGCATTAGGCTTCCATGTTCCGCCTCCATATCCACAAATTAGTGGCTTTTCTTTATCTATATCCTCTTTATCATATGCTATGAGGACTGCTCCCCATCCTATATCACTGGCATCAGTAAAAAGTTCTAATTGATCTAGTTCTGTTGGTATTCTGTGTTTCGGCAAGGCTTTCACTTTTTCTATGATTTTATTTATGGCTTTAGTATGTTCTTCCTTCCATTCAAAAGTTATATTTTTTCTAGTTAGTTCCTGTAATGGTTTTCTCAAAAGTGGTAAATCTTTTATATGGTCTGAGGCGTAGTTTAGTACTCCTAGAAATTGTTGTACTTCCTTTTTGCTCTCTAATTTATCTTTAAATTTTTTTATTTTTGTTACAATGTGTTCCTGTAATTGTAATCCTTCATTATCTATTATGTATCCCAAATATTCTATACTATTTTTAAAGATTTCAATTTTTTTTCAGATAATAATATTCCATGTTGTTTCACAGTTTTTATAAATTCTTCTAGATGCTTTATATGATTTTCCAAATCATCACTATTTATTAATATGTCGTCAACATGTACTATACAATATTCTGTTAATTTTCTGAACACTTGGTCAATTCTTCTTTGAAATATTTGTGGTGCATTCTTTAATCCAAAGGGTAGTATATTCCATTCGTAGTGTCCTTGAGGGGCACAAATCGATGTTAAAGCTTTTGATTCATTTTTTAGTTTTATTTTCCAAAATCCACTCTTACAATCAAATTTACTGAACCATTTTTTATTCCTTAATCTTTTAATAAGGTTTCTTTTGTATGGTAAAAAATAACCATCAAATACAGTTTTCTTGTTTAGCTCTCTATAGTCAATCACCATTCTAGCCTTTCCTCTTTTTTGTTCACTATGTTTTCTAACTAAAAAGGTTGGGCTACTATGTGAGCTTTTACTTTCTTGTATTAATTTTAATTGTAATAACTCTTTTAGTTGGGTTTCAAATTCCTTCTGATCTGTTGGGCTATATCTAATAGTCTTAATCTAACTATATCGCTATGATTTATTAGTTTGATTTCAGCATATATTTTTTCTTTTTCCCATAGTTGCATCGGATTTTCTCCAAAATTTATTTTTAGTATATTGAGGTATTTTTCTCTTAATAATTGTAGGTTATTATTCCTATCTGACCTTATGTTACATATTCTTAGTGTATGTATTGATAATATTCTCTTTAGTATTATCCATTTATTACAAGGTGTTTGTAGGCTGAAAGTATTATTATTTATCACTTGCGTTTTGAAGTAGTCTAGGAAATTGTTCCCTAATAATACTTGTTGTTTCATAGCATTCAGTTGGTATATAACTGGTAGTCTGAATATTGTCTTCCCTAATACTATTCTCATGTTTTCTGCTACTATATCTAATTCTTTTGTTTGTTCGTTAAAGCCTGATACTTTTGTTCTATGTGTTTTAGATTTTTTCCATCTGTGTGGTTCTAATACTTCTTTCTTTGCTAGACATAAGTCTGCTCCACTGTCAATAAAAATCTTTTGTTTTATCATTTTATTAGGTTTTTATTCTATATGAGCTTCTATGTAGATTGCTACCATCTAATTATTATTTCATTCTAAATCCATTTCTTTTAATCTTTGTTGAAGCTCTTCATCTTGTTCCATTTCTTTTACTTCTTCTAGTAATTTCTTCCATCTTATCTCACTTAACCTTTCTCCTATTCTGCTAAGGCTTTTTGTAATCTTTTTGTACCTATCACTATAGTATCTATTTCCTGTTTCACTAGCAGTCGTAATAAGCTTATTCCGAACATACCTATCTTATTGCATCCAGTATTCTCTTTCTTCTAGTAAATTTCTTTCTTCTTGCGACTTCATTTATATAGATCTGTTTTCATTTTCTGAGTCTTGGTTAACAAAGTTAATGTTTTCTGATTCAGTTTCTTCATCAGTTTGACTGACATAAAAATCTTCATATTCGTACCAATTATTATTTTCTTCTTTTATTTGTTGTAGACTCATTATAAATTGTGTAGTGTCTATATATTTTACACCTTTTTTCTTTAGCTTTGGGCATTTATTAGCATAATGTTCTTTTTCATTGCAATTCCAACATTTACATTCTTTAAGTTTTTCTTCTTCAATTGGTTTTACATATTTTCTTTTTCTAAATTTTCTCTTATGCTTGAATTTTTTCCTAGTTTCAGGGGTATTTCTATACCTTTTAAATCTCTTTTTCCTATAAGGTTTGTAATAAGGTTGTTGGTTTTGTCTACTGTAATTATTATATCTTTTATATCTTTTGTGTTGGTATTTCTTTTTATGGCCTTTCTTATATTTCTTTTCTCTTTTATTATCATCACATCCGAATACTAATCTTTTTTCCGTAAATCCAGATACCTCTCTTAATCCTATTTTCTTATATTTTTTAATCTTTTGTTGCATCCTATATTCTTCACATTTTCGCATTCGATATGCTCTTAGTACTCTTATTCTTTCTCCTAATGTATTTTCTCTTGGTTCTAGTTGGGTGTATTCTTTTGATATTTCTGTGTTATAAGGTATAGGTAGGTGGTCATAATAAAGTTGTTGATATATTAAACCTTCTTCTGGCAAGAATCTTGCTTCATAAAAGAACTTACTAAAACTGATTGTGTATTCTAGTAATTTATTAATTTTACAACATTTCATGTTATTTAAATTCATTATTATCTCAGTTTTTCTTTCTGCAAGTACATTTTCTCGTGCTACCAACCATTTTCTCCTAAAAATTCTCTTTTTAGTATGATATCAAATATTATTAGCATAGATTTCCAATCTCCTGCATGGCTAAATACTTCTCCTCTTAATTGGTATGCTATGGATTCTATCCAATAAGCTACTTTTCCAATTAATGTTTTAGATATCAAGTCATACATATATTCTAGGGTTTCTGTTTGTGTGGAGTTCATTAATGCTATATACATTCCAAGATTCCAATCATTTATTATTCTTCCTATTTCTTGTTCATCATAAACGTTATCTAAGTCTAAGAAATATCCATTGTAGTTTACGCCTTGCGCCATTGATCCTACATATTCTTTAAATTCAGCTTGTTGTCCCACAAATTCTTCTTCCCTATCCCTCTTTGATCTATCAAATTCTACTTACCCAAGGCTTTGAGCCTAGAAATGAGGATATTTTAGGGAAAGCACCAGAGGTATATTCAGTGAATAAAGCAATCTTAAAAAGCACAGACAGCGTTATTGACCTTCCCTGGCAAAAGGAAGCTAACATTGAGAATGTTGCCTAAAATGTTCCAAACATTCTAGGCAACACTGGTACAAAACAGTCACCTCTTCCTATAGACTGGCTGGTTAAACATATTACAAATCTCAACCAACAAATCTCAGAAGTTGATGCTGCAAGGGATGCCTTAGTGCAAGTCAGAGACCATTTTTTATTGTTGCTTTCTTCCCCAAAAGGGGGAGATAATTCTACTTTGCCAGGGGAGGAAAGAGTTGAGAGTTCTGTTGCTGCTGCTGATGTTGCTATTGCTAAAGCAGAAGCTGATGCTACCAGGCAGAGCAAAGAGCAAGCTAAGATTATGCAGAGGTAGAAAGTGGTTGGAAGCTACTACTGATGCATAATATGCAAGGGCGGAACAACTTGTTTTGATTGATGATTGATTAATTTGGACTATGTGTTTTTTTATTGGATATTTGGTGATGTATTTGACGATGACCTGACAATGTTTTTATTTTGGCATGATGTGTTTGAATGCTTAACTTTCTTATTTCTTCTAATCCTATAAGTTATGTGTATATCTATGTTTGTGCTAATATTGTATCTTATATAATGGTATACACTGGTTTACATATGTTGCATTTGTACGCCATCACAGGTTAAGGGGAGCATTATTATAATCATAGATGTTGCCCAACATCTATGACATTGTCGTAAGTCACTTGCACAATTTAGAATAGGTTTTGTGAAGAAAGGCAAAAAGGGGGAGAATGTAAATGTTGGGTTTGATGTTGTGACATTTTACCCAACATATCATTTTTAGTACTAAGTTAAAATTCAGAAATGTTGGAACAAATGTCATGACATTCGGGCCAACATTGAATGTCAACATTTTGTAAACAGTTTGCCTTACTTCACGGACTGCAGCAAATCTCGTGGGATTTTTACCACGATGTAAAAGTGACTTGACATGGTGTTTAGGAGCTGATGAAACACGTGGGAAGAACAAGTCAAAGTTGTTTCTAAGCTTGGGGAACAAGTCCAAGAAGTTGAGGATTTTGCTCCATGATCTTCTCCAACAAATCCTATCGGCTGCCCACTTTTTCCTCAACCTCCACAACCAATTGATGAGCTTTTCAAGGAAGACTCTCTACTATAAATAGAGAGGCAAGAAGAGTGAATCGATATCCAGAGAAAGATTGCAAAAAAATCAAGAGAGCTCTCGAGAATTCATATCAGAAAACTGGATCACAAGTGTTGCCTCAGCGTGTCGACAACATTCTGTCCAACATTATAATTGCTTCTTAGATTCTATATTTGTTCTTCATTGAAGCAATTATAATGAGATATTGTCTATGTCTATTTAGATAGATTTTTCAGGCAGAAGTCATCTGCGACTTCAACTTTTTAATTCCTTTTGTATTATCTTGTAATATTGTAAAAGAAGGAATTTATTTAATTGTATGTAAATATATACAATACTTTCGGTCACTGACCTCCATAGGTTATAAAATCAATATAACCTATGTAAATATTAAACCTTTGTGTTCTTTATTATTTCCGCTACTATTTACTCTTCAAAGGTTTTTCTGTTTTATTGAAGTGTTGTCACTTGTGTCAGACAACATTATTGCCGACATTTACAAACTGCATTGACATTCGATTTGTTTTTACTTTCAGTTTGTATTTTTGTTGGAAATTTGCTTTTGATGGAGATTGCGTCCACCCATCTTTAATGACTTAAACACTAGGGTTCCGCATGTTGGAGACTTTGGTTCTTTACATGTGAATAATCTACTATGTAAGTAGATGACTGTAGGGCCAATGATCGTCAAATTTCGTTAAGAAATGAAATAGATATTGGTCCACAAAGTAAGGTGTTTGAGGCATGAAAAATATGGTGTGGAACAAATCTCCCTCATCGGTGGGGAAAGGAAGAATTGTTCATTTTATAAGCCTCAAAAGTGGATAAGGGTTTGGGACCCCAAGGGGTAACCCATGTGTTTGAAGGAGGGAGGACCTAGGTGTGCTTAGGCTCAAGGCTAGGCCCACACGCGTGCCACCACCTACCGGGTCGGGCTAGGCTGGGCTGGGCTGGGCTATGGGGATTCTTCTGATATTATAATTTTGGACTCCAAATTACTTGGTATTTACAGTTTGATCCCTGGAGTTTCAGGAAAGATAAAATTGGGAAGAGGCTCACGGCAGAAGGCTGAAAGTTTCTGCCTTTTGGGCTAGTTTTGGAGCATTGAATCTCCATTACTTGGCACTTGAATTCAGCCATATTTGGCTGATTGTAACCCCTCAATAAGTATCATTACATGGCTATTGAAATCCATTAGTTGGCTAGTTGAGAGGTCATCCTCCTTACACTATAAATTGAGGCCTTTGGCTCAATTGTTCCAGACTTAGAAATTTTCAGAAATCTTCTTCTTCCTCTCTAGCATCATTTCGTTACTCAAAGTTCTTCAAGAGTAATACTTGAGTTTCCTTTTCTCATTTGTTAAGTTATTGTTTTATCTTGGGAGACTATTGCCCTTAACGTAAGATGATATATACGGGGTAATCTTGTCTTAAAGACAGAGTGTCATCACTCGACTCAGCGAAGTTTCAAAGTGGTTGTAATCGTTCTTAGTTTCAGTTTGTTGTAATCGTTAGTATTTTATCCTTTCTGGCTATTGTAATATTTACTTACTTCTCATTTCATGCAATTGTTGTAACTCACAGTTTTATTGTTCCATAGCATACCCCGGACCCAACAATAACTTCACATTTTTTAATACTCCAGTACAATATAAAGACGTACCACAAATTTTTCCCTATCATTAGACGAGTTTCTACTACGTGTCGAGCTAGCAAGTTGAGTTAGATTACTCACTGGATAATATAAGATGAATTAATAAAATTGAACGGGTTAACAAATAATTAAATAGGGTGGGTGAGTTGAAATAAGCTAAACAATAAATTATAGCTCAACTTGTTCAATTCTAGTCAAATTTTGATTTATCTGTTTGTTGCCTTATAAAGTGTTTAGTTACAAAGAAACTGATACAAGGTTTTGTTACTTTATTAGGATTATATCTATTATCTAATATATTTTTTCAAACAAAATATATATTTTGTTGTATTTTTGTGGGTGAATTTGAGCTATATAGTTAGCCCAAAGTACAACTTCTACCTGGACTGATTTGGGTGGTGTCCGAAACTACCCGCTATGAAAATATGACCCGCCACATATTCTCATGCGCTAATTTTATTATCCAATAATGCCTATAACTTTATGAGATTGTGATTAATTACGGGTTATAATTCATGTCTTGAGGAAATAAAAGTACTCAAAAGAATAATATAAGCACACGTGAAAGACCCAACAATGACTATATAGAAAAAAATTATCAAATTCGAAAAAAGAGGTAGGAGGTTTTACTCAATATCTTAAAAACTCTTGTATCTCGCTACAATTTAAGTTTCTCTCAACCTAAGAATATAGGTAGGAGGCACCCCTATTTATAACACTACAAAACTTCATGTATGACTTGGATAAATAAATTCTAACTAGACTTGGATTAAATAAACTATCAAATATCAA
Source organism: Anisodus acutangulus (assembly GCA_029783415.1). Classification (NCBI taxonomy): domain Eukaryota; kingdom Viridiplantae; phylum Streptophyta; class Magnoliopsida; order Solanales; family Solanaceae; genus Anisodus; species Anisodus acutangulus. Next base: position 39,763,811 of record CM056502.1, read on the forward strand.
ATTCTAATTGATTTAAAATTATTAATCTTGGTTTAATTTCTGTTGGATATAAATTGCAGTTCGGGAAGTAAATAAATATTACAAGTGTTCGAAAGGATAAATAAACAACCAATATTATAATTGCCGCAAGCTTGTTGAATCTTGAATCTTGATAACCTGAAATCAAGAAACACTAAATTTGGATTGTTACAACTGTGGCTGAGTCTAGAGATGGCTCTCTGTCTTTAACATAACATTGCCCCGTATATATGCTTTTACGTTAGCAGACAATAGTCTCCCAAGATAAAACAACAACTAATCAACACTACAAAGCAAATAGGTTGATTCTGACGAAGAAAATAAACACGAAACGACTTGCTGATTTAGAGAAAAAAGGAAGAAAGAGTTTCTGTTGCTCACTTTTGGACTGATTTTATCTTGTTTTTCGTCCTCTCTCTATTCTCTATACCTCAAATCTGTTTCAGAAGTTTATATAGTATTTTTGGAGAAGGATAGGTGATTAAGAGGGTGAGGGTCCAAAAGATAATGTCAGAAGAAGCCCGTGATCCGAGCCCGGACCGGACGGACGGGCGGCGGCGGCGCACGTGTGGTGCTAGCCTCGAACCCAAGCACACCTAGATCCTCCATCATTCAAACACATGGGTCACCCCTTGGGGTCCTAAACCCTTATCCATTTTTTAGGCTTATAAAGAGAACAATTCTTCCTTTTCCCACCGATGTGGTAGATTTGTCTCAAACCATATTTTCATGTCTCAAACACCTTACTTCGTGGACCAATATCTCTTTCATTTCTTAATAAAATTTGACGATCCTTGGCCCTACGGTCATCTACTCACTTAGTAGATTATGCACGTGTGAAGAGACAAAACCTCCAACATGCGGAACCCTAGTGTTTAAGTCATTAAATACGGGTGGACGCAACCTCCCCACCAAAGGCAAATTTCCAACAATTTCAACATAGCCCCCTTAAACCAAGATCTTCAAACTTGAGCGTGCCATGAACAATATCATATCTTGCAGAAGTCAACCACCTTATACTCTCGAACAATTTCCTGAAATATGTAACATTGACAAAATTGCGGGTGTCATCTTTAGTTAGCTTCCGTTTCTCTTCAATAAGATTCAAAGTTAATTTGATTTTCTCTATGTTAAACATCTTCAAAATATCATGAGCATATTTTGACCTTGCGTGCGCATTCGACTTCAATTTTCCTTTTTTATGTGATAGAGTAGTATCATCAACTAACAATTTTTCATGCTCTTCAAAATATAAAATCTCGACTAATGACTCAAAATTAATTGCCTCTTCAATATTCATACACTTCAATAGTGGATCCAGACCGTTAATTGATTCTGCCACAATCTTGGGTAGAACATCAAAAACTTTCGCTTGTTAAAGTCTTTTGTCTCTCTCATCAATAGATTCATATTCAATATCTTCAAATAATTTTTCTTATGTAATAATAACATGTATTTCTATTTCTTTTTCAATAGCCCCACCTTGTATAGACCAATCATGTCTTATTACTTAAAACACTAGTAGCTTCTGTCAAAAGAGCATCAGTTCCAACCAAAATATCCTTTTTAGTCATCCCAGAAATCATTGATAAATCAATTTGGACATTATTCGAGTCTGCTTTGCAATCTAATACATCTACATCACAACAAAAATTACATGTATCTTCTCTTCTTTTCTTCACTATTTCTGAGTTCTGGCCTTCTTCATTTATTTCTGTTAGATTCGATGACTCTTATTTTTCTTTTTGCTGATCATCCTTTGTTTGAAATGTCTCCTCCACCATCTCAATTGTCTTTTCATTCAAGAACATCTCATATGTCACCAATTCATCTTCTAGATCATCAAGTTTCAAAGTATTAAGATCCTGGGTAGCCTCAACAACTGTCTTCTTGGTGTGGAACTTTAATCTTAGAGATTGCAATATCTTTTCAACAATTTTAACCTCTTTCCATTTTTATCCGTTGAACTTCATATCATTAATAATTTCTCTAATTATTGTAAAAAATTGTTTGATAGATTATGTTAGTTTCATCTGGGCCAACTCATACTGTTTCCAAAGCTCTTGAAGTTTCTCTCTCTTTACGTCTGCAACACGTCGATATGATTTTACCAAAATTGTCCAAGCATCATTTGCTTAATTGTGCATGCATATATTTGTTATATACATGCAATTGGACTTTGCTATTGAGGTAGTAGAATGTCTTATAATTTAGTTGTCTATTTTTCTTCAATTGTGTAGCTGCTTCACCAGTAAATGTTGTGCCTTCTAGAGTTTCACGAATCCTTCATCAATTATGGACCATCTATTGATACCAACTCTCAATATTATTTTTGCCATCAAACATAAAAATAGGATAATTTGGTAAATATGGAATATCCATATTCTTTTATATGTGTCGAAACTCACACGAGGCTTTGATCAGATCTCACGTGCTTTGATACCAATTTGAAAGAAATAAAAGTACTCAAAGAAATAATATAAGCACAAATGAAAGGCCCAACAATGACTATATAGAAGAAATTTATCATACTAGAAAGAAGAGATATGAGGTTTTACTCAATATCTCAAAAACTCTTGTATCTCGCTACAATTTAAGCTACATCTCAACCTAAGAAAATAGATAGAAGGCACCCATATTTATAATACTAAAAAACTAAAATAGACTAGGAGTAGAAAACCTATTTCTGTATGACTTCGATAAATAAATTCTAATTAAATAAACTATCAAATTCTAATTAATTTAAGTTATTAATCTTAATTTAATTCCAACAATATCTAAGTGCCACCACTAATCTTTTACGTACCCCAAAGTTGATACGCGATCGTACTCTTGATAAATTTCATTATTAAACAACAAAAATCCATCTACGGATTAAATAAACTTTTTAGATAGACTATTGATAAGGATATAGTATCATCTATACGGACTAACAAATAAGATTGAATAATATATACGACTTCTTAATCTTGTCAAAAAAATCATTTAGATACTTCAATAGAGGCTTTGACGGTATGACCTATTGGCCACCGAACTCTATTCAAATAACATACCCTCTATGTCTCAAATTATTTGTCATTTTTTTTTATTTTACACGCCTCTTAAAAATATTAATTATGACAGGTATTTGACGTGATTTACTCTTATTTATATTTAAGTTATAGTGTCTCTCCATCTAAATGTTTAGTCTATTTTATGTGTTATCTTCATTAATGACAAAATTCTATTAAGGGTGAAATGGAGAAAAAATCATTAATTATACCTTGAACTTTACAACTATAACAACATATCCAGTGAAATCTCACACATTGTGGTCTGGGAGGGTAGAGTATACGCAGACCTAACCCCTACCTTGAGAGGTGGGGAAGTTGTTTTCGATAGACCCTCGACATAAGGACAGGCAATTCAAATCAGTGCAAACAAGGGAAAATATTACAAAAAAAAAGCATGATAAAACTATTTGCAAAAGAGGAGGCGTAACTACCCTGAAGTAATATGATAATAGAAATACAAGCAACAAATAGCATAAAAAGGAGGGGCGCAACACGAGGACTTCCCAAGGGGTCACCCATCCTAGTACTACTCTTTGTCCAAACACGCTTAACTTCGGAGTTCTGACGGAATCCGATGTGTTAGTGTTGATGGGAGTGTTGGTTGAACTTCTAAAATGACAAATAATTTGAGACAACTATTTTCAATATCCATGACAAAAAATTTGAGACGGAGGGAGTATTACTTTTGTTGCACAGACACGAGATCTTAGGCGTGGTAGCCGAGGTCGGTAGAGAGGTAGACAAAGTGAAAGTCAGGGAAAATGTAGGTGTCGGAGTACTCGTGGGATCATGTCGAAAATGTGATAGTTGTACCAATGACCTCGAACAATATTGTGCTAGCCACATTGGCACATATAGTACAACTTACTACGACGGAACCACCACGTACGAAGGCTACTCCGATCTCATGGTAGCCGACGAGCATTTCGTGTTTCGTTGGCCAGAGAATTTGCCAATGGAAGCTGCCCCTTTGTTGTGTGCTGGGATCAACACATATAGCCCATTGAAATATTTTGGGCTTGACAAGCCTGGTATGCACATTGGTGTTGTGGGCCTTGGTGGGCTTGGCCATATGGCTGTGAAATTTGCAAAGGCTTTTGGATGCAATGTGACTGTGATTAGTACTTCCAAAGAAGTATGAAGCTATTGAACGTCTTGGTGCTAATTCATTCTTGCTTAGTCGTTATCCTGAACAAATGCAGGTAATTTTTTTATTTTTGTGCTTGACAATTTAATTATAGCCTGATAGGGCGACAACTATTTTTTTTTGTGGAAAAAAACAACTTGAATAAGTCTATTTCTTAAAAGTGTTATCGCTACTCTTTGTCCAAACACGCTTAACCGGAGTTCGACGAATCGATGTGTTAGTGTTGATGGGAGTGTTGGTTGAACTTCTAAAATGACAAATAATTTGAGACAACTATTTTCAATTTCATGACAAAAAATTTAAGACGGAGGGAGTATTACTTTTGTTGCCTGACCACGAGATCTTAGGCGTGGTAGCCGAGGTCGGTAGAGAGGTAGACAAAGTGAAAGTCGGGGAAAATGTAGGTGTCGAGTACTCGTGGGATCATGTCGAAAATGTGATAGTTGTACCAATGACCTCGAACAATATTGTGCTAGCCACATTGGCACATATAGTACAACTTACTACGGCGGAACCACCACGTCTGAAGGCTACTCCGATCTCATGGTAGCCGACGAGCATTTCGTGTTTCGTTGGCGGAAGAATTTGCCAATGGAAGCTGCCCCTTTGTTGTGTCTTTGGGATCAACACATATAGCCCATTGAAATATTTTGGGCTTGACAAGCCTGGTATGCACATTGGTGTTGTGGGCCTTGGTGGGCTTGGCCATATGGGTGAAATTTGCAAAGGCTTTTGGATGCAATGTATTGTGATTAGTACTTCCAAAGAAGTATGAAGCTATTGAGCGTCTTGGTGCTAATTCATTCTTGCTTAGTCGTTATCCTGAACAAATGCAGGTAATTTTTTTATTTTTGTGCTTGACAATTTAATTATAGCCTGATAGGGCGACAACTATTTTTTTTTGTGGAAAAAAACAACTTGAATAAGTCTATTTCTTAAAAGTGTTATCGCTACTCTTTGTCCAAACACGCTTAACTTCGGAGTTCTGACGGAATCCGATGTGTTAGTGTTGATGGGAGTGTTGGTTGAACTTCTAAAATGACAAATAATTTGAGACAACTATTTTCAATATCATGACAAAAAATTTGAGACGGAGGGAGTATTACTTTTGTTGCACAGACACGAGATCTTAGGCGTGGTAGCCGAGGTCGGTAGAGAGGTAGACAAAGTGAAAGTCAGGGAAAATGTGGGTGTCGGAGTACTCGTGGGATCATGTCGAAAATGTGATAGTTGTACCAATGACCTCGAACAATATTGTGCTAGCCACATTGGCACATATAGTACAACTTACTACGACGGAACCACCACGTACGAAGGCTACTCCGATCTCATGGTAGCCGACGAGCATTTCGTGTTTCGTTGGCCAGAGAATTTGCCAATGGAAGCTGCCCCTTTGTTGTGTGCTGGGATCAACACATATAGCCCATTGAAATATTTTGGGCTTGACAAGCCTGGTATGCACATTGGTGTTGTGGGCCTTGGTGGGCTTGGCCATATGGCTGTGAAATTTGCAAAGGCTTTTGGATGCAATGTGATTGTTGTAGCGCCCTATTTTGACCTGCTCGGGTCAAAGCGGAGCACAGACGTATGGGTGATTCCTGGGTAAATGATTGAGGAGTCGCCACCTAATTATCTTTTACGGTGAATTAGGACACCTAAATATTTAAACTAAGTGCTGCAATGTAAACTCCAATTTTAAGGTCTGCGAAACTAGCGAGATTCTAGGTAAGGGTTCTTTATTATCCTAAAGGGAAGGGGTTAGGCATCCTTTAAGATCCGCTAACTTGCGGTTATCCGGTCAAATTCAGGTTAATTATTACTAGGAAAAATGTATGTTTGAAGCATGAAGTTAAAAGATGTTTGCAAATAATTAATAAAAAGGGGATGCATTTTAAAAGGATAGATAAATATAGAGATTTTTCAAAATATGCATTTATATGATATCTAAAGAGAAATACATGTAGAGTTGGAAAAATATGTATTTGACAATTGATAGTAAAACAATTTATTTATAATGCCAAAGAAGTAAAATTTTGGGAATCATTGAATTGTAAATTGACAAAAGATAAACTTATTCGGAATGATTAATAAAGCGAATAAAAGATGACAAAAGTTGTTTTTTTGAAAATCTTGAATACGCGTGACGAGCCTAAAATAAATAACTAGCGAAGGGTTTCTAAGTTTGAAATTAACCGAGCCTTCAAATAAAATAAGCTAGCGACGGGTTTCAAATCTTAAACTACCCTATGAATTAATCCTAAGTTTGCCTATTCTAAGCGTTTCAATAGTTACATAAGTGCGATAAATAATATTACAATACAAAGCGGGATAAAAGCTGAATTTAAAGAAAGAAATAAAATAAATAAACTCCGAGGAATAATTGCCTTTATTTACTTTAGTCACATAAGTGTCAAGAACAAGCAGTTAGAAACAGTTAAATACAAATAACTTCATATCCGTATTCAAAACAGTGAATGTTTTGATCGCGGAGAAACTCAGAACTTAAATTTTGAAAAGAACATTCCAATCACGTCGTGTGGCGCAAACATATGACTAATGTAGTTTATTTTGATTGTCTCGCCTACTAAGCGTGTCGGTCTCTCGGGTGAAATAGAAAAGATCACTATAATCACGTCGTGGCTGCGAATATATAACTTGTTGGTTATTTTAGTCACCTCGCCTACTAAACATGTTGATCTCGGATAAAAGGTTTAAGTCTTCATCATTGCCCAGAAGTGATATTTCCGTCTTTGCAGCTGTGTAGGCCTTAAAATCGACGGATATTTTTCATCGGCAGTGTAGTATCGTGTTCAAATCAGTAAAATTTTAAATCGAACAGAACAAAGAAGCAGAGCAGTAGCGTAAAAACAGAGGCAGAGAAAAACAGCTCAAAATGACGCGGTGTCTAGCTTAAAACAAGAAAAGCAAGAGAACGGTAATTTGAATCTTTGAAGCGATGGATTTGGAACAGAAAAGCAATGTTTGAAAGGTGCGGTGTTCAGTTTAAAACAGTAAAAATGATAAAAACAGTAATCTGAAACGGGGAGCAAACAGAAAAAAACAAACGCCCGAACAGACGCGGTATTTATTCAAAACAGTAAAACAATGATATCCGTCGCAAGAAATCTAAAACAGTAAACTTAATAAAACAATAATATATCCGTTGCACGGATATCTAAAACAGTTATACTAAAAAAAAAACAGAGAAGCGAAACGAAAGAAAAGCGCGGCCTCGAATTCAATTTCGTCGGCCTTAATGCGATATTAATAAAACAGTAAAACAGTGCCAAAGAAACGAGCAGTGAGCAGTTTAAAATATCCGACCCGAGTTCTGAAATTCTGGAAATATTCAAATCGGGTCGCTCCGACCCGGATCAGTGATCCAAACTCGAATCAGATTTCAGCACCAAATTCAGATAACCAATAACAAGAATATGGAATGCAAGAATTCTGGAAATATCCAAATCGGGTCGACCCGACCCGGATCAGTGTTTCAACCCGGATCAGATTTCAACACCCAATTCAGATAACCAATAACAAGAATATGAAATGCAAGAATTCTGAAAATGTTACCCAACCGGTCGAAGGCCGGATCAGTGATCTAACTCGAATCGATTTCAACACCTAAATTCGGATAACCAATAACAAGAATATGAAATGCAAGAATTCAGAAAATGTTGCCCAAGGGTCGACCCGACCGGTCGATGTCCGACCGAATCAGTGTTTCAACCAGGAATCAAATAAATTCATCAATTTCTGATAACCAATAATAATAACAACAACAATGCAAGAAATTTGGAAATTCAAATCGGTCGACTGACCGGTCAAGAATCTGACCCGAATTGGAGTTTCAACCCGAATCAAATAATTTCATCAATTTGGATAACCAATGATAACAACAAAGAACAATGCAAGAAATTTGGAAATTCAAATCGGTCGACAGGCGGTCAAGAATCCGACCAAATCGGTGATCCAAATCAAATTTTAACACCAAATTCAGATAACCAACATACATAAATATGAAATGCAAGAATTAGAAAATGTTACCCGAACCTGTCGACCGTGTCGGTCGACCGACCAAATCGATGAAGAAAATCGGAAGAATCAAAATGGGAGAACAAACCTTTGTGGACATGATTCTTGAACCAACAAAAAAGCCAAATGCTTTAAACTCAAGAACACAACAAAATATTTATGTATATATGGAATAATCTTCCGAAAATCCTTCCAAAAATCTATTTTTTCTCCCCCGAAAATCTCCTTCCCAAAATGAAGAACAACATGGGGTATTTATAGGTTGATTCCCCCCCAAGAACGAGTTTGAAATTCGAATTAAAGGTAAAGATTTCTGAATTTTGGAAGCGGATTTTAGGGGTATGGGCGTGGCGAAGTGTGGGAGGGTGTGGTGGTGTCGGGGTTGGTGGCCGGGAGTGGGTGGTGGCGAGGGGCGAGGTGACCGGTCGCGTCGGGGGTTAGAAGCGTGGCGATTTGTGAAGGGGGGTTAGGGTTTCAAATTTTTTTGTTTTGTTTTTTGTTTTGGGTTTTGGGGAATTAAAAGGGATGGGGTTATGGGCTTGCGGGTTACGGGTCGCCGGTTTGGGGTGTTGGGCCGTCGAGTGGGCTGCGGGTGAGTCGGGCTGGGGCGACGGGTTAATGGCCGGTTGGGCCTGGGGGAATTAAAAAATAAAGTTTGTTGGGCTTGGAGTTTTGGGTTGTGGGTATTGGGTTTTGGGTTTAATTGTTTTGGGTGATGGGGAATGGTTGTTGGTCTTGGACGAAAATGGGTTTTAGTTTGGGTTGGGTAGGAATTGTTTTGGGTTAGGAAATAAAAATGTTATGGGTTGGGCTTGGACGAAAATGGGTTTTAGTTTGGGTTGGGTAGAAATTGTTTTGGGTTAGGAAATAAAAAATGGGTTATGGATTTAAAAATATAAAAGAGGGGTTTAATATTAAAATATATAATATATATATATTTATTTTGTAAAAGATATGAATTATTTAAAATAACATAACGAATTTGATAATAATAAAATATAATATTTGCGTAAATGCTTAATGCTTAATAAAAGGGAAATGCGATGCAATTTTGCGAGAATAAAATAATATAGAATTTCGGATAACTTATGATTATTATAAAATATACAAATGATATAATAAAAAATGTGAATAATAATAATAATGAGATATATACACACACACACACACACACACACACACATATATATATATATATATATATATATATATACGCATGTATGTATATAGATTAAAATTGTTTTGAGGTGCTAAAAATAATTAAAACTTCAAAATAAATTGGAAAAGACGGGACAAAATTGGGTGTCAACAACTGTGATTAGTACTTCCAAAGAAGTATGAAGCTATTGAACGTCTTGGTGCTAATTCATTCTTGCTTAGTCGTTATCCTGAACAAATGCAGGTAATTTTTTTATTTTTGTGCTTGACAATTTAATTATAGCCTGATAGGGCGACAACTATTTTTTTTTGTGGAAAAAAACAACTTGAATAAGTCTATTTCTTAAAAGTGTTATCGCTACTCTTTGTCCAAACACGCTTAACTTCGGAGTTCTGACGGAATCCGATGTGTTAGTGTTGATGGGAGTGTTGGTTGAACTTCTAAAATGACAAATAATTTGAGACAACTATTTTCAATATCATGACAAAAAATTTGAGACGGAGGGAGTATTACTTTTGTTGCACAGACACGAGATCTTAGGCGTGGTAGCCGAGGTCGGTAGAGAGGTAGACAAAGTGAAAGTCAGGGAAAATGTAGGTGTCGGAGTACTCGTGGGATCATGTCGAAAATGTGATAGTTGTACCAATGACCTCGAACAATATTGTGCTAGCCACATTGGCACATATAGTACAACTTACTACGACGGAACCACCACGTACGAAGGCTACTCCGATCTCATGGTAGCCGACGAGCATTTCGTGTTTCGTTGGCCAGAGAATTTGCCAATGGAAGCTGCCCCTTTGTTGTGTGCTGGGATCAACACATATAGCCCATTGAAATATTTTGGGCTTGACAAGCCTGGTATGCACATTGGTGTTGTGGGCCTTGGTGGGCTTGGCCATATTGCTGTGAAATTTGCAAAGGCTTTTGGATGCAATGTGACTGTGATTAGTACTTCCAAAGAAGTATGAAGCTATTGAACGTCTTGGTGCTAATTCATTCTTGCTTAGTCGTTATCCTGAACAAATGCAGGTAATTTTTTTATTTTTGTGCTTGACAATTTAATTATAGCCTGATAGGGCGACAACTATTTTTTTTTGTGGAAAAAAACAACTTGAATAAGTCTATTTCTTAAAAGTGTTATCGCTACTCTTTGTCCAAACACGCTTAACTTCGGAGTTCTGACGGAATCCGATGTGTTAGTGTTGATGGGAGTGTTGGTTGAACTTCTAAAATGACAAATAATTTGAGACAACTATTTTCAATATCATGACAAAAAATTTGAGACGGAGGGAGTATTACTTTTGTTGCACAGACACGAGATCTTAGGCGTGGTAGCCGAGGTCGGTAGAGAGGTAGACAAAGTGAAAGTCAGGGAAAATGTAGGTGTCGGAGTACTCGTGGGATCATGTCGAAAATGTGATAGTTGTACCAATGACCTCGAACAATATTGTGCTAGCCACATTGGCACATATAGTACAACTTACTACGACGGAACCACCACGTACGAAGGCTACTCCGATCTCATGGTAGCCGACGAGCATTTCGTGTTTCGTTGGCCAGAGAATTTGCCAATGGAAGCTGCCCCTTTGTTGTGTCTTTGGGATCAACACATATAGCCCATTGAAATATTTTGGGCTTGACAAGCCTGGTATGCACATTGGTGTTGTGGGCCTTGGTGGGCTTGGCCATATGGGCTGTGAAATTTGCAAAGGCTTTTGGATGCAATGTTTGTGATTAGTACTTCCAAAGAAGTATGAAGCTATTGAGCGATCTTGGTGCTAATTCATTCTTGCTTAGTCGTTATACCGAACAAATGCGAGGTAATTTTTTATTTTTGTGCTTGACAATTTAATTATAGCACGATAGAGGCGACAACTATTTTTTTGTGGAAAAAACAACTTGAATAAGTCTATTTCTTAAAAGTGTTATCGCTACTCTTTGTCCAAACACGCTTAACTTCTGAGTTACGACTAATCCGATGTGTTAGTGTTGATGGGAGTGTTGGTTGAACTTCTAAAATGACAAATAATTTGAGACAACTATTTTCAATATCATGACAAAAAATTTGAGACGGAGGGAGTATTACTTTTGTTGCACAGACACGAGATCTTAGGCGTGGTAGCCGAGGTCGGTAGAGAGGTAGACAAAGTGAAAGTCAGGGAAAATGTAGGTGTCGGAGTACTCGTGGGATCATGTCGAAAATGTGATAGTTGTACCAATGACCTCGAACAATATTGTGCTAGCCACATTGGCACATATAGTACAACTTACTACGACGGAACCACCACGTACGAAGGCTACTCCGATCTCATGGTAGCCGACGAGCATTTCGTGTTTCGTTGGCTAGAGAATTTGCCAATGGAAGCTGCCCCTTTGTTGTGTCTTTGGGATCAACACATATAGCCCATTGAAATATTTTGGGCTTGACAAGCCTGGTATGCACATTGGTGTTGTGGGCCTTGGTGGGCTTGGCCATATTGCTTTGTGAAATTTGCAAAGGCTTTTGGATGCAATGTGATCGTGATTAGTACTTCCAAAGAAGTATGAAGCTATTGAGCGTCTTGGTGCTAATTCATTCTTGCTTAGTCGTTATCCTGAACAAATGCAGGTAATTTTTTTATTTTTGTGCTTGACAATTTAATTATAGCCTGATAGGGCGACAACTATTTTTTTTTGTGGAAAAAAACAACTTGAATAAGTCTATTTCTTAAAAGTGTTATCGCTACTCTTTGTCCAAACACGCTTAACTTCGGAGTTCTGACGGAATCCGATGTGTTAGTGTTGATGGGAGTGTTGGTTGAACTTCTAAAATGACAAATAATTTGAGACAACTATTTTCAATATCATGACAAAAAATTTGAGACGGAGGGAGTATTACTTTTGTTGCCTGAACCACGAGATCTTAGGCGTGGTAGCCGAGGTCGGTAGAGAGGTAGACAAAGTGAAAGTCAGGGAAAATGTAGGTGTCGGAGTACTCGTGGGATCATGTCGAAAATGTGATAGTTGTACCAATGACCTCGAACAATATTGTGCTAGCCACATTGGCACATATAGTACAACTTACTACGACGGAACCACCACGTCACGAAGGCTACTCCGATCTCATGGTAGCCGAGCGAGCATTTCGTGTTTCGTTGGCGGAAGGAATTTGCCAATGGAAGCTGCCCCTTTGTTGTGTCTTGGGATCAACACATATAGCCCATTGAAATATTTTGGGCTTGACAAGCCTGGTATGCACATTGGTGTTGTGGGCCTTGGTGGGCTTGGCCATATGGTCATGAAATTTGCAAAGGCTTTTGGATGCAATGTGATCGTGATTAGTACTTCCAAAGAAGTATGAAGCTATTGAGCGTCTTGGTGCTAATTCATTCTTGCTTAGTCGTTATCCTGAACAAATGCGAGGTAATTTTTTATTTTGTGCTTGACAATTTAATTATAGCACGATAGGGCGACAACTATTTTTTTTTGTGGAAAAAACAACTTGAATAAGTCTATTTCTTAAAAGTGTTATCGCTACTCTTTGTCCAAACACGCTTAACCCGGAGTTCACGGAATCCGATGTGTTAGTGTTGATGGGAGTGTTGGTTGAACTTCTAAAATGACAAATAATTTGAGACAACTATTTTCAATATCATGACAAAAATTTGAGACGGAGGGAGTATTACTTTTGTTGCAGACCACGAGATCTTAGGCGTGGTAGCCGAGGAGTCGGTAGAGAGGTAGACAAAGTGAAAGTCAGGGAAAATGTGGGTGTCGGAGTACTCGTGGGATCATGTCGAAAATGTGATAGTTGTACCAATGACCTCGAACAATATTGTGCTAGCCACATTGGCACATATAGTACAACTTACTACGACGGAACCACCACGTCTGAAGGCTACTCCGATCTCATGGTAGCCGCCGAGCATTTCGTGTTTCGTTGGCGGAGAATTTGCCAATGGAAGCTGCCGCTTTGTTGTGTCTTTGGGATCAACACATATAGCCCATTGAAATATTTTGGGCTTGACAAGCCTGGTATGCACATTGGTGTTGTGGGCCTTGGTGGGCTTGGCCATATGGTTTGTGAAATTTGCAAAGGCTTTTGGATGCAATGTGATTGTGATTAGTACTTCCAAAGAAGTATGAAGCTATTGAACGTCTTGGTGCTAATTCATTCTTGCTTAGTCGTTATCTGAACAAATGCGGGTAATTTTTATTTTTGTGCTTGACAATTTAATTATAGCCTGATAGGGCGACAACTATTTTTTTTTGTGGAAAAAAACAACTTGAATAAGTCTATTTCTTAAAAGTGTTATCGCTACTCTTTGTCCAAACACGCTTAACTTCGGAGTTCTGACGGAATCCGATGTGTTAGTGTTGATGGGAGTGTTGGTTGAACTTCTAAAATGACAAATAATTTGAGACAACTATTTTCAATATCATGACAAAAAATTTGAGACGGAGGGAGTATTACTTTTGTTGCACAGACACGAGATCTTAGGCGTGGTAGCCGAGGTCGGTAGAGAGGTAGACAAAGTGAAAGTCAGGGAAAATGTAGGTGTCGGAGTACTCGTGGGATCATGTCGAAAATGTGATAGTTGTACCAATGACCTCGAACAATATTGTGCTAGCCACATTGGCACATATAGTACAACTTACTACGACGGAACCACCACGTACGAAGGCTACTCCGATCTCATGGTAGCCAAGCGAGCATTTCGTGTTTCGTTGGCGGAAGAATTTGCCAATGGAAGCTGCCCCTTTGTTGTGTCTTTGGGATCAACACATATAGCCCATTGAAATATTTTGGGCTTGACAAGCCTGGTATGCACATTGGTGTTGTGGGCCTTGGTGGGCTTGGCCATATGGCTGTGAAATTTGCAAAGGCTTTGGATGCAATGTGACTTGTGATTAGTACTTCCAAAGAAGTATGAAGCTATTGAACGTCTTGGTGCTAATTCATTCTTGCTTAGTCGTTATCCTGAACAAATGCAGGTAATTTTTATTTTTGTGCTTGACAATTTAATTATAGCACGATAGGGCGACAACTATTTTTTGTGGAAAAAACAACTTGAATAAGTCTATTTCTTAAAAGTGTTATCGCTACTCTTTGTCCAAACACGCTTAACCCGGAGTTCGGCGGAATCCGATGTGTTAGTGTTGATGGGAGTGTTGGTTGAACTTCTAAAATGACAAATAATTTGAGACAACTATTTTCAATATCATGACAAAATTTGAGACGGAGGGAGTATTACTTTTGTTGCCTGACCACGAGATCTTAGGCGTGGTAGCCGAGGTCGGTAGAGAGGTAGACAAAGTGAAAGTCAGGGAAAATGTAGGTGTCGGAGTACTCGTGGGATCATGTCGAAAATGTGATAGTTGTACCAATGACCTCGAACAATATTGTGCTAGCCACATTGGCACATATAGTACAACTTACTACGACGGAACCACCACGTACGAAGGCTACTCCGATCTCATGGTAGCCGACGAGCATTTCGTGTTTCGTTGGCCAGAGAATTTGCCAATGGAAGCTGCCCCTTTGTTGTGTGCTGGGATCAACACATATAGCCCATTGAAATATTTTGGGCTTGACAAGCCTGGTATGCACATTGGTGTTGTGGGCCTTGGTGGGCTTGGCCATATGGCTGTGAAATTTGCAAAGGCTTTTGGATGCAATGTGACTGTGATTAGTACTTCCAAAGAAGTATGAAGCTATTGAACGTCTTGGTGCTAATTCATTCTTGCTTAGTCGTTATCCTGAACAAATGCAGGTAATTTTTTTATTTTTGTGCTTGACAATTTAATTATAGCCTGATAGGGCGACAACTATTTTTTTTTGTGGAAAAAAACAACTTGAATAAGTCTATTTCTTAAAAGTGTTATCGCTAAATATTTTAAACCCTCTCATTCCCTTGTTAAAAAAGCTCTTGGTCCGGTCTCTTGTGGAAGGGCTGGGTCACACAGTTCGAGCTAAATAATATGATATATCATAATTTAAGAACCTCTAACGCACTTCACTCGAGATTAAAAATGAAAAAAAGGCTCATAATGTATTCAAAATGACTTAAATTTGACTCCTTCCATCTATTGGCTTCAGTTGACCTTAACCTTAATTTTTGGGTTAAAGTTGCCTTTTCTTCCATCTATTAGACTCCAGTTGCCCTTTATGATTAAAAACGCTCATCCTTTTAATGAAATTATGAGATAATATATGTGGAGCTTTAATTAAATAGATGATACTGATTTATTGGTCCACATGAATAACTCTTGTCAAATTAGGCATTGGGCCTAACTCATATCTCAAAAACTAGCTCAAAGAGAGGAGGATTGCCTAAGTCTTATAAGGAGCTCAGAGTTCTCATCTGTCACCGATGTGGTATATTCTCTTCTACCTCCCTCACGCCCAGATCCAGACATTTTTTTTATCCGGGGTCCATTGTTCAGTCTGGAGCGTGCACTTTCATGGACTGGGGCAGTTTCACACCCCATTGGTCCGGGATCGGTCAATTGGTCCGGGGAGCATTTTGACCCCCTTTTTTTCCTGGGGCCCACGTCGGATCGGGTCTGGCTCTGATACCATGTCAAATTAGTCATTGGGCCTAACTCACATCCCAAAAGCTAGCTCAAAGGGAGGAGGATTGTCCAAGACATATAAAGACACCAAGGACCATTTATAAGTGGTCATTGGTCTCCTTATATGACTTAGTCAATCCTCCTCCATTTGAGCTAGCTTTTGGGTTTGAGTTAGGCCCAAGATTCATTATTTACATGATATCAGAGCCCGGTCCATTTCCGTTTGGGCTCCTAGAGCCGTTTGGGCTCCCGGTCCACGCTCCAGTTGGGCCCTAGGCGTGAAGGGGGTGTTAGAGTGGATTCGAGTCCCACATTGTTTGGGGAATGGACTGATGGTTTGCTTATATGGACTTGGACAATTCTCCCCTCATGATCTAGCTTTTGGGGTTGAGTTAGGCCCATGTGTCATATCTTTACATGATATTAAAACCAAACTCATTCCAATTCTTTGTTCGCCGATGTTGGGCCCCAAATTATATTGTCCACGCTTCAGTTAACGAAGTATGGGCGTGTGAGGAAGTGTTAAGATTCCACATCGAAAATGGAATGGAAACATGGACTCCTTATATGAATTTGGACAATCTTCACCCTACAAGCTAGCTTTTGGGGTTGAGGTAGACCCAAAATTCATTCTTTACCGAAAGATCAAAATTTTAAATTACCGAATCCTTGATCCATCACAATATTTATTTTCTTTATTTCTCATTTTGCGTGTGTATAAATTTCGATATACTCTGTCCATTTTCACCAACGAAGAATCATTATATTTATTCTCTAGTTTCTGTTGAGTCTTCTCTGTTTGTAAAAGTAAATTTCAACTTCAATAGCAGAGGATTCAATAGTTCTTTCCCTCCTACATCTTAGTTTGGATTTGTTTATCGCATTTCTCTACTCCATAAGCATACATTAAGAAAGTCGAAATGAGCTATGTCAAAAATATACTTGTTTATGGTAAAAATTTACCTGCACTCGTTATTTATACTAATTCAATGAATATATGATGGTCACAGACACAAGTCGCGCCTCACATCGGCTATCTTTGGCACATTTTGTTAGTCAGATAATTTGGGTGTTTTGAGCGGGTTGTGACACTCCCCGTCCCAATGATCATTCCTAGTCACATCGGAAAAGAGGTCAAATCGCAAGGCAAGGCCATAACTCGTTTGGCTCCTCGCGGCATATAGCTCACAACCAAACATCTGATTAGGAAACATGATAATGTTTATAACTCTTCAGCCGCATGTCTTCACATACACTTTTATCACTGAACTATAGTTGATTAATAGACAATCTCACCTTAAGTTTATAATATAGCTACTGTAAGTATAATTTGATGTAAACACTTGGTGCTGACAAGTTTTACCGTTCTACTTTTCAATCTTACACGATTTGAGTTTCAAAACTAGCAAAAACACAAAATCGTATTTATTCTCTGACTTCTTCCTTTAATACACAAAACATAAGAAATAAACACCAATACGTGCAAGCTTAAAACAAAATCACAAGCCTATGACACACATTGGGTCGACCCCAATTCTCATTTTCTTGACCAAGAAACAAGAGTTATTCCAGAAACAAGAAGTCCCCATCTTAACACTTGTTCAATGTATTGCCAATATCAAGCACAAAACGATACTTCACGTCCGATTTCAAAAGGCGTTCCAATGCTGTATTCACATAGTCCATTGGCACGACTTCAACATCTGGTGTTATGTTATGCTTCGCTGCAAAATCTACCATCTCTTGTGTCTCCTTTATCCCACCTATCGCACTCCCCGCCACTAGCTTCCTTCCTGTTATACACATTATATACTTATCAATATTTCTGTTGAAATTTTAAAAAAATATATAGACAAAATCGTTGATTCAAGAAACGTACCGAAAAGAAGGGGAAATACAGGCAACTCTAGTGGCTTTTCAGGCGCGCCAACCATCACAAGCTTCCCGTGAGTTTTCAACAAATTAATCAATGGAAGAAGAGGGTGAATCGCAGAGACAGTGTCAATAATGCCATCAAGTGATCCCGCTGCAGCCTGCTCGTATTACACGCACAAATAAAATTAGTATTAGTCTTATTACGTCACGTTATAATTTGAGATTGAAGCATAGTTGATTGATTGACCGACCTGCATTTGGTCAGGGTCACGGCTGACCAAAAATGAGTCCGCACCCAAACGCTCAATTGCTTCGTCTTTCTTACTAAGAGATGTACTAATAACAGTCACTTTGGTCCCGAATGCCTTAGCGAATTTCACAGCCATATGGCCAAGCCCACCAAGGCCCACAACACCAATGTGCATACCAGGCTTGTCAAGCCCAAAATATTTCAATGGGCTATAAGTTGTGATCCCAGCACATAGCAATGGTGCAGCTTCCATTGGCAAATTCTCCGGCCAGTGGACCACGTAGTGCTCATCCGTTACCATGATATCGGAGTAACCACCGTACGTGGTGGTTCCATCGGAGTAAATACCGTTGTATGTCATTATCTGATCAGGACAGTAGTTCTCGAGATCATTGTCACAATTTTCACATTTTCGACATGATCCTACTAAGCATCCAACTCCAACTTTGTCTCCAATCTTAAACTTGTCCACTTTGCTACCAACCTCAGTTACTACACCAACAACTTCATGCCTGTAAGAGAAATTGACAATTACAAAATTACATTCTTATTAAATAAGAACTGTCATAATATGTTACAAATTCAGTAACATACATATAATCCGGCACTAATTTCTTACGGATTAGAATGCTAAGCTAATTCGTTTTCGTATGGATTTTAGCTGTTTAGCGACATATTTCACTCATCACAAAGTTTTCAAGTAATCTTTGATTATCAAGTTAAGATTTTCAACAAATATCAACATGCTAGTAATAACCCTACTAGCATAGCATGCATCACTTCCTAATAAAGCATTAGAGTACTATTTTTTGC
This sequence comes from Anisodus acutangulus, assembly GCA_029783415.1. Classification (NCBI taxonomy): domain Eukaryota; kingdom Viridiplantae; phylum Streptophyta; class Magnoliopsida; order Solanales; family Solanaceae; genus Anisodus; species Anisodus acutangulus. The sequence goes on from CM056502.1 coordinate 39,782,719, forward strand.
AGTAAAGAACGTATGTATATCTTGGAATTTGATGTCTTTATAAGAATATCTACAAATTTAACCAATTTTGCTGATTCCATAAAGAGCTCTTAACATGGAATTAGAGTAACCATTTGCTTTGACGGCAACTTTGATTTCTCCCATAGATCTAAATTTAACAACATTTAACCAGGGGCGGAGCTAGGAGCCAATGTACGGGTATTCTTATTGTAATATATTATTCAAATCATGGCTCCACCTCTCCATTTAACTAAAGGAAAGGTACATATAATGCAATAAGAATATTCTTATGATAACCGATAAATTTCCAAACTCGAAACTTAGTGGATAATAAGTCTGTCCATCTACCATTTTTCACTTAAATTATATAACGGCTTTTGTCTGCGATATGTTGCAATAAAGAAGATAGTTAAAGAAAGTAAAATTTTGAAACTTACCCAGGTACCATTGGATATATACTATTACTCCATTCATTCTTGAGCTGATGAAGATCAGAATGACAAATTCCACAATACATAACTTTGAACTGCACATCTTTTTCACCAGTCACCCTGCACTCATTTCAAATCAAACCTCCTTTTAAGCTTCAATAGCCAAAACAGAAAAGCTGAACATTTAACAACAAAATAAAGAGTTTAAATTATAAATATCGTCAGTGTAATGAATTTCTACACTATCCAATTACCTTTGTAAACTATCTTAGTTTTAAGATTACAAGCTGTAGATATCATTTGAATGACTTGAGGTGTAAGAAGAAGTTTTTTTTTTTTTGGAGAAAAATAATCAAAATTACCTTCTTGAAAAGTTGAAAGGAGAAAGAACCCCAGAAGTGTCTCTAGCAGCCCATCCAAAGGCCTTCACTGGTTGTTCATTCTCATGTGATTTTTCCATTTTCTTGATTTTTGGTTTTTGGAGATATTACAACAAATTGAGTAGTTATAAGCCAATGTTCTAATTGTGATCAGTATAAATAGCCCATATAGTATATGGCTAGTGACGTAGTCGATGAGGTGTGAAGCAAATGCTATCGTCACGGCTTCTCTGTACAATTGGCCTTTTATATTACATAGTACTATATGATGTTTCTGGGAAAATGATTCTTCGAGGTCCTTCAGTACGTGACCAAGGCCGGCTGCTATACTTATTTTATATGTTTAAATTATTTAAATACATATGGTATCATGCACAAGTGTGTTTATTTTATTATTTCTTTCGTCTCAATTTATGTGGGACGAAAATCTAATAGCATAATTTAAAAAGTGCAAAAGATATGTTAGAGATAGAACAATTATTGTGAGATCTACTCAATGCTATCTACAGATGTAGAGAGGCGCATAATAGATCGATATAAATATCGTAAGTTGTCCCGTAATAAAATAAGTTGTTGTTGAAAGGTTGGTTTGTTTATCTACAACTGAAAAAATCAACAACGACATGTGTTTTTTTCTTTCATCCACTTAAATGATTGTCCTGAGTAAATTTATAGGATGTCTGACTATGTATGAAATTTAAGAAAGAAGCAAAAAATTTAAAATTTATGACCTGAAACAAATCATAAGCATTTATATGATTATAAATTATTTTTTAAAGTTAAAATATGAATTTTAAAATACAATTATTTTTAAATATAAAAAATATTATTTCTTTTTTTGAATAGACTAAAAGAAAAGTACATGATGTAAATTGAAAAAGATACAGTATCAAAGTACACAACGGAAATAAAACTAAAAGTCATGGAAGAAAGTAGGGGTGGGCAAAAAATTCGGGGAACCGAAAAAATCGAACCGAACCGAATTTCAGTTCGGTTTTTTCTCGGTTTTTTTTTTAGATTTTTCAAAAAATCGAACCGAATCAGGATTTAGTGATTCGGTTCGGTTTTTTTATTTTGGATACAAACCGAACCGAAAAACCGAAATTTTAATATTTTTTTTTATTTTATTTTATTTTATTTTATTTTAGGCTACTACTATCTCTTGAATCATAGTTATTGAAGCTAATCTATGTTATGAAAGTCGCATGCGGTATGAACTTGATTAACATATCACGGAAATATTGACATAAAATGTATGGAGAAAAAATAGTTGTAAATTGATAAAACTTTAAATGGTCATAACTATGTGCTCGAATGTCCGTTTTACCCGATTTTTTTTTATTTTGCGTATTTTTTCGAGACGGGCCGGTCAAATCGCTTTATGGCGGTTTAGCACTGACCAATTTTTAGAAATACGTATGTTTTTCCAATCAATTTGTGTTTTCCCCCAAATCGATTTCTAATTTTCTTTTTTCTTTAGTAAAAATCTCACGATACACAATAGATTTCAACGTAGAAATTTCATGATAGTGTAGGTGTGAATGTAAATTTCGATTTTGGAAATTCAATTTTTTTAAAAAAGCGACCGGCCCCCACTAGAAAAAACCGATACAAACCGATACATCCGGCAATATAAACCGATATATCGGTTTTTTTTTAAAAAAAAGTTGTATTCGGTTTTTTTTTAAAAAAACCGATTTTTATTCGGTTCATATTTTTCGGATACAAAACCGATATAAACCGATATACGCCCACCCCTAGAAGAAAGAGTAATAGTTAGAGATGGCAATGGATTCGGTCCGGATTCGGTGGATCCAGATCCATTTTATAGTATATGGATCTTCAAAATTTGGACCCGATGGATCCGGATCGGACCCGGATCCATTTTTGCCGGATTGGATCTGGATCTGAATCTTGTAGTTGAGATCCGTATCCGGTCCAGATCCGACCCGTGGATCCATTTTTTATTAAATATATTCATAACCTAGAATGTAATTTTATAAGTATTTTCTAAAAATTGCTAAGCACATCCTTGCAAGTTTAATTCTCAAAACAAGTTTAATTTATCCTCGCGTTAACTCAAAAACGAAAAAATAAAGAGGTAACTTCGATAATAAAATCAATGTTATATTAGTGAATGACTAACATCTCCATAGACAAGTAGTTAAAATTATATTCACTTCATTTGTGAAGATTACAAGCACATGCAAGTTCTGCATTGTGGAAATACTAGTCAGCATTTTTCACAACTATTGTCATTGTCCAACATTTTCAATTAATAGCTCACAATCAAAACGAGACAACGAACAAAATATCTCATATGAACATTTCAAAATTGAAACACAGTAAACTGTTAGCTAAGTAAAAATCGTTTGTTAGTTAAAAAAAAATCTTAGCAAGGTTACATTCTTAGCAAGGCAATTGTTTTTACATGTGGATCCAGATCCGATCCGTGGACCCGGTGGATCCGGATTTGGATCTGATTTTTATGGACCCGATGAATCTGAATTCGGATATGGATCTAGGTATGAAAAACGGATCTGGATATGGATCTAGTAGGATCCGGTTCAGATCCAATCCGTTGCCATCCCTAGTAATAGTAGGTGTTTACGTGGCTTTTGTAAGTATGCCGACAATTTAAAGTACTCAATCCGTGTAATCTTAACAAAAAATACACATGTTAAGAAATTAATAATATAATGAAAAGTTTACTAAACTATCTTTATTTAATAAAAATAGATTACTTTTTTCTTTTGGTTAAAGTATGTATGAGTAATAATAATTTATGTCTTGAATAGAGAACTTGTCAATAAATATTTATTGAATAGAGAACTTGTTAGTTTTTATCTAAGGGTATAGTAGGAAAAAGTAATCAATTTATGTCTTGAATTTCTAAGGTGACACTTATTATGGGACGGAATGAGTAATTTTTTTGCATATAGAAATGCATTTATATTATTTCATAATATGTGTTTATCCGTAAATCGATACAATTAAATTTGTAGACGTGATCAAGGATACGTAGGTCTTAAGTGCCTAAATTAGCAAATTAATCATAAATACTTCTAATAAGTAATGACTATAAAAGCAAGGTTAGAATATAATTAGTCAGGGCGTATAAGGAGCTTCGTGCTATGGCTTATGGGATTGATGTTTCCAACAGTATGAAAGCACAATTAGAGGTGGCAAATGGACGGGTTGATTTAAATTTGAACGGGTCAAAATGGGTCAAGTCAATGAACGAGTCAGAACTCAACCCGCTCAAATTTGCTTGGCTCAATATGAATTGGGTCAAAATATGTAAACTAACTGGTCATAACTCAACCCGCTCAATATAATCCAAACATCCCCTCACAAATCCAAACACCTTCTGAATCTGATTTTCTCATTCTTTGAATTAAAATTTTTAATATTCCAATTTTTCATTTTTTGTTTCAAAAGCTTCTAGACATATTTTTCTCAATAATTTTTTCTTCAAAATGCAATCTAAACACACAAATCTTCATAATAATTTTCAAAAATATTTTTCAAATTTTTTTTATAGACGTCATATCTTGCTATTTGACTGTGAGAAAAAAAGTTCACTACACAATTAAAAAAACTCTAAATTTAAGAAAATATCCAATTACAAAAACAATAAAAACAACAATGGTTCATTATATTGAATAAAATAAACAGAAAGATACATGAGTATAAATAAATTGTTAATTACCTAGTGTTCAAGTGCCAAAGTGGGGAAAACGAAGAACAGAGGATTTCAAAAGAAAAAACAAGAGCAAAATGTTTAGAGTATCGAATGCAACTTCAAAATTTATGACACTTCACGGGTTGAAAATTTGACCCGTTTATCGACCCAAATTAATAAGACATCTGACTGTATACACTAACATTTTTAAAATTTATAGGACGTCTGACTGTGTACACTAACATTTTGTGCGTACTTAAAACTTAATATACACAAATAATATTGATCTATATCGGACTGGATCTAGGTCTAGGTCTAGGTCTAGGTCTAGGTCTAAACATACTACTTATCATAAATTAATGGATTTTTATATAATTTTTTTTTATAATGTAACGAAAATATTGAATACAAATGAATCCGTATTTTCTCGTTTTTGAAACTTCGATTATTATATCTCCGTCAACACCACGTTGATTTTCTTGTAATTGGTACTCTCTTTATAATACAAACAAATTTTGATTCAGTTCTCTTATTACATATTATGATCTTGATACTGGTTTACCGGTACGACACCGACAATCTAGTCTTTGTACTCTTGTTTACTTTGAGGTAAATATTTTTTCTTACAGATATCATCGAAAAAAACCTTTGATTGACGAAAAATAATAAAAAATTCGATTGCTTTGACTCCCATTGCACTCATTGAAAAAGTAGCTGTCATAAGAGTTGATGGATTCAGTGTACTGTCAACGTGTTTGAAGATGTCAGGTGTGGGAACTGGGAACAGGTGTGGCCATTAATCTGGACCCGATATGTCTCTTTCTTGAAATAAAGAAAAGGTTGTCCAATTTCGAATCATTTTCCTGATCATCTTACACTTGTGCTTTGCTACTAAAAGATCCTATATCACTACTAAAACTCTTTAATTTCCCACTAAAAAATCTTCAGTGATTATTTACAAAAAAAAAATCGTTGATTTTTTTTTAAATAGTAATATTTTCACACGAAAAAATTAAGAAATTTTTCAGCGTTTCAATGGTAAATGTATTCCCACCATACGTTTTTTCAGTGAGTTGATTTGGTAAAAATAAAGTAGAAAAATTATATTTTTATAGCACAAATTTCTCACTGAATGTTAGGGTAAAAAATCTCTTTTCTAGTAGTGTATTAGTGAGAATACATTGAGAGCGAATAATATTTGATTGAATACATGACAAGCGCATAAAGGATCAGTGAATTAAATACAAATACATGTTACCAAATATAGCTCCAAACCCTGATATACTTGGCATGTATATTACAGACTGTTTTGTCCAAATTGTCTTGTGTTTTCATGATATACACGGTATACACAGGCATTGTATATGCCGTGTATATCACGGTATACTTTCAATCAGAATCCGTTGAAAGAGTCAAAGTCAGCTACTCAGCTCAGCTAGAGGTTCCCAACCAGAGGCGCTCCGATCCGTCACTCCCGATTTGTCGTAGCATGAAAAAATTTGTATGCAAAGGTTAGGAAAACCCGTTTTAAAGATAACTTAGATAACAATCAGGTATATGATCATTATAGCTAGGAATTTCATTTAATCCCATTTAACTCCCACGAACTTCGCCAGTAACAACTGAAACATGCAAAGTTGAAGAGCATTAGTTAAATGTTTGCTTCTTATGGAGCTTGATATACCATGATTGTTGGCTATTTTATAAAGTCTTTCACTTTCCCGCGATTGTACCCATCTGGTTTTTCTACCTGAATATTAAGAACTTGAGTATTCTTTCTGTTTGCTCATCGTTGTTCTTCAACAATATTCATCGCCTGATCTCAGGAGATCAAATAAAAATCTCTCTTTTGCTATTTTGTTATAAATTATTTACTACCGGCTATTTAATTCGTTATCTCGATTATTATTTTACTGCTTCCTCGACAATATCAAAGGATTAATCTTATTTAGAATAATTTAGTTGATTTTGACCTTATCCCAATTAACAAACTCAACTAGTTGATCTGACAATCAAACTTTAGGCTAAATAACTCCATCCATTGTATTAAATTATACAAAACATGCTCCCAAAGATAATAAGTGCCAAATAATAATTTGAAAAAGAATGATAGTTAAATGAGCATATATATTTTAACTCTCTAAAATGATAATTGAGTACTTTAATTTCGTACCACAATAATTAGGATATATGTTATTACCCTTTCCAAAATGGCCATCAGAAAAGTTGGTGAGAAATAATTTGAACAAAAGAAAAAAGAAAGAACATTGGGTGCGTTTGGTATGGAAAATGTTTTTCTAATTTTCCATTTTTGCTTAGTCAAAATATTTTAAGTACTATTTTTTGTAAATTCATTAAAAATCATGAGAACAAATTTCTAGTGGGAGTAGAAAAAATAAGTTATATTAATGCTATTTCAGGTAGATTGTTTTCTTCCCACCCCAACATTCTACCCAACACCTCATCCCCCTGTTCCACCCCACCAACCTCAACCCCCACATCTCACCCTTGATCCTATATTGTTTGCTTATATTAAATAGAAATGATCTTGAAATAATATTTTCAGCTTAATTACTTATCAAATACTAAAATATTACTTAATTTTTTTCTTCGTACCAAACACACCTTTAGTCAAATAAGAAAAGGAAAAGGAAAAACCTTTGGGTTGCCCATTGAGAAGTTTTGGCATATATATTGGCTATTGATCGAGGTTAACTATACGGAATAAAAGGAAAATTTTAAAACGAACGTTGTGCCAACGTATTTTAAACTCTGCATTTGTTTTTCCAAAAACTTATTGATCGTGAGGGTTATTTAATTTAATTTTGTTTTTTTACCATTTTAAGAAATACACAGCAAAATACTCTAGAAAAATGAAGCCTTTATTTTTTTAATTTTTCATCCGGTGTTCGAAATCTGCATTGGATTACCGGTTACTAGTAATTCGTATTCGCATTGTTCTCAATATCAAGAGAATCAGAAATGCAGTAGCAGTAGAGAAGAACAACGGAAAGAAGATGAACTTTGAGATTTTGTTCATTTAGTCTTGATTATCAACAATGGATACATATCTCTATATATAAAGTATGTACTTAACTACATAGTTGAGCTTAACAAACTAACTAACTAACTGCACTTTACTTAACTAACTAACTAATAATCTGAAAGTTACACAAAGACAGTTTTACCCTTACTTCTACTTACCTAAGCTTAATAATTTAATCACATGTTGAACCTTATTGAGAACTTTAGTGAGTAACTCTGTAGGTTGATCTCTGATGGAAATATATTTGGTTGCTACCAATCCCTGACTAATTTTCTCCCTTATGAAGTGACAGTCGATCTCAATATGTTTGGTCCTTTCATGGTATAAAGAATTGAATGAAATTTGTATTGCAACTTTACTATCAGTGTAGATGTTAACTGGTTGTTGTACCTCAAATTTCAGTTCTTTAAGCACACCTAGTAGGCAAATTAATTCAGCAACAGTGGAGGCAATACTTTTGTATTCTGACTCTGCTGAGCTTCTTGATACTGTGGATTATTTCTTTGATTTCCAACTCACTAATGAATCTCCAATCTTAACTAGATATCCAGTCACATATTTCCTAGTATATGGGCAAGAAGCCCAATCTAAATCACAATAAAATGTCACTGTATTATTTGAATTACTAGACAGTAAGATACCTTGACTAGGCTGATTTTTCACAAATCTGACTATCCTCATAGCAGCCTCCATGTGTGACTTTTTTGTGCTTGTAGAAACTGGCTTAGTGTCCGACCTTCAAAAGCAATGTCTGGCCTTGTCATAGTTAGGTAAAGTAATTTTCCAATCAACCTTTGATAAACTTCTTGATCAGTTAATGGATCTTTATGAGGTTGTTTCTCTAAGTTGCTTACTGTGATACTATCATCATACTGCTTAGTTGTTAGTTTTATGTTTTAGTCCAAAGGTAATACTGCAGGTTTGGCACTACTAAGTCCTACCTCATAAATAAGTTCTAAGGAGTACTTCTTTTTATGCATCAATATACCTTGCTTGGATCTGGCAAATTCAATTCCCAAAAAGTACCTTAACTCTCCAAGATCCTTCATTTTAAATGCTTGTTTCAGGTTTTCTTTGATTTCCTCCACAATTTTAAGACTGTCTTCGGTAACCAACATGCCATTCACATAGATCAAGATCATAGCAGTTCCTTCTTGTGTCCTTCTGATAAACAAAGAGTGATTATAATTACTATGTTTGAACTTAAGCTGCAGTAATGCCTCACATAGTTTGGTATTCCATTACCTTGGTACCTACTTTAGCCCATAAAAAAATTAATGAGTCTACATACTTAATTCTTCTCCCCTTGACTCTTAAATCCCTGAGGTAACTCTATATAAATCTCCTCAAACAAGTCACCTTGAAGAAATGCATTAAATACATTATTTATGTATATGGCAGTTTCTTTGTACTGCCAATGTCAAGACTGTTCTAACAATTTTCATTTTAACCACATGAGAAAAAGTCTCTTGATAGTAAATCCCTTCTTGTTGACTATACCCCTTGGCCACTAGTCTAGCCTTAAACCTCTCAAATTCACCAGTAGACTTGTATTTGACTTTAAAGATCCACTAACACCCTATTGGTTTTTTCCCTTCAGGGAGTGATACAATCTCCCATGTTTTATTACTTTGTAGTGCTTTAATTTCAGTCTTCATTACTTCAGCCCACCCAGGGTCTTTAGTAGCCTCAGAAAAGACTTAGTTGTTGTTATCTTTTTTGTAGAAGCAATATAAGCTCTATACTTGTTTGATAGTTTATCATAAGTGACATACTTGTTTATACTGTAAGGTTACTCTTGATGAATATTGAGAGAAACAAAATCTTCTAGATTGGTGCATTCTTTCCTCTATTGAATTTTCTAGTCTCAGTATGTTGAACTTCAGCAAGTGCAATAGGTTGTTGAGCCTCTGCAGGTTCAATTTGCTGTTGAATTACTGTAGATGGAGGTGGTTGTGCTTCTGAAGGTTCAGTATGCTGAACTACCTCAAAAATTTGTATATCTGAGTGTTGTATCTCAATTGGTTGCATGTTGTGTAACTGGCCTTCTTCTGAGTCTACAGTTCCATTATCCAACTGATGCTCCTCATTTTGATCATTGCTCAGTATGATGTCAATGTACTCTTGATCTAGCACATCTGAATAACTACTAGTCAAAATAGGATTGTTATTTACTTTCTTCTTCTGAAATGGAAACTTTCCTTCATGAAAGACCACATCCCTAATGACAAAAAACACCATATTAGTAAGATCATATAGAACATAGTCCTTTTGAACTATAGAGTATCCCATATGCATAGCTTGAATAGACCTTGACATGAGTTTATCATATTGATTAGGCATTTTAGCATAACACAAACTCCCTAAGATTCTTAAATGATTGAGATTAGGTTGTTTGCTATAAAATTTCTCATATGGAGATAGGTTCTTTAAGACCATACTAGGCAGTTTATTTATCAAGTATACAACAGCAAGTACACACTTTCCCTAGAATTTAATAGGAATACATACTTGAAATCTAAGGGCTCTTGTAACCTCTAATATATGTTTGTGTTTCCTCTCGCAACTTCATTTTGCTGAGGGGTGTACACACAAGTTGTTTGATGTGTGATTCCCAGGTGTTTAAACATTTTGTCACATAGTATTCAGGAACCCAGTTCCATTATCAGATCCCTATTGTTTTTATTGTTTTATTGAATTGATTATTTGTGTAGTTCATGAATAAAACATAAATCATCCAAGAACAAAACATAAATCATCCAAGAACAAAACATAATAACAACTCAAAAAGGGAGATGTCCATAAATCACTATGAATAATGTCAAAAGGCATTGACATACTAGAAGTAGAAGCTACAAAATGTAATCTAACATGTTTCCTTAATGAAAGAATGATAGAATGGAGTACTACGCATACCCTTACAATCAATAAAATTAATATTATGCAGAGAAGAAATAATAGACGACCCCGGATGACCCAAACGTGCATGCCACAAAGAATGATCAAGAGCGGCAAACGTTGAAGGTGTGGCTTGACTCGTGGAAATGGTTGCGGTGGTGATTGGATAAAGCTCTCCCCTACTATTACATCTCATTAGAGGTATTTTCGTCTTGAAATCCTTCACAAAAAATCCAAAAGGGTCAAAATTAACGGAGACCCAATTATCAGTTGTAAAGTTTCTGACAGACACTAGATTTTTAATTAAGTGAGGGGCATGAAGAACATTTTTAAGACTAGAGGTGGATGCGGGGGAGACAAATTTGTGTGACCATAACCACAAATTGAAATTGAATGACCATTAACAACAGTTATACCACGATTGTTGCTCAAATTGAAATAAAATGAGAGATTACCTGGTGCGGATGTATACCAAGTATATTCATCGCAACCTTGATATCGGTAGGTTTTGGAACTGCCGCTGGGTCCGCAACAGCGAAGGCCTGCTGAGGCCGAGGTCCAAGCAGCCCAGCTTGCTGCCACGGCCCACTAGGTCGTGTTGTTGCATTCTGGATTTGGACCGGAAAGTTGGGCCTGGAAGGATTCTTGAACTGTGCCCAAGGACCTGGAATAGTCGATGGGTAAGGCGAGTTACGCCACTGGCCCAGCCCCACGGCCAGTTGGCCCAAGGCTGTGGCTAGTGGTTCTGCGACCCAGATGGCCCACTTCCACCATGTCCGCCGCCGCGGTTCTGCCACTATTTTTCCGATGTTGACCCTTTTTGCCGCCACCGTTGTTATGGTTTTGGCTATAATTTTCTGAGAACGAGTGAGGGTCGTTTGACGTGGCCATCATCATGACAGAAGTTGCTCCGATAGCTGCCTTTTTAGTCAGGCCGGCCTCTTCTAAAGTGAGCGTGGAATGAGTCTGGTATAACGGTGGAAAAGGATTACATTGATGAAGAGGCGTCTCAACGCCATTATAGGCCTTGGATAGGCCTGCAACTATTTGAAGAACAAGACGATCATTGGTGACGAGTACATCAATATTTTTGAGTTGATCCGCCGATTCCTTCAGCCTTTTAAAATAGGCTGAGACATTCGGAAAATATTCCATGTATTCCTGCTCAAGAGTGACAACACGGGAATTTTTGTTATCTTGGAAAATATCACGCACCATATTCCAAGTTTCCATCGTCGTGGCGTCGGGTTAAATAATCGTCTGCAAAAGGTCTGTAAAGATAGTGGAATAAATCCACTGGAGAATGGTAGCATCAAGGGTTGTCCAGAATGCAGGGTCATCCTCGGGGGTAGGCACCTTCTTCTTGCATGTTACCGAAGGGATGATGTGATGAAGGACTTGATGCGAGCGTGCGTGAACCTTAAATAATTTTGCCCACGTCTCGTATTGGACATTTTCTATATCAAGAACAATAGGGATGTGGTTCTTGATGTTTGGAGACTGTAAGGGCAAGATGAAACGTGTTCTTTGAGGTAGACATAATGAAAGAACAAGAGAAGAATTAGGGATTCGGAGAAAAACATTTAGGAAGAAAAACCGAAGGGTGGCCGTTGGTCAGAGAGGGCTGCAGAATTGTGGGGAGAAGGAAAATATTTGCCCTAGACTTCTGATACCATGAAAAGAATAATCACTTGATTATTTTCATTAATGAAGAGGTCTATATATACAAATATATAATTTCTAATTATGAAAAATAACTCTACCTTTTCCTACTATAATTCTAATAGATTTTTCTAATACAAGACTAATACCATAATTACACTTTGTACAAGTATTTTATAAATATGGTAAAATAATATATAGATGACAGAACCTGTATATATACACGGTATACCAAACGAACAATATTTAGGTTACTTACCATAATTTGTAGAATTCTTGTACAAGTATAATTATGATATTAGTAGTATAGTAGGAATATAATTTTCCATATTTAGAGATTGTAAACTGTGCCTTGGCCAACGACCATCTTTCTTCCCAATTTTTTCTTCCAAATTCTTAAATTCTCGTCTTGTTCTTTCAGTATGTCTACCTCAAAGAACAAGTTTCATCTTGCCCTTATAGTCTTCAACATCAAGAATCACATCCTTATTGTTCTTGAGATGGAAAACATCCAATACGCGACGTGGGTGGAATTATTTAAAGTTTACGCATGCTCACATCAAGTCCTTCATCACATCATCCCGACAACAGGCATGGAGAAGATGCCTACCCTAGAGGATGACCCTACGGTATGGATGACTCTTGATGCTACCGTTCTCTAGTGGATTTATTCCACTATCTCTACGGACCTCTTGCAGATAATTATTGAACCCGGTGCCACGGCGATGGAAACTTGGAATAGGGTGAGTGATATATTCCAAGATAACAAGCATTCCGTGCTGTCATTCTTGAGCAGGAACTTTCTCATGTCAACATGGAGGATTTTTTGAATGTTTCGGCCTATTGTAAAAGGCTGAAGGAATTGGTGGATCAACTTAAAGTAATTCACTACAACCGCTCTATCAGGCCCGTTCCATGCTCACACTAAAAGAGGCCGACTTGGCTTAAAAGGGGGCTACCCGAACACATTCCATTATGATGATGGCCACGTCAGAAGACCCTCACTCTTTCATGGATAATTTTAGCCAAAACTGTAACAACGGTGGTGGCAAAAAGGGACAAACTCAGAAAAATGAAGGCAAAAATCGCAGTGGCGGACGTGGTGGCAGTGGAGGACGTGGTAGCAGTGGGCCAGCTGGGCCGCAGAACCATTGGCATCAGCCTTGGGCCACCTGGCCGTGGTGCTGGGCCTATGGCCAGTGCCCCAACTCCCCTTTCGTCTCAGCAACTCCAGGAAACTGGGCCAATTTCCAGAATTGGCCTATGCCCAGTTTTTCACCTAATTCAGGAAAATAGTCTGCTGGTCCTTGGCACTAGGCTGGCCTGCTTAGGCCTCGACCTCAGCAGGACTTCACTGCTGCGGGCCCAGCGACAGTATCGACGCCCACAGATATCGAGGTTGTGATGCACACACTTAAATTAAATCCTCCAAACATAAATTGGTATATGAACACCGGTGCCACTTCTCATATGACATCCGCACCAGGTAATCTCTCGTCTTATTTCAATTTGAGCAATAATCGTGGTACAATTGTTGGTAATGGTTAGTCAATTCCAATTCGTGGTTATGGTCACGTAAATTTATCTCCCCCACATCCACCAATCATCTTAAAAAAATATTCTTCATGCCCCTCACTTAATTAAAAATTTGGTGTTTGTCCGAAAATTTATAATTGATAATTGGGTCTTTGTTAGTTTTGACCATTTTGGATTTTTTGTGAAGGATTTCAAGGCGGAGATACCTCTAATGAGATGTAATAGTAGGAGAAAGCTTTATCCAATCACCACCACCACCATTTTCACGAGTCAAGCCACACCTTCAACGTTTGTCGCTCTTGCTCCTTCTTTGTGTCATGCACGTTTGGGTCATCGGGGATCGTCTATTATTTCTCCTTTGCAAAATAATAATTTTATTGATTCTAAGAGTACGTGTAGTACTCATATTTATCCTTCTTGTCCTCTAGGAAAATATGTTAGATTATTATTTGTAGCCTAAACTTCTAGTACGTCGATGCCTTTTGACATTATTCATAGTGATTTATGGACATCTCCCGTTTTGAGTTCTGTCGGCCATCGTTATTATGTTTTATTTTTGGATGATTATTCTAATTTTTTGTGGACTTTTTATTTGCTTTAAAAGTCTCAAGTTTTTCCTACATTCTTAAAATTTAGAGCTTTCATCCGTACCAATTTTGAACGAAAAATTTAAAACATTAAATGTGATAATGGTAGGAAATACGATAATGGGCCATTTCGGGAATTTTGTGACACTCATGGAATATCTTTTCAATTTTCTTGTCTTCATACGTCCTCACAAAGTGGGAAGGCCGAAATTTTTTTTCGTACCATTAATAATATTATCCGAACCTTGTTAGCCCATGCTACACTACCTTCTTCTTTTTGGCATCATGCGTTACAAATGGCTACCTACCTCAACATTCTCCCTAACAAAGGTTTAGCATATTGCTCCCCACTTAAAAAATTTTATGATAAAGATCCCTCGTATTCTCATCTTTGGGTATTTGGATGTTTGTGCGATCCACTTTTTCCGTCTATTACAATCAATAAACTTCAAGCTTGGTCTACCACTTGTATATTTTTTGAGTTATCCGTCGAATCATCGTAGGTACAAATGTTTTGATTTATCTTCGAATAAAATCATAATTAATCGCCATATTATTTTTGACGAAACTCAATTTCCGTTTGCTAAATTGTCCACTTCCGTGTCTAGTAATTATACTTTTTAGACGATGCTCTCTCCTTGTATATTCTCCAACAGTGGGCACACCTTACCCGTGAGTCAAATCTTCCAATGGGCCCACTGCCTGCTGGCCCAAATAATCTGCGTACCGTACCATTCAGTGACCCGGGTCCATCACCCACTATTTCTCGGCCAGCAAGCCCACTGCCTGCTAGCCTAATAATTTATCCTCTAGTCCAGTTCGTCTCTCCAGTCCAGTCCAGTCAAATTTCCAGGCGGTAGGCCCACACTCTTGGCCCAAGAAATCACCCTTCTAACCCAAGTTACGCCAAGAAAGCCTATCGCCGCCGCTACCCCGAGGCAGTCCGCCAACATCCCCGGTCCAGTACGTTTCTATTCCGAGTCAAGGGCCCGTTACTCGTAGCCAAAGGGGTATTTTTAAACCTAAATGACATTTTAATTTAAATTCTAATGCCACTAAATCACCCCTACCACGTAAGCCAATGTCTGCCCTTTATGACCCAAATTGAAAAATGGCCATGGATGATGAATATAATGCTCTTATTGAAAATAAGACGTGGGAGTTGGTTCCTCGTACGTCTGGTGTCAATATTATTAATTCTATGTGGATTTTTACTCATAAAAAAATTCAGATGGGTCATTTGAGAGACACAAGGCCCGTCTTGTAGGTGATGGTAAAACTCAACAGGTTAGTGTGGATTGTGGTGAGACGTTTAGTCCAATGGTCAAACCGGCTACCATTCGCAATGTTCTCAGTCTGGCTCTCTCGAAAGCATGGCCCATTTATCCGTTGGTTGTGAAACATTCTTTCATACTCAGTGATCTTAAGGAGACAGTCTACATGCATTAGCCCTTGGGATTTTGGGACCCCAATTACCCTCATCATGTCTGTTTATTGAAGAATTCCTTGTATAAGCTTAAGCAGGCCCCACGAGCTTGGTATAAGTGGTTTGCAGATTTTGTGTCTACTATTGGGTTTTCTCACAGTAGGTCTGATCACTCTCTATTCATCTATCATTGTGGTACTTCTATGTCATACATTCTGTTATATGTGGATGATATTATTTTGACTGCCTCTTCTGATAATCCTTGCAAGTCTATCATAACCCTTCTAAGTTCAGAGTTTGTTATGAAAGACTTGGGACCCTTGAGCTATTTTTTGGGTATCGCTGTAACTCGTCATGCAGGTGATCTATTTTTATCACAGAAAAAGTATGATGCTGAGATCATTGAGAGATATGACATGTCATCTTGTAAGTCCTCGGCTACTCCGGTTGATACAAAACCAAAGCTCAGTGTTCATACTAGCACACCATACGAGGATCCCACCCACTATCGCAGTCTTGTAGGGGCTCTTCAGTATCTTATCTTCACGAGACCAGATATTACTTATACAGTCCAGTATGTATGTTTATTCATGCATGGTCCAAGGGTTGAACATATGCATGTGCTCAAACGCATTATATGATACATACAGGGCACACTTAATTATGGTTTGCATTTATATCTATCCTTCGTCTCTATTCTGGTGTCTTATACAGATGTTGATTGGGGTGGATGTCCAGTTACCAGGCGTTTGACCTCTGGTTATTGTATGTTTCTGGGTGACAACTTGGTTTCTTGGTCAGCGAAACGCCAGGCTACTTTATTGCGATCCAGTATGTGGTGTCTGAGTCATGTTGGCTACGTAATAATCTATTAGAGCTACACTTTCTGATTCAGAAAGCTACCTTGATTTACTGTGATAATGTTTGTGCAGTCTATCTTTCTGGGAATCAGGTCCAACATTAGCGCACTAAACATATCGAGATGGATATTCACTTTGTTCAAGAAAAGGTAGCTCGTGGACAAGTACGTGTCTTGCATGTCCCTTCAAGGTACCAAATTGCTGACATCTTTACTAAGGGTCTTCCTTTGGTTCTGTTTGAAGATTTTAGGGACAGTCTCAGCGTACGACAACCGCTCGCTATGACTGCGGGGGTGTGACAGAACCCGTGTATATACACGGTATACCAAACCAACAATATTTAGGTTACTACCATAATTTATAGAATTCTTGTACAAGTGTAATTATGATATTAGTAGTATAGTATGAATATGATTTTCCATATTTAGATATTGTAAATTGTATATATAGACATCTTCATTAATGGAAAAAATCAAGGGATTATTCTCTTTCAACAACAACCATATATCGTCCTTTATCAAAATCCTCTAGCCATCGACTCAAGTATGTCCAAAAGAAGTTCCCCGGGCATAGCTGGATAGCAAAGGAGAGTGGGTTCGAATCCTGGTGAGAGCAATTTGCTCTCTTCTGGGGTAGGACCTTGTAGGTGATGTCAGTTGTTCTGTTCTCAAACCCTGGTCATTCAGGCACACCCCGCGATTTACTGGTAGTAGTGCTGAGGGACCGGAACTACTATATCCAGGAATAGTCTGGCGTAAGCCAGGAAGCTGGATATCAAAAAAAAAGTATGTCCAAAACAAACCTGGCATTCTCTCTGACAATCCAAGGGAACGACAGAGATCAGTTGTTTGACGATGAGGTACATCTCTGTTTTATTTTCAATGAGAATGAGGTTATATAAATATCCTTTTTAAGCTTTCAATGGTTATTCTGTATATAACTGAGGTCATGTTGGGTTTTTGGGTTCGTGAAGCTGTCATTGATGGCTTCAAAGGCGCACCTATACTTTATGCAAGAGAGTAATCCAAGGACTTTTTAATGAAGTCGGAACAAATGGAACTTGCATATGTTTTAGAGCTTCTACTATTAAATAAGAAATCACAATAGTAATGAAGGTATTCATCAGACTGGAATTAGCTAGGCGTTTCATTAACTAGAGGCGTATGTATTTTATATAGAAGTAAGGAGATTTTTATTCAGTTATCTAGAAGCAAAGATTTTCGTTTTCTGTATCTTTCTGCTTATTCTCTAGGAGTCCATGTCTGCATCAATCATGACTTACAATTGTTTGATGCAACCGATAGTTGCAGAATGGAAGAAGTTGACTATTGCCAATTTACGATGTGAATAAAGGTAAAGAATGAATTTTGGGTTTAACTCAACCCAAAAACTAGTTTGTAGGGTGAGGATTGTTGAAGTTCATATAAGGAGTCCATGTTCTCATTCCATATCCGATGTGGGACTCTTAACACTCCCGCATACATCCAGACGTTGTTACCTGGAGCGTGAATAATATAATTTGGGGGCCCAACATCTGTGAATAAATAATTGGAATGGATCTGGCTTTGATACCATGTAAAAAATGAATCTTGGGCCTAACTCAACCCCAAAAGCTAGCTTGTAGGGTGATGATTGTCCAAATCCATATAAGGAGTCTATGTTCTCATTTCATATCCGATGTGGAACTCTTAACAATAAATAAGTAGTGTGTAATCTGGATGCTAAACTACATAGTTTAGCTTTATCTCTTACCCGGATTACTTGGGGAAAACTGATCGCATTTATCCTCTTTGAAACTGTTCATTAGGCGATATAATCACTGTCCATTGTTGAGGTCAGTGTGTGGAGTTGACTTACAAGCTACTGCATAATGTAACTTGCTTATATAATCTGAACTTATGTATGTGGTAGAAACATTCGATTCAATGTTACTTTTATTTCTAGGAAGCAATGCTAAATAATTACAAGAAATTGTTAGTGTAAGACTTTGAAAGTATTTTCCTCAATGTATCTATCCTTAAAGGGAATAATATATACACCATATACATTTAATTAGGAAGAATAAATCATGTCTAATCTTCCTAATCAATCCCAAATAACTTTCTACCTAATTAACATAATATTCCTAATTAATATTTTACTACCTACCATATATAAAATGTTACTACAGCAATACATAATAATAATATAATTTTCATAATATTCTAACACTTCCCCGCAGTCGAAGCTGGAGGGCGGTGAATGCTGAGACTCTCTAAAATCTTCAAATAATATCAGAGGAAGTCCTTTTGTGAAGATATATGCGATTTGATGACGTGTTGGGACATGTAGCACTCACACTTGTCCGTGAGCCACTTTCTTGCGTACAAAATGAATATCTAACTCAATATGTTTAGTGTGTTGATGATGGGTGGGATTTCCTGAGAGATAGATTGCACTAACATTATCACATTATACTATTGTTGTTGTCGCAATTGGGAAATGAAGTTCAAGTAACAGGTTCCGAATCCAACATGAGTCAGATACAACATTGGCCACAACACGATATTCTGCTTCAGCACTTGAGCGTGATACCGTGGCCTGCCTTTTTGAGGACCATGAGATTAAAATGTCACCAAGGAAGACGCAATACCCGGAGGTGGATCGTCTTGTGTCCGGACATCCTGCCCAGTCTGCATCAGTGTAAGTAACAAGTTTGGAAACAGAGGACGGGTATAGATGTAATCCATACTCCAGAGTGCCATGAATATATCGCACAATGCGTTTCAGAGCATGCATATGTTCCTCAATTGGATTATGCATGAATAGACACACTTGTTGCACTGCATAGCTAATATTTGTCCTGGGAATGTGAGATAATGTAAAGCTCCTGCTAGGCTACGGTATAACGTCGGATCAGCAAAAGGTTTGCTAGAGATGGCACTCAATTTTGACTTTGTGTCGACCGGAGTTGCTGAAGGTTTGCAGAAAGACATTCCAGCTCATTCCACGATTTCTGATGCATACTTCTTCTGGGAGATAAATAATCCACCTGTATGTCGTGTCACATCAATTCCTAGAAAGTATAGTGGACCAAGATCTTTCATAGCAAATTCAGAACTAAGTTGTGACATGATACTTTTGCGAAGAGAGTCTGGAGATGTTGTTAGAATAATATCATCCACATATAGAAGAAGATAAGCAGTATGATTACCTGACGATAAATAAATAGGGAATTATCTGAATGGCTGTGCGAAAAACCCATGTGTGACACAAAATCTGCAAACCGCTTATACCAAGCCCTGGGGGCATGCTTGAGGCCATATAATGATTTGTTGAGAAAACACACATGGTTGGGATATTTAGGATGTCTGTATCCCAACGGTTGGTGCATGTATACCGTTTCATTGAGGTGTCCATGTAGGAAGGCATTTTTGATATCCAATTAATGAAGTGGTCATCCTTTTGAGAGAGACAGGCTGAGAACTGTTCTGATAGTTGTTGGTTTGACCACTGGACTGAATGTCTCCCCCAATCTACACCAACCTGATGTGTCTTCCCATCACCTACAAGACGGGCTTTATGCCGCTCAAAAGTTCCATCAAATTTTTCTTTATGGCTGAAAATCCACATAGATCAAATTATATTAGCATTAAATGGACGAGGTACTAAATCCCATGTCCTATTTGTAATTAGAGCATGCTATTCATCATCGATGGCCATTTTCCAATTCGGGTCTTTTAGAGCAGACACTGGATTACGAGGCAAGGGTGATTTCGAGACTTAGGTGTGAAGACTATATTTGGTATTGGGTTTGACAATTATATGTTGACTACGGGTGATCGGACGATTTTTTGGGCCAGTGGACTGGACGCCACTAACCGAGAGGTAAGAAACTGAGGGTCCAGTGGGCTGTATTGCTTGAGCTGGAATTGGGTCCATAGTGGTGGACTGGCCCAAGCCGCTGGACTAGGCAGATTGTGCGGCAGTGGGACTAGGCCTCTGAACCGAAGGCCCAAGCTGCTGCATTGAAATGTCAGTCAGTTGGTCCATCGATCTTTGGCCCAATAGGCCTGAATTATGGTTTCCAACACTAGCAATAGGTACCGAGCTGTGAAAAAAAAAATGTGTTAGATACGAAAGCTTATCATCATCCAAAAAATCATAGGTATGAGTCCCGGTGGCATGTATCTTAGCAAATGGAAAATTGTTTCATCAAAATTACATGACGACTTATAAATATTCTTTTGGAAGAAATGTCATAACATTGGTAACCGCGATGATGAGTAGGATATCCCAAGAAAACACATGGAGTAGACCGGGCTTGGATTTTTGTGATTGTGGTGGATGGAAAGAGGGGGTAGCAAAGACAACCAAACACTCTTAAGTGATGATATGAGGGCTATCGTAAATAAAATATTTTTAGAGGAGCTTGATATGATAGGTTTTTATGAGGAAGGATATTCAACAGGTAAGTGGCCATTTGGAGTGCATGATGCCAAAATACATGGGGAAGTGAAGCATAAGAAAGAGATGTTCTAACAATATTGTTTATGGTTCTAATTTTGCGTTCCGCCTTCCCATTTTGTGATGAAGTATGAGGACAAGACAGACGAAAAAGAAGACCATTTGTTTTGAAAAAATCTCAAAACTGTTTATTGTCAAACTCTCTCCCATTCTCACATTAAATATTTTTGATATCATGTTCAAACTGAGTTCGGATGAATGCTATAAATGTGAGAAAAGTGGAAAACACTTATGATTTTTTTGACAAAGGGAATGTCCACAAATAATTATAGTAGTCATCAAGTATAAGAAAATAATATCTATGACCAGAAGAACTCAAAACGGGTGATGTCCAAATATCACAATGTAAAATATCAAATGGCAAAAGGGTGCATGAAGTATAGGAAATAAATGACAACTTAAAATGTTTACCAAGTGTGCAAGAATGACACTTATTTAGAGTCCGTGTTTGGTTACAAGAAGTAAAATTATTTTATTTAAGAGAGGTCAAAACAGCCTCTCCCGGATGTCCCAAACGTTGGTGCCATAGAGATGGTGCCAAGGCTTCAAAAACTGAAGGAAACTTGGATTGTTGTGTTAAGGGATTTATTGGATAGAGCTCTCCCTTGCTATCACATCTCATGAGAAGCTTCCCCGCCTGAAAATCATGCACGAAAAAGCCAAAGGGGTTAAAATGAACAGATACCCAATTATCAGTTGTAAACTTTCTAACAGAAACCAAGTTTTTGATTAATTTGGTTATGAATGACATTTTTTAAAATTAAGGGTGGGTTTGGTGGTCACAATTTGCTAGAACAATAACTTTTTATTGGAATTGAATGGCCATTTCCGATAGTTATTCCATTATCATTACTCAAATTAAAATATGATGAGAGATTACATTGGGAGGACGTCATATGGGACGTCGCTCCTGAGTTCATATACCAATTTGAATCTAGTGGATTAAGTCCAAGAGTGTGTATGGCTAACTCAATTTTTGTGAGGTGGGCCCCTGTTGAATGGGCCTCATGCCACTAGGTCGGTTGAGGCCCACTGCCATCGCTGTGTTCGCACCAGGGAAATGGGCTGCTGGGCTGGGCCGCCGCCGCCAATTAGGTGCAAAATATCCACTGTTTTGCTGAGGCTAGCTAGTGCGCTGTTGGACTGGCCCAATTGCCTGTTGGGGCTGGGCTGGGTGGTATAGCCCAGCCGTTGGGCTGCTGCCACTGTCCACCACCCCTGCCGTCGTGCTGCTGCCACTGTCCACCACCAGAGTTGGTGTTGCCGCCATTACCGCCGCCACCGGAATTTCGGTGGCCTCCACCTTTGTGATTTCCGCGATTTTCACCCTTATTTTTATTGTTATTACGTCCTTTTTGTCCCTTATTTTGTTGAGAATGGTAAAAAAATTACCATCATTTGAAGGAGTGGCAATCATGGCAGAATTTGAAGTAGTTGAGGCCTTTTTCACCAAGCCCAACTCTTCAAGCACAAGCATGGACCTCGCTTGATAAAATTGTGGTAGAAAATTACTTTGACGGATTAGAGTTCCCACGCCGCTATAAGCATTGGTGAGACCGGCGACCAATTGCAAGACTAACCGGTTATTAGTAACCGGTGAACCAACGTTTCTTAATTGATCGGCCAACACTTTGAGTCGTTGACAATATGTAGAAACATTAGAAAAATCTGCCATGTCAATGGTTGAGAACTCCTGTTCCAATGTAACAGCGCGGGAGTTTTGATTATCTTGAAAAATATCTCGCAAGCGTTCCTAAGCCGCCAACTGTTGAATTCGGCTCCATTATCGTATGCAACAAGTCAGTGGAGATTGTTGCATAAATCCAACCAAGGACTGTGGCATCAAGTGTATCCCACAATTTCTTGTCTGCATCGTTTGTTATGTCTTTCCCTTTTTCATCTTTTGAAGGAATTATATGATGAAGAACTTTGTGAGCACGACAACATATTTTGAATAATTCCGCCCAAGTCGCATAATGAACGGTTTCCATTTCTCGTTTGATGAAAACATGTGTTTTGATGTTTGAGACAACAAGGGCAGGGTGAAAGGATGATTTGGTTTCAGACATAATTGGTTGTGATGAAAGATAATCAATAATGGACTAAGAGAAAAAAAAATGAAGAAATTTTCGGCCAACTAGGGTTCTAGGGAGGAAGAGGACCGAAAATTTGAAAGAGAATAAAATAATTTTGAATCTTTCCTTAAGCTCTTGATACTATGTAAGACTTTGAAAGTATTTTGCTCAATGTATTCATCCTTAAAGGGAATAATATATACACCATATACATTTGATTAGGAAGAGTAAATCATGCCTAATTTTCATAATCAATCCCTAATAATCTTCTACATAATTAACATTTTACTACCTACCATATATAAAATGATACTACATCAATACATAATAATAATATGATTTTCATAATATTCTAACAGATTATTTTATTTTTGCAGCTAAACCCAGCATTAGTGGCAAAGAAGTGACTTGGAGGTGACTTAAAGGAAGCTCTTGACATAATTTGAGTAGGATTTCCTTTTGTTTTCTCCCTGTCCCAAGTGTCTGTGAAAGTATGCGTCCTCCAGATAGTGAAATCCTTGAAGATCAAACTTATCAAAATCTGTGTGGTCAAGAACATTACGAAAACTGAAAAACACCGCCAAAATTATCTCCAAGATTCAGAAATTATGGATAAAAGCCTTCTCTTTCTGCCCGCTCTTTCCAAAGTGAGCAAATTGCATGTAGAGATCCATAAGGATTTATAATTTAATTAGTTAATACGTACCGCACATAACAGTGATATTGTAGGTTCTCAATGACCACTGGGTAACCAATGCAGCAGAACTTTAGACTTTTGTGCTTTTTAGTTGGTTCTATTTCAAAGGCGGATATAATAAACTAAACTTTAGACTTTTGTGCTTTCCAGTTGGTGGTTTTCCAAAGGCGGATATAGTAATGAATGATTATTTTTGCACTGTCGCAGGGCATTGGGCAATTCTTCATAGCTGTGTAGAAAGAAGACCAGTGACACGTTCTGCATCGTCTGTGAATAGTATGATGCATTCACATCTTCTTGGCTATTATTTCTGCAGAACAACATGGTTTTGGCCAACTATCTTCTTAGAGAAAGAGAGAGTTGGCTTTCACCAAGTGGTGACCGCATGTCATTCGTATTTTAATTAGTCTATCACTGTGTATATACTTTTGACACTTTTTAGCTAAAAACTTTGGTCTTTGTTCTTGTGTAGAGCATAATGATATGTGCCTGGATCAATATACACTGTTTTAGAGTATAATTGTTATTTTACCTAGAGGTTAAATTAGTTCAAGTATTTGTGGTATAAAGATTATGTGGATTGATTGGAATATACATGCTTTCAGCAAATAAATTAATGAGAAACTATTTGAAGTTATACTTGACAGTTTGACATGTTTCATGTGCATCTACATATTGACTTTAATTATGTGTCTGTACATTATCTTAATTAATTTTTTGCTAAATTAGATATACTATAAGTTGACTTTCCTTTTTACCTTTTTCGTACCCCTTCTTCATATCTCGGGCTGTGCGGAGCATGGGTATCAGTCATCTAGTATATATTAGAGATGTCATGTAATGTAAGTATGGAGTTGTAAAAATGATGGATCAATTTCGATGGTTCGTCTATGATCCATTGTATAAGCTCAATTTGGTCCAGCCTAATATGCTCATGTGTAGAGATGGCAGTGGATTCTGGATCCGGTGGATCCAAATCCGTTTTATAGGATATGGATCTTCAAAATTTGGACCCGACGGATACGGACCCGGATCCATTTCTGACGGATCGGATCTGGATCTTGTGTTTGAGATCCGTATTCGGTCCAGATCCGACCCGTGGATCCGTTCTTTATTAAAAATATGCATAACCTAGAATGTAATTTTATAAGTATTTTTTTTTAAAAAAAATTTCATAATTTCTGTATTTTACATTTAGGTTTGGAGTAATGGATATTGGAAATTTTAGGAAGAATTGGCTGGAACATCAATTTTATTACTCCACTAATCACCCTCAACTTCCATTCTCACACCTCTTAGTTTCCTTGAATAAATAAATTAACATACCTCTTAATTTATTCTATAGATATAAATTAGTGTTGTAATATATTTACTTTCCATGTTTGCTTCAATATGACTTTAATGTCTTTCTACTCCAAAATGGTTAAATGAAACAACTTCTTTAAATATCATGCATTTTTTAACATACTCAAATTATTTCTTGTTTACTTATTTAATTTTCTATATATCATACTGAAAAATGCATTTTGTTACAAGTATATGTACATGTTTCTCAAATTTAATTAGGTCTTTATCATTTTATGAGGCTTCCTGATTTTTTTTTTGCTGTTATAGAATCAAGGACACATTCATTTGTCTACACCAATATAGGGAGGCCAAAAATGTCATCGTCCAATTCTCCATGTGCAGCATGCAAATTATTGCGTCGAAAATGCACTCAAGAATGTGGATCCAGATCCGATCCGTGGATCCGGTGGATCTGATAGATCCGGATTTTGATCTAATTTTTATGAACCCGATGGATCTGAATCCGGGTATAAAAAATGGATTTGGATCTGGATCTAGTAGGATTCGGTCCAGATCCGATCCGTTGTCATCCCTACTCATGTGAAGTTTCAGCAGGGTAGGGCAATGATTATTTATCGATTCAATCTATTTTGACTAGCTAAAATTGAGCCAAATTATCCATTAATTTAACACTCCTAAACTTACACGATAAGAATCTAATTTAATCGAGCAAGTGGGGTCCGGACACCATATGACTAAATCCATAAGAAGAACTTTGTGAAAAAATACTACCAAAGGACGTGGTGTAGCGGATGTGGTTGTTCCTCCCTTAATAAGAGATCTCGGTGAAGAAAATTCATTCCATGGTTTATTTCATTCAAGGATTACAATTTATATACAAGTATACAAGATCAATCTATGGCTACTATTAAGGAAGACTTATCCTAATCATATCATAATTATCTTTGACAATCCTAATTCTATGATAATGAGTATAATTACATTGATATGATTGATGATTTGATATAACAGGCCCCCGCAGTCGTAGCAGGAGGTTCTCGTATGCTGAGATTGTCCCTGAAATCATCAAAAAGTATGCGCGAAAGACCTTTCGCGAAAATATCGGCAATTTGATAACGGGGCGGTATATGGAGAATTCGGACTTGTCCACGTGCAACCTTTTCACGGACGAACAAGATATCCATTTCTATGTGTTTCGTGTGTTGATGCTGGACAAGGTTACCTAATAAGTATATCACACTTATATTGATATGATTGAGATAATTATGGATCAGGCTCCCACAGTCTTAGCGGGAGATTCTCGTATGTTGAGATTGTCCTTGAAATCATCAAAAAGTACGCGCGGAAGACCTTTCGTGAAAATATTGGTAATTTGATAACGAGACGGTACATGGAGAACCCGGACTTGTTCATGTGTAACCTTTTCACGGACGAACAAGATATCTATTTCTATGTGTTTCGTGCGCTGATGCTGGACATGGTTACATGAGAAGTATATCGCACTCACATTATCACAATAAACCACGGTTGGTTTCTCGATCGGATAATGAAGTTCTAAAAGAAGATTATGAAGCCAACACGATTCAGAGACTACATTAGCTACCCCTCGGTATTCTACTTCAGCACTCGATCGAGATAGTGTTGGCTGGCGTTTCGACAACCATGAAATTAGGTTGTCGCCTAGAAACACATAATATCCAGAGGTGGAATGTCGCATGTCTGGGCAGCCACCCCAATCGGCATATGTATACGATGTGAGTCCGAAACTGGTGGATTTATATTGGTGCAACCAGAAATCAAGAGTACCCTTAACATACCGCAAAATTCATTTGAGGGCCCCCATATGCTCATCCTTCAGGTCATGCATATGTAAAAAAAACTTGTTGAACTGCATATGAGATATTCGGTCTCGTGAAGGTGAGATACTGCAATGCCCCTGCTAAGCTACGGTAATGTGTTGGATCACTGTAGGGAGAATCTTTAGAGTTACTCAATTTTGCCTTGGTATCGACCGGTGTGTGTGACGGTTTGCAAGAGGTGATACTAGCTTTGTCGATGATCTCCTCTGCGTATTTCTTTTTACAAAGAAACAGACTACTGTCATATTAAGTTACAACAATGCCCCAAAAATAGTTTAAAGGGCCCAAATCTTTCATAGCAAATTCTGAAGTAAGAAAGGACATAATTGACTGGCGAAGTGACTCAGATGACGCTGTGAGAATGATGTCATCCACATAGAGAAGAATATATGCCATGTCAGTCCCCTTTCTATATATGAACAAAGACTGATCGGACTTTCTATGTGAGAACCTAAGTGTTAAGACGAACCCTACAAACTTGTTATACCACGCCCTGGGTGCTTGTTTTAAATCATATAATAATTTTTTCAACAAGTAGACATAATCTAGATGAGTCGGATCCCGAAAACCCAAAGGCTGGTGTATGTAAATTGTTTCCTGTAGGTGACCATGTAGAAATGCATTCTTTACATCCACCTGATGAATTGACCATGATTTTAACAATGTCAAACTGAGAACATTCCTGATAGTCGCTGGTTTAACCACTAGGCTGAACGTCTCACCACAATCCACGCCAACCTGCTGAGACCTGTCATCACCAACAAGACGAGCTTTGTGCCTCACAAAAGAACTATCAGAATTTTTTTTATGACAGAAAAATCACATAGAACGTATTATGTTCACATTATGTGGACGGGGCACCAACTCCCATGTATTATTTTTAATAAGAGGATCAATTTCGTCTAACATGCCATCTTTCCAATTCGGGTCGGTTAGAGCAGCTTTCAGATTTTTTGAAATAGGTGATGGTTGGATTGAGGATGTTAAATTAAAATGACACTTGGGCTGAAAAATCCCATGCATTACACGGGTTTCAATGGATCGAGGATGAGCTGAAACTTAGGACGGGGGCAGTAGAGTCTCGAAAATAGTGTTGGGCCGAGAAGAATTAACTATTTGGGCTTAGTTTGCTGGGTTCACTGATTGGATTTGTGTAGTGTTGGGAAGCTCCCTTATTGGGGAAAAGAGGGGTGGTGAGGCGGACTGGGCTGATGGAACGAGAGAGGGATCAGTGGGCTCTCTTAATTAGACGAGCCTAGTTCGGGGATGTTGCTGGACCGAGGAAGTTTGCTGCCGTAAATGGGCCGGTCCAGTCCAGTCACTTAGTTGGACCGACGGCAATGAGGGTGCAGTGGGCCCCCTCATTTGGGTTTGTGGAGATGGGTTTTGTAAATGGTATCTCAATATTGGATTCATCCCGTCGTCCAAAAAATCATATGAAGGTGGGAAAGATGTGTGAGAGGTAGAAAATTGGAACGTGGACTCATCGAACACAACGTGACGAGAGATGATTATTTTCCCATTAGACATATCATAACACTTATAGCCTCTATGATTTTTTGGGTATCCCAAAAATACACACGGAGTGGAACGTTCTTGAAGTTTGTTTATTGTTGTGGATGGAAATAAGGGATATCACAAACACCCGAAAATCCACAAATGTGTGTAGGACGAAATACGATGGTATAACATTTGGGTAGGTGATATGTTTGAGAGTAGCTTGCTAGGAAGAATGTTTAAAATATATGCGGTCATTTGAAGCGCATGATGCCAAAAAGATGGTGGCATGGACGAATGCGCAAGAAGTGTGCGCATTAAATTGTTGATTGTGCGAATTTTTCTTTCGGCTTTTTCATTTTGAGAAGTATGTGGACATGAGAGATGTAATGACATGCCATTTTTGTGACAAAAATCTTTAAATTGGTCATTTACCAATTCCCTCCCATTGTCACATTGAAAATATCTAATGGACTTCTCAAATTGGGTTTGGATGAAGACACTAAATTGTTTTAAAATAGTGAGAACTTGTGATTTTTGTCCAATTCAAAATGTCCACAAAAAATTAGTGAAATCATCCGAAATAAGCATTTAATACTTATGACTTTCCGAATTCAAAATCGGGGATGTCCACAAATTACTATGCAATATATCAAACATCATAATAGTATTTGACGAAGATAAACAAAAAGGAATTTAACATGCTTCCCGAAAATGCAAGATTGACAAACATGGGAGTCCAAACAATGTTTACCATCAAGAAATTTATTTTTTCTAAAAGAATTGAACACCAATGCTCCCGGGGTGTCCCAAACGGTTATGCCATAATATAGGAGAAAGAGCAGCAAAAGTCGATGGAGTGGTGAGTTAGTTGTTTGTAGTGGCGGTGATGGGATACAAATCTTCAATGCTATTACACCTCATTATTGGCATCCCCGTCTGAAAATCCTTCACAAAAAATCCAAACAGATCAAAATTAACAGAAACATTATTGTCAGTAGTGAACTGACGCAAATATATCAAATTTTTAATGATTTTGGACATTATTCAATTGTAAAGGTGGGGGGGGGGAGGTTTAATTGGCCAATACCACGAATTGGGATTTTCTGCCCACTGCCAACGGTAATATTTTTATTACTGCTCATATTAAAATAAGACGAGAGGTTACCTTGAGATGCCATCATGTGTGAGGTTGCCCTGGTGTCCATGTACCGTGAGTCATCAGGAACATTGATACTCGTGTTGTTCATGGCTTGCTCAATGTCCGTTGGAGAATAACTCGATGATGATGGTCCATGGGCTGAAAATGCTTGTTGTGGACAGCAGCCTAAAACACTAGATTGCATGTTTGAAATATTGGGTCGAGCCCACTGATTTATTGGGTATGGGCAGTGTGGGCCCCACTGCTGCGGGTTCCAGGCCCACGGCGGGATTTGACCCCACTGCCCGTTGTCGGAAAAATGTTGCGGTTGCTAGTGGGTTTAACCCTGCTGCTGTCCACGGCCTCTACCAGAGGTGTTTTCGCCTCCCCGACCCAGCCCTCTACCACCATTATTTTTACCTTTGTTGTTTTTGCGATTTTTACCCCTTTTAGATCCATTATTATTGCAATTTGAAGCCCCTTTTGAACCAGAATTTTGTGGGTTAAAACAATTTGTAGACACGTTTGTGGAAAGAATGGCGGTGCTGGCACTATTTGCCATCGATGCCGCCTGTTTCACCTTTCGAGTTTCTTCAAGAATCAACCTCGAACAGGCCTCATAGAATGGTGGTAAGAGATTGCTTTGTTGAATGAACGTAGCCACACTATCAAATTGTTCATTCAAACCCGCAATCAATTGGAGAGCTAACTTTTGATTTGTCACCGGCGCACCAACATTTGAGAGTTGATCGGCAAGCATTTTCAACTCTTGACAATATGCGGAAACATTTAAAAAATCATCCAATTTTACATTGGTGAATTTGTTTTCAAGATATACTGCTCGAGAAATTTTATTATCTTGAAAAATATTTTGTAAACGTTCCCAAGCATGTTGAGCCGTAGAGTCCGGTTTCAAAATGGTGTGCAAAAGGTCATTGGAGATTGTGCCGTAAATCCATTGAAGGACTATAGCATCTAAATGGGACCATAAGTTTGGATCAACAACGGTGGTCTCTGATGAAGACTTGGAAGGAATAATATGGTCAATAACTTCATATATTTGGCAATGAATTTTAAACAACTCCGCCCAAGAGGAGTATTTCCCTTTTTCCATCTCAAGGGTGATAGAAATAAAGTTCTTGACGTTGTTTACTGTAAGAGCGGGATGAAATTTTGTTTGTCGGCCATTGTTGCCCAAGCAAATACAAGAAAAGAGGAAGAAAATAAATATTTTGGTGTGTAGAATAAAGGAGATGAAGAACCCTAATTAGCGTTTGGTTGAAAATTGCCGAAAATAGTAGGGTAGTTCTCAGATAGGTTAGGGTTTTTGGAGCAAAACTAGTTAAGGTTTGTTGACCAAAAACTGGTTTTCGGGTAGGGTGTGATTGGGCGGCTGACGAGTAGGCTTTAGGGCAAAAATTACGGAGTTATTTTGTGGCCCTTGATACCATGAAGGAAATTCATTCCATGGTTTATTTCATTCCAAGATTACAATTTATATACAAGTATACAAGATATTCTATGGCTACTATTAAGGAAAACTTATCTTAATCATATCATAATTCTATGATAACGAGCATAATTACATTGATATGATTGAGATAATTATGGATTGGATCCATAATTATCTTAACACTCGGGTTTGAGTCTTGGGTATGGAAAAATCCTTGGTATGAAGCGCTTCTCCCAAATGGGCCATATGCGGGGCGAATCCGAATATATATAATCGGGCTCCAATGCAGGCACCAGACACCGGGTGGAAACAAAAAAAAACTCTTTGAAAAATGGTACAAACAAGAAAGTACAAAGTTTACCTAAGAAAATCTAGAAAATGACATTTTAACGTCCATACAATTTGAGAAAATAACAACCATACGAGTTGATAGATACAATATAACAGAAGAATAATATAAGTACATCAATTTATTAAAATATGGATAAAGGAAAGGAAATAGTAGAAGACTCTAAAGAAACATATTATCAGATGAATACATATGAAGGAGGATCAACACAAACACTAAGTTTTAAACCAGAAACATATAAGAAAATACAAGATGAAAAAGAAGAATTATCCATAAAGAAAATATTTAAAACAAAATGGTTTGAAAGAAATAAAGAGATAAGATACATAGCACACAAACATGAAAATATAATAGATACAATGAGTGTAAATGGGAGAACGAAAATAAACTTGATAACATATGAAGTAATAAAAAGAGAGTTATCAAAACTATCTACTAGGGAAGCTAAAAAATATAGAAATATATACTTTGGAGGAGTAGAATTTACTATAAAAGCATACTTCCAGAAAAACATAGATACACCTATACAAATACACATATTAGATGATAGGATATTAGGAAATCTACAAGATGCTTTAATATTAGTAATAAAAGGAAATTTAATATATCAAAAATTAAAATTTACGGTACAACCAGACTTTAGTATATCATTAAAAGATGAACACAAAGACTTAGCCTTAACACTATATTATAAACTAGATGGAATAACAATACCACCAGGAAGTAAAGTCATAAGTATTGAAACAAAAATGATATATGCCCTAACCGGAAACCACCATGTAAAGAAACAACATGAAATGAATATATTAGTACCAAGGATGTACCAGGAAATATTAGAATAGATAGAACATAAAGAAAATTCCAAAATAACTATACAAGAAGAAATATATATGGATTTTAATACAAGAACCCTTACATCATCCAAAAGACTAATACCAAAAATAGAAGAATCTAGATTAAGTATTACGAGAGAACCAACAATGTCACGACAAACTTGTGCTATACAACCTAGAATATTAGACTTAATAAATATAAACACAAATAGATTAAAAATTAAAGTAATAATATTTAAAGGGATGATAGCAACAAACTGTATAGCTGAAGTAAATACCAGAGCTATAAAAAGTTTTATACATATAAGTAAAATTGATGAAAATGATTGTGATTTAATAGACCCACAAACCTATAATTATCCTGAAAATGAAAGAGAAATAATAATTACCAAAAGTATTAATTTAAAATTCAAAATCCAAGATTTAGAGTATAAGATAAATATAGGAGTAATAGAATATGATGGTTTTAATGAACTACTTCTAGGAAGTGACTTTTTAACCATGATAAATTATAAGATAAATAATAATGGAATTGAAAGAAATGACCAAGGAAAAACAAGATTCGTGAATAAAGTATGAACATACAGAAAGAAATAATAGAGAAAAAACAGAAATTAAAATCAATAAGAAGAATTTTATCAGAAGAAATATTCTCATAGCTCAAATACTTAAAATATAAGGCAAAAGAAATAAAGCTAGAAGAAAAGATAAGAAAGTTAGAACAACAATGTAAAAAATTTGATAAAATATGGATAGATATGGGAGACGGATGGAGAAAAAGAATTAATAATCCTGACGAGCCTTAACAAAAAAATTAGTGCATTATGGGAAGAAATAGTAGTAAAAGAAAAAATGAAGAATACATTAGTATTGATGGATGAACTAAAAGAAAACCAAACAAAAAATGCAAGAAATAATAAGAGAAGAATTAACAAAATTATGGAACGTATCTGAGATACCAACGTTTAAAATAATATTGGAAAAACTAAATATATTAGTAGAAGAAAAATGTAAAGATAAAGGTAAACAAATAGAAGAAGATGAACCTAGTACGAGCAAAGAAAACACTATAATTAGCACTACAACTCAATAACCAGAAATAGTACCAATAGAATGCTTGGAGAAGGAGTAAAGAACCAATAATGCTAGATATTAGTAAAATAAAACCAAGACTACCAAAGAAAGTAGAAAAAATATTAGATAGCCTATCAATATTGAGTAAGAAAAGACAATTTTAAATAAAAAATCAAGAACCTAGTGTACTTACGTTTTTAAGAAACCATGGAAAAAATATACTGGAAAGAGAATGATACAAGTATGAACCAATGAAAAGAAAAGAAAAAACCACACCAGACAATAATTTAAAAAGTGAAAACATGTACTTAAAAGACGTAGAGAAAACAACCAACGAGTATTTAAATCTAAAATTAGATAAACAAGAACGGAAATTATGTGAACTAGAAACAGAAAACACCAAATTAAAAACACACAATAATGAGGAATGGTACAACAAATATAAAAAATACAAACATAAATTTAAAGATACAAAGAAAGAATTAAAAGAAACCAAAGTAGAACTAAAACAAACAAAAGAGGAATTAAAAGATGTAAAACAAGAATTAAAAGATGTGAAAGAAGAATTAGGAGAACTAAAAGATGAAATAAAAGTCCTAAGAGAAGAGATAAAAAGGTTAAAAGGAAAAAAGAAAGTAAGAAGTGATAGAACAAGTGAAGAAACTACAACTAGTACTGAAAAGACTAAGAGTGATACTAACGAAGACAACAACATTGAATTAGTAAACCAAGAGGTAAAAATAGCAGAATTCATAGAAGAGGAAGAAGACACAGAGATAGTAAAAGAAAATAACCAGATAATAGTAGCCTTACAAAAAATGAAAAGTGTAAATGCAATCATAGAAGATGAACCCGAAAGTGATATAAAAGATGAATTTAATAATCCTATCGAAGCAGTAAATAGAAACTGATGATATAATAAATGAAGATGCAAATGATTACCTGTAAGAAGAATTAGTAGATCCCAACCTGAAATAATAAATAGAAGACAAACTAGATTACCAAATCATATACCAAGAGGGACAACAAGCTGAATTTAAAGAATTTGTAGGATCAATGGCGCAAGGCGTAAACTACAATGGATATTTCTTAGACTTAGATAACGTTTATGATGAACAAGAAATAGGAAGAAGCATAAATGATTGGAATCTTGGAATCTATATAGCATTAATGAACTCCACACAAACAGAAAACCTAGAATATATGTATGACTTGATATCTAAAATGTTAATTGGAAAAGTAGCTTATTGGATAGAATCCATAGCATACCAATTAAGAGGAGAAGTATTTAGCCATGCAGGAGATTGAAAACCTATGCTAATAATATTTGATATCATACTAAAAAGAGAATTTTTAGGAGAAAAATGGTTGGTAGCACGAGAAAATGTACTTGCAGAAAGAAAAACTGAGATAATAATGAATTTAAAAAACATGAAATGTTGTAAAATTAATAAATTATCAGAATACACAATAAGTTTTAGTAAGTTCTTTTATGAAGCAAGATTCTTTCCAGAAGAAGGTTTAATATATCAACAACTTTATTATAACCACCTACCTATACCTTATAACACATAAATATCAAAAGAATACACCCAATTAGAACCAAGAGAAAATACATTGGGAGAAAGAATAAGAGTATTAAGAGCATATCTAATGCGAAAATGTGAAGAATATAGGATGCAATAAAATATTAAAAAAGATAAGAAAATAGGATTAAGAGAGGTATGTGGATTTACGGAAAAAAGATTAGTATTCGGATGTGATGATAATAAAAGAGAAAAGAAATATAAAAAAGGCCATAAAAAGAAATGCCAACACAAAAGATAAAAAAGATATAATAATTACAGCAGACAAAATCAACAACCTTATAGGAAAAAGAGATTTAAAAGGTATAGAAATACCCCTGAAACCAGGAAAAAATTCAAGCATAAGAGAAAATTTAGAAAAAGAAAATATGCAAAACCAATTGAAGAAGAAAAACTTAAAGAATGTAAATGTTGGAATTGCAATGAAAAAGGACATTACGCTAATAAATGCCCAAAGCTAAAGAAAAAAGGTGTAAAATATATAGACACTACACAATTTATAATGAGTCTACAACAAATAAAAGAAGCAAATAATAATTGGTACGAATATGAAGAATTTTATGTCAGTCAAACTGATGAAGAAACTGAATCAGAAAACATTAACTTTGTTAACCAAGACTCAGAAAGTGAAAACAGTTCTCTATAAATGAAGTCGCAAGAAGAAAGAAATTTACTAGAAGAAAGAGATTACTGGATGCAATATGAAAGGTATGTTCGTAATAAGCTTATTACGACTACTAGTGAAATAGGAAATAGCTACTATAGTGATAGGTACAAAAAGATTACAAAAAGCCTTAGCAGAATAGGAGAAAGGTTAAGTGAGATAAGATGGAAGAAATTACTAGAAGAAGTAAAAGAAATGGAACAAGATGAAGAGCTTCAACAAAGATTAAAAGAAATGGATTTAGAACGAAATAATAATTAGATGGTAGCAATCTACATAGAAGCTCATATAGAATACAAACCTAATAAAATGATAAAACAAAAGATTTTTATTAACAGTGGAGCAGACTTATGTCTAGCAAAGAAAGAAGTATTAGAACTACACAGATGGAAAAGATCTAAAACGCATAGAACAAAAGTATCAGGCTTTAACGAACAAACAAAAGAATTAGATATAGTAGCAGAAAACATGAG
The DNA here is from genome assembly GCA_029783415.1 of Anisodus acutangulus. Taxonomy (NCBI): domain Eukaryota; kingdom Viridiplantae; phylum Streptophyta; class Magnoliopsida; order Solanales; family Solanaceae; genus Anisodus; species Anisodus acutangulus. Next base: position 39,818,745 of record CM056502.1, read on the forward strand.
AATAGATTAGGGAATAAAAAATGGTTCAGTAAATTTGATTGTAAGAGTGGATTTTGGCAAATAAAACTAAAAAATGAATCAAAAGCTTTAACAGCGTTTAGTGCCCCTCAAGGACACTACGAATGGAATGTACTACCCTTTGGATTAAAGAATGCACCACAAATATTTCAAAGAAGAATGGACCAAGTGTTCAGAAAATTAACAGAATACTGTATAGTATATGTTGACAACATATTAATAAATAGTGATGATTTGGAAAATCATATAAAACATCTAGAAGAATTTATAAAAACTGTGAAACAACATGGAATATTATTATCTGAAAAGAAATCTGAAATTTTTAAAAATACTATAGAATATTTGGGATACATAAAAGATAATGAATGATTACAATTACAGGAACACATTGTAACAAAAATAAAAAATTTTAAAGATAAATTAGAGAGCAAAAAGGAAGTACAACAATTTCTAGGAGTAGTAAACAATGCCTCAGACCATATAAAGGATTTACCACTTTTGAGAAAACCACTACAGGAACTAACTAGAAAAAATATAACTTTTGAATGGAAGGAAGAACACACTAAAGCCATAAATAAAATCAAGGAAAAAGTGAAAGTCTTGACCAAACATAGAATACCAACAGAACTGGATGAACTAGAACTTTTTACTGATGCCAGTGATATAGGACGGGGAGCAGTCCTCATAGCATATGATAAAGATGATATAGATAAAGAAAAACCACTAATTTGTGGATATGGAGGCGGAACATGGAAGCCTAATGAGAAAAATTACCATATTAACGAGAAGGAACTATTAGCAGTAAAATTTGGAATAAAGAGATTCCATTATCACCTATTACTAGTAAAATTCGTCGTTAGAACAGATAACACCCAAGTAAGAGCTTTCATTACAAATAAAATAGACCATTTGCCTGAACTAAACAAGAGAAGAAAATGACAATCATTCTTTTATTGTTATGATTTTATTATCAAAAATATATCCGGAACTAAGAATATTCTAGTTGATTTTCTTAGCAGGTACAACGATGTCAACCAACAGTGACAAATTTGAAAAATATATTACCAATGTTACAGGAATCATCAAACAAAACCAAAAAACTATTACAACTAAAATGGAAGAAAATACACACTTGCTAGAACAACTGACAGAAGCCTTTAAAGACTTCAAAACCCTACAAACCTTGAAATCTTCCCAAACCCCTACAGAAAAACTAAAGACTTTCACATCTAAACTTGCAGCCATGCCAACTACTATACCATCAGCTATAACAACATCGTCTTCAACGGCAGTAACAATGTGCGACAAAGTGAAATTCTCACCTGAGTTTATTACAGCTTACGAGCAAATTAATAAATTTTATGATTATAAAACAAACCCACACATTTTAATAAGTACAAAATTAAGAAAATACCCAAGGTTTTTATGCAATGAAAAATCAAACCCTGATATAGTTCTTAAACTCTTTACTTACGGATTTATAGATAAAATACTAGTAGATGAAACTTTTTATAATATTGCTAAATTATCCAATGTTTTAGTAGAATCTGCTAGGTTAATGATGGAATTATTCGGAAGAGGTATCTACGGTATACAACTATTCGACGCCTCAACAGACTTAACAGGAAAACCTATCATTATTTGCCAACTATTTAAAACATGAAGGAATAGCAATATAAGCGGAGATGACAAAGACCTGAAAATGAAAATACCATGTACCATAGAAAGGTTTCAAGAATGGCTTAGTGCCAAAAGAGACATAGGACTATCAACCCTGAAGTCAAAAATTGAAGATATGCTAAGAGCAGGCAAAGCCAGTATTATTGGAAACTCCAAAGGAGGAAAAAACGAAGAGATTATCACACTATACTACAACAACGAGGTACTCTCACAAGACACCACACACCTTACCAACATGCATGATAGAATCACTAAGATAGAGCAAAACACTCCAATGAGACAATAGAACAGTACAAACTCTTAATAGGGCAGAGGAAACGGCCTGTTATAAGCATAAAGGAAGATACTACGCAGGTTACTATGAAAAAAGAAGGATCACCTAATCCTTTTTGAATGAAACGACCCAATGTAGTTTAAACTACAGAAAGTCACAATGTAACAAATTAATATGGCCCAATGTAGTCCAAACTACAGTAAAGCCCATGTATTACCATACTACTAAAAAGATACTGTTCCTATTCTATAGGAGTATCAAAAAATTAAAACGATATTGTTCCTATTCTACAGGAGTATCGTCGAAGAAAAAAAAACTTTTTTCATCTTTTAGTGAAAAAAAGACAGACAAAAGATGCCTCTGTGCAAAGAAGACACATGTAAAAGATGCTTGTGGAAGAAAGCAAAAGCCGCCGGACCCACAAGGAATCAAAGACAAAAGATGAAAAGCCAACAAACGTTGAAAAGAATGGCAACAACGACAAACAACTTTAAGAAAAAGTATGAAAAGACAAGAGACAAAGCACTGTTTGATTTAGGATTTTTGTAACAATAATGTATCGACTTTATTACTTTTTCAGCATGCCAATAGTAAAAGGCAACCGAGGTTATCTATATAAAAAGCCTCATTGTAACATTTGAAACCAATCTTTCGAAATACAACATCTTCAATCTTTAAAATACTCTCTCATGCCTAGCTAAAAACTCTTCTAGTCTATAACCAATATCAAGATTAATATCATAATAGCAGAAGATAAATACTTTGAAAGATTATACTTAAGAACCATAGTAGTCCATAAAACACCATCTCTTAAAAGAAAATTTAAGAAAGAGTCTGTCGAGCAACTCCCAGCACCTAGGCCATTTATCCCGTCACCAGTAAGGAAAAAAGGGAAGCAGGGCCAGGGTGGGTTGAGTATCTCCGGTGATCTTAATATTCTGCTAAGAGGTATGTTTTCAGACTATGTGTTTCTAATTATAATCTTGATAAGTATACATCTCTGCAATTATGATGTTAAATATTGATAGAAGGTTGTAGGCTATTATTTAAAAAGTTAATTTTGAGTTAATAATACCTGTTTCCGTACTACATGTCTATTATTTATTAAACCTTCATATGAATATGTTAATATTCCATCTATATTCCTACCCTCTTCAGGGTTGTTAGATGATGAAAAGATCCGAACAGAAAATGTATCCAGTTTTCCGGCTTACGCCAGACTATTCCTGGAGATAGTAGTCCCGGTCCCTCAGCACTATTACCAGTAAATCGCGGGATGTGCCTGAATGATCAGAGTTTGAGAATAGAGCAACTAATATCACCAACAAAGTCCTACCCCAGAAGAGAGCAAATTTCTCCCACCAGGGTTCGAACCCACGCTGCAGGCCTCCAGCTGGATTTTAAGTTTCACTCCTTTACCATCCAGCTATGCCCGGGGGACTACAGTGTTTTCATTATTGAAGTTGTGAAAACATGTACTCCCATTAATCTGGACTTAGTTGGTCTCTTTCTCATTATTCATGAAAATGTACTCATCCATTTAAAACGTGACACGCATTTTTAAAATTTATCTTTAAAATATTGATATCTTTATATTTTAAAAAATTATATTAATATGAATATTATATTTTATTTTTAATAAAATAATTTATAGCGGAAGAACCTTCTTAGTGCCTTTTTTTATTAAGGGTTGCTTGCATTTTGGATAGGAGAAAGTGGGAGAGCATAGATTATTTTGGTAAACCGATGCATGAGCTAATTAGATTCTCGTGTTCTGCTGACCCTCTGAAGAAAGTAGAGTAAAAGGCGGGTAAAATTCACATAAGAAGAGAAGGAGACATGTTCATGAGAAGCGATATCGATGTCCTATCATGGAGGATATCAATGGTTTGTAAATTTTAAATCACAAATTTTAATTTTTTTCTTTTGAAGTGTCCAATCAAATATCTTCACATACTTTCAAAAATTAAAGTATTACAATTTCAAATCATTTTGGAGCCATAACTTCAACTATAAGGGTATCAAACTATTAAGCCACACGATGAAAGTTTGAGAGAGTGTGGTTGAGTTGAGAATGAGGAGGGGTGTGTCTATCTCTGAGAACCAATTCAGGTTCATGTCGGGGCGATTGACTACCGAAGCTATCCACCTTGTAAGGAGATTGTTGGAGCAGTATAAGGAAGAGAAGAAAGATTTACATATGGTGTTCATTGACCTAGAAAAAGAGTATGATAAATGATAAATATACATATGATATACACCGTATACACATGTATATCGTATGTATATTGTCTATTGATGGTGTCTCGAGTTTGTACAGGAAGTCAGCCCACGGTTTGGGCTATAATTTAGGTAGTATTGGTTGTAATTATTATTGTACACTTACCATAATTGTATTACTATAATTGTATAGTTAGTGTCCAAGTAGAATAAGGTTTTATGAGTATAGGAATAGGATTTTCCTATTATGTAAAATGTATATATACTCTTTCAATTAATGCAAATAATCAAGGGATTATTTCTTTCATGGTATCAGAAGTCTAAGTCAAACAAAAAAATTTCTCCCAAAAATTTCTTATTCCTCGGCCAAGCAGAATCCGAGAGCCTATCCTCGGTTTCCGCTCTCCAATTCTCTCTTCGAAATCCCTCTATCACTTATTGTTCTTTCATTATGTCTACGTCAAAGAACACGTTTCACCCTGCCCTTGTTGTTTCTAACATCAAGAATACTATCTCTCTAATTCTTGAAATAGAAAACGTCCAATACGCGACGTGGGCCGAGTTGTTCAAAATTCATGCTCGTTCGCATCAAGTCATCCATCACATAATCCCCGCGGCTCCTGAAGATACGGAGGTACCTCAATGCGAGGATGACCCTAAATTATGGACCACACTTGATGCCACTGTCTTTCAGTGAATTTATTCTACTATCTCTACCGACCTATTACATACGATTATTGAGCCAGATGATACGGCGATGGCTGCGTAGGATAGGCTGCGTGACATATACAAAGATAATCAAAATTTCAGAGCCGTTACCATTGAACAAGAATTTTCCCACGTCAACATAGAAAATTTCCCAAACGTTTCATCTTATTGCAAAAGGTTGAAAGAATTGGCGGACCAACTTTGCAACGTTGGTGCGCCAGTTAGTGAAGATCGTCTTGTTCTACAGATAGTTGCTGGTCTATCAGAGGCCTATAGTGGCGTTGGAACTCTCCTTCGTCAAGGTAATCCTCTTCTGAAGTTCTATCAGGCCCGCTCCATGCTTACTTTGGAAGAAGCTGGCTTGGAAAAAAGGCGGCTACGAGTGCTAGCCCCGTGGTCATGATGACATCTTCCACTAATCCTCAAAATTTTGGTGACAATTCGAATCAAAACTGGTCTAATGGTGGCGGCAAAAATAGTCGGAAAAATTATGGCGAAAATCGCAGGGGCAAATGCGGCGGTTCCGACAATGGTAACGGGGGGCCGAAACGATGGCGGATGACAATATCCTGGATACAATGGGCCACCGACCCACTGGTCCTAGCCTTGGGCCACTGGGCCGTGGGACTGGAACAGTGGGCAGTGGCCCAACAGCCCAGGTTCACCATCGGTTCCAGCCCAGTTCCAGTGGGCTTTCCAACAGCCTCCTTGACCCAATACCAATTGGGCCAGTGGTTCTTCCCGAAGCAGCACTGGGTCGGGGCATCACGTAGGGGTACTTAGGCCCCGGCCTCCGCAAGCCCACCATGCAGCAGGCCCCACTCATACCGATATTGAGGCCGCGATGCACACACTTGGTTTGACTCCATCGGACCCGAATTGGTATATGGACACCGGTGCCACTACCCATATGACATCCGATTCAGGTACTCTCTCATCTTACTCCAATTTAAGCAACCCTCGTGGCATAATTGTAGGTAATGATAATTCTGTTCCAATTCGTGGTTATGCTCATAAAACTGTCTCCCCCACATCCACCCATAATCTTGAAAAATACCATACATGCCCCCCAAATTGATTAAAAACTTAGTGTCTGTCCGTAAATTCACCACTAATAATTCTGTGTCTATTGAATTTGATCCGTTTGGTTTCCCTGTGAAGGATTTCAAGACAGGGAGTCCTCTCATGAGGTGTGATAGTAGGGGAGATCTTTATCCTATTACACCATGTTCCGGTCTATCGAGTCAAGCCTTGCCATCAGCGTTTGTAGCCCTTTCCCCTTCCTTGTGGCATGCTCATCTTGGTCATCTGGGGTCGTCTATTTTTTCTTCCTTAGAAAAAAATAATTTATTTCATGTAAGGGTGCGCATAGTGCTCCGAATTGTCATTCTTATTCTTTAGGAAAAAATGTTAGGTTGCCATTTGGAGACTCTAAGTCTCATATTGTAATGTCATTTGATATTATTCATAGCGACTTATGGACATCTCCTGTTCTTAGTTCTTTGGGTCATCGGTATTATGTTCTCTTTTTGGATGATTATTCGAAATTTTTATGGACTTTTTCGATAGCGAAAAAATCTCAAGTTTTTTCCATCTTCTTAAAATTTAGAGCTTTCATTAGAACCCAATTCGAACGAGAAATAAAAAAATATTCAATGTGATAATGGAAGAGAATATGACAATGGGGTGTTTCGGGAATTTTGTGCAACTAATGGGATCAATTTTTATTTTTCTTGCCCTCATACGTCTTCACAAAATGGGAAAGCCTAATGCAAAATTCGTACCATTAATAACATTGTCCGAACTTTATTGATTCATGCTTTCGTACCCCCTTCATTTTGGCATCATGCTCTACAAATGGCTACATATCTCCTTAACATTCTTCTTTCCAAAGGTTTGATATATTCTTCCCCTCTTCAAATGTTATATAATAAGACTCCTTCGTATTCACATCTTAGGGTCTTTGGGTGGTTGTGTTACCCATTATTTCAGTCCACCATAATTAACAAACTTCAGGCCCGGTCTACTCCGTGTGTGTTTTTGAGTTTTCCATCTAATCATCGTGGTTACAAATATTTTGATTTATCCTCTAATAAAACCATCATTAGCCGCCATGTCATTTTTGATGAATCCAAATTTCCGTTTGCTAAGGTTAGTAATCACGTGCCTAGTTCGTATAATTTTTTGGATGATGGTATATTCCCATTTATTATTCACTATTTTTCAGACATATCCCGCACCCCATATCCTCCAGCGGGCCAATTGCCCGTTGGTCCCACTAGTCTGTCGCAGGCCACTGTCCCCAGTCTCATCATTGGGCGATTGGGCGATCCACCAATATCGAGCTGGTCCATTCTACATCTTCGGCGCTTCGCTACCGTGTTGGGCAGCGAGGTCCACCGTCACGCCACCCGTCCCGCGTCCAGAAAATTCCCAAAATTCGCCAAATTCTTCCCCGAGTCATAGACCGGTCACTCGTAGTCAACAGGGTGTTTTTAAACCAAAAAGACATTTTAATTTAAATTCTAATGTTCTTAAATCACCCTTACCCCGTAATTTTGTGTCTGCGTTAAATGACCCGAATTGGAAATTGCTATGACCGATGAATATAATTCTCTTATTGATAATAAGACGTGGGAGTTGGTGCCAAGTCCATATGGTATTAATATTATTAGGTCTATGTGGATTTTTGCTCATAAGGACAATTCAGACGATTCATTTGCAAGGCATAAGGCTCGGCTTGTGGTTGATGGTAAGACTCAACATGTTAGTGTGGATTGTGGTGAGACATTTAGTCCGGTGGTCAAGCCGGCTACCATTCGCATTGTGCTCAGCTTGGCTCTTTCGAAAGCATGGCCCATTCATCAGTTAAATGTGAAAAATGCTTTCTTACATGGTGATCTCAAGGAAACAGTCTATATGCATCAGCCCTTGGGGTTTAGGGATCCCAAATATCCTCATCATGTCTGTTTGTTGAAAAAGTCCTTATATGGGCTTAAGCAGTCTCCACTGACCTGTTATAAGAGGTTTGCCGACTATGTTTCGACTATTGGGTTTACTCACAGCAGGTTAGATAATTCCTTGTTCATATATCGTCGTGGTTCTTCCTTGGCTTATTTACTATTATATGTGGATAATATTATCTTGATTGCCTCTTCCAATGCCTTACGCCAGTCTATAATGATAATGCTCAGTTGTAAGTTTGCTATGAAAGACTTGGGGTCATTGAGTTATTTTTTGGGGATTGCTGTCATTCGTCATGCAGGTGGGTTGTTCTTATCCCAAAGGAAGTATGCAGCTGAGATCATTGAGAAGGATGAGATATGATCCTGTAAGTCTATTTCCATTCTAGTTAATACTAAGCCTAAGCTTGGTGCTACGGCCGGCTCACCATACGAGGATCACACCCGCTATCGCCGTCTTGCAGGGGCCCTTCAGTATCTTACATTCACGAGACCATATATTACGTATGTCGTACAACAGGTGTGTTTGTTTATGCATGATCCCAGGATTGAGCACATGAATGCGCTCAAACGCATCCTTCGGTATATTCAGGGTACACTTGACTATGGCTTGCATTTATATCCTTCATTGACGTCAACACTTGTCTCGTATACATATGCTGATTGGGGAGGTTGTTCGGACACCAGACGGTCTACGTCTGGCTATTGTATGTTTCTTGGTAACAACTTGGTCTCATGGTCTGCGAAAAGTCAGTCAACTTTGTCCCGCTCCAGTGCCGAGGCCGAGTATCGAGGGGTAGCTAATGTGGTCTCTGAATCCTGTTGGTTACGTAATTTGATGTTAGAGATTCATTGTCCTATTCAGAAAGCGACCTTGGTTTATTATGATAATGTTAGTTCCATATACCTTTCTGGTAATCCGGTTCAGCATCAGCGCACTAAACATATCAAGATAGACATTCACTTTGTTCGCGAAATGGTTGCTCGGGGTCAAGTACGCGTCTGTCATGTCCCTTCCAAGTATCAAATTGCAGACATATTTACAAATGGTCTTCTCTCGGTCCTTTTTGAAGATTTTAGGAACAGTCTCAGCGTACGAAGACCGCCCGCTATGACTGCGGGGGTGTGTTAAATATACATATGATATATACCGTATACACATGTATATCATATGTATATTGTCTATTGTTGGTGTCTTGGGTTTGTACAATAAGTCAGCCCATTGTTTGGGCTATAATTTATGTAGTATTTGGTTGTAATTATTATTGTACACTTACCATAATTGTATAGTTAGTGTATAAGTAGAATAAGGTTTTAGGAGTAGAATAGGAATAAGATTCTCCTATTATGTAAAATTTATATATACTCTTTCAATTAATGAAAATAATCAAGGTATTATTTCTTTCAATAAAGTTCTGAGGGATGCCCTTGGGAGATGTATGGAGTCTAAAGGTGTACATGTGACTTACATTAGGGCAATTAAAGACATATACGATGGAGCCAAGATCCGGTTTAGGACAGTGGAAGGTGATTCAGAATACTTCCCAGTCATAATGGGTTTGCACCAGGAATCAGTTCTTAGCCCGTTCCTATTTGCCCTAGTGATATAAATCAAAGTGACACTACTTTAAGGAGACCTTTCACAAGAAGTCAAGCTAAGGACCTTCGAGCATTGCGGGCTTTATGGATGAAGATGGAATATTTAAAAGGCTCCAACATGGAAGACTTGAAGATATTTAATATATTAAGTGTATTTTCATTTTAATTAGCTTGTAATTTTAATGAAGGGCAATTGTGTCTTTCTTTACTTCTTTTAACCATTAATATAAATAGTATTATATTAGGATTTCATAGGGAGTTTTTGAGATATTATGGATTGTGCCTCTTATAAGAGCTTTGAAAATTCTTTGTTGAATGTCAACATTTGTTATCATTTCGAGGATTTCAATAGATTAGGTGCTCTTAATTCGCAATTAAGTGGTGTTTTGGTTAATTTCTCCGTTACATCTTTCAATTGTTTAAATTTAGTTGTGTCTATCTTTAATTTTGATCTTTCAATTTGATCTTGTTTTTATTTTCTTGTTTTACATCAAATCAGTATTCAGACCTTTGAATAATTAGTATTCTCATACTCAATTGTTTCATTGATTTTGAACCATAAAAAAAAATGAAAATCGAAAATACCAACAAAAAAAATTGTTTCATTATTTGGTCTTGAGTTCACTGTTTGGAGTTCCTTTCTTTTATTTTTTTCTGTGTCGTTTTTGTGGTTCAGTATTCAAAAATATATATACAGTAATTATTGCTGAAAATAGTTCAAAAGAAAATGGTCTATGTAAACGTGTAAATATAAGAAACAATATATTCCCTACCCATAATTAAAATATTTTTATATATTGTGTAAATATAATTATGATAAGACTAGGATTCCTCTTTTGTATAGGCTTAGGATTCCTATTGTATAAGAGATGAATATTGTACTCTATATATACCTTGATATTAATGAAAGACTCCCCAAGGGAGATTAATATCATCTTACATGGTATCAAGAGCCAAATAAACAAAACCCTAAAAACCTTTCTCTTCCACAGCCGCCGGCTGCCTCTCCTACGCCGCGGCCCTCCCGGATTTTCTTCTTGTTTTTCGGGTTTTGTTCTTCCTTTCTTCTCTTCTCTAAATGGCTATCCCTGATTCTTCCACACTTTCTGACGCCTCTACCTCCACAAATCCCACCACAAAGTCATCACCCCTGTTTCATCCCGCCCTTACTGTTTCCAACATCAAGAACCATATTTCCATTATTCTTGATCAAGAAAACAACCAGTATTCTCCCTGGGTTGAACTTTTTCGCAATCATGCATGTCTCTATAACGTGCTTGACCATATTGATGACACTATTCCGCCGCCTCACGGAGGTTGATAATTCTATCCGGCATCGCCTCGACGGCGGTGTCACACAATGGATATATGGCAGTATCTCTCAGCATTTGCTGCTTACTATCATGAAATCTGACTCCACAACCCTTGCCTTGTGGAATCGTTTGGAGAAAATTTTTCAGGACAACAAGCACACTCGTGCCGTGTATTTGGAAGAACAGTTCAACAAAACACGTCTTGAAAACGTGTCCAATGTCTCACGAGCATCGCAGCAACTTAAACTTCTAGCGGATCAACTCTCCAACATCGCACGCTGTCGCGACGATAAAATGGTGCTACAAATGATTTCTGGCCTTACTAAGGGCGAATATGATACTTTGGCCACCATTATTCAACAGGCAGATCCGCTACCAAGTTTTAACAAAGCTCGCTCACAATTGTTGCTCGAAGAAATCCATTGTGCTAAGAAGGATGAGCACGCCCAGCAGGTGTTAGCTGTCGACACGTAACCCCAAGATCAGACGCCACCAGACAACTCCTAACAGCGGCAGGGCCGCGGCGGCAAGGGTGGAAAAGGCCGCGGAGGTAGAGGAGGCCATGGTCGTGGCAAGGGTCGCGGTCAACAGAACCAACAGCAGCAATAACAATAGAGATCGCAGAACAACTGGGCCACGGCTCCTCAGCAGTTTGTCTATAGCGCCGCGGCGCCCCAGTTCAGAGCCGCGGCGCCAAGTCCATTCCAGTACCAGCAGCCATACAATCTGTATTCTTACCCCGGTTTGTTAGGCCCCGCTCCAGCCCCACAGCAGCCTCACTTCAGGCAAGGTCAAATCCCGCAGCCCTCCTCCGGCATGACACCCACTGAGTTGGGTCAGGCGTTTAGCACCCTCTCTATGCAACAGCTTGACAATACTTGGTACATGGACTCAGGCGCCACATCTCACGTCACCCAGTCTGTATGTACTATTCCTAAACTATTTCGGTTATCCTCAATATGTTACAGTTGGTAGTGGACAACGCATTCCAGTTAAGGGTTATGGTACCTCATACACACAACCTCCTCATCCACCATTCTCCCTCAAAAACACCCTATATGCCCCACACATGATTAAGAACCTCATATCTGTCCGCCAATTTACTCGTAATAATTCTATCTCCATGGATTTTGACCCTTTTGGTTTTACTGTGAAGGATCTTCATACGGGGACACCTCTTACGAGATGCAATAGCACGGGGGGATCTCTATCCATTCACTTCTACCTCCGCTGCCAGATCTTGCTCTCCCGTCACTCTAGCGGTTGTTTCTTCTTCAACTTGGCATAATAGGCTTGGTCATCCAGGAGCCCCAGTTTTTAATTTTCTTAGAGGCAACAATTTCATTGCTTGTAATGGGAAACTTGCCCAAAATTGTGTTTCTTGCTCTTTAGGCAAACATATTCGTCTTCCATTTAAATCATCTACTAGTGTTACATTTGCTCCTTTTGATATCATACATGCCGATTTATGGACATCTCCTATCTCTAGTTCTCTCGGTCATAAATATTATCTTGTGTTGCTTGATGATTTTTCACACTACGTTTGGTTATACCCTCTTAAAATTAAATCGGAAGTGTTTGTCAAATTTTTTGAGTTTCGCAAGTTCATTCAAACACAATTTGGAAAAGGCATAAAATCATTTCAGTGCGATAATGGTCGTGAATTCAATAACTCTATGTTTCACCGCTTTTGTACCAATAATGGCATGATCTTTCGCTTCTCCTGCCCTCACACCTCACCACAAAACGGTAAAGCTGAAAGAATCATCCGCACCATTAACAATATGATTTGCACCCTATTGATTCATGCCTCCCTCCCTCCACCCTTCTGGGTCAATGCTGCTAAAATGTCAGAATACACTCTAAATATTCTCCCTACTAGCACTCTTCACAATATGACCCCTACCGAAATCCTCTACCATAGAATCCCCTCTTATGATCATCTACGGATTTTTAGTTGTCTGTGCTATCCCAACCTTAGCTCCACCGCCCCTCACAAACTCGCTCCTAGGTCCACTCTATGTATCTTTCTAGGATTCCCGCCGAACCATAGGGGCTATCTATGCTATGACTTGTCGACTCGTCAGATCCACATATCTCGTCACGTCACATTCGAAGAGACCACATTCCCATTTTCGAATCTTCCAAAATTCCAAAAATAGGACTATTCATTTCTTGACGAGTCTGCCATCTCTCCCCTCATAATCGAACAACTCACATCATCTGTTCCGTCGTAAGAGCTGCGGCCTCGACGGGAGGTGCCGCGACGCCTGATTTCCAGAGAGCAATCTTTTGAAACACCGTCGACAACGCCATGGCCCTGTGCTAAGGCGCCGCGGCGCCCAAACTTCAGAGAAGCATGTTAACCTTCAACCACTAAAATATGTGCAATTAGGTCAGAATATTTCTGGAACCTCCTCTCTCGGTATTGCTGCTGCAAGAGCATACTCGAGGCAGGAATAATGAAGAATGTTTTCTCCAGCATATCATGATCAGTGATATTTTCACCACATAATTTTAGCTGAGAAATAATTCTGAACATGGAGGAATTATAGTCACATATGAATTTAAAATCATGTAGCCTCAAATGGATCCAATCAAGACGTGCTTCTGGAAGTATGACCATCTTCAGGTGGTCATATCTATGTTTTAAATTATTCCACAGCATAAGGGGATCTTTATCAGTGAGATATTCCAATATCAGGCCCTCATCAAGGTGATGACGGAGGAATATCATTGCCTTGACACAATTTTGATTTGATGCCTGATTTTTATCTTTGATTGTGTCTGCCATACCTATCGCATCAAGATAAATTTCCGCATCAAGTACCCAAGACATGTAGCTTTTGCCCGATATATCCAGGGCAACAAATTCACGTTTAGAAATATTAGCCATTAATGAAGAAAAGAAAGTCAATACCTTCGAGGCTTTCAAAGTATTTGCTCCAGATGGCAGAGTCTCGTGCTGATAACGTGTTATAAAATAAAAATTATAAACTAAATACACCAAATATACGTATATAGAGAGAGACTGATATATTATTCAACTTCAAACTGATATACAAATGTATAAATGAACCTCCTATTTATAGAAGGAGGTTGCTTGATGTCCAAGTTATCTAACTTGGCGGCCAAGTTAGCTTGATAACCAAGTTAACCAACTTAGTGGCCAAGTTAAGATTGGTAACCAAGTATACTAATTGTCTCCAATTGCAAAATTAATGGACACCCAAGTAAATACAATAATGATTTTTTGGTTGCTATCTCTATTTATAGATAGTCTTGAGCCGATGGTCTCTCGGAAACAGCCGCTCTACCTACCAAGGTAGATGTAAGATCTTCGTACATTCTACCCTCTCCAGACCCAACGATGTGGAATTTCACTGGATATATTGTTGTTGTTGTTATCTCTATATATATAGATAGGTCTTTGAGTACAAGAATGAGTTGTGCAACAAAGATTATTTTCATCCACAATATTAGAAATTTCGTTAAGGTTATTCAAGATTTAATATATACATGGAATATGATAATTTCGATAAACAATATTCACTTATCACCATTCACTCGGTATGGCTACGCCACTGGCTATTGTCATGGATATTGGTGAAATAAAATTTGGAGAAAATGTCTATTTGAAATAAAAATATTGGTAAATATTTCGAAGAATGTCCTAATTGAAATTTTGAATACCTAGTATTTGAGAAAGGGTGTTGGTGGTGCGGTTTGACTCAATTTTTGCTAAAAAGGAAATCAAACCAACTAAAACGGATTTTAAAAATTATAAAACCAAATCAAACTATTGAAGTACAATTTTTTTGAGATTCGATTTTGCCGATTTGGTCCAGTTTTTGCTACTATTTTCAATTTTACCAAATAATCAAAATATATGTGCTACAACTTTTCTTCTTTAAAATAATATATGATCGACGTAGGATTTGGATTGTGTAGCAAAAAGAAAAAAATAATGGCAGGACTTCATGACTTTTAGATTTAGTTTGGTCCGGGTTTTTGGGTTCAAACCAACCTAACTAAATATTATTGTTTTTTTTTTCTAATTTATCACCAAATTACCAAACTAAACCAAATCTAAGTAGGATTTTTTTGCGGTTTGATTATTTTATCAGATTGGTTCGATTTTACAGTTTGTTTTAACATCCGTGTATTTTGTAGAATTATGAAATTCTCCCTTAGGAAATCTTTCTTATTAATACAAATATATAGTGTGTACAATGTTAAATCCTACTGGAATAAAGATCCTATATTTACCATAATTATACACTACTATTAATTACATAATATATGACGAATATATGGTAATATTCACTAATACACCCCTTCAGTCGGAGCGGGAGGAGGCCGGACGTGATACTGGATCTGAAGTCAATGAACAGCTGCCGATGAAGCACTTTGTGAAAATATTGGCATATTGATACGAAGAAGGCACATGTAACACCTTAACATGACCTATAGCAACCTTCTCACGAACAAAATGTATATCAATCTCAATGTACTTGGTTCTATGATGTTGAACCGGTTATGAGATAAGTAGACCTCATATATGTTATCACAGTAAACCATAGAAGCCTTACGTAAGGGACACTGAAGCTCTAAGAGGAGGTTTCAGAGTTAGCATATCTCAGCTACAACGTTTTCAACGCCCCTACACTCTTCTTCTGCACTCAATCGGGAGAGTGTGGCTTGCCTCTTGGCAGACCAAGAGATAAGATTGTCACCTAAGAACACACAGTAGCCGGACGTGGAACACCGCGTGTCTTGACAACCTGCCCAATCGGCGTCCGTGTATGATATCAGCCTGGTCGGTGCAGAGCGGTAGAGATGTAATCCATAATCAAGAGTAACATTAACGTATCGAATGATACGTTTAAGAGCTGTAAAGTGAGGCTCCCTGGGCATGCATGGATAAACAAACCTGTTGAACAACATATGCAATGTCAGGCCTGGTGAATGTAAAATACTGAAGTGCACCTGCAAGACTCCTATAGAAAGTGGGATCGGACACCGGATCCCCGTCAGCAGCACTGAGTTTCAACTTCGAGTCGACCGGAGTAGGCATGATTTTGCAATTCACCATTTAGCCATATATACAATTTCTTCCGCATACTTACGCTGACATAGGAACATGCTATCTGCAGATCTAGTCACAGACATCCCCAAGAAGTAACTTAAATTCTCTAAGTCAGTCATAGAGAATTCAGATTTAAGCAGCCGAATAATCTCATTTTTCAACATATTAGAAGAGACAGTCAGAACAATATCATCCACATATAATAACAAGTATGTAATGTCACTACATCGATGAAACATGAATAATGAATGGTCACATTTACAGCATACAAACCCAATCTGCATAATGTAAGTAGAAAAACGCTCATACCAAGCCCGGGGGCCTGTTGCAAATCATACAGGGCTTACAAAGACAACATACATAATGAGGAGCCTCTGGATGTACAAAGACTGGTGGTTGGAGCATGTAACCCGTTTCTTTCAAATCTCCATGTAAGAATGCATTTTTCACATCAAGCTGAAGAATCACCCAGTTCTTACTCATAGCTATGCTCAGAATAGTGCGAATAGTAGCCGGTTTGACCACCGGACTGAAGGTCTCACCACAATTAATATCCTCCCGATGTCCTGTGCCATTTGCCACAAGTCTAGCATTGTGGCGTTCAAGATCACCACTATCTCTGAACTTATAACGCAAAAGGTACAACAACGAATCACATTCACCCCCTCTGGCCTGGGAACAAGATCCCATGTGCGCTGAGTGGTAAGCGCATCAAACTCCTCACACATGGCCGCATTCCAATTCCGGTCGAGTTTGGCTAATTTTGGGCTTTTAGGTATTTGTGATATGGATTGTGCGGATAGGTTAAAGTGGACTTTGGGTTTAAAAATCCCATATTTGGCACGAGTTTCCCTTTGGTGTGTGGGTACGGGGTGGGGCAGTGGGTCTCGGGTCATGGGGCAGTGGCAGTGGGTGGGGAGGGGTCTGGCGGGATTTGGTAGTGTAGTGTGGGGCTGGGCAGTAAGTTGCGGGATGATTCGGGGCTTTATGACCGGGCTGAACGTTTCATCAAAGTCCACTCTCACCTATTGAGACCTACCATCACCTACAAGACGAGCCTTGTACCTCTCAAAAGAACCATCAGATTTCTTTTTAAAAATCCACATAGAACGAATAATGTTAGCATCAGGTGGACGGAGTACTAGGTCCCACGTCTTATTATCAATAAGAGCATTATATTCGTCAATCATTACGACTTTTCAATTAGGATCGAACAAGGCATCCTTCGGGTTAGGAGGGACAAGGGAAGGGATAACTGAAACGGAAAGGTTAAATAACCGTTTAGGTTTATGAATTCCGTGCATGACATGGGTTTGTCGCGGGACTGCCGGGAAGAGGAGGAATGGCAGCGGTGATGGTACTTGATGGCCGAACCTCAGTTTGCTGAGAGGTGGCTGCGGAATCACCCTGAGGCGTGCTGTTCTGGGCCACCGTCGGTAGAACCGGGTGGGCAGCTAGTCCCGGACTGGCCGAGGTGGTGGCGGGTGCCGAGGTCTGGGATGACAAATTATGTAAATAGTGAATTAGAAGTGCGTTTAGGCCATCATCTAGGAAGTCGTAGTAATGTCGAGGTGACGAGTGTAGAGAGGCAAAGGGAAATTGAGACTCATCAAATAGGACATGACGTGAAATAATAATTTTACGGCACGACAAGTCATAGCACTTGTAACCACGATGATTGGCAGGGTAATCCAGAAACACACACGGAGAAGACCGGGGTTGGAGTTTGTGAGTGATCGGATGGAGAGAGTAACAAAGACATCCAAAAAGACGCAAGTGTTGGTAGGAGGGGTTCCTACAAAACAAAACTTGGGTGGGCGATCGTTGAGCTAAAGACTTGTTTGAGATTATGTTTAGGAGATAGGTGGCCATGAAAAATGTGTAATGCCAGAATTGAGGGGGAATTGAGGCGTGAGCAAGTAGGGCACAAATGAGGTTGTTTATGGTTCGAATTTTCTGTCCGACTTTACCATTTTTGGAGGATATGTGATGGCAGGAAAAGCGAAAGATAAGACCGTTTTTGGAGAAAAACTGTTTGAGTTGGTTATTAACGAATTCTTTGCCATTATCACATTGAAACAAGGTTACAAGAATATTTATTTTGATACAAACTAGGTAACTAATTAACCTAATTATAAAAAAATTATAATTGTACCTAAAATAAGAGATATACAATTAATAAAATAATATTAGAAAATATTGTATTACTTTCGAACAATACCATCTTATAACAAACTTTATTCCAAATGGCACAATGTTTGCTTATAAAATTGGGTAAATATTAAACAGAATACTAAGTATGTAGTGGGATGATTGACATCCTTCCACCTTAATTAGAGAAGAATTCTGGTTCGAGAGCTCCATGGTAAGGTGTGCATTAAACCCCTTAAGTGTTCTTACTCGATACTATCTCGAATTAGTCAGGTTAGTGGGATGCCAATACATGATAGTTCAATCAAAAAGATAGTTTTTGCTTCTTTTATAAAAAAAATTCAACGATGCCTATTATTGTCTTTGGATTTGATTCCGTTCAACAATCAAGAAAGAAGCAATTCCTTTTTTTTTTGTTACTGGTCAATATCAAATGCCAACGTGCTTGACAGAAAAAATTAATTGTTAATTACACGTAACACCCTTACAATATGACCTAGTGTCAAATACACCCCCTTCATTTAAAATCAAATACCTACCCCTCATGTATTATGGAAATCCTACACATATGAGATCTATAGTATATGGGGAATGTGTTGGATTTTATAATACATGGGGTATATCATATAATGAATCATTTAATAGGGGTGTTAAGTATAATTAACCCTAAAATAAAAAGTGATATGAGATCTAGATGAAAATTTTGTACGGCAGTGGACTAATTGTGTATTAGTATTTAGTGATGCACACGACTGGAATTTGAAGAACTTGTGTTTTCGAAATCCTAAAACGCATTATCAAAAAAGAAGTAATTAGTAGTTTTAAAACTAAAGTCCAATAATATCATTTTAATTTACTAGTTCAAGATTAGTAGACGAAGCTACCACAAATTTACAGGCACTTGCTGGATTAACTTGAAAATCCAACAATATGAAAATGATCAACTTTTTTTTGCCATCTCCTCGAGCCTTAAATTCTTATATCAACATGTATAACACCAAAGTTTAGCTGTTCTATTTCATCTAAAAGTGTACGCCCAATCAATTAATTACTTTCTGGAGGGCCTTCAAGACGAATATAATCATACAAGATTCCTCTAAAAGGACCTTCACTTCTAGTTTGCTTGAGATACAACACATTGGTACCAAAATTAAGAAGAGAGCCAGGAACATTTATAGTATATAGCCTGTATAATCCATGTATACCATGTCTTGCTATCGCATTATCCTTGCCTATCAACCCTGTTGTATAGTGAGGAGCATCTGTTTCTGGATCATTGAATTGAACCTAAAACATTAGCACGAACATGGAATTAATCGAAAAGCTATAAAAATATACAAATATGTACAAATAGCGCCCACTAGCTATTTTTGGGCCCTGTAATTAATTTTTTTTTTTAAAAAAACGTAGTCATGGAGTTGCAAATAAAATGATTGAGAATATTATTAGTCCATACTTGAAGTTCAGCATCATTTGCTGAGGCCAATGCTAGTTGAAGAGTATAATTTGATGATTGATCTACATCTTCAAGATCAAATTGAACTCGCCATGTAGTTGGTACATATGTCTTGTTTCCATCATCACTGTATATATCACCAAGGTCACAATTAAGACTATAAAACAAATCAAAATATACAATGTTCTGTTCTATTTTGGTATAATATGGTCCATATTCTTTAGAAAGTAAAACATAGACGGAGTGTTAGATATGACGGATTTTTTTTGTGAGGAAGTCAATATCTGGTGTTTAGTTACACAAAAATATTTCCGGGATAACATTTTTTGTGAACAATGACTTGTATTGTAAAGATATGACACATGGGCCTAACTCAACCCCAAAAGCTAGCTTGTAGGGTGAAGATTGTCCAAGTCCATATAAAGAGTTTGTGTTCCCATTCCATCTCCAATGTGAGACTCTTAACACTCCCCCGCACGCCCAGATCTCGTTAACTAGAGCGTGGACATTATAATTTGGGGGCCCAACATCAACGAACAAAGAATTGGAATGAGCATGACTCTGATACCAATGTGAAGATATGACACCTGAGCCTAACTCAACCCCAAAAGCTAGCTTGTAGGGTGAGGATTGTCCAAGTCCATATAAGGAGTCCGTGTTTCCATTCCATCTCCGATGTGAGACTTTTAACATGTATCATACTAAGCACGTTCAAAGCGTTCACTTATTATGCAGAAGGTTCTAATGATAAAAGCTATGTTGCTCGGTGGTGTGTCAGATCCGTCAAATACTATAAATTTTTGGAGGATCTGGTACGAGTACAACAATATTTTTGTAGAGTCCGAGCAACATAGGATGAAAGACGCTAAAGGGTGTAAAGATGTTGTGAACATACTTAATAATATATCTATTGACATGAGCAAAGAACCAATCTATTTGATAGTTGCTTGATCCAACACTATAAACCAAATCATCTTCAGGGTAAATCTCCGTGTATCTATCCCATAATCCATATTGCCTAAACCTGAAAAAAAAACAAAAAAATATTTCTGATTATGCAAAATAAACCAACATAAAATTGACACAAAATTAGTTATTTAAATAGATTTTTACTAACCTTTCTTGATTATTCACAACATATAATTGGTTTAAGAGTCTTGGTTGTGCATCAGGGATGAAGAACTCAGCAGCAGTCCTATCAGGAATTCCAATTTCCCACAAAGTTGGACCATTTCTTGGAGTATCATATATAAGAGTTTCTACCCTTTTTCTTGATCCTGTTACCATAACCGTATTAGATATGTAAAATAAATTAGTATTACCTATAGCTAGACACGGATTGGCCAAGCGATTATTTTACAGAGGAATTCCATCAATAACTGGACATTTTGATCCTTTCGAACAACTGAACGAATTTAGTAGATCGTTTTAGGAGGCCATTTTTCAAATGAAAAAAAAAAGATATTGATCATATAAATGGAACAACATTTTCAACTGAAACCAACATTTTTACCGGGAGCATAAATATATATGTGAAAAAGCACTAAATTTTCGATAGGTACTAAGTTCTAAACCCGTGAATTCAATGGTGAAAATATAAATATTGAACCATCAAATTTAAATCTTGAACTCGCATTTGCTTGTCACTCTGTTTCAAATCAAATATCTAATTTTGTTGACCGAAGTCTAACAATTGAGGTAAAACAACCTTTGACTTTGAGATATCAACTCACTGTTTGATATAAATAAAGGATTAATTAAAACATAACTGCTACCATTCTAGTTTATATGACACACTTATAGTTAATCAATGAGAAGCTTACATGTTTAAGACCTCCCGAATATAGCTAAACAAATGTTATGGCATGTTACAAACAAGTTTAAGAAGTTTTCCTTTTTCTTAAACTCCGTACCAATTCAAACTACCTACATCACATAAATTGGAACACATGGAGTATTTGCTAACCTGGGGTGACAATAATGAAAGGATCGTACATGTAATCTCCAATATATCCAGGAATCCAAGCATATAAACTATAGTTCCCTGGAATGACATTCTTGATCAAGAAATAGCCCTCACTATCTGTTTGAGTCCAAAATTGATAAGCCTAAAGAACAAAGACATTAATTGTTAATTTTTTTCAATTTAAAGTAAAAGCAAAAAATTGAAAAAATAAAATAAAGGGAGAACAAAGACTAATGTAAAAATTGACCTTGTTTTCTATTTGCCATGATCCAACATCTCCTGGAGCAGCCAGTCCGATGTAAGCGGAGTTTGCAGTTATAAGACTTTGGCTAACATAGCTACCAAAAAAATAAAACGAATTAGAGCTTCAAAATCATACATATTTTATATAATAGTAGTGAAATTTTATGTTAAATGTACCTATCTCGGACGAGTAGTCTGCCACTTACAATGCCCCGTTGATCAGCTCGAGCAAAATCCTCCGAAAGTGGGAAACTATACGGCCAATTTTCAGTTTCTATGAACATCTGTTTGTAAAGTTGAGTGAAAATAATTATATGTTTGCACTTAAATAGATCATTAGAAAATTATAGAAGAAAGTTGTAATAAAATACCTGTTCTTTTGCATCAGTCCATAGTGTTAAAGTGTCTTGCTCATCAGATGATAGAGAATTTAAGTAAACAAAAACAGGGCCAAAAACCTTTCTCCAGGGCTCTCCATCTCTAAATTTCAGTCCCAAAATTTCGCCACCATAATGTGTACTAAAGAACATCTGTTACATAAAATAATAAGAATTGTGAGTACTCAATATAATATCCGGTCCGTGTTAGACCATAAGGATAAAATTCAGTTCTCCAACTTAACGATAGAAATAGGATTGACCAGAGTCTATTGAGTTTAACTCATAGTGACCATTTGTCAAAAAATGACTCTGGTCAATCTCAAGAAACAATGTTAAAGTTAAATATTTTACTCAATTTACTTTGAAATTTATTTTTCTACATGAGAAAAATGATAATAAGGTAGATGAAAATTTTATCAAAAGAGAGTAAGAAGAGTAAGTTTGAGAAGTTTAAACGCAAACACGTGTCATATACCTATTAATTTTGACGTGAACACGTTTTTACCAATGAATAAAGTTACTTACATTCATATTTACTGGGCCGGTATGAGAAGTAAGGTCTTGTTTAACAGGCCCACCCATTCTGAACTCATCAGTTGGTGTAATCATCCAAAACCCAGTTCGTGGATTTGGGCTTATCCATCCATGGATCCGATTATTCTTGTTATCACAAGAGTACTGATATTTATCATCAACCTAAAACACATGTATTTCCAGTAAATATTTACATATTTTAATGAAAGAAATAAAGGAAACTTACGTAAACATATGCTTCGGTCAACTAGTTTACCAACATGGCCGAAGTATACAGTACCTATGCACTTCAGTTAGTTGTATATGTATGTGTATAGGTGTATAGTATATGTATATTTAGTATGAAGTGTACACTTCGGTTGTATATGTTATGTATAAATATGTATAGCATATGTATATTTAGTACTATAAAGTATATATATATTTTGTAAACTAAATGGCCGAACGGAATTTCACTGCAATTGTCCCAAAATAAAAAATACTATATAATTAGCTAAATTGATAAGTATGAAATTTACCTCCCCTTTGATGAAAGAATTAGTTGGATTTAAAAGAACAGCTTCTGGATAATCAAGTTTTTGGCCCATTTCACGATCATGGGCCGTTGGCATAATCCTTTGCCGTTCATCTGAAATTGCCATATATTCGAACCTGGCACAATAATTGAAAATTATTACTCCTTTAAAAAACTTATTAAAATATATAAAAGTGCAATTAATAATAAAAAAGAAACTAAAAATATAACAAATAATACAAATTGTATGTAACAACATACAATTTTTCCTTGAGCTTGAAGACTATTCTTCCCTGGTAAACATCAATATCTGGCCATCCTTCCAAACGTTCCAAAACTCCATAACAATAAAATCCAGAAATTCCTCTTAGTATAATAAACCTAAAATAGAAAACAAACTCGGTGAAAATCGAATATTGCATCTCTTAAATAAATTATAAATGCTACTAATAGTAAAAGTTGGTTACTTGAGTTAAAATTATAATTATAGAAAAGATTAGTACTTAAATTAGCACCTTTTGTCAATATTCATGGAAAGATGTGAAGCATTTAGAGAATCCCAAGTCCTTGTGAATGAGAGCTCCACTTGATTTTCATCTTCCATAATAACCTTAAAATCTGTAGCGTGAAGTCTGCATATACATGACATGAAAAACCCTTTTAGTTTATGATATTCAAATTCAAAGTGAAAAGGTCTCAATCAGTTAGTTGATGTACCATCTAAAAAATACTAAATTTGTTGATGTACCATCTAAAAATACTAAATTTGTTGATGTACTGTCTGAAAAATACTCCCTACTTCCCAAAATTACTTATCGTCTTTACTAAAAATATTTGTTCTTTTATTTAATCAAGATAACATTAATCAATTTTTTCTCACTTTACCCTTGTATCAATTAGAAACATTTAAGAGGTTCTCATAATTGATGAAGTAAATATTTACGGAGGAGGGGGAATTATATGATGAGGTTCAATTGAAGCAATATTATACTTGTATAATATGGCTAACTCATAACCAACCCACCCATCTATCACCCAACCCATATTTTACTTACATGAAATATGAGCGGTTGAAACCCAAACTGTTTTTGTTCAACCCATTTTCAACCCGCCCTAATTCGACCAAACCCGTCCATTTGCCACCACTATGATGAACTATGTTAAGAGGGTAAAATAGTCAAAATTATATCCTTATAAATATTTTCTTAAGAGCGTGTAAATGAAAAATGCGATTAATATTTTGATATGGAGGGAATACTAAATTTAACAGTCAGTTATATTTTGGGTAATCTAATACCTTTATCATTAGCAAATTACTCGTATTTTTCCTTGTCGTTTACAAAGTTCTAACATGAAATAAGTTGATTCCATATTGTGTAAGAATACTTTAAGGTGAAAAGTACTAACTGAATCCTATACTTTTGATTATGATTTAATTACCCTCGAGTATAACGGAACATAAAGTTGCTCAATTATAAATAGCAAAGAGGCAAATTTAACTCTTTTCCCATTAATTACATTTACGAGTCAAAATTTGTAGAAACTAAAAAATATATATATAGAATAAGAGAACTTACTTGTCAAAAATCCCTGAGTGTTGTGGTTTGTTCCAAACAATATCCCAATACCTAATTTTGTTTTCAAGTATTCAAATTAAAAGAATATTGTGATTAAGGAAAGAATATAAAAATAAAATAAATAGAAGGTGTAAAATACTTGCCCTCTATTATCATCTACATTTTCATCTTCCAATAGATTATCAATCCCATTGTATTGTATTCCAGTGACCATTCCCCCAGGAACAGAGAAAGTTATATTAAATAGCCCATTATCCACCATCACCTTCAAAAGAAAAAAAAATTGAATAAGAAGGAAAGCAAAATGTTGTTAAAATAAAATACATATATTATATCAATCAACTTTATCTAAATTATATATTAATCAACTTTATCTAATTAGGTATTTGGACCTAAAACATATGATATTTGAAAGGGAAAAAAAAGAGTAGTAATTAAAAATTAAAGTTGTGTTTGGACATCAATTAACTTGAAGAAAGCAAAGTTGAAATTTTTGTGCGTCGAAAAGAATTTTTACTTGAAAAACTGATCAAAATCACTTTTTCAAACTTGAAACTCATGTTCAAAATTTATCTCAGAAAAATCTAACCAATCTATATACCTAAACACTATAGAAAAAACAATTGATAAAAAGAAAAAAAAATCCATGAACTCATACTAACTTGACTTTTTAAAACATTGTAGGGGAATTTCAGAATTAATTTTTTTAAAATAATCGGAAAATTTGGATTTAACATAGAAGGGGGGGGGGGGATGGGAATTCTTGCAATTTAGACCCTAAAAATATTTTTAAACTATAATTATCAAGCTTCCATATTTCAATATCCACCTTTCTGTTCTCCTTTTTCTCTAGTTTATTTATGAGAAAGAGTAAAATTGAAAAAAAGAAAGAAAGTAGAAAGTTTTAAAAAGAGGTAATATAAGATTTTACGTCCAGTGCAAGCAATTGGACATGTGGAAAAGACTGCTGGTCTAGTTGGCTGTTTTTCTTAAATACTTTCCTGCAAAAAAAATTCCCATAATGAAAAAGAACAAAAATTATAGGAACCAAGCAATAAGGAATCTTGAAAATAACAACAACCGATGAAATGAATGAGATTTCTCCGCCTCTTAAACAGAAACTTGTGCTCGAGTTGCAAGAATGGATAGATTACTAGTGAATGCTTGATAGTGATACTGAATGATTATATAAAGAATTTTAAAAGTGATGGACAAAAAGGAATAAGGAGTTAAACTACTACTTTCTCCGTCCTATATTACTTGACCATATTATTAAAAATATCGGTTCCAAATTACTTGGTAACTTTTTAAAAATAAGATAGAATTAATTAAGTTTTTCCTACTTTGCCCTTGACGTTAATTATTTTTTAAGTAATCAATATTGATTAGAGTGTAATTAATTGAGAGAGATAAAGGTAATGTAGAAAAAATATTCTTGTTATTTATTATTTTTTAAAAGGCGTGTAAAAGAGAAAGTGACCAAGTAATTTGGGACGGAGAAAATAGGACACAGAGGAAATACGATTACTAATAAAAAACAACAATTAAACGTCAATCCCAAACAAATTGGAGAAAACTATATGAATCATTATTAACAAGAAAAAGTAAATTTTTTTTTTATAATTTTTACTTCTATGTAAAGATCTTATAGGGCTAAAAACAATTATCAATAAGAGTTATGGTGAGATGGATAGGGTTTCACTACTTGTAATTAGAAGTCTCGAGTTTAAGCTTTATGTATAAAAAAAATGCTATTAGAAAATACTATCCGACCCTTAAATGAACCTTACGCGTTATAAATCTGAATTTATTGAGAGCCTAATACAGATACGGGAGAAACTAAAAAAAAAGGTTAAATCGCTTCTAATGCTAGAAAACTAGAGACAGAAAAAGACAAGGGCATTCTCTATAATTTTTTAGCCCCTAAGATTTTTCTTTAATATTGTTATGGGAGAAGTATATAAATTTAGTCAAAAGTTGGACAATAGAGTCACAAGTACCAAAGTAAAGTGACATTCCTCATTCACGGGTTCTTCTTTCTTCTTCGTCTTTAAGTCTAACCAATAACACCTGGCTCTGTTGATTGAAAAGCTCTTTGGTTCTATAATAAAGTTTTACTCAATTTACCAAGTTCAATTAGTAAAGAAATAATCAGAACTTTCATTAAAAAGAGTCAAAATAAAACAAATAAAGCAAATGAAGAAATCAAAATGATTCAACATATAATAATATATATAGAGTCAAATCTTTGTATAACAGTATCGTTTGTCTATATATTTTTGGATAGCTCTAGCAAAATATTATTATAGAGAATGACTGTTATAAAGAAATTTGATTATATATAAAAATATTCATTTATCAACATCGTGTAATTTTTTAGCAAAGAGGTGTCAAATAATCACAACTTTAGGCTTAAGAGAATTATTTCCTAATCACTAAGAAGTAGCATATTAATTAATAAATGTTACCTCATGAAGGTGAAAATACATTTCTCTATGCAAAAGCAAAACTATGTCATGCCATGAATGTCCTAAAGTTAGGGGTAGTGCACATGTAAATTCAAAGTGATTGAAGGAATTAGATGGAAGAATGTTTTTGGAAAAAAAAGACCTTTTTCTTTTCTATTCTTCCTCTTTTTTTAATGTTTTTTAACACGTTCACGAGATCGTATTATGTGGTGTGAAGAGGAGAAAAAAGTAAAACAAGATGATAGGACCATATATAAATTGGGTGAATCTTTTCGATGGAAAGATGACAAAGTTAGTTCATATGACAGCAAAAAGAAGTGTGTATGAAAATGGCAAATTGTTAGATCTCTTTTGTCTTTCGATCACACATTCACTTTAGAAGTTTCATACGCTAAAAATAATTAAAAATGTATTTTAAAATATTAATTTTAAATTTTTTTAGTGACATACTTTTATATCCATAAAAATATTATAACATTGTTAAATATCATTTTTTTTTCTTTGTCAAAATTCTTTTTGAGTGCGGATTGAACCACAATTATTAAGGAGAAGAAATGCAAAAGGTAAAGATTTTTTTTAGAAAATTGTGAATAAACATAATAAGAGAGTTTCCCCATCCCATCATTATTAAAATTTTGTGGGAGTGGAGGGAAGAATGTATTAAAAAGGAATACCTAATATAAAGCAAAAGAAAAGGAACAAAATAGAGGGGAAAAACAATAGATATTAGAAATATAGGAGAAAGAAGAGAAAAAAAAAGTGTGAATTCTCCGTAATCACCCTTCAACTAGAAGTTAAATTGTATTGGAAACACGAAAACAGAATAGCAGTTACGTTGTACTTAACGAATAGTGGCTTGGTGGGTAATGAAATGACTAAAATTATGAAAAAACATTATTTAAAATTCAACAAAGATTGAGATGATCATTTTAGTAGGAGTATTTACTTTTAGTATTTGTTGAAGTCTTGATGGCGGAGTTACACGATTATAATATCAAAAAACCCCAGATAATTTTTGAATTAGTTGAGGTGTGCCAGCTAGTTTCGACGCTACTGTTATTCAGGGGTCAGAGCTAATGTATGTGTTACAGACTCGATCAAACCTAATAATTTTGATCCAAACTTTATATTTGCATCAAAGTTCATTGAATATATATATATGAATTACTTACTAATTTAGAGTTCAGTAGCATAGAAAAACTAGAATCTCGAATCCATAAATTTTAAATCCGAACTCTGCCTCCGAGTGCCATTACAAAATTATCAGCTCAACTAAGACAATAAACTCTATTTCCCCTGAATGTCTTTAGTAAAGTACTAGTTCACAGAAACAAAAACATTAAACATACAAAATCTTTGTCTATTCTTAAATTAATGCAGGTCAAATAACATTCATTTTTTTAAAGAAAAGTAAAGAGTACTAACTCTCTTGTTAATGAAGATTCAGCCAGCAAAATTAAGTGAAGAAATATGCCCAACAATCCAAGAACAGAACTCCATTCCCTTTTCTTCATTTTCTCACCTTCCTACTAAAAAAAAAGCCACATTAGTGCATATATATATATATATATATATATATATACACATTAGTTAAGAAGAACCATTTTTCTCGTATACAACGGGAAAAAAAAACGAAAAAAAAGTATAAGAAAAAACAAAAACCCATATATAAACGACAATGCATATACCTCTGTGTTGTGTATATAGTGTGGAGAAGACAAAAACAAGAAGAAGCAAAATGTTCTATTTTTTTTTTTTTGAGGAATAATTTTCTTGGGATGCTTGAGAGTTTTTTGCTTTGTTTTCTCACTAGGGGGTGGGTGGGGTTTGAGGGGAGAGGGGGGGGGAGTTAGGAAGAAGAAGAGGTGGTGGAGTCAAATTTTGATGGAAGTTTTAGTGTGAAATCTTAAAAGAGTAGTAAAAGCGTTACAAGGTTTGTTTGAGAGTTAAATCTAAGCTCATATCTTGGGTTTATATAGACTATAGAGCTAATTAAGCATTTATTGGTGTTTTAAAGAATCATTAAATTAACTTAGGTTTGAATGGTTAATTCCATTCAAAATTTCTTCTCATGGAAGACTATCCCCCAACTTCCCTACCCCATTATCATTAATTTAGTAGAGCCTATTTAAGGCGAATGTCCTCACCAGTAATTTCTCTATTCAAGATCTTATTTATCTCATCACATTTTTTGTGGTAAGAAAAAATATTTTTAATTAAAAGATAACAACAATTAACTGCCTATTAGTAGAATTAGCGACTTCGAAACCGGTGGAATTATTAATTGTACTTTTTTTTACAAAAAGTAGAGTAATGAATTTCAAAATTCATTTCGCAGTCCAATAGCGATGACTATCTTTTTTATTGATATATCAGTTGCCCTTTGATTGGGAATTGGTGCAACATTACCTATCATAAATTTCAAATTTTAAGTATTTTAAATTGACTCAATTGTGAAATAACACTATATGTGTATCTACGAAATAGTTTCTTCAAAGTAAATTCTTCCTATATCATCAATAGACTCTTGACATATATAAAGAAATGCGTGTTTTTAAAAATTACTATCTCTCTATCTATCTATGAGATGTTTGAAAGAGGAATGTTATTTTCATTCGAACCAAGACAATTTTTAATTGTTCAAATAGCAATTAAGATGAAACATGATCAGATTTTGCTAAAATAAATTAAAATATTGTAATAGAGTAAAAACAATTACATATCTAATGTATCTGAGTTTAGTCCTAAAAGAAACTCAAGATACAATAATGATTTTGATGCAGGGCATCACATACACCCCTCTTATGACTTAGTTTTCTCGTTGAGGTTTGTCTCATTATTGTATTGGGAGAGTACTCGTTCTGATATCATATTTGTCATGACCCAATTCATGACAATATTGTCTATTTAAGGTCTAGGCGAACACAAATTTGTTTTTCAGGCCCCGCCAATTCAAGCCCAACATATGTACTATGTGAACTTGAACTATGAAATACTTATAAAACTTTTTATTCATCTCTAATTTTGATGTGAAGATTATCTAAGGTATCATGTGCACTTTATATTCAGAAGCTTGTCAATCCTTCTTGACCCACATTCATTTGCCCCTCCCCCCATGTCACATATTCGGTAATTGATGCTCCTTTGGCTATTAATTCTGCTTATATTTTATAATGTAGTTGGTAATTCAATTGTTTTGTCAAATACTAGAAGTTTGGGGTAGTTGGTTTTATGGTTTAAACCTTGACTATATTCACCTAATACTATGTGTTAGGACAATTAGCATAGGGACCAACATATGAATATTTAGTCTTGTCAAATTACTACAAAAGAAGAAAATTGGAAAATTGAAGATTTTCAATGTGTAAACTAACTCATTTATTTGGGTAGAAAAAAAAATCAAATTACATAACCATATTTTACGTCAAGAATTAGTAGGATTTTATCTCCTTCAAAAAAGCAACTCAACAAAACAATACTTTTACTTTAGTAAATTACTGCCTCTGTTCACTTTTACTTATTTACTTTTGATTTTGCACCTGAAATAATAAATGAAGTGTATTTTACCAAGATATGCATATTAATTAGTGTATAGTCTTAATGAGATTTAAAAAATGATTTGAATGTTATGGATAAAATAAGAAAAGTAAACTATTTTTCTCTTGATGCTAAATGTGACAAGTAAAAGTGAAAATCTATTTATAGAATAGTGGACAGGTAAAAGTAGAGAGGGCAGTGGATCCTGGACCCGGTCCGGATCCGGTAGATCCAGATCCATTTTATAGGATATGGATCTTCAAAATTTGGATCCGGATCCGTTTCTGACGGATCAGATCTGGATCTGGATCTTGTATTTGAGATCCGTATCCGGTCCAGATCCGACCCGTGGATCCGTTTTTATTAAATATATTCATAACCTAGAATGTAATTTTATAAGTATTTTCTTAAAATTGCTAAGCACATCCTTGCAAGTTTAATTTATCCCCGCGTTAACTCAAAAATTAAAAAATAAAGAGGTAACTTCGATAATAAAATCAATGTTATATTAGTGAATGACTAACATCTCCATAGACAAGTAGTTAAAATGATATTCACTTCATTTGCGAAGATTCCAAGCACATGCAAGTTCTGCATTGTGGAAATACTAGTCAGCATTTTTCACAACTATTGTCATTGTCCAACATTTTCAATTAATAACTCACAATCAAAACAAGACAACGAATAAAATATCTGATATGAACATTTCAAAATTGAAACACAGTAAACTGTTAGCTAAGTAAAAATTGTTTGTCAGTTCAAAAAAAAATTCTTAGCAAGGTTACATTCTTAGCAAGGCAAATTTTTTTACATGTGGATTCAGATCCCATCCATGAACCCGATGGATCCAGATTTGGATCTGATTTTTATGGACCCGATGGATCTGGGTCCAGGTATGAAAAACGGATCTGAATCTGGATCTAGTAGGATCCGGTCCAGATCCGATCCGTTTCCATCCCTAGGTAAAAGTGAACGGAGGGAGTAAATTTGTTTCAAATATTGGTATTTTAACAAAATTAAGTAGTCACTTATTACTCTTTCTGCTTCACTTTTTTTCTTTTTTTGTTTCACTTAATGACTAGAGCACTAATTAAATGAGATCTTTAAGGAAAAAATTAAAAGTTTAGTTAAATAAATAATCACATGATTAAGATTATTTAATGTCTTTCTTATATGCAATACATCGACATGTTCATTCGAATTCAATATTTTCGACACAACATAAATATAAATATCAAAATCCACTAATATTCAACAAATTTTTATATAGTAGTATCTGTTGGATATTAAGCCGTACGAGAATAGTAAATAACTATTACAAGTGCTTTGAAAGGATAAACAACAAAAATTACAACAAGACGTTGTCAATTTTTTAATCTTGAACTAGAACTTCAAATCTGGATCTTGTATTCAGAAATACAAGAACATGAACTGCTACACTTGTGGCTTGTAAAACCGTTGAGAATCTGAATGGTTAGAGTCCTTTGAGTTTCAAGTTCACACCTGAAACACTTAGCAACCAATTAGATAATCACAACACCACCGGCTGAGTCAAGAGATGACTCTCTGTCTTTAAGACATGATTGCCCTCGTATATAGGCTTTACGAAAGTGTGGCCAATAGTCTCCCAAGATAAAACAACAAACTATCAAATGTGCAAAGCCTACACAAATGACCCTAGCGAAGAACACGAATAAAGAAGATTGCTAAGAGAAGGATTGCTATCAGGAAAATCTGATCTCTTTGTGGTATTGTTAACTTGTGTGTAAGTCTATAGAATTGAGCCAAAGACCTCAATTACAGGTGTGCAAGATGACTCTTCATATGCTCATGTAATGGCCCTTCAATGCCAAGTAATGACCATTGAATCCCATGATGACCAGCCAAGTAATGGCCATTTAAATGTCATGTAATGACTCTTTAATTCACCAATTAATGATGCCAAATAATGACTGATTTATGGAGGAAAAACTGCAATTTTAATGCTCCAAAACTTCTCCATAATCAGCCAAACTTTTGGAATTCCGTCCGGGTGGTGCCGCGACCCTTTCCGGTGCCGCACCATCTTACACTTTGCACAATCCTTCCTTCGTTTACCGACGTGAAACATTTGTTATTTAGCCAATAACCGTCCATTATTCTATATCTCAAACATTTACTTACGTACCAATATTTCTTTCACTAACGAAATTTACGATACTTGGCACTACGAATGCACGTGTGTGGAAATGACATTTCCGACGTGCGGGACCCCAATTGTTCGAGTCATAAATAATGGGATAAGCTTAATTCCACATTAGTAAATTTCCAACCGTATCTAAACTCAATTTAAAAGTACATTGTGTTTAGTTATAAGAGCATTAAAATCAAGTCTGTTTAGTTTAAATCCTAGATTCATATCTGCTTGAGAGTGGGCAAACATCTTAAAAACAAATAATATGGGGAAGGGAGTAACTTTGATATTTGCAGTGACAATAGTTTCTTGTCTCGATTAAAGAGAAGGATTTGTTGGTTTGGAAGGGAGGTCTTGGTTTTGTAACAAACAAATTTGTGATTATTATGCATGTTAATTACAGCTAATGCCATAATTCATAGCTAAAGATTAGCGTGATTAGCATGACTTCCTCGAAATAGACACCAGACTAACGTTAATATATGAAACGGTTTCGCTACTACCCGTCTCAAAATACTTGTGGTATTTTTCATTTACACGTTCCTTAAGAAAAAATAGACTTAGATATAAATTAGAAAGGTTCTTAAGACGTAATCTCTCTTTATTGAATAGTGCCAGGATTGAATTAGGATAAAATGGTGAAAAATAATTAATTTTGTTTTGAACTTTTAAGATGACAAGTAGTATTTTAAGACATATAATTTTAGTAAGAACGATAAGTATTTTGTGACGGAGGAAGTAATAGAACTAGGTTTGAACTCTATGCACAGGGGGGACCTGTTAATTAATCTCGAGAATAATATATTTATGATAGGAATTAATGATGAATTTTAAAATTTGTCATTCGCAAATTATCTTGTAAGAGTTGTATCGTGAAATGATTGGACTTTACGTGAATAATTTCTTCGAGAAAAAATGCATAAAATTGCCGCTCAATTTTTAACTATGAAACTGAAAACAAAGTTATTGCATTTCGAATAGCTCAAAAACCAAATTGATCATTTTCCTTTATAAAGATTGTAACATAAAATTTTCATTTTGGTCTAGAATTGGATGCAACATCATTAACTCACGTTCAATTTCAGAAAAGTCAAACTCTATTGGTAATTAGGTCAAAAACGTTGTTGTCATTCTCCCTAATTAGAAATTTCGAAAATTGTGTTTAATTATATGATATCTTCATTAATTGCCTAATTATTCCAAAATACAAAAAGGGACGAAAGTAGAACGATTAAATGACTTTAATATATGAAAAATCCTTTTACAGAAACATCCAAAAAGTGAATATAATTACCACTTTTGCTGCTTAAATTATGATGGATCAAAGTGCTAAATTTAAAAGTTATGATGAAGACGTAGACGTTTTTATTTTTTTGGATCATGTGATACCAAACTATAAGGACCACTCGTGACTTTTAATTGACATTATTATGCTTCATAATAGATTCCCTTTTTTTATTTTTTATTTAAATCTTTTTTGTGTTGCAAAATTTCACCCAATAGTAAGGAAACGGTGTTAGGATAATATAAAGAAAGTGAAAAGAATTATGAAAGGTTTTTAAAAAGTTACTATGTTCTAGTGAACCACTGAAATATATCCGTATAAAAATATTATAATTGACAATATTTCACGTGATTTTTTCACATCTGTTCAAGCTTTGATAAATAGTTCACATGTAAATTTCTAGTGTTGTATAATTTTATGATCAATCATAGTAATAAGTTTGTTCTCTATTGTCCATCATTTAGCTAAATGTATGTGCCTGTATTTTTTTTGTGCCTCCATACGTTTGTTGGTATTCTATGGTACTTTATAAAGCAGTACGGGAAGTAATAACTATTACAAATGTTCGAAAGGATAAATAAATGGTCAATCTTCAAAACTGCCGCATGTGTGTTGTGTCTTGAATCTTGATCACCTTGCAAAGCCAATGTTGAGAACTGCCGCAAGTTTGTTGTGTCTTGAATGTTGATATCAAATCAAGAAACAACTAAATCCTGGATAGTTATAACGTATTGGTGTCGAGTCGAGGATAGCCCTCATCCTTAAGACAAGATTGCCTCGTGATATATGCTTTTACGTTAGCGGGCAATAGTCTCCCCAAGATAAACAACACTTTAATCTCAACACTACAAAGCCAATAGGTTGAGCTCTGTCAAGAAAACAAATATGACTTGACTTGTCAAGATATGGAATAGGAAGGCGAAGAGTTTCTCTCTACTCTTCTCTTTGTCTCTGTATATAAGGTGTCTCAGAGTGTATATCTTATGTATACGTGAGAGTTTGGTCAACTGCTTTTTCAGTCGAAAATTGCACCGATTTTCACGAATTTCAGTCACTATTTTGTGGTGTTTCTCAATCGCTTTGTGTCGAATTTCCGTCATGTCTTTTTCGTATGTTTTGTGGCCTGTTTCTTGCCTGTTTTTCGACTATTTTCTGCTTCTGAATTGAGTCAAAGAAAGCTCAATATATAGCAAGGAGAAGGGGCTGTACAACTGCCCAAAACATGGATGTTAATAGCCATTAGGAGGCCATTAAAACAGCCAAGTAAAGGCGTGAAAATGGCCAACACAAGCGAGGCGATTTAAGGTCGTTCACGGCCAAGTAATGAGCTGTTAATGAGGAGTTAATCACCAAGTAATGGCTGATTAATGCCTCAAACAGTCCCAACGGTAGGCCGCTTTCTGCCTTCATTACCTTCCCGTAAACTCGGGGACCAAATCAGAAATATAGAAACTTCAGGGGGACCAAACTGTATATAAAAAGAATTTCGTCCAAATCAGACACATGAAACTTCAGGTGGATCAAACTGTACATCCGGCAGAGTTCTCTGGTCCAAAAGATAATATCAGACAGCCCACAACCCACAACCCACAACCACCCGTGAACCAGTGAACCGTGAACCCGTGAACTAGGACTGCATCGGACGGAAGTGGGGCGGCGGGCGATGTGGGCTTAGCCTGAACCCAAACACATCTAGGTCTTCCTCCTTAAACACATGGGATACCCTTGGGGATCCAAACCCTTTTTACCACATTAGAGACTTATATAGAGAGCAATTCTTCCCATTCCCACCGATGTGGTAGATTTGTCCCACACCACATTTCCACGTCTCAAACACCTTACTTAGTGGACTAATATCTCTCTTTCATTTCTCAACGGAAATTAGACGATTCTTACTTCCTGTCTTACGGTCATCTACCACTTCGTAGATCATGTATATGCGAAGAGACAAGGTCTCCAACATGCGGAACACTAGTGTTTAATTCATCAAAGACGGGTGGACGATCTCCCGCTAAAGGCTAATTTCCAACAATCCTCTATGAAAGAGAGATTGTGGCTGACGACAAGGTGCCTACATTTCAAAGAATCTTTCAAATGAAAATATATTGCATCAGGAGTGGTAGCTTTCAGCTTTGAACCTTCCCTAGTTGAAACCATCGGACTTACTTTCATCAAGCATGTGAACGGATGTCTTGAACCGCCGCTGTTTAGTGTAAGCCAAGACAATGATATCAACACAATAACTCTTCTTATTCATTTTCCTTCTTACGATCGTCCGTTGCAGTCCATGGACACACTTTGATTCTTAAGTGCTTTCATTTGAGGCGGCCATCCTCGCACTTAAATAGGTGATCTCCTACAAGGTATCCTGCTATACCCCACTTCTCAAGTGTTAGGAATCATTAAAAGTTTCCCTAACCTTAACCTCAACTGTTTGAGGATCTTTTAATGGTTTGGAAGCTTAACCTTTACCCACCATGCAGGTAGCACTTTAATGTCTATCGTGGAACAACTTTGGGGTTCTGTTTCTACGAAATCATCACGCGAGGTGCTCTTTGCTTCCACCGAAAGCTCAACTGAACCTTTGCCGCTTAGTTTTCCCATTGAACCAAATTCTGGGATCTCCAATCGCATGGTTGGGTTACCACCACAAAGGTTCGTATTGTTTGGGTTTTAAGCCAATTCCCCTAGATAGGCAGAACACTTGATCTCCGGGTAGTCCCTTAGTTAGTAAACAAGGATGTGACACCCGTGATGGTCAACTGCCATACGGTCTTGCGTCTTATGTCTTCGACATCCTGAAGATATGTCCAGACGCCGTCATCCGTGTCTCCCGAATACCGAGCCAGCCACTAGCAATGGTATAACTTCAAGACACTAAGGGTTTCCCAATAAGGGACGCCCTCTAAGGAGCCGTGAAGTTACTCAACTTCTTTCATGCTTTGTCTAAAGCGATACACCCCGATTCCATCATGAATCGGCCAATGCAAGTTTGCTTAGAGGATTTTCCAAGACCCACCATACACATTTACTTGTGGCTTTGGTGTCAGATCCGATGTCCAGCTTTGCATCATGTGTTCTCCTGTAACTGGACATCCATTACTATAATCTGTAGATAAGCATTAATTCGGATATCGCCATATCAGATTTAACACCTTCTACCGATCATGTATTAAAATCAATGTGAACCTTAGTTCAATCGACCGTTTCATAGGGACTATACCAGTCGGTTGTAGTGTACAATACATTGAACTACACATGACTGCGGTATATCGCTCCTGTCTACGGGTGCACCATGATTCCAATCAGCTTCTATGATTCATATCCATTAGTGGCTTCAACGAGACCGTCAACTCGACCAGCCAGTTGCATAGATGTCTTAGAAATCCAATTCCTAAGATGTCATCCTGGTGATACCCATATATTTCATATCGAGACTTTGTTTCAATATGACTTTTACTTTCAGACCGCTGATTCTCCAACTCGCTGGCATTCTAACTTCGTAGTCAATGTTTCGTGGTCAGATTCATTGTTTCGCTTTTATCTCGAACTTTCAGACCAAAATGTAAACATTTCGTGACCAAGATGAAAGTTCAGAAAAGCCAGTACCCGCAAAACCAACTCGATTCTCTTCTTCCAACTCTCCGGTTGGGAAGGTTAATTCAACATTCATGCCACGCAAAACCGCAATGGCCCCCGATGTGAAGCTACTTTACGGGGAGCACATCTTACAACCCAGCGTTCATTTCTGAGGAAGATCAATCATTACGCAAGTATGATTCTATATGATAGAGTTTATTTTCTCTTTGTAGCTTCTTTCCAAAGCAATGGCTTGGAGATGACAATTATTTGTTAATTGTCCATGGTTCATTCTTAACCATACAAGCTAGAAGGACTGAACAAGTCTTTGTCCCTTCTTGCTCCGCCTCGGTTCAACATCTAGAATCCTCGAAGTTCCGCAGATCTGAATATTAAGTTCCTGGATAGCCAAGAACTTTCGAGTCCCGTAGATACGAACGCCGCCAGCCCTGCGGTTCTTGTTAACCTTGAGCAATTACTCCTTTTTTCCTTTTTCATGAAAGTTATCTCCAAAGAATTCAACATTCTTTGACGCCAAGAGGTGATCAACACTAATGCTATTTGCGATCCCGATGTATATGCAATCTACAGTCTTAGGTACAACTTGACCTGCTTCAAGATTCCAACTTTTACCAAGCCACCCCACATAATTTGGGCGACGAGCTTATGCGCTTGGCTAACACCGTTGACTGAGGTGAGAAATGAAATAAATGCTTAATGAACGATGCTTCACTTTCTCCTTCTATCACTAATTTCTCAATTCAGAGGCTTTAGTTGATTTTTCAACTTCGCTTTGTAGCGCTTATCTGCTTAACAACTTCATCTTTGCTTTTAACAAACAAAGGATTCCACTACGTTGTACCATCAAATGAAGGTCACAACGTGACTTGTCTCCCTCTATTTTGTATAAACTTCAAATCACCCAAGTAGGTGTGATTAAGTTCTGTAGAGAGCGTGCTTCTTCCGCTTATTCCCTTTGACGGAATTTGGAAAGGTGATTTTGCCTCTTCGCTTCACCTCATATTCATTTTGAGGGTTTACGACAGAAGACAACAATCTCAACATCGTTAGCTTTGAATTACTTGCTATTTAACGATTATCTTAATCTATGATGTCATAGATGCACGGATTACAAATATATCATTCATTCTGGCCTACATACTGTACCATTCTTAGTTATTACTGCACTATTGGAGTAGCCTCAAACCAGACCAACAGGCGTCCTTAAACCGAAAGTTAGAACATGTATCACCTCATCTTAGAGTGATCCCATTCCCTCAAGTCCCATTGAGGACAACCTCTTCAACCCTCCATCTACTTTAGAGGTGGCGTTGCTTCACATGAACAACCTCTACCCGCGGTTAGGCGTAACCTGATCATATGTGATCTCTGGATACTGCCCACTGCAGCTTGCTTTGCTGACTGAGTGTCCAACTTCTTTCTCGCTTTCTTTAGCCTCGATCATTTCGGACACTGAAACTCCGACCCACCTTACTAGGTGTCCATTACTTTTCCTATGAAATGAATTGCCCCACTCCGGGCCGGCCTCGTGAGGCTTTATATGACTGAGTGTCCAATATCATCATATCAAAGGAATTTTGGCCTACTCTAGTCGCCCGGAGGCTTTGTATGACTGAGTGTCCAATATCATCCTATGAAGGATCTTCTGCCAAATAATATGACAGCTCAACGCCATTAACTTTTTAGACTTCTTCCGTTATGATTGGTGCCCAGATAATCTTGGCGCTTACTTAAAAGTGTAAACGCTGCACAGTCAGTTGGTCTTACTCCCTTGTATGTGCGAACATGCTTACACACTTTTAATAATTACTTTAAAAGAACGGATCTTTTTAAGTTGCTTTTACAATCCAATCTTAAACGGAAAAGAAGATGAGATTAAACTTCTAATTTTTAAAGCGAAGGAATATAAATTATTTTCATATTCCTCCTTACTTTAATCAATTTTTAATCGTGACTCATTTAATCTTTATTCTTGACAAGTAAGAAAACTACTTATCCCAATTTCGGATTCGCTCACTCAGTCCACTTCATCAAACCGAGTGTCCAGCCTTCTTACCATTATTCGGATCTTTTGTCTGGGACAGATACATGCCTTCCTGGGCAAAGATAGAAGCACATCTTCAGCCTCTTCTCCTCTTGTCCCAGCTTGACATCCTCAGCTCTCGTGAGCGCTTGTTCCAACCAGTCCTTGGTAGCGGTGACACCATGAACACGCTTCATCATCATCACTCTTCTACCAGAAAACCATTGCCATATCCAGATTTGGTCACACAACTTTTGACCGACATCTTTCGAACACTAATAGTATTACAATACAATCTTGTCTTAATTTGTTGGTATTCTATGGTACTTTATAGAGCAGTACGGAAAGTAATAACTATTACAAATGTTCGAAAGGATAAATAAATGGTCAAGCTTCAAAACTGCCGCATGTGTGTTGTGTCTTGAATCTTGATCACCTTGCAAAGCCAATGTTTAGAACTGCCGCAAGTTTGTTGTGTCTTGAATGTTGATATCCTGAAATCAAGAAATAACTAAATCTGGATGGTTTTAACGTTGTGTGTTGAGTCGAGGATAACCCTCTATCCTTAAGACAAGATTGCCCCGTATATATGCTTTTATGTTAGCGGACAATAGTCTCCCAAGATAAAACAACACTTTAATCTCAACACTACAAAACCAATAGGTTGAGCCTGTCGAAGAAAACAAATATGACTTGACTTGCTGAAGATATGGAATAGGAAGGAAGAGTTTCTCTCTACTCTTCTCTTTTGTCTCTGTGTATATAGTGTGTCTCTGTAGTGTATATCTTATGTATACGTTGCACTGATTTTCGCTGAATTTCAGTCACTGTTTTGTGGCTGTTTTTCTCACTCTTTTTCGTCTGTTTGTTTCTTGCCTGTTGTTCGTCTATTTTCTGCTTCTGAATTGAGCCAAAGAAGGCTCAATATATAGCAAGGAGAAGGGGCTGTACAACTGCCCAAAATATGGCTGTTAATGGCCATTAGGAGGCCATTAAAACAACCAAGTAAAGGCAGTAAATGGCCATCAAGGAGGCAGATTTAAGGTTGTTCATGGCCAAGTAATGGGCTGTTAATGGAGGCATTCCCAGAAACTCTGGGGACCAAACTGTAAATATAGAAACTCAGTGACCACAAATTTCACAGCCCACGCCCAATAGCCCCACAGCCCCAAAATTTACCCGACCGTGGACCGGGAATCGAACTGAACCTAACCCAGACTCTGACCGGACGGGCAAGTACAAGTGGCGCCAATGTGGCTTAGCCTTGAACCCAAGCACATCTAGGTCTTCCTCCTTAAACACATGGGATACCCTGGGGATCCAAACCCTTTACCACATTAGAGACTTATATAGAGAGCAATTCTTCCTATTCCCACCGATGTGGTAGATTTGTCCCACACCACATTTTCATGTCTCAAACACCTTACTTCGTGGACCAATATCTCTTTCATTTCTCAACGAAATTAGACGATTCTTGGCCCTACGGTCATCTACTCACTTCGTAGATCATGCATGTGCGAAGAGACAAGGTCTCCAACATGCGGAACACTAGTGTTTAATTCATTAAATATGGGTGGACGCATCTCCCCGCCAAAGGCTAATTTCCAACAACTTTCACCTTCGTTATGTATAGCTACTCCTCGAATAAATGTATAACCAAAAAACAGAAAGCAGAAAGAGGGACCTAGAAGATAAAAGAATAGATTCTGGAAAAAAAAGTGTAAATAGATAATGAACCATTTTATCATTGATGAGGCCCTTCTAAACGAATATAATCATACATTACTCCTTGAAAGGGGTTAGTAGCTATTGCTTGTGTAAGAAAAATTGTGTTTGTTCCGTTTACGAGTAGATTGCCTTGTACTCCAATGCTGTAAAGAAAATATAATCCATGAATACCATGTCTCGCAATTGCATTATCTCCCCCTATTTTACCTGTTGTAAAGTGTGGTGCTATTATTTTTCCATCGTTGAAACGAACATTAAAAAAATATAAACAACAACAAAACAATATCCAAGAAAGTCAATTTTTATCGTTATATTGTGACCTAAAAGGAACAGAAAAAAAACCTACATTGAAATGATATGTCAAGGATGAGCTACATACTTGTAGTTCAGCTCCCTGAGCTGCTGCAAGAGCCAATTGGAGAGTGTAATTTGACGCATTGTCAACACATTCAAGGTCACATACAATTCTCCATGTGGTAGCTTCGTAAGTTTTGTTTCCTATATTCCTGCAGACGAACAATTTCACAGAACTCACATTTTTATTTAGATTTGATACATAGTATTGTTGTGAAAAAAAGGGAAAGAATAAAGAGAGAGAATGACTCCTATATGTATACAATATATATGTAATAGAGGTAAGGTATATGTACATCTTATCCTTCCAAGACCTCACTTATGGGAGGGATTACATTGGGTATGTTGTTGTTGTATATATGTAATAGCTCAACAACTACTGTCGGTTGAACTCGAAAGGGGATTCATTGTAAAGTTTGCATGAGGGAATCCCCCATCGAAATGGGAGGTAAAAGTTAGGACATAAAAGGGCAAGTTTAGGATCAAACTGTTGCCTGGACCATTAGTTAGATCATGGCCTCGCCCTTATGACCTAATTTTTCCCTCTGGCCCTCCCATTTCAAACTTCAAAGTGGACCCCCTTTCAAATTCAACCACCAGCGATCTGTGGCCTATTACAATATATAACTCGAAAACAAGAGTCAAACGGAGCTTTAGAGAATACCTAGTAACATGAGCAAAGAACCAGTCATTTGAATAATTGCTAGTGCCAAAATTGTAGACGAGATCATTTTCAGGATATAAAGCACTATATTGT
Organism: Anisodus acutangulus; assembly: GCA_029783415.1. NCBI lineage: Eukaryota > Viridiplantae > Streptophyta > Magnoliopsida > Solanales > Solanaceae > Anisodus > Anisodus acutangulus. Next base: position 39,861,355 of record CM056502.1, read on the forward strand.
ATCCACAAACCATACTGTCTAAATCTGCAAGCCAAAAATGGAGCGAATGAGCTTCAACTTTCTACAGTTAAGATAACAAGTACATATTCAAAAAGTATTATCTCGATAATTACTAATTCCTATAAAGTTAAAAAATTGAGAAGTAGGTGATACAAGAATTTTTCAATGTAAGTAGGTATTGAAGATTTTCGGATCATACATTGATTCAGAGTTGATTTGGTATATGTGAACTTTAAATTGTGGAGGTGGAGTTGGAATGAAGAATTCAGCAGCAGTGCGATCTGGCACACCAATTTCCCAAAGTGTGGCTCCATTTCTTGGAGGCTTATAAACCAAACTCCCTAATTCAATACCAGAACCTGTATTTTGATACACATGAAAATTGAAAGAAAAAAAATAATAGAAAAGATGAGATAAGAGCATCGGAATTAGAAAATATGAGTTGCACAATAGTCTCATTCTAAACGAACTTAGAATAAACAAATACTATGGGTAAGGAAGAAACTACAACCTGGAGTTACTTGTATTTATAATCCCCAATAATTCCAGGGACAGTTGCATACAAGTTATATGATCTGGATGTAACATTTTCTATTGTGAAATTCCCTCAAGAATCTGCTTTAGTCCAAAACTGATATCCTTGAAAATAAAGCAAAACAGAATAAGTTATTAAATCTACGTAATTAAAAAATCCATTTTATTTTATATATAGATTTATGAATCATACAACTTTACTTTGCTTTCTCTTTGCCAAGATCCAACATCTCCGGGTAGTGCTAACCCAATATAAGCGTTGGATGCTGGTACTAAAGTAGTAGTGTTGAAAATACAAATTATAGATCTTAGATATTAGTGCCAATTTTAGCAATAAAACAACACCATGCCATTTATGTGGCACAATAGCATCTATACTTGTACAAAACTGATTGAAAACAGATTATTAATCAAATCCACAGTACTCAAAGACACTTCTTTTTCCATGTATGATGCATAAATAATATGGACGCATATACTAAAGAATGAACACTAGCGAAAAGTACCTGTCATTAACAAAAAGTTGGCATCTAACAGTTCCTCTTTGATTAGATTTGATGTGATCTTTTGAAACAGGAAAATCATAGGGCCAGCTTGTGACTTCTTGATTCATCTGTAAATTCGACGAGGAATTCCTTTAGCAATATGTTAACTGAATTCACCTCTGAAGACGGCCCAAACTGGTATTAGCAAATACAACAACATACTCAATGTAGTCCCATAACGTGGTCTGGGGAGGGTAGAGTGTACACAGATCTTACCTCTACCTTGGTAGGTAGAGTGGTTGTTTCCGAGAGACCCTCGGCTCAGGACAAGCACAGCAGAAAAAAAAAGTCAGACCCGGTCTGAAAGAAATAATCCCCTTCCTTATTTTCATTGATTGAATAGATATATATACAAGTTACATCTTTCCATAATAGGAAAATCCTTTTCCTATTCTACTTCTAAATCCTTATTCTACCATAATTCTAACTATACAATTATGGTAGGTGTATAACACTAATTAAGGTATCCTTTTTATTACAATATACTACAAATATATATACCATATATACACTATCCTAATATCACTTGGATAAGCAATCTGGCCGAGAGGCCCAATCCTTTCTTCTCAAGTGACACCCATCGCCGAGAGGCCCACCGCCGAGAGGCCCACCGCTTCATTAAATCACCGCTGCCCATCGCTTTAATCCAGTTGATATATATGTGATATACACTGCTGTATATTCAGTGTATATCACATGTATATTGCTCGCTTAACACACCCCGCAGTCATAGCGGGCGGTTTTAACGCCGAGATCCCCCTAAAATCTTCAAAGAGAACCGCTGGTAGACCCTTTGTAAAGATGTCTGCAATTTGATAACGAGACGGGACATGGCATACGCGAACTTGACCCTTTGCAACCTTTTCCCGGACAAAGTGAATGTCCATTTCGATATGTTTGGTGCGTTGGTGTTGAACGGGGTTACCTGAAAGGTAGATGGCACTAATGTTATCGCAATATACCAAGGTTGCCTTCTGAATGGGACAATGAAGCTCCAAAAGAAAATTACGTAGCCAACATGATTCGGAGACCACATTCGCTACCCTTCGATATTCTGCCTCTGCACTTGAGCGTGATAGAGTTGCCTGACACTTTGCCGACCAGGAGACCAAGTTGTTACCAAGGAACATAGAGTAGCCAGAAGTCGATCGTCTGGTGTCGGGACAACCACCCCAATCAGCATCCGTGTAAGAGACAAGTGTGGATGTAGATGAAGGATACAAGTGCAACCCATAGTCCAGTGTCCCCTGAATATACCGAATGATACGTTTGATTGCATTCATGTGCTCAACTCTGGGATCATGCATGAATAAACACACCTGCTGAACTGCATACGTAATATCTGGTCTGGTAAATGTAAGGTACTGGAGGGCCCCTGCAAGACTGCGATAGCGGGTCGGGTCCTCGTATGGTGCACTGCCGCGCACTCGACTTTGGGTTTGCATCAACCGGTGTGGAAGTGGACTTACAGGATGACATCCCAGCCTCTCGATGATCTCAAAGAAGATACTTCCGTTGAGACAGAAACAAGCCACCTGAATGACGCTTGACAGCAATCCCCAAAAAATAACTCAACGACCCTAAGTCCTTCATAGCAAATTCAGAACTGAGCATGGCCATGATAGACTGGCGCAAGGTATCGGAGGAGGCAGTCAAGATGATATCATCCACATACAACAGAATATAGGCCAATGACGAACCACGGCGGTAGATGAACAAGGAATTATCTGACCTGCTGTGAGTGAAACCAATAGTCGAAACAAAATCAGCAAATCGTATATACCAGGCCCGTGGAGACTGCTTAAGCCCATATAGTGATTTCTTCAACAAACAGACATGATGAGGGCGGTTGGGATCCCTGAAACCCAACGGCTGATGCATATAAACTGTTTCTTTGAGATCACCATGTAGAAAAGCATTTTTGACATCCAACTGATGGATTGGCCAAGTCTTTGAAAGAGCCAAGCTAAGCACAGTGCGAATGGTAGCCGGTTTGACCACCGGACTAAACGTCTCACCACAATCAATACCAACCTGCTGAGTCTTACCATCACCAACAAGTCGCGCCTTATGTCGAGCAAAGGACCCATCTGATTTTTCCTTATGAGCAAATATCCACATAGACCTGATAATATTAAGACCATATGGACGGGGCACCAACTCCCACGTCTTATTATCAATAAGAGCATTATATTCATCAATCATAGCAATTTTCCAATTAGGGTCATTTAATGCGAACACGTGATTTGGGGCAAGGGGGATTTAGAGACATCAGAATGTAAATTAAAATATCTTTTAGGTATAAAAATACCCCGCTGACTACGAGTGACCGGTCTATGACTCGAGGAAGAATTGAGAGAATTTTGGGAATTTTCTGGGTGCGGGATGGATCGCCAGCAGGTGGGCTCTTGGCCCAAATCGTAAATGTTGGGCTCGGTTTACGGACCAGGTTCGAGTGGGCTGGATAGGCCCAATTGCCGAACTGCTCGAAGGCAGCTTCTGGATGTGGCGATCTTGTGGGGCGTAGGCAATGGGCCCATTGGAAGATTTTGGGTACGGGAGATGTCCAAAAAATTCCGAATAATATACGGGGATATTTGGTCATCCAAAAAATTATACGACTTAGGTTCGAGAGTATGAACTTTCGTAAATGGGAATTGAGTTTCATCAAAAATGACATGGCGATTGATTATGATTTTCTTGGAGGATAAATCAAAACACTTATAACCACGATGATTCGACGGATAACCCAAAAACACACACGGGGTAGATCGAGCCTGAAGTTTGTTAATTGTGGTAGATGGGAATAACGGATAACACAAGCACCCAAAAATCCGAAGGTGAGAATAAGACGGATTTTTATTATACAGGATTTTTAGGGGGGGACGAATATGTCAGACCTTTAGAAGGAATTATGTTAAGAAGATATGTAGCCATTTGTAGAGCATGATGCCAAAAATATGGAGGTATGGAGGCATGTATTAGGAGAGTTCGGACAATGTTATTTATGGAACGAATTTTGCGTTCGGCTTTCCCATTTTGTGAAGATGTATGAGGACATGAAAAATGAAAAGTTATCCCATTAGTAGCACAAAATTCTCGAAACTCCCTATTGTCATACTCTTTCCCATTATCACATTGAATATTTTTTATTTCTCTTTCGAATTGAGTACGAATGAACGCTCTAAATTTGATGAAGACGGAAAACACTTGTGATTTATTCGCAATTGGAAACGTCCATAAAATTCTAGAATAATCATCTAAAAAGAGAACATAATATCGATGACCCATTGAACTAAGAACAGGAGATGTCCATAAGTCGCTATGAATAATGTCATATGGCATAGAAGTATGAGAATTGGAGTCTACAAATGGCAACTTAATAATTTTTCCTAATGAACAAGACTGACAAATTGGAGTACGACTGCACTTTACAAGAAATATAGCTATTTTTATCTAAAGTCGATAAAATAGAAGATCCCTGATGACCTGCACGAGCATGCCACATGGAAGGAGAGATGGTCGCAAAAGTCAAGGCAAGGCTGGACTCGATGGACTGAAACCGGGCATGATAGGATACAGATCCCCCCTACTATCACACCTCATGAGATGACTCCCCATCTTGAAATCCTTCACAGAGAAACCGAAAGGATCAAATTCAACAGAAATAGAATTGTCATTTGTGAACTTTCGGACAGACACTAAATTTTTAATCAATTTAGGAGCATGTAAAGTATTTTTCAAGAGGAGGGGTGGATTGGGGGGAGACAACGTTTTCTGACCATACCCTAGAATTGGAATAGAACTGCCATTACCAACAATTATTCCCCGAGGGGTGCGGGTGCTCAAATTGGAATAAGATGAGAGAGTACCTGATTCGGAAGTCATGTGAGTAGTGGCCCCGGTGTCCATGTACCAATTTGGGTCCGGTTGAGTCAATCCTAACGTGTGCATCGCAACCTCGATATCGGTTTGAGTGGGGCCTGCTGCATGATGGGCTTGCGGAGGTCTGGGCCCAAGGACTCTTGGCCGTGTTGGAACTGGGCTGTAACCGTTGTGGTTGTCGTTCTTTGGGCCATCGCGGCGATGGGCCGCCAATCTTTGGGTATTGGGCCTGGGCTGTTGCACCAGCGGCGTTGAAGCTTTCTGGAGGTGCGGGTGCCATCGCCATTGGTCCCCTTCTGGGCCCACGCGGTGGTGGTGGGCCACTGTACCCTGGATGGGACCCACCGCCTGCTTGTTGATCACCGGAACTGCCACCAGGACCGCCTCGTTTGCCCCCGCGGTTTTTGTTATTTTTGCGATTATTCTTACCTCCACCATTATTATGGTTTTGGCCCGAATTATTAACAAAACCCGAAGAACTAGGAGAGGATGCCACCATGACAACTGGGCTTGCTCCGGTAGCCGCCTTTTTAGCCAAACCGGCTTCTTCCAACGTCAGCATGGAGCGGGCTTGATGAAAGTCGGGAAGAGGGTTGCTTTGGCGAAGGAGAGTTCCAACACCATTATAGGCTTCCAAAAAACCGGCAACCAACTGTAGAACTAGACGATTATTTGTTACTGGTGCGCCAACATTACGGAGTTGATCCGCCAACTCCTTTAGTTTCTTGCAATATGCAGAAACGTTCGGAAATACGTCCATTCGAACGAGAGAGAATTCCTGCTCGAGTGTGAAGACACGGGAATGTTGGTTGTCTTGGAATATGTCACGCAATCTATTCCATGCAGCCATGGCTGTGGTATCTGGCTCCATAATCGTCTGTAGAAGGTCTACTGAAATAGTGGCGTATATCCACCGAAGAACGGTATCATCAAGTGTAATCCATAACTCAGGATCCTCCGCAGGAAGGGGTCTAGCGGGAGGAAGGATGTGATGAAGAACTTGATAAGATATAGCGTGAATTTTAAACAACTCCGCCCACGTTGCATATTGAACGTTTTCCATCTCAAGAACAATAGGGACACTTAGCTTGATATTGGAAACCGTGAGGGCAGGGTGAAAATTGTTCTTAGACATATTGAAAGAACAAAGAAGGAGGTTAAATTTAAGAGAGGTTTTTTTAGAGCGGAAGACAAAATTTAGGAGAGAAAAAACCCGAGGGGAGGGGGGGGGGGGTTCTCGGCCACAAGGCAAAAGTTGAGAGAAAACTTTTGTGTAGACCTAGTCTCTTGACCCGGTCTGAAAGAAATAATCCCCTTCCTTATTTTCATTGATTGAATAGATATATATACAAGTTACATCTTTCCATAATAGGAAAATCCTTTTCTTATTCTACTTCTAAATCCTTATTCTACCATAATTCTAACTATACAATTATGGTAGGTGTATAACACTAATTAAGGTATCCTTTTTATTACAATATACTACAAATATATATACCATATATACACTATCCTAATATCACTTGGATAAGCAATCTGGCCGAGAGGCCCAATCCTTTCTTCTGGCGGACAGCCCACTGCCGAGAGGCCCACTGCTTCATTAAATCACTATTGCCCACTGCTTTAATCCAGTGATATATATGTGATATACACTGCTGTATATTCAGTGTATATCACATGTATATTTCTCTGTTTAACACGGTCAAATATTTAAAGCAGTAAGAAAATGTTGCTAGCAAACGTGAATACGTCGTGATAGCGCATCCTGAAAAGAAGCAGTAACTACGCAGATAAATGAGATAAATCAAGTACATTCAAGAACGCATAGCAGAAGAAAATAAAACTACAGAAGACTATAGAGTGATACTACGCCTATTCGTATGATATGTTAAGCATGCCTACAGTAATAACACTACACCTACCAGTTTGTAAGCGTAAGTAGAACTATGCTCGACTATCTACTACCCTTCTACCCTAATCTGTGACCTCCACAACCCCCTATCTAAGGTCATGTCCTCAGTAAATCTCGTTTGCTCCATATCTCGTCTAATCACCTCGCCCCAATATTTCTTCGGCCTACCTCTACCCCTCATGAACCCGTCCATAGCCAACTCTCACACCTCCGCACCGGGGCATTTGTGTCTCTCCTCCGCACATGTCCAAACCATCTCAACCTCGCTTCCTGCATCTTATCCTCCACCGAGGCTACTCCCACTCTGCCCCGGATATCTTCATTTCTAATCCTATCCTTCCTTGTATGCCCACACATCCATCTCAACATCCTCATCTCCGCCACTCTCATCCTTTGGGTGTGCGATGCCTTGACTGGCCAACACTCCGCACCATACAACATAGTCGGTCTAACCACCATCCTATAAAACTTGCCTTTTAGCTTTGGTGGCACATTTTTGTCGCACAAAACTCCAGATGCAAGCCTCTATTTCATCCACTCTGCCCCAATACGATGTGTGACATCGTCATCAATCTCTCAATTCCATTGGATAATAGATCTGAGGTACTTGAAGCTTACTTGCTTCGGAATGACCTGGGTCCCAAGCCTCACCTCCACGTCTGTCTCACGGTCGCTCTCGTTGCTGAACTTGCACTTCAAGTATTCTGTCTTGGTCCTACTCAGCCTGAGCCCTTTAGACTCCAGGGTCTGTCTCCAAACCTCCAGCTTAGCATTCACCCCGCTACGAGTCTTATCAATCAGGACTATGTCATATGTGAATAACATACACCATGACACCTCCCCTTGGATTTGTCGCGTCAGTCCATCCATCACCAAGGCAAATTAAGTACCCATGTCATTCCTCCACAACATGAGGGAATAATTAAGTATAACGTAGTTAATCCTGTGATTATAGAACAGTAAGAAAGGTTTAAGTGCCTAATCCTGGAAAACGCAAAAGGCAAGGTTAAGAGTGTTGTGCAATGGCTAAATAGAATATAGGGAAATTAAATGACTACTTAAATAATGAAACTCTGTATGATGAGGGGTTTAGGACAGAACCATAAATAAATTAGGATTTGTGGTTACACTATAAAACTGATGCAGCAGAGTACTTTAGACTTTGAGAAGAAAAATAAATTGCATCTATAGCATGAGGCCTTGCCTATCTTAAATTGAAAAGTTGCATAGACAAAATTAAATGACAAAGCAAATAACATTTAAAATAACTTTCAGAATCTTGAAAGCTTTTATGAAAGCTATATCAAGAAAAAGATGACGTAAATACTCATTATTATAATTTCAAAAATTAATCATACCTGGACATTCACAACAAGAATGGGAGGAAGTGTTGCAGAATGTTCAATGAAGGGAAGTTCCACATGTCGGGCAATATAAAATATTTTCCTCTGGTTTAAAAATATATCAACACCAAAAGAATAATATGAGGCAAACACCTTCTTATTATACAAATTACTCTTGTTTAAATGAATTTTTGGTTTAAGTATAAAATGACAGCTCGGTGCACTAAGCTTTCGCTATGCGCGGGTCCGGAGTTTAAGTATAAGAATATCAAAGGAAAAATAGATACAAGTATTCTTTTCGTTAAGCCCCTTGGAGCTATAACATGATGTAACTTGCATTTCACTTACTCTTCATTCAATATAGCAGGCCTATGATGTAAGGTCTCTTTCACGGCTAATGTCAAGAGACTCTTACTTCTTTCGCTCATCCCAGCAGATGGAAGAAAATCATTTGATTTACTACTCGATACTAGTAACACCGTTATAGAGTTGTATTGTCAAAGGCGCGCTTAAGCCCTGAAGCGAGGCTCAAAACATGTTGAGCGCTTTGCCTCGCTTTATGTGTGTTTTAGTGTCATCGTCAAGGCCCTAAGACATACTTTTCCTTGTCAATGAGCCTCTCTTGAAGAGGTGATACTAGATAATTGATATTTTACTTTATCGTAATATTTTTACAATTCTTTGTCCATATATTTGTTATTCATGCTTATTATTATTAGTATTGGACTAAACATATATATATATATATATATATATATATATATATATATTTGTAAGTTAGCGCCTTTTTTCATTAAAGCCCACGCTTTATTTGCGTTTTGCGCTTAAATCCGAAGCTGACCTTAGAGCTTTTGTGCGCTTTTCGCTTTTGATAACACTGTTATAGAGTACTCATAATGCATTATACATATCAAGGTGTTAAACAAGGTATATATACCCGTGATATACGCTTGATATACATAAGTGTTTATCACGGGTACTCTCGGTAACATCCCAACACGAACAACGGCAGCAAGCCCATCTCGGGTTGGTGTGTTTATTGGTATATATTGTTGTAATATTGTAGTGTAAAGGTTACCTTAATTAGTCTTGTACACTTACCATAATTGTATAGTTAGAATTATGGTAGAATAAGGTTTTAGGAATAGAATAGGAATATGATTATCCTATTATGGAAATATGTAACTTGTATATATAACATTTCAATTAATGAAATCATCGAGAAGGCTGGGATGTCATCCTGTAAGTCCACTTCCACTCCAGTCGATACAAAGCCCAAGCTTAGTGTCGCGGCCGGCGTACCCTACGAGGATCCGACTAGCTATCGCAATCTTGCAGGGGCCCTTTAGTATCTTACATTTACGAGACCGAATATTACATATGTTGTCCAGCAGGTGTGTTTGTTCATGCATGATCCCAGAATTGAGCACATGAACGCACTCAAACGCATCATTCGGTATATTCAAGGTACACTTGACTATGGTTTGCATTTATATCCTTCCTCTACATCCACACTTGTCTCGTATACAGATGCTGATTGGGGTGGTTATCCCAACACTAGACGGTCTACATCAGGCTATTGTGTGTTTCTTGGTAACAACTTGGTCTCCTGGTCTGCGAAGCGTCAGTCGACTCTATCCCGCTCAAGTGCCGAGGCTGAATATCGAGGGGTAGCTAATGTGGTCTCGGAATCATGTTGGTTACATAATTTGCTTTTAGAGCTTCATTGTCCCATTCAAAAGGCAACCTTGGTGTATTGCGATAATATTAGTGCCATTTACCTTTCTGGTAATCCGGTTCAGCACCAACGCACTAAGCATATCGAGATGGACATACACTTTGTCCGCGAAAAGGTTGCTCGGGGTCAGGTACACGTCTGTCATGTCTCGTCAAGATATCAAATTGCAGACATCTTTACAAAGGGTCTTCCCTCGATCATTTTTGAAGATTTTAGGGACAGTCTCAGCGTTCGAAGACCGCCCGCTATGACTGCGGGGGTGTGTTAAACAAGGTATATATACCCGTGATATACACTTGATATACATAAGTGTATATCACGGGTACTCTCGGTAACAGCCCAACACGGACGACGACAGCAAGCCCATCTCGGGTTGGTATGTATAGTTGGTCTATATTGTAGTGTAAATGTTATCTTAATTAGTCTTGTACACTTACCATAATTGTATAGTTAGAATTATGGTAGAATAATGTTTTAGAAATAAAATATAAATAGGGTTCTCCTATTATGAAAATATGTAACTTGTATATATAGTCTTTCAATTAATGAAAATAATAAAGAGGATTATTTCGTTTAGAACGAAAATAACGCTTTATGCATTTGACTTTGGAATGCTTAGAATGATTCTACAAAAAATTGTGTCCTCGAGAACAGTGTTATTAAAAGCTATCATTTCATGTGTAAAGCGATGAAGCCATGTGAAACAAGGGGTTACCACTTCATAAGCGGAGAGTGTTGCACTTCAAAGAGTGTGCCTTCCAAATAACAATGCAAAAGTGATCCAAACGAAAAGCATTTAGGTTCTTTGAACCTCAATTTTGAGGAATTGAATTAATATTAGAATTTTGGAATATGAGACGTTTAAATTAGTTATTACATTTGCAATTTGTTTATTATATTACTAAATTCGTATATTGGTATGAATTCACTAATCACTACTATAAATTGGTAGCCTCCGTAAAATGGTACATTAAGTCCAAGGAGACATTAATCAACAAAGAGATACAAACAGTTAGCACAAACTATAAAATATTTTAGCTCAATATATAGTCTGCCGGTAACTGCAATCAACTACTTGACTATCCTAGTGTTGAGGATTCCATTGACCCTATGCTTAAACTTATTTGTCTCATTTACTTAGTCCTCTATCAATACACAAACTTTAGAGCAAATAGTAAAAGATTAATATATTACCCTTTTCTAAGCATCATCCCAAGGTATGGAGGGATTTTCGTTAGCTGAAGCATTTGAGTTGAGATACAGAAATACAGGGCCAATAACTTTTTTCCATGACTCTCCTTGCTGAAATTTGAGTACCAGATCTTCTCCAGCATAATGTCTGTTGGTTACAAAGGATGCAGGAAACGTAAATTACAAGTAACTGCTAATATAAGAATTGAAATTACAATTCAACAAGAAAACTAAAAATTACAAAGATGTTGAACAAGAAAACTGGAAACTGTTTTGTGTATGCTGAGTCGAGTGTGACACTCTGTCTTTAAGACAATATTGCCCCGTATGTATCCTTTATACGTCCTGGACAATTGTCTCCCAAGATAAAACAGCAAATGAACACTTGAGCAAAGGAAACTCAAATGCTTCCGTGAAGAATTTTGAGTAATGAAATGATGCTTGGAAGTTGTAGGAAGAACTGCTTCTGCTTGTGTATTTTCGTGTAGTGTAAAGTGTCCTCAACAATGGTGCAAGGGGTTGTTTATATAGGTGAGGGAGGGACTGTTTAACTGCCTCCATAAGTGTCATTACTGGCCAAGTAATTGCCATTATGGAGGTAGTAATACCACCAAAATAAATGGTGAAAAGAGGAATGGATTTGGACATTATAGGAGGAGTAATTCAGCCAAAATAAATGGCTGAATTGAGTGTTGTGGCGTTTCTGTTCTCTTCTGCTCAATTCTGACTTTCTGAAAACTTCAGGGACCAAACTGTACATATGAAAGAATTCTGGTCCAAAATGTACATATGAAACTTCTGGGATCAAACTGTACATCTGGCAAAGTTCTCTGGCCCAAAAGGATCGCGGCCCGCGAACCGGACCGGCGGCGCGCGTGTGGGCTTTCCTCGAACTGAAGCACATCTAGGTCCTCCCTCCTTTAAACACATGGGATACCCCTTGGGGTCCCAAACCCCAAACCAATTTTGAGTCTTATAAACACAACAATTCTTTCTTCCTCTACCGATGAGGGAGAATTGATCCCAACCACACTTTTTCATGCTTCAAACACCTCACTTCATGAACCAATATCTCTTTCATTTCTCAATGAAATTTGACGATTCTTGGCCTACGGTTATCTACGTACTTAGTAGATCATGCACGTATGAAGAACCAGATTCTCGAACATGCGTAACACTAGTGTTTAAGCCGTTAAAGTTGGTCAGTCGCAACTCTCGCCAAAGGCTAATTTCCAACAATATCTACTTACAAATACTCTATGATTAAATAGTCAACAAAGACAATGCCTCGGTGCCAAACAAGTCGGGACCGGCGATGATTAAACAGTCAATATTCCTAAAAAATCAAAGAGAAGCAAGTGCTACTTTGGTATTTAATTAATTCCAACACTTACCGAAAGTACAGTTGGACCAACATGTGAAGTGAGATCTTGTTTGTAAGGTCCTCCAGTACGAAATTCGTCACACGTAATTATCATCCAAAATCCTACAGGAGGATTAGCACCTACCCACCCATGAATTCTATCTTCTTTGTTATCATTTGCATAGAAGTATTTGTCATCCACCTGCATATTTGTATATGTAAATTAAACATAAAGGTAAATTTGCTTTACTGATTTTAATTTTTATAGCTTGCACTACCCTTTCTAGGCCGAAGGAGAACATGTTCATGCAATAAGAAACTTCGTTCTCCTCCTAACATATGTACTATTGAAAATATAATTAAGTAAATAAAGTGATTTGTAAAAGATTGAACTTTTAAATGATTTGATCACGCACAGATACATGGTCTAGAATATGATGGATATAATCCTTGACACTTTTTCATATAAATATATATACAGTTAGACCTCTCTATAACAATCATCCTCTATAACAACATTTCACTATTACGATCAGGTTTCTTCGAAACTGAATTTTTCATGTTATGTTGTATTATATATTCTCTGTAACAACATTTCACTATAGCAGTCAATATCTGGACAAATGACTTCATTATAGAGAGGTTTGACTGTACTAGCTAACTGTAGGATCCTACCTCTCCTTTTAGATCTGGATTAGTTGGATTTGTCAAAAGAACAGCTTCTTTGTAGCCAAGCACCTTTCCCGTCTCTCGATCCTCTGGCATTGGCATGACCCGCTGCCTCTCATCCGAGACAGCCATGTAATGAAACCTACAAATAAAAACAATCAGCTTTATACTACATAAATCAATTTAAGGAGTTGGGGGAGGGAAAAATAGATAATATACTTAAGTTAATGATGATAAAAGAAGCTGTTCAATTACATGCCCTGTTGAAGCTTGAGGACAACCCTTAGATTTTCGATATATACAAGGGGCCATCCTTCCAAACCTTCAAATATAGCATACGTATAAAATCCGTGAAGAAAATATTTTTCGTGATCTTTTCATTCCTTGAATGTCATAATATATACATCTTTACAGACTAAATTTAGGCTACAATTATGGTAGAATATACTCAGAATATCTATCATTCCCCCGCAGTCTTAGCGGGAGGCTCTCGTATGCTGAGACTATCCCTGAAATCATCAAAGAGTATCCGCGGAAGACCTTTTGTGAATATATCAGAAATATGATAGCCGAACGGTACATGGAGAACACGGACCTGTCCACGTGCAACTTTTTCACGGACAAATAAAATATCCATCTCTATATGTTTTGTGCGTTGATGTTGTACGGGGTTTCCTGACAGATATATCGCACTCACATTATCACAATAAAGTACGGTTGCCCTTTTGAATGGACAATGGAGCTCCAATAAAATATTACGGAGCCAACATGATTCAGAGACAACATTAGCTACCCCTCTATATTCGGCTTCAGCACTAGACCGAGATAGCATGGGTTGGCGTTCCGTCGACCACGAGATTAAATTATCTCCAAGAAATACACAATAACCAGAAGTGGAGCGTCTAGTATTCGGACATCCACCCCAATCAGCATCGGTATAAGCTGTGAGACTAGAAATTGTTGACTTATACAGATGTAATCCAAAATCAAGAGTACCCTGAATATATCGCAAAATTCATTTGAGGGAACCCATATGGTCCTCCTTCGGGTCATGCATATGTAAACAGGCCTGTTGAATAACATATGAGATATTAGGTCTCGTAACAGTGAGATATTGCAATGCCCCTGCTAAACTGCGATAATGTGTCGAATCGTCGTATGGAGACCCTGAAGAGTTACTCAATTTAGCCTTGGTATCCACCTGCGTAGGTGATGGCTTGCATGAAGACATGCCGGCTCTGTCAATTATCTCCCCGACATATAACAAAGAAATAGACCACCTGCATGTTGAGTTACAGCAATGCCCAAAAAATAGTTCAAAGGACCCAAATCCTTCATAGCAAATTTTGATGCAAGAAGGGACATAATAGATTGGCGAAGAGAATCAGATGATGTTGTGAGAATGATGTCATTAACATAGAGAATAATGTATGCTATGTCATTCCTTTTCTTCTAAATGAACAAAGACTTATCAGATTTGCTATGTGAGAAACCCAGTATGGAAACAAACCTAGAAAACCTGTTATACCAAGCCCGGGGGGCCTGTTTGAGACCATATAATGATTTCTTCAATAAGCAAACATAATCAGGATGAATAGAATCTTGGAGTCTCAAAGGCTAGTGCATGTAAACTATTTTCTGTAGGTGACCGTGGAGAAACACATTCTTTACATCCAACTGATGGATGGACCATGATTTTGACAGAGCCAAAGTGACAACTGTCCTGATAGTCGCCGGTTTAATATCTGAGCTAAAGGTTTCATCACAATCCACACCAACCTGCTGAGACCTGTCATCGCCAACAAGACAGGCTTTGTGCCTCTCAAATGAACCATCAGATTTCTTTTTATGACAAAAAATCCACATGCAACGAATTATGTTAACATTAGAAGGACGGGGCACCAACTCCCACATCTTATTTTTAATAAGAGCATCAATTTCATCTAACATGGCGGCCTTCTAATTTGGGTCCGATAGGGCAGTTTTCGGGTTATGGGGAATCGGGGATGGATGGATAGAGGATGTCAGATTAAAATGATGTTTGGGTCGAAAATTCTCATGCATGGCATGGGTTTCGATGGACCGTGTTAGGGCGTTATCCAAAATGGATTGTTGGGGCAGTGGGGCTATCGGGTTGTTGTGGGCTGAAGGTTGTGGCCTAGTGGTTCATGGTTCTAATCTCGACTGGAGAAAAGTTTGGCCCGTCAGAAAATGTTCCGGGAATTTTTGGGTTGGGCCGAGATTGTGAAAACCACTGGACCGATGGGGAGGGAGAGGGAGCAGTGGGCTCCCTCATTTTGGCTGGCCCAATTTGGCTATTGACCTGGACCGAGGCAGAGAGAGATGGAGTAGTGGGCTCCCCCATTTGGGTTAGCCTAGTTTGGGTATTCCACTGGACCGGGGGAGTGGACGAGGGAGCAGTGGGCTCCCTCGTTTGGGATGGTCCAATTTGGCTACTAACCTGGACCGATGAAGAGAGAGAGGGAGCAGTGGGCTGCCTCATTTAGGCTTGATTATATGGGTTATTTAAATGATATTGTAAGAGGGGATGTAGCCAGTGTCCAAAAAATCATCTGATGGCGGGGAAGTCGTATGTATGTTGGCAAACGGGAATTTGGACTCATAAAAAATAACATGACGAGAGATGATAATTTTTCCACTAAACGTATCATAACACTTATAGCCCCTATGATTTTGTGGATATCCCAAAAATACACACGGAGAGGAACGAGCTTGAAGTTTGTTTATTATTGTGAAAGGAAAGAGATGATAACACAAACACCCGAAAAGTCTCAAATGTGTGTAGAAAGGAACACGATGATAAAGAATTTGTGTGGGTGAGAAGTTTGAAATTAACTTGCTAGGGAGAATGTTTAAGAGGTATGTGGCCATTTGAAGAGCATGATGCCAAAATGATGGTGGTATGGATGAATGAGCAAGACGTGTGCGAATTAAATTATTTATTGCTCGTATTTTTCATTCGGCTTTCCCATTTTAAGGAGAAGTGTGCGGACAAGAGAGACGAAATATCATACCATTTTTGTGACAAAATTTCTTAAATTGATCATTTATGAATTCCCTCACATTGTCACATTGGAAACACTTAATAGACCTCTCAATTTGGGTTTGGATGAACACACTAAATTGCAAGAAAATATTGTGAACCTGTGATTTCTTCCCAATGGGAAATGTCCAAAGAAAATTAGAGTAATCATGCAAAATAAACATGTAATACTTATGACTTGCTGAACTTAAAACTGAGGATGTCCATAAGTCACTATGCATATATCAAATGGCATAATATTGTTTGAAGTAGACAGAGAAAAAGGTAAATTAACATGTTTTCCAAAAACGTAAGACTGACAAACATGAGAACTCAAAAATTATTTACAATCAATAAACTTATTTTTCCTAAGGGAGTTTAACATAGGTGCTCCCGGGTGTCCCAAAAGATTATGCCATAAATCAGGAGAAAGATTTGCAAAAGTTGATGGAGAGGTGGCTTGGTTGTTGTTGGTGGTGGTGATGGGATACAAATCCCAAGTGCTATCACATCTCATTAGTGGCATCCCCGTCTAAAAATCCTTGACAGAAAACCCAAATGGATCAAAGTCAACAGAAACATTGTTGTATGTGGCGAAACGACGCACATATACCAAGTTTTTAATAAGTTTGGGTACATGTAGGACATTATTTAAATGTAAAGGTGGGTAAGGGGAGGAAGGAGGTTTGATTTTCCAATACAACGAATTGGAATTTCTTGTCCACTGCCAACCACAATATTTTCATTACTGCTCATATTAAAATAAGATGAGTGAGTACCTTGAGATGCCGTCATGTGAGAGGTCGCCCCCGTGTCCATGTACTATGTGTCATCGGAAATGTTGAGAGTCATAGTGTGCATGGCTTGCTCGATGTTCGTTGGAGCATAACTCGAAGAAGATGATCCATGGGCTGCAAATGCTTGTTGTGGACGGCTGCCAAGAACCTCGGGCTGCCAAGTGGGTGGAGGTGTCCTGGCCCACGATGCTACGGGGTACGAGCAGGGAGAGTCAACCCACTGTTGTGGCGTCCAACCCCACGGCGGGTACTGCCCCCACTACCCATCGCCTGGATACCGTTGTGGCTGCCAGGGTGGTCGGTTCTGCCCCTACTGTCCACAACCATTGCCCCCACCGGATTGTTGTCCTCCACCACGACCTTGTTCATTTCCATCATTATTTTTTCCTTTGTTATTATTGCGATTTTGACCTTGTTTTGGTCCATTATTGTTGCGATTTGTACCACTGCCCGAACCAGAAATTGAGGGCCAAAATCATCGGTATACATGTTGGTGGAAAGGAGGGCGGTGCCGACATTATTTGCCGCCATCGCCGCCTATTTTAGTTTCTGGGTTTCCTCAAGAATCAATCTCGATCGAGCCTCATAAAATGGTGGTAACGGGTTACTTTGTTGAATGAACGTAGAAACACCATCATATTGTTCATTCAAACCCGTAATTAACTGAAGAATTAACCTTTGATTCGTCACCGGTGCACCAACGTTTGATAGTTGATCGACTATCATTTTCAACTCTTGACAATATGCGGAGACGTTTGGAAAATCATCCATTTTGACATTGGTGAATTGATTTTCTAGATATATCGCACGAGAAATCTTGTTATCTTGAAAAATATTTTGCAAACGCTTACATGCTTGTTGCGCCGTCGAATCCGGTTCCAATATGGTGTGCAAAAGATCGTTTGAAATGGTGTCGAAAATCCATTGAAGGACTATAGCATCCAAGTGATAACATAGAGCCATATCAGTTTCTTTCTGACACCTGAGTGAGATTTTGGAGGGAGAATATGGTCAATGACTTGGTATGCGCGACAATGGATTTTGAATAACTCTGCCCAAGATGAATATTTCCCTTTTTTCATCTCGAGAATCACATGAATGATGTTTTTGACGTTGTTGGCGGCAAGAGCGGGATGAAATTTATTTTGGTCAACCATTGGTAATCGAGAATGACGAAAAGAGGAGGAGGGTGGAGGAAAGTGCCGAATTAGGGTTAGGAGGAATAACCCAATTAGGGTTTAGGCTTGGGAAGGTGGCTGAAATAGGGTTTAGGAGGAAGAACCCTAATTAGGGTTTGGTTTTGGCTCTGGGAAGGTGGCCGACGGTGGTTTTTAGGGTTAGGACTAGGGGGTTTATTTTTGGTTCTTGATACCAGAAAAAAATTTCCGTGATCTTTTTATTCCTTGAATGTCATAATATATACATCTTTACAAGACTAAATTTATGGTAGAATATACTCAAAATATTTACAATCTAAATATAAAATATTTACTTTGATTATCAATCCGGGGGTGTATCGTAGCATCACAAACCTGAAAATTCGTCTCTTTAACTTAGTTCAAATTAAACATTTACATATAACACTGTTACCCTCTCAATAAAAAACATTTACATGTAACAAAATTGAGCCTTTAAATTGCACTTCACCTTATGTCACTGTTTAAAGGAAGTTCATCAGATTCAGAAGTATTCCATGTACTTTTAAACGAAATTTCTGCCTGGTTTTCACTGTCCATTATGACCTCGAAACTGTTTCGCAGAAGCCTGAATTTGAAACCAAAAATGGTCTTTAATTTTGGATGGTCAAATTTCATGTAGGTTAATTTGTGACCAGAAGGTAAAGATTACTTTGTTCGAACTCTTCGAGATGCTGTACGATTCCAAAAACATCCCAATAACTGAAAAATGACATAATGCGATACTGTTATTAGTTAATTTCTTCATTAGAGAAAATTTAAAATAATAGGTATGTTTCTAGGTTACCCTCTGTTGTTTCAACATTTTGGGTAGCGAGTAAGTTGTCGATTCTACCATATGATATGCTCGTGATGAGACCATCTGGTATTGATAATGTAACATTGGCGATGCCATTGCTCATTGTCACCTGAAGATACATAACATAAGCACGAGAAAAGATACTAAAATCCATGGATCAAATTAAGTACAAAAATTTACACACGATGTACGAGATCATCTAGATTGGAAGTGTATAGGTGATTGTTAATAATGTATCATAAGTTTACAACATTTATACATTACTATGAGAACTGCTGAAAAAAAAAAGGTTTAAAAATGAGTTATTCACAGGAAAGAAGAAGAAGAAATTAATTTTTTTTTAATATGTATATATGGGAGTTATGGGCAAAAATTATCCCTTATCTATGGGAATAGGTTCATTTTGGTCCCTCAAATATAACCTTGAACATATTTAATCCCTTAATTATGGGAGTAGGTTCATTTTGATCCCTCAAATATAACCATGAGCATATTTAATCCCTTAACAATGCTAAAGTGGAGCACTTTTTGTAACATCCCGTACTTTCAGACGATGGTTTGAGCAGCTAGACATATGGAAGTAGACCTGAGTCCTGGAGAAATTTGGTTATATTCAAGTATTCACATCAAGAGCTTGGTGTATAAAAGGATAAAGTCCCGAAATGATTTGTGACAGATAAGTGTGACGAAGATGATGGGGAATAATCTTTTATGTGTGAAAAATTAGGCTATGAACTAGTATTATATCACGTGCGCATGATAATGAGAATATGAAGTGTGTTAAAAAAAATGACCAAAATATAGGTGAATTGGAACAAGGAATTAATTGAAAAGTGGTAAGTAACACCACCTCTTCCACGTGGCTGCATGTAATAAGTATCAACATTTTTATAAACAGATAAGGATGCTAGGTGATTCACACGCGTAAAAGGAGAAGCTCACATATGTATATCTCTTTATGACATTTTTCTTTTGTACAAAAAATAACTTCCTTTAGTTTTTCAACATTTGTTTTTACGTTGCTGATTTTGTATATGTATATACCAATTCAATTCTTATATATAGATGCATAACTAATTCCACAAAATTACCTTCTTGAGATTTCACAAAAGGAAAATGGATGCAACACCTTATTCTTAGTAAACAAGCAACCTACTTTCCGATTTCTTTCTTTCTTGATCTTACTTTGAGGATTATTTTTCTTTCTCTTATAAAACATAGAAGCAATGTTATTCTATTTAAGAAAGTCTGAGATTTCTTGGTAGTAAAGTAAGACGGACGGAGGACTAGTTCTTGAAATTCGGAAGTACAGGTATATTAAGGCAAATCATTTCTTTCTTTTGGCATGTTCCATGTAACGAAACATAAACGTGATGTTGTTTCATAAATTGTTCCACTCTTAGTAGTTAGGGATGTTCCTGTTATTGATTCCTATGTTAAAAGCATGTTTCAATATGTTCTCAAATTCTTATTGAGATATATGAGAAATATGTTAATGTTCACCGTATTAGTCGAATGTACAAGGATATTATGTCACACGGGATGTTTTATTGTCATTCATACTTGTTATTCATATATTACCCTGAACCATATATTGAGAATGGGAAACATGATACGCAGTACCACATTGTGCATGACATTTAGGCATATTATGGCCCTCAGAGGCATTTATTACTAGTCAGCTGTTTCTGTCGGCTTTTACTATCGGTTGTTACTGTCAGCTGTTTTTATCGGCTATTGTTGTCAGTTATTTCTGTCGACTATTTGTGTCGATTGTTTCTATTTTAGTTTATTTATGTATCTCTGTTATCCGCATTAGAAGGTTGTTGACTCAGCAGATATTGGAGCACTCCCCTTGTTTCGGAGTGTCGGTCAAATCTTAGTATGGTAATTTTTTCTTGCATATGGGTATGGCGGGGCCCTGTCTCGACCCTTATGATGTTGTCACGCCCCAAATTTTCTCAAGTCTTCCCTTAGGGCGTAATGGCTCGTGGACAACCTTCCCTTTTCCTCCATGTGAACTATTGTAATACACTCATTTCCAAATTAAACATGTATTTAAGTGGGGAAGTAGTAATAACAATAAAAGTAAAAATGTCATGTACTTAATTAATAAGAGCGCGAGCCCATGCTCGTACAACCGAAACTTCTACCTAGACTCAATGGAAAATCCATATATGGAAATAGAAATTTCGAAGTTTGAAAGGAAACCATCTCACATGGAGCATCCCCCAAGATAATGAGACTAACTTCTTCCACCTACTTATTTAAGAACGAAAGTCACCAAGTCCTAAGAAATGGATTGGTGGAACAAATGGGACTGTGGGACGATCGCTAGCCCTATTGCAGAACTTTCCCCTTATCGCGCTTTCCTGAAACATGTTAGTTAAAAGAGCCAGCTCTACCATCCGGGGCTAAGTGAGAACATCGCCTTACAATCCAAAGTAACCTCACAATATTCTAATTACAATTATATTATAAACATAATAAGCATGTTGTGAAAAAAAAATAGTTTACAACACTTTCATTATATAAGCCAATAAATATTTACGTGCAAGATCTCCTCCCAACGCGTCCTAGGAAAATACTTAGTTTAACCAGTACCCCTATTTTATCCAATATAACATATTATATACTTATTACGGTACGTGCAATCCGATCTAATGCATTTATATTATCTATTTGTTGCGGTACGTGCAACCCAATCCAATGCATTTATATATTTATTGTGGTACGTGCAACCCGATCCAATGCATTTATATATTTGTTGCGGTACGTGCAACCCGATCCAATGCATTTATATATTTGTTGCGGTACGTGCAACCCGATCCAATGCATTTATATATTTGTATATATATGTTAAATGTTCAAAAGACTCAAATAATATTTTCTTATTTCAATGTTTCGCCCTTCCCACTTGTAAGTGTTATAACTCTCGAACCGTAACTTCAAATAAGGTGTTTTTAACACCGAGTCGAAGGTAACACGGGGATCTATCACTATCCCAAGTTTCCTCTGAAAATGCTTTGTATAACTTGTTGGAAATTTACTAAATGTGGAATTGAGTATATTCCATTAATTTATGATTCGAACAATTGGGGCCCGCACGTCATTTCCATACACGTGCACACGTAGTGCCAAGTATCGCAAATTTCATTAGTGAAAGAGATATTGGTACGTATGTAGTTCGTTTGAAACATAGAATTATGGACGGTTATTGGCCAAATGACAAAGTATTCCATGTTGGTAAACGAAGGAAGAAGTGTACGAAGTGTAAGATGAAATGAGTCGGATTTCGCTGTGGAGGGCCACGACTCGGCTCTTTGAATTAGCATCGCGGTTCCATTGACTAGCCAACCAATTAGCGCCGCGGTGCTTGGAGCACCGCGGCTCCGACGGTGTGGAGCCGTGGCGCTAATTAGTTGGCCAGTCACTGGAGCTGCGGCGCCGCGACGCTAATTCACAGAGCCATGGCGCTTCGGAGGCAGATTGCTGCGACGGGAAGTTGGAAAAATCTGACCTTTGGGCTGGTTTTGGAGCATTGATTCTCCATTACTTAGCTCATGAATTCAGCCATTATTTGGCTGAATGTAACCCCTCAATCAAGTGCCATTACATGGCTATTGAAGGCCATTAGTTGGCTAGTTGAGGGGTCTTCTACTTACATTATAAATTGAGGCCTTTGACTCAATTGAAGAAACAAACACTCAACATTTAGAAAATACTCCAGATTTTCTGAATTCATCTTCTTCCTCTCTAGCAAAGTTACTATACTCAAAGTTCTTCAAGAGTAACACTTGAGTTTCCTTTGCTCACTTGTTAAAGTTGTTGTTGTATCTTGGGAGACTATTGCTTAACACCGTAAAAAGAGATATACGGGGCAATCTTGTCTTAAGGATAAAGTGTCATCACTCGACTCAGCAAACTAGACAAGCAGTTTGTTAATTCTTGATTTCCAGTTTATTGTAATATTTAGTTTATCATTTCTTACTATTGTAATAGTTACTTACTTCTCATTCCCTGCAACAATTGTATTCCAATAATTTTAAGACAAAATTCTGTTGTAAGTACCTAGAAAGATGACTGGAAGAGATCAAACTGCTTCTGATTCTGCTGCTGCTACTCAAGGAAATCCCTCTGCCTTCCTCACTGCTCAAGGCACACCTAATGCCTTTCCGGTTTCTCAAGGCTCATCCAACACCTTTACTACCGCTCAAGGGAACGTTGTCGTTCCTCCACCTGCTATATTTCACCATGAACGCCTTGAAAAGTTCATGGGCTCAAACTTCAAGAGATGGCAACAGAAGATGCTATTCTACCTGACTGTTATGGGAATGGCACGTTCCCTAACAGAAGATTCTCTATAAGCTGGAGATGAAATGGACCCTTCGCCTTCTGAAACGGCTGAAGGGGGCCTAGGTATCCATGTCATTAATGGCATGAAGATGGTTCTTGCTGCATGGAGTCATAGTGATTTCATGTGTAAGAATTACATATTGAACTGCTTGTCAGACCCTCTATACACGGTGTATTACACCGTAGGCACTGCCAAAGAGTTGTGGGAGAAGCTGCAAAAGAAGTACAACGCACAAGATGCAGGTACTAAGAAATTCATCATTGGGAAATTTCTAAAATTTCAAATGGTGGATAGTAAAACAGTGATGTCCCAAGTCTAGAAATTCCAAATGATTCTACATCACCTGAATTTGGAAGGAATGAAACCAAATGAGCCATTTTTTGTTGCATCACTGATTGAAAAGTTAGCTCCTTCATGGAATGAGTTTATGAGTTACTTAAAACTCAAGACAAAGGAGATGACCTTTGAAGAACTTATTATCAAACTCCAAATTCAGGATGATAATAAGAAGTCCTTGCCTAGGGGTAAACAACCCGCTGAGGCAAATGCAAATCTGGCTGAGGCCAAAGGGAACCCAAACAAGAAGCGCAAGTTCCAGAAAGACGGCAAGACCCAAGCAGCGGAGAAGTTCAAAGGAAACTATCATGGGAAACCTGGTCACATGATCAAGGACTGTCGCAAGCTTAAGACTGAGCAACAAGAGAAGGCCAAGGCTAAGGGCAAGGCACAAGTTAACGTCGTCAAAGACCAATTTCTGGACAACATGATTGAGGAGTTCTCAGCGGTGGTGCTAGAAGCAAACCTTGTTGACAATCCCATGCAATGGTGGATGGACACAAGTGCTGCAAGACACATCTGTTCCAATAGAGATACTTTCTCCACTTATACACCGGTTACAAACAAGAAGTTGTTCATGGGCAACAACCCTTCCTCTGACGTGCTGGGGGTAGGAAAGGTAGTCCTGAAGATGACTTCTGGAAAGGAGCTCACTATGAAGGAAGTGATGAATGTTCCTGAGATTAGAAAAAATTTAATTTCAGGTCATTTATTGGTTAATGCTGGTTTTAGGCTAGTGTTTGAGTCCAATAAATTTATAGTCACTAAGAATATAATGTTTGTGGGAAGAGGATTCGTCTATGAATGTCTCTTCAAAGTTAACGCCATGTCTGTATTACGTACAAGTAATAATATTGAAGTTTCTTCTTACTTGCTTGAGTCCTCTAATTTATGGCATCATAGATTAGTACATGTCAACTACAAGTTCATCCAAAGGTTGGTAAAGTTGGAGTTGTTGCCGTCTATCGACGTAAACCCTCAACATAAGTGTGAGGTGTGCGTAGAGGCAAAACTCACAAAGCTTCCTTTTTGATCCGTCGAAAGGAATACCGCTCCTCTAGAACTTATTCACACATATATATGTGATTTGAAGTTTGCACAAACTAGAGGGGGGAACAAGTACTTTGTGACATTCATTGATGATAGCACAATGTATTGTTACATTTACTTGTTGAAAAGTAAGGATGAAGCCTTTGAAGTGTTTCGACGTTACAAAGCAGAAGTTGAGAACCAACTAAGCATGCAGATTAAATCCATTCGTAGCGATAGAGGGGGAGAATATGTAGCGCCATTTGAGGAATATTGTGCCCAATCAGGCATTGTTCATCAAACGACGGCTCCATACTTACCTCAATTTTACGGTATGGTGGAACGTAAGAACCGTACATTGAAGGAAATGATGAATGTCTTGCTCATCAATTACGGTCTTCCCCAAAATATGTGGGGAGAAGATGTCCTTACCGCTAATACGATTCTTAACAGAGTCCCACATAAGGGTAAGGACAAAACTCCATATGAATCATGGAAAGGAAAGAAACCCACATATAAATATTTAAAGGTGTGGGGTTGTTTGGCAAAGGTCGAAGTACCCAAGCCAAAGCAGGTCAAAATTGGGCCTAAGACTGTAGATTGCATATTCATCGGATATGCAAATAACTGTAGTGCTTATCGCTTCTTAGTGCATAAGTCAGATATTCCAGATATCCACGGGGGTACAATCATGGAATCAAGGAATGCACAATTCTTTGAAGATACCTTTCCGAGAAAGGAAAAAGACATAACCTCTCGCAAATGAAGTTATGAACAAAGCTCTCAGGAACCGGGAGTCGTTGACGGCCCGTATTTAGATGATTCAGATCTTGTGGATCTCGAAGTGGCTGAATATCTGGAATCTAGTGTTCCATATTCTCAGAACTTTGAGACTCCAGGGATGGAACTAAGGCGAAGTAAAAGGGCCAGAAAGGATAAATCCTTCGGTCCTGACTTTGTAGCTTATATGGTTGATGATGAACCAAGGACAATTGCTTAAGCATTGTCAACTCTAGAGGCACCGCTCTGGAAAGAAACTTTTAAGAGTGAAATAGGCTCCATTCTACATAACTATACTTGGGAGTTGGTTGATCTTCCTCCGGGAAATAAACCGTTGGGTTGTAAGTAGATACTCAAATGAAAGTACAAAGTAGATGGGTCTATAGATAAGTACAAGGTCAGGCTGGTATTCAAGGGCTATCGGCAAAAAGAAGGCCTTGACTCATTTGACACGTACTCTCCGGTGTCTAGGATGACGTCCATACGAGTATTCATTGCGATCACAGCATTGCGTGACCTTGAGATACATCAAATGGATGTCAAGACAGCCTTCCTAAATGGCGATTTGGAAGAAGAAATCTATATGGGACAACCCGAGGGGTATGTGGTTCCAGGGCATTAGAAGAAAGTTTGTCGGCTTGTCAAATCTCTGTACGGGCTGAAACAAGCCCCGAAACAATGGCACAAAAAAATTGATAGTACTCTATTATCGAAGGATTTCACCATTAATGAGTGTGACAAATGTATCTACATGAAAGGTAACTCTGACTCGTTCGTTATGATATGCCTATATGTAGATGACATGTTGATAACATGGAGCAGTCCTAGCATAATTCTAGAGACTAAGAACATGTTAAAATAATGCTTCGACATGAAGGATATGGGTATCAAATATGTCATCTTAGGGATAAAGATCTCTAAGACATCTGATGGACTGGTCTTATCTCAGTCTCACTACATCGAAGATGTTTTGAGAAAGTTTGAGATGTTTGACAGTTCGCCTATAAAGTCACCAATGGATAGAAATCAAAAGCTTGATAAAAATCGTGGTGCACCCATATGCCAGGAGCAATATGCACAAGTGATTGGTAGTTTGATGTACATAACAAACTGCACCCGACCTAATATTGCTTATGCAGTCAACAAGTTGGCTAGGTTTACCCGTAATCCGAGTAATGATCATTGGAAGGCATTAAATCGGGTACTACAATACCTGAAATACACGCTAACTTACGGGTTGCATTATTCAAGATATCCAACTGTACTAGAGGGGTACATTGATGCTAACTGGATATCTGACATAGAGAACACCAAGTCTACCAATGGGTATGTATTTACAATTGGTGGTGGGGCTGTATCTTGGAAATCCTCTAAGCAAACATGTATCGCCCAATCCACGATGGAATCAGAGTTTATCACTTTAGATAAAGTAGGAGAAGAAGCTGAGTGGCTTCATGACTTCTTAGAGAATGTTCCTTGCTGGAACAAACTCGTACCTTCTGTAATGATCCACCACGACAGCCAGTCGGCTCTAGGAAGGGCATAGAATTCTATGTACAATGGCAAGTCTCATCATATTCGATGGAGACATAAGATCGTTAGGCAGCTGATCACCACGGATATAATATCCATTAATTACATAAAATCAAAGGATAACATAGTTGACCCACTGACAAAGGGCTTACCCAAGGATCAGATGTTCTGCCTGTCTAGGGGAATGAGCTTAAAACCCAAGGTATAAGGACCAATATGGTGGTAACCCAACCATACTGACTGGAGATCCCAGGAATTAGGTTCAATGGGAAAACTAAGTTGTAAAGGTTCAGTTGATCGCTTCGGTGGAAGCATGAGCACTTCAGATAGTGATTTCTGTAAAGAAACACCAAATCCAAAGTCGTTCCCGCAATAGACTATAAGTGCTATCTGTAGTGTGGTGAAGGTTAAGTTTTCAAAACCTTTAATGATCCTCACCGGTTGAGGATAGGTTTGGAGAAACTTTTAATGGTTCCTAACACTTGTACATTGGGGTATAGCATGATACCTTGTAGGAGACCACCTATTTAAGTGTGAGGACAGGCCGCCTCAAATGAACGCACTTAAGATTCCAAGAAGTATCCATGACCACAACAGAAAAAACATTACGAAGAACTGAGTAGAAGAAGTTGTTGTGTTGGTACCGTTGTCTTGGCTTACACTAAACACTGACGGTTTAAGACATCACGTTCACTGCGCAGTAAGTAAGTTCGATGGTATTCAACTATGGAAGGTTTAAAGCGTATGCTAGCTATCCAGATGCAACATCGGTCCGCTAAAAGATTGCTGGAAAACACACTAAGTGTGTGTGCCAAAATCTCTTTCAAGAGGGGATTGTTGGAAATTTACTAAATGTGGAATTGAGTATATCCCATTAATTTATGACTTGAATAATTGGGGCCCGCATGTCGGAAACGTCATTTTCACACACGTGCACACGTAGTGCCAAGTATCGCAAATTTCATTAGTGAAAGAGATATTAGTACGTATGTAATACGTTTGAGACACGGAATTATGAATGGTTATTGGACAAATGACAAAGTATTCCACGTTGGTAAACGAAGGAAGAAGTGTAAGATGAAACGAGTTGAATTTCACTGCGGAGCCGTGGAGGGCCGCGGCGCCACACCGTCGGAGCGCCACAACGCTAATTGGTTGGCCAGCCACTGGAGCCGCGGCGCTAATTCACAGAGCCGCGGTGCTTCAGAGGCAGATTGCTACGACGGAAAGTTGGAAAAATCTGACCTTTGGGCTGGTTTTGGAGCATTGATTCTCCATTACTTGGCACATGAATTCAACCATAATTTGGTTGAATGTAACCACCCAATCAAGTGTCATTACATGGCTATTGAAGGTCATTAGTTGGCTAGTTGAGGGGTCTTCTACTTACACTATAAATTGAGGCATTTGGCTCAATTGAAGAAAAAAACACTCAACACTTAGAAAATACTCCAGATTTTCTGAATTCATCTTCTTCCTCTCTAGCAAAGTTACTATACTCAAAGTTCTTCAAGAGTAACACTTGAGTTTCCTTTGCTCACTTGTTAAAGTTGTTGTTATATCTTGGGAGACTATTTCTCAACACTATAAAAGGAGATATACGGGGAAATCTTGTCTTAAAGACAGAGTGTCATCACTCGACTCAGCAAATCACACAAGCAGTTTGTTAAGTTCTTGATTTCTAGTTTATTGTAATATTTAGTTTATCCTTTCTTACTATTGTAATAGTTACTTACTTTCTGTTCCCTACAACAATTATATCCCAACATAACTAGTACCAATTCAGGCAAGAAACAACCCTATGAAAACTGTCTCGTAAAAATTTTTGGAAAAAAAAACACAATCTTAAAATTGTCATAACTTTTTATCCGTAAGTCGGATTAATCTTTGTAAAGTCTCAAACTCTCGAGAACAGAGAAATACAGAACTTTTAATCAGCATAACTTTTCAGATTCCTGACCGAAACATTTAGTTCTTTTATTTTAATAACTCTCAGAAAACTATTTCGCCAGATTTTTATAAAACAAAACACAATCTTAAAATAGTCATAACGTTTTATCCGTAAGTTGGATTAATCTCTGTAAAGTCTCAAACTGTCATGAACATAGAAATATAGAACTCTTATTCAGCATAACTTTTCAGATTCTTCACCGATATGTACAGTTGTTCCGTCATACGTTCTGCCTTTCGGATTTTATTCGATCCGAGGAAGAAACTTTGAACTGTGATAACTCTCAAACCATATGTTGATTTTATCCCCGCTTGGGCTCAATCTGATCGTGAAGGAGAGATGTACACCCCTGTAAAATTTCATTCAGTTCTAACAGACATAACTCAGCGAAACAGATTGTAATTCCATGACCCAAACTAGTTATCAATCAACTTACTACAATAATTTCATGATCATTCCTTCAACATCAGGATCATATTCTAATATGTATTGTAACTTAATAATAAGGGATTATACTAAGAGTTATGAGTGAAAGAACTCACTTTTTTTTCTGCTTCGTGACTGCGAAAGAACTGTCAAACTTGATTGCTAAAGGTAATATTTGTTCTCTTATATTTTCTGATTTTTTTGCTCTTGGTATTTTTTCTGAACTTCTGTTCTTTGTGCTAAGTGTTTTTCTCTTTTGTGCTATGAAGAATATATAGTGAGTTGTGTGTATGTAACTTGTGGGAGGTGGAAGGAGAAGAGGTTGAGGGAGATGAGGGGGGAGCGTGCAGATCATGGCCTTAATGCCACATTAATATATTATTTTTTTATAATTTGTTTTAATTTGGGACTTTACATTCTCCCCTCCTTAAATAACATTCGTCCTCGAATGTGAATAAGATAGCAACACATGCATATAGACACACAAACAGCACACACATGAAACACAACTTAACACATTTTATTACCTTACGCGAAGAGGAATGGGTATTTGACTTTCATCGCGTCTTCGGCTTCCCAAGTTGCTTCTTTTGTGGAGTGATTCCTCCATAGGACTTTCACGAAGACAATGCCTTTGTTCCTAAGACGCTTAGTTTGTCTATCTAGTATTTCTACCGGAGTTTCTTCGTATTGAAGCTCTTCGTTCAGAACTATCTCTTGGGGTCGAATGACGTGACTTGTATCGTGCAAGTATTTTCGTAACATTGACACATGGAACATCGGATGCACCGCTTCTAATTTTTGTGGAAGGGCTAGTTCGTAAGCCACATTCTCCACTCTTCGTAAGATCTCATATGGTCCAATAAACCTCAGGCTCAACTTCCCTTTCTTGCTGAATCGCATCACCCCCTTCATTGGAGAGACTTTTAAAAATACTTTCTCCCCTTCTTAAAATTCGAGGTCTCTTTTGCAATGGTCCGCATAAGACTTATGGCGGCTATGAGCTATTTTGATTCACTCCTGAATTATCTGCACTTTATCGTTTGTTTCTTGAATGGCTTCGGGTCCGAACAGTTGCGTCTCACCCACCTTGAACCATCCCAGTGGAGATCTACACTTTCGTCCATACAAGGCTTCAAACGGAGCCATCTATATGCTAGACTGGAAACTGTTGTTGTAGGAGAACTCAATTAGATATAGGTGGTCCAACCAGTTGCCCCGAAAGTCCATCACACAAGACCACAACATGTCCTCTAATGTTTGAATTGTTCGTTCAGCTTGTCCGACGATTTGCGGATGGAAAGTCATACTCAACTTGACCTTCGTCCCGAGGCCCTACTGGAAACTTTGCCAAAGTGTGAGGTGAACTGGGAACCTCTATCCAAAATAATTTGTAATGGAATCTCGTGTAACCTCACTATTTCCTTTAAATAAATTTGCGGGTACTGCGGCCCCCGATATGTAGTCTTGACCGGTAGGAAATGGGCTGACTTTGTAAGCCGATCTACAATCACCCAGATAGAATTATATCTTTCTCGAGTTTTCGATAGACCAGTCACAAAATCCATATGAATCTTCTCCCATTTCCACATGGGGATACTAATGTCCTGAAGTAGCCCGCCGGGTTTTTTATGTTCAAATTTTACCTGCTGACACGTAAGACATTTTCCAACAAACTCTGCAACATCCCTCTTCATGCCGTCCCACCAGTAATTTGACGTAAGGTCCTAATACATTTTTGTTGATCCTGTATGAATGGAATACCTTGTGTTGTGACCCTCATCTAAGACCTTCCTTCTTAGATCCCTTACCTTAGGAACACATAACCTACCCTTATACCGAAGGGTACCGTCATTTTCTCCTAATGTAAACTGTGAAGGTTTTCCCTGTCGAATCCTCTCCCGAAACAAAGAAACTATGTATCCTCAAACTGACTTTCTTTTATTTCTGACGCTAAGGCAGACTGAGAGGTATCATGCACCGCCACCCTGCCTTCACCGACCTCAGTTAAACTAACCCCAAGGTTTCCCAATTTTTGTACCTCACAAACAATACCTCTCTTTTGTATTACCAAGTAGGCCAAGCTGCCCATTGATCTCCTACTGAGTGCGTCAGCCACCACGTTAGCTTTTCCATGATGGTAAAGAATGCTAAGGTCATAATCCTTAAGCAACTCTAACCATTTTCTTTGTCGGAGATTCAAATCCTTTTGCGTGGTTATGTACTGTAAACTCTTGTGATTTGTAAATATATCTACATGCACCCCATAAAAATAGTGTCTCCATATTTGTAAGCTGAACACTACCGTGGCCAATTCTAAGTAATGGTTCCTAACACTTGTACATTAGGGTATAACAGAATACCTTGTAGGAGACCATCTATTTAAGTGTGAGGACAGGCCGCCTCAAATGAACGCACTTAATATTCCAAGAAGTATCCACGACCACAACGGAAAAAACATTACGAAGAACTGAGTAGAAGAAGTTGTTGTGTTGGTACCGTTGTCTTGGCTTACACTAAACACTGGCGGTTTAAGACATCACGTTCACCGCACAGTAAGTAAGTTCGATGGTATTCATCTATGGAAGATTCAAAGCGTATGCTAGCTATTCAGATGCAACATCGGTCCGCTAAAAGATTGCTGGAAAACACACTAAGTGTGTGTGCCAAAATCTCTTTCAAGAGGGGATTGTTGGAAATTTACTAAATGTGGAATTGAGTATATCCCATTAATTTATGACTTGAATAATTGGGGCCCGCATGTCGGAAACGTCATTTCCACACACGTGCACACGTAGTGCTAAGTATCGCAAATTTCATTAGTGAAAGAGATATTGGTACGTATGTAATACGTTTGAGACATAGAATTATGAATGGTTATTGGCCAAATGACAAAGTACTCCACGTTGGTAAACGAAGGAAGAAGTGTAAGATGAAACTAGTCGAATTTCACTGCGGAGACGTGGAGGGCCGCGACGCCACACCGTTGGAGCGCCACAGCGCTAATTGGTTGGCCAGCCACTGGATCCGCGGCGCTAATTCACAGAGCCGCGGTGCTTCAGAGGCAAATTGCTACGACGGAAAGTTGGAAAAATCTGACCTTTGGGCTGGTTTTGGAGCATTGATTCTCCATTACTTGGCATATGAATTCAGCCATTATTTGGTTGAATGTAACCACCCAATCAAGTGCCATTACATGGCTATTGAAGGCCATTAGTTGGATAGTTGAGGGGTCTTCTACTTACACTATAAATTGAGGCATTTGGCTCAATTGAAGAAAAAAACACTCAACACTTAGAAAATACTCCAGATTTTCTGAATTCGTCTTCTTCCTCTCTAGCAAAGTTACTATACTCAAAGTTCTTCAAGAGTAACACTTGAGTTTCCTTTGCTCACTTGTTAAAGTTGTTGTTATATCTTTGGAGACTATTGCTCAATACTATAAAAGGATATATACGGGGAAATCTTGTCTTAAAGACAGAGTGCCATCACTCGACTAAGCAAATCACACAAACAGTTTGTTAAGTTCTTGATTTCCAGTTTATTGTAATATTTAGTTTATCCTTTCTTACTATTGTAATAGTTACTTACTTCCCGTTCCCTACAACAATTGTATCCCAACATAACTAGTACCAATTCAGGCAAGAAACAACCCTATGAAAACTGTCTCGTAAATTTTTTTTTGGAAAAAAAAACACAATCTTAAAACTGTCATAACTTTTTATCCGTAAGTCGGATTAATCTTTGTAAAGTCTCAAACTCTCGAGAACAGAGAAATCCAGTACTTTTACTCAGCATAACTTTTCACATTCCTGACCGAAACATTTAGTTCTTTTATTTTAATAACTCTCAGAAAACTATTTCGCCAGATTTTTATAAAACAAAATACAATCTTAAAATAGTCATAACGTTTTATCCGTAAGTTGGATTAATCTCTGTAAAGTCTCAAACTGTCATGAACATAGAAATATAGAACTCTTATTCAGCATAACTTTTCAGATTCTTCACCGATATGTACAGTTGTTCCGTCATACGTTCTGCCTTTCGGATTTTATTTGATCCGAGGAAGAAACTTTGAACTGTGATAACTCTCAAACAATATGTCTATTTTAGCCTTGCTTGGGCTCAATCTGATCGTGAAGGAGAGATGTATACCCCTGTAAAATTTCATTCAGTTCTAACAGACATAACTCAGCGAAACAGATTGTAATTCCATGACCCAAACTAGTTATCAATCAACTTACTACAATAATTTCATGATCATTCCTTCAACATCAGGATCGTATTCTAATATGTATTGTAACTTAATAATAAGGGATTATACAAAGAGTTATGAGTGAAAGAACTCACTTTTTTTCTGCTTCGTGACCGCGAAAGAACTGTCAAACTTGATTGCTAAAGGTAATATTTGTTCTCTTATATTTTTTGATTTTTTTGCTCTTGGTATTTTTTCTGAACTTCTGTTCTTTGTGCTAAGTGTTTTTCTCTTTTGTGCTATGAAGAATATATAGTGAGTTGTGTGTATGTAACTTGTGGGAGGTGGAAGGAGAAGAGGTTGAGGGAGATGAGGGGGGAGCGTGCAGATCATGGCCTTAATGCCACATTAATATATTATTTTTTTATAATTTGTTTTAATTTGGGACTTTACATTCTCCCCTCCTTAAATAACATTCGTCCTCGAATGTGAATAAGATAGCAACACATGCATATAGACACACAAACAGCACACACATGAAACACAACTTAACACATTTTATTACCTTACGCGAAGAGGAATGGGTATTTGACTTTCATCGCGTCTTCGGCTTCCCAAGTTGCTTCTTTTGTGGAGTGATTCCTCCATAGGACTTTCACGAAGACAATGCCTTTGTTCCTAAGACGCTTAGTTTGTCTATCTAGTATTTCTACCGGAGTTTCTTCGTATTGAAGCTCTTCGTTCAGAACTATCTCTTGGGGTCGAATGACGTGACTTGTATCGTGCAAGTATTTTCGTAACATTGACACATGGAACATCGGATGCACCGCTTCTAATTTTTGTGGAAGGGCTAGTTCGTAAGCCACATTCTCCACTCTTCGTAAGATCTCATATGGTCCAATAAACCTCAGGCTCAACTTTCCTTTCTTGCCGAATCGCATCACCCCCTTCATTGGAGAGACTTTTAAAAATACTTTCTCCCCTTCTTAAAATTCGAGGTCTCTTTTGCAATGGTCCGCATAAGACTTATGACGGCTATGAGCTATTTTGATTCACTCCTGAATTATCTGCACTTTATCATTTGTTTCTTGAATGGCTTCGGGTCCGAACAGTTGCATCTCACCCACCTTGAACCATCCCAGTAGAGATCTACACTTTCGCCCATACAAGGCTTCAAACGGAGCCATCTGTATGCTAGACTGGAAACTGTTGTTGTAGGAGAACTCAATTAGATATAGGTGGTCCAACCAGTTGCCCCGAAAGTCCATCACACAAGACCACAACATGTCCTCTAATGTTTGAATTGTTCGTTCAGCTTGTCCGACGATTTGCGGATGGAAAGTCATACTCAACTTGACCTTCGTCCCGAGGCCCTACTGGAAACTTTGCCAAAGTGTGAGGTGAACTTGGAACCTCTATCCAAAATAATTTGTAATGAAATCCCATGTAACCTCACTATTTCCTTTAAATAAATTTGCGGGTACTGCGGCGCCCGATATGTAGTCTTGACCGGTAGGAAATGGGTTGACTTTGTAAGCCGATCTACAATCACCCAGATAGAATTATATCCTTCACGAGTTTTCGATAGGCCAGTCACAAAATCCATATGAATCGCCTCCCATTTCCACATGGGGATACCAATGTCGTGAAGTAGCTCGTCGGGGTTTTTATGTTCAAATTTTACCTGCTGACACGTAAGACATTTTCCAACAAACTCTGCAACATCCCTCTTCATGCCGTCCCACCAGTAATTTGACGTAAGGTCCTAATACATTTTTGTTGATCCTGGATGAATGGAATACCTTGTGTTGTGACCCTCATCTAAGACCTTCCTTCTTAGATCCCTTACCTTAGGAACACATAACCTACCCTTATACCGAAGGGTACCGTCATTTTCTCCTAATGTAAACTGTGAAGGTTTTCCCTGTCGAATCCTCTCCCAAAACAAACAAACTCTGTATCCTCAAACTGACTTTCTTTTATTTCTGACGCTAAGGCAGACTGAGAGGTATCATGCACCGCCACCCTGCCTTCACCGACCTCAGTTAAACTAACCCCGAGGTTTCCCAATTTTTGTACCTCACAAACAATACCTCTCTTTTGTATTACCAAGTAGGTCAAGCTGCCCATTGATCTCCTACTGAGTGCGTCAGCCACCACGTTAGCTTTTCCATGATGGTAAAGAATGCTAAGGTCATAATCCTTAAGCAACTCTAACCATTTTCATTGTCGGAGATTCAAATCCTTTTGCGTGGTTACGTACTGTAAACTCTTGTGATCTGTAAATATATCTGCATGCACCC
Organism: Anisodus acutangulus; assembly: GCA_029783415.1. Taxonomy (NCBI): domain Eukaryota; kingdom Viridiplantae; phylum Streptophyta; class Magnoliopsida; order Solanales; family Solanaceae; genus Anisodus; species Anisodus acutangulus. The sequence goes on from CM056502.1 coordinate 39,897,280, forward strand.
AATAAAAATAGTGTCTCCATATTTGTAAGGCGAACACTACCGCGGCCAATTCTAAGTCATGAGTTGGATAATATTTCTCATGTATCTTCAATTGTCGAGATGCATAGGCAATCGCTTTTCCAAACTGTATTAAGACACATCCTAACCCAACCCTAGAGGCATCACAATAGAATGTGAACCCTTTTTGTCCCGATGGTAAGGTTAGGACTGGTGCAGTAGTCAACAACTCCTTCAGTTTCTGAAAACTTGCTTCTGACCACTGGTACTTAATCGATTTCTGAATCAATCGGGTCAAGGGAGCAGCAAGACTAGAGAAACCTTCTACAAATCTTCTATAATACCCAGCCAAACCCAAGAAACTCCTAACTTCTGTATGAGTGGTAGGTCTTGGCCAGTTCTTCACTGCTTCTATCTTTTGAGAGTCTACCATAATTTTATCCCTTAACACAACATGGCCCAAGAAGGCTACCTTTTCCAACCAAAATTCACACTTTGAAAATTTAGCATACAATTTCTCATGTTTTAAGACTTGAAGCACTACCCTCAGATGCTATTCATGTTCTTTAACACTCTTGATGTAAATTAGAATATCATCTATGAATACAATCACGAACAAATCTAAAAATGGTTTAAAGATTATGTTCATGAGATCCATAAACGTTGTTGGGACATTGGTCGAAGGACATGACCAAGAACTCATAATGTTCATATCGGGTTCTAAAGGTTGTTTTAGATATATCATCAGGATTTATTTTCAGCTGGTGATATCTCGAACGGAGGTCAATTTTGGAAAAATAGTTGGCTCCTTGAAGTTGGTCAAGATCATCGATTCTTGGTAATGGGTACCCGTTCTTGATCGTGACCTTATTGAGTTGTCGATAATCGATGCACATTTGGAGCGAACCATCTTGAGATGGACGGCTCGGTTTTCGAGGCTTAGGACGAGAAGGAGGAAGAAATTTTGGAGAGGATTTTAAGACCTAGACTTCTGATACCATGAAAGAAATAATCCATTGATTATTTTTATTAATTGAAAGAGTATATATACAATTTACATATTTTCATGATAGGAGAATCATATTCCTATTCTACTCCTAAAATATTATTCTACTTGGATACTAACTATACAATTATGGTACTACAAATATTATGGTAAGTGTACAATACTAATTACACCACAATCTTACCTAAACTAGGAGACTAAGACCTTACCTAAACTCTATACCATATACACGGTAATACATGGAAATCGAGAGCCAAATATACATAATATACACATGTATATTGTGTGTATATTATGTATATTTAATAATATTAGCTAACAATTTGTTGTGACAGATGCTTTACCCTTTTTTTATTTTTTGGTTCATGTGTTTTTCTTTTGTTTTCGGTTATGTTACTTTTACCTTTAGGAAAATCGACATGGAATATAATTCGGGCAAACTATTGACACAAAATAGCTTAGGTTTTAATTTTTGGCATTTAATAATCCAATAATGTATATCACACGATGTACACAAATATCAGTTCACATTATATGTATATCAAATAATGTATATCACACAATATGTACAAATATCGATCCTTGGCTAAAAATATATCAATAATTAATAAGGAATGTATACAAGTGCCAATAGCCCCTTTACTTTATGACATTTCTGCATCAATTTATCTCAAATGATACACTATTATATTTTCCTCGACAAATTAATCATGTTTTTAGAATAAATTAGATTCTCACACTAAGAGGTGTGGTAAGATGGATAGAGTCCCTCCACCTTTAGCTAATTAAAAATCTTAGGTTTGAGTTTCGAAATATAGAAACTGCTAATAGGAGTGCTTCATGTTTTAATAGGGCCTTACGCTAGGCAAATACTGTTTGATCAGACTGGTGGGTTTCAGACATCAAATCAGTAAATTAAAAAAAATTCCCAAGGGCCCAAAAAACTCGTTGTTGAATTATATTAATGATGATGATTTACAACAAGGAGCTGAATTAATAATATCGTCATTATTGTTTATTGTTTATTGTATGCTAATTTCAATAACTTTACTTGAACCATTTTATCACTGATGAGGTCCTTCTAAACGCAGATAATCATACATGACTCCTTGAAAGGGGGAGAGAGATACTATTTGTGTAAGAAAAATTGTGTTTGTTCCTTTGACAAGCAAATTGCCTTGAAATCCAATGCTGTAAAGAAAATATAACCCATGAATTCCATGTCTCGCAATCGCATTACTTCCTCCTATAAATCCTGTCGTAAAACGAGGTTCTCGCGCTTTTTCATCATTGACACGAACCTTAAGAAAAGAAAAACAATTCATGTAAGTCGATTTATCTAATAAAATTTGGTTAATTACATTAGGCTAGTTAGAGACATAATATTTCGCGTATCATATTGTGACATACACACATGTGTTGCTCGGACCATTCAAAAATGTTGTCGCACCTGTATCAGATTCTCCAAAAATGCATAACTTGTGAAGGATCCGACACAAACCCGATAATATTTTTAAAAAGTCTAAGCAACATAATATACACTTGAAATAATAAGTAAAGTAATCAAAGTACTTGTAGTTCAGCTTCATGAGCTGCAGCAAGAGCAAGCTGGAGAGTGTAATTTGAGGCATTGTCAACATTGGCAAGGTTAAATATAATTTTCCATGTGGTATCTTTATACGTGTTGTTTCCTACATTCCTGCAAAAAAAATCCAGCACGGCTTATTTTACATTATTAATAAAGTTATATTTAGCGATTCTCCCCTGAGAATGATAGGTAGCATACACCCGAAGTAGGACTTTCCGGTGCGAATTCATATTAATTGGGCTCCAAAGCGATTACCGGATAAGAGTAGGAAATAAACAAAAGAAGGGGTTGTCGAAAAAAATGAGGTCGGAATATGCACACATGTATGTATATAGTGATACAAGAACGCCAACAAGGGCTGTGATGGAATAGTAAGTTTCTTTTATCCTTAACCAGAGGTCTCGGGTTCGAGCCCTGAGTATGGAGTCGCCCGAAAGCACTTTACTCCAATGTGGGACATATCCCCGACGTGTATCCAGATTTAGTCCGGCCGTACACTGAATTTTGAAACGAACAAAAAGAAAAGAGCATACCTAGTAACTTGAGCAAAAAACCATTCTCTAGAATAATTGCTTGTACCAACATTGTAGACAAGATCATTTTCAGGATACAAAACACTATATTGTTTCCACAAACCATATTGTCTAAATCTGCAAACAAAAATAGAGTAAATGGACAACAATTTGTTTGCAGTTAGTTAAGATTTATGATATTTAACAACATAGTAAATTTGTGGAACTTACTTTGATTCAGTGTCGTTTTGGTATTTGTGAACTTTGTATTGTGGAGGTGGACTAGGAATAAAGAATTCAGAAGCTGTGCGATCCGGCACACCAATTTCCCAAAGTGTGGCTCCATTTCTTGGAGGCTTATAAACCAAACTCCCTAATTCAATATTTGAACCTGTATTTGGGAAAGAAAAAAATAATAATGAGAAGAGTTTTATTCAATTATACATAACCATATTAAAAAATTGAAAGTCTTTCTTATCAAAATTGTCAAGTATACTATATCCTTATCAGATGTCGTGGTTTCGAGCTCTGCAAATGAAATCGTCTTTTGTAATCCCAAAAAAGGGACTTTTTCGGACGAATTCGAATTAAACAGGCCGCATAGTAAGTATCAGAAACCGATTGTGAAAGTAAAGAAAATACTACATTGAAATTGTTGTTCACATTTAAGATGTTTAGAGTGTTGAATTTGACCAATTTAACTTCAAAATAATGCAAATTCAAAATATTAGAGATATAAAACAAGATAAAATATGAGTCACGCTTTTATATTTTGAACGAACTAACTATTTAGAATTAGAGAATCAACAATATGAGTAAGTAAAAATGTATAACCTGGAGTTACTTGTACATCTGAAGTGTATCTGTAATCCCCAATATATCCTGGGACTGTCGCATACAAGTTATATTTACCGGGTATGATATTTTCTATGATGAAATTTCCACTAGAGTTTGTTTTAGTCCAAAACTGATATCCCTGTAAATAAAATGAAATAAAATAAAATAAGTTAATTATACTCCTACATAAATGAATTTGTTTCTTTTATATTGTATATAAATTTATAAATCATGTAACCCTACTTTGTTTTCTCTTTGCCAAGATCCAGCTTCTCCTGGTGGTGCTAATCCTATATAAGCATTTGATGCTGACACATCTTGTTTACTGATAAACCTTATAAAACAAAAACACAAGAATATCAATCAATCAATTAATCAATCAACTATGCCTCCCTCTCAAATCAATTAGATCGATTATATGAATCATTTATATTCATGCTACTTAGCTTCATTTATTCTCATATTAAATATTTGTCATAAAAGATAAATTACGAGTTCTTTAAATCTCGCACATGTTTCTACATGGACAACTATGTACTTTAATCTCAATTCTCAACTAGTTGGGACTCCTCTTACTATGAATATGGCTACAGATTATAAAACTCGACCTAGTATAGCTAAGGTTAGAGGGGAGATAGACCTTATCAAGCCTAAACTTAACTCTCTTCGGATTGAATTAGAGAACAAATTAAATCCTTTAAAGGGTTCACCATCTACATCATCCTCTAGTAAATGCGCGCGCTTACTAGATTCACAAATTCATCAATAATACGATACAAATCACCAACCCAATGTCCAGTAGGAGCAATGTAGCGACACAATCAACAGATTATAGCGGGAAAAAAGACGTACCTATCATTAACAAATAGTTGGCCGCTAACTCTTCCTCTTTGATTAGATTTGACATAGTCTTTTGAAACTGGAAAGTCATAAGGCCAGCTTGCAACTTCTTGATTCATCTGTGAATTTGATCATTCGTCAGAAAAAACAACAACTCTAATAACAATAACAATAACAACAACAATAACAATATTAACAAACACAGTGTAATCTCACAAGTGGAGTCATTCATCATAAAAACGTTTTACTAAATTCCACTTTAATAACTGCCAAAATTTGTACCCTTAGCTTCACTTTATGCGGCAAGTATGAGAGTCAAAATATTAGTTAATACGTAATTCAAACTATTTTTAAAATATTTAAACAATACTCAATAGGAATGTGGTTAAAGAAGAACCTTTTTAACTTCAAATATAATAAAATTGCCACATAAATTGAACTAGAGGATCATTAATACATACTCTTTTCTTTGCATCATTCCACAGTATAGAAGGATTTGCCTTAGCTGAAGGATCTGAATTTAGATACACAAACACAGGACCAATTACTTTTTTCCATGGTTCTCCGTGTTGAAATTTAATTGCTAAATCCTCTCCTGCATAATGTGTACTCACAAATACCTGCAATTATGAATAAATAAAAATGTTAATAATTAAGGTCAACACTTACAAGCAAAACAAAATTAACCAGTGATACATTATAGAATTTAATTGAGTAATTTATTAATTAATCACTTACACTTAGTACAGTTGGACCAACATGTGTAGTAAGGTCTTGTCTAATAGGTCCTGCAGTACGAAATTCATTGCTTGGATTAATCATCCAAAATCCTACCGGAGGATTTGCACCCACCCACCCATAAACTTTATCATCTTCATTATTATTTGCATAGAAGTACTTGTCATCCACCTGCATAATTAAGTGGAAAAATCATGATAAATATTTAACAAAACTTTTGACTATGATCAAGATAATGTGTAACAAACCGATTTACAAACACTCCTTCTATTACTTCAACAATGAAAAAGAATTACAACTCAATTCAATATATGTAAACTAATGAAAATACTAACAAGAGAACAGAACGGATGGATGACTGATATTGAAATGCGAGTGATAGAGAAAAAGGGGAGATGAGAAGCTTAGACTATGAGAAAGGGGACGAGAAGAACAAACAGTTTCTTCATAATACGCATGGAACCCTTATTTCTAACACAATTCTTTTAACCAGTTGCTAATTCGGTCTAGATCTCAAATAAAGTTCTTCAATATTTTACTCGGCTCAATAATCCCAACTAAATCAATCTCCTTCACCGATTCTAGCCCATAGGCCCTTATGAATCCATCTCGACTCACAAATCACAACATAATGCAATCTATGATCTATCACTTTCCCAAACTGTCAAGTGAATCCTTTTGAGTTATATATAATACAAGCTTCAAAGTTTATTTGTTTCTGACTAGCTTTATCATAAAACTCTTTTATACTTGTGTGAGTATATATGTTATTATCACGAGTTTTAGATGGAATGGGTAAGATTCTTTCATCTCTAACCATAGATAGTGGCAGATGATAGTATTAGCTATGCATTTAACCGAACTGTGTAGCTAGTTATATATATGAGGCAGATTCTGTTGGAAATTTGCCTTTGGCGGGAGTTGCGACCGACCAACTTTAACGGCTTAAACACTAGTGTTACGTATGTTGGAGAATCCGGTTCTTCACACATGCATGATCTACTAAGTACGTAGATAACCGTAGGGCCAAGAATCGTCAAATTTCATTGAGAAATGAAAGAGATATTGGTCCACGAAGTAAGGTGTTTGAAGCATGGAAAGTGTGGTATTGTGTTCAATTCTCCCTCATCGGTAGAGGAAGAAAGAATTGTTGTGTATATAAGACTCGAAATTGGTTTGGGGTTTGGGACCCCAAGGGGTATCCCATGTGTTTAAAGGAGGGAGGACCTAGATGTGCTTCGGTTCAAGGAAGGACCACACGCGCGCCGCCGCCGCCCGCCCGTCCGGTCCGGTTCCGAGTTCCGGGTCCTCGGGTCCTCGGGTCCAATAATGGCCAATCCGTTGGCAATCTTTCACCATTTATGTTGGTGACTTTACTACCTCCATAATGGCCATTATTTGGCTATTATGGAGGCAAGCAGCAAACCGCTTGACCCCTCCTCACCTATTTAAACACCCCCTTACACCATTGTTGAGCACACAAAAAAAGAATGAAGAAGAGTTAACAGAAAGAGATGCGAAAGAAACAAAAGCGATTGCGAAAATACACAACCAAAATAGCTTTCTTCCTACAACTTCCAAGCATAATTTCAGATTCAATATTCTTCACGGTAGCTCTTGAGTTTCCTTTGCTCAAGGGTTCCATTCTTTGTTTTATCTTGGGAGACAAATTGTCCAGACGATAAATGATACATACGGGGCAATATTGTCTTAAGGACAGTGCTACACTCGACTCGGCAAAAACATTTTACATTTTTCCGTTTTCTTACAAAAGTGGAATTTCCAGTTTTTACTTGTGTAACGATTGTAATTTCAGATTCCATGTTGAATTATTGAAATCTTTATTTATCCTTTCGAATACTTGTAATAGTTAAATACTTCCCGTACTGCTTTATAAAGTACCATAGAGCAAAAATACCCAACATCTTAAGACAATATTTGTATAGTATTACTATTAGTGGTCGAGAAAGATGTCGGTCCAAAAGTTGTGTGACCAAATCGGGATATGGAAATGGTTTTTACGGTAAGAGAGTGATGATGATGAACGATTCATAGTGTCACCGCTACCAAGTGGGTAAGGGAACAAGCGCTCTCGAGAGCCCGAGGATGTTAATCGGGACAAGAGGAGAAGATCGAAGATGTACTTCTATCTTGCGGAAGGCAGATCTATCTGGATAAAAGATCCGAATAATGGTAAGAAGGAACTAGACACTCGCTTGATGAAGTGGACCTGGAGTGAGCCGTAATCGAAATTGGGATAAGTAGTTTTTCTTACTTGTCAAGAATAAAGATTAAATGAGGTCTCGATTAAAAATTGATTAAAGTAAGAGGAATATGAAAATAATTTATATTCCTTACGCTTTAAAAATCGAAGTTTAATCTCATCTTCTTTTTCCGTTTAAAGATTGGATTGTAAAGCATCTTAAAAAGATTCGTTCCTTTAAGTGTAATTATTAAAAGTGGGTAAAGTATGTTCGCACTTTTACGAGGGAGTAAGATCCATCTGACTGGAAAATCATGTTACAACTCTTAAGTAAAGCGCCAAGAATTATCGGGCACCAATCATAGCGGAAGAAGTCTAAAAGTTAAAGACGTAGAACTCATACTATTTGGCGAGAAGATCCTTCATAGGATGATATTGGACACTACCATACAAAGCCTCAAGACTGGGCCAAAATTCCTTTGATATGATGATATTGGACACTCAGTCATACAAAGCCTCAGGGTGACCGAGTGGGGCCGTAATTCATTTCATAGGAAAGTAATGGACACCTAGTGTGGTGGGCCGTAGTCTCAGGTCTTAATGATCGAAGGCCTAAAGAAAGCGATAAGAAATTGGACACTCGATGCCACAAAAGCAACGAAGTGGGCAGTATCGAGATCACATATGATCCTGGTTCGCCCCAACCACTGGGCAAGAGGTTGTTCATGTGAAGCAACGCCACCTCTAAAATCAAAGGGCCGGAGAGGTTGTCCTCAATAGGACTTGAGAAATGAGATCACTCTAAAAGAGGTGATACATGTTCCTAACTTGGTTTAAGGGACGTTGTTGGTCAAGTTGGTTTGAGACTAGTCCAACAGTCAATAACTAAGAATGGTACAATATGTCTATAGCCGATGAATGATATATTTGTAATCAGTGCATCTATGCCATCATAGATTAAGACACGTTAAATAATAAGTCATTCAAAGTTAACGATGTTGAGATTGTTGCCTCGTTTCGACATAAACCCTCAAAATGAATGTGAGGTAGGCGAAGAGGCAAAATCACCTTCCAAATTCACAAGAGGAATAGCGAAAGAAAGCCCCTCTAGAACTTAGTCACACCTACTTGGGTGATTTGGAAGTTTATACAAAATGAGGGGGAGACAAATGACGTTGTAGATCTTCATTGATGATGATGGTACAACGTATGGAATCCTTTGTTTGTTAAAAAGCAAAGATGAAGTTGTTGAAGCGGATAGGGCGCTACAAAGCGAAGGTTGAAAATCAACTAAGCCTATGGATTGCGAAATTCATAGCGATAGAGGGAGAATGTGAAGCGGCGTTCATTAAACGACCGTTCATTACTCACCTCACCTAACGGTGTTAGCCAAGCGCAAACCCGTCACGCCTAAATTATGTGGGCGCGATCCGCCAATGCGATCCTCAGCGGAACTCCACATAAGGATAAGGATAACTCTCCGGTGTGAGACATGAAAAGGATCTCACATACAAAAGTTGTGATGTGGGGTGGCTTGGTAGAAGTTGGACTACCAAAGCGGTCAAGTTCGACCTAAGGCGTAGATTGCATATCCACTGGATTTGTAAATAAGAGTACTTATCGCCTATTGGCGTCAAATAATGTTGAATTCTTATAAGATAACTTTCCTTGAAAAGCGAAAAGGAGTACTGCTCAAGGTTAACAAGAACCGGAGCTTTCGACCGTATCGGAACTAGACGTTAGTATCTACAGGACTTCGAGGATTGCACGCTATCCGGAACTTAATATTCGGTCCGGCAGTAACTTCGGGATTCTAGATGTTGAACCAAGGCAGACAAGAGGGGACAAAGACTTGTTCTGTCGCCCTTCTAGCTTGTATGGTTAAGAACCATGGACAAATTAACAAATAATTGTTATCTCAAAAGCGCCGCTTTGGAAAGAAGCTAAAGAGAGAAATATATTCCCATACTTGCGTAATGGTTGATCTTCCTAGGAAAAGAACCTTTGGGTTGTGAAAAAGGATACTCAAAAGTGAGTACAAAGTAGATGAATCTACGACGAGTTCAAAGCCTCGCTACTTGTACATGTGCTCCCTGGGAGTAGCTTAACATCATGGGCCATTGCAGATCTTGCGTGGCATGAATGTTAAAAACGACCTTCCCAACCTGGAGAGTTGGAAGAAGAGAATCGAGAGTTGGTTTTACGACTGTTGGGCTTCTTCTGAACTTTCATCTTGGTCACTGAAATGTTTACATTTTGGTCCCGAAAGTTTGGATAAAGTAAAACAATGAATCGAACGTAAAACATTGAATCTGAGTTAGAAAGCCAGCAGGTTGAGAATCAACGAAAGTAAAAGTCATATTGGAAACAAAGTCTACGATGAAGATATGGATATCACGAGATGACATCTTAGGAATTGGATTTCTAAAGACATCTAGCCAACTGACCGGTCGATAGTTGGCCAGTCGTTGAAGCCATCAATGGATATGAATCATGAATGATTGGAATTATGATGCACCCACGTAGACAAGGAAGCGATACGCAGATCACGTGTAGTTCAATGTATTGTACACACACTAACCGACCCGTATCGCCCTACAAGCGATCGATTGAACTAAGTTTCACTGATGATCTCAATACATGATCAATAGAAAGTGTTAAGTGGATATGACGATATCTGAATTATTCGCTTATCTTGGATTATAGTATTACGGATGTCCAGCGGATTACGAGAGAACACGCTGATGCAAAGCCGGACATCGATTACGAAGAACACCAAAGCCACAAGTAAATGTGTATGGTGGTTCTTGGAAAATCCTCTAAGCAAACTTGCATCGGCCCGATTCATGATGAAATCGAGTTTATCGCTTTATACAAGGCATGAAAGAAGTTGAGTAATTTCCACGACTCCTTAGAGTGACGTCCCTTTATTGGGAGAAACGTGCCTTCGGCAGCTATATTAATCGTTTGTAGCTGGCCGTCGGCCTTTAGGAAGGACACGGATAGCGGCGTCTGGACATATCTGTCGTGATTTGTCGTGAGACATAAGACCGTATGGCAGTTGATCATCACGGGTGTCACTTCCTTGTTTACTAACTAAGGGACTACCCGGAGATCAAGTGGTCTGCCTGTCTAGGGGAATGGGCTTAAAACCCAAAATATCTGGACCAATACAAGGTAACTCAACCTTACTAACCTGGAGATCGATAATTTGGTTCAATGGGAAAACTAAAGGCGTAAAGGTTGATTGATCGCTTGATGGAAGCATGAAAGCACTTCGGATAGTGATTTCAAAAGAAATACCAAATCAGCGGATCTCGATAGACTTTAAGTGCTATCTGCGTGTGGGTAAGGTTAAGTTTTCAAAACCTATAATGCTCCTCAACAATTGAGGTTAGGTTTTGGGAAAACTTTTAACGTTCCTAACACTTGTGAAGTGGGGTATAGCGGGGATACCTTGTAGGGAGACCACCTATTTAAGTGCGAGGACGGGCAGCCTCAAAATGAACGCACTTAAGAATCCAAGACGTTGTCCATGGCCAAAACGGACAAAACATTACGAAGAAGAGAGTAAAGGAATTTGTTGGTTGGTATCATTGTCTTAACACACTAAACACCGACGGTTCAAGACATCACGTCACCTTGATACAGCCAAGTAAGTTCCGATGGTATTCAACTATGGAAGGTTCAAAGTGAGGCTACCTCTCTCCTTATGCAACATCGGTCCATTGAAATATTACCGGAAATGAAAAAAACACCATGTGAGTGCCAAAATCTCTTTCAAGAGGGGATTGTTGGAAATTTGCCTTTGGCGGGAGTTGCGACCGACCAACTTAACGGGCTTAAACACTAGTGTTACGTATGTTGGAGAATCGGTTCTTCACACATGCATGATCTACTAAGTCACGTAGATAACCGTAGGCCAAGAATCCACAAATTTCATTGAGAAATGAAAGAGATATTGGTCCACCGAAGTAAGGTGTTTGAAGCATGGAAAGTGGTATTGTGTTCAATTCTCCTCACCCAGAGGAAGAAGAAAGAATTGTTGTGTATATAAGACTCGAATTGGTTTGGGGTTTGGGACCCCAAGGGTATCCCATGTGTTTAAAGGAGGGAGGACCTAGATGTGCTTGAGTTCAAGAAAGGACCACACGCTACGCCTTGCCGCCGCCTTCCGCCGTCCGGCCTGGATTCGCCCGAGTTAGGGTTCGGGTTCAGGGTTCTCGGGTTCCGGCCGTTCTCGGGTTCGGGTTCACGGTTCACTGGTCCTCGGGTCCTGGGTCCTCGGGTCCTCGGGTCCTCGGGTCCTCGGGTCCCGGTCTCGTCGTGGGTCCACGTAGATTAGTAAATTTGTCGCGGTCGCTGGGCCTTATGATATTATCTTTGGGCCAGAAAACTTTAGCCGGAAGTACAGTTTGATCCTGTGGTTTCAGATGTGCAGTCGAACGAGAATTTCGGATGTCGGATTTGATCCACTGAAGTTTCAAGATGTCTGATTTGGTCCTGAAGTTTTGGAAAGTCAAAATTTCGGCGGTCGAGCGAAGCGTCAAGCTCTCAATTCAGCCATTTATTTTGGCTGAATTACACCTCAATAATGGCCAATCGGCAATCTTTCACCATTTATGTTGGTGACTTTACTACCTCCATAATGGCCATTATTTGGCTATTATGGAGGGCGCTTTTCAGCAAGAAATGACCCTCTCTCACCTATTTAAACACCCCCTTACACCATTGTTGAGCACACAAAAAAGAATGAAGAAGAGTTAGTAAAAGAGATGCAAAGAAACAGGTGCGAAAATACCTGACCAAAATAGCTTTCTTCCTACAACTTCCAAGCATCATTTCGTTACTCAATATTCTTCACGGTAGCTCTTGAGTTTCCTTTGCTCAAGGGTTCCATTGTTGTTTTATCTTGGGTGACAAATTGTCCAGGACGTATAAATGATACATACGGGGCAATATTGTCTTAGAATGAGTGCTACACACTCGACCAAGAAAACATTTTACATTTTTCCGTCTTCTACAAAGCGGAATTTCAGTTTTACTTGTGTAACGATTGTAATTTCAGATTCCATGTTGAATTATTGAAATCTTTATTTATCCTTTCGAATACTTGTAATAGTTAAATACTTCTCGTACTGCTTTATAAAGTACCATAGAGCAAAAATACCCAACAAATTCAATATTTGAAAACTTATGAATTACTATAACAATCTCAAATTAATATAAGCTATTAATTGGATCTGCATTAACTCAATAGCTTTTATCCACACAATGTGTGTGTATATATATACTTGAGATAGATCCACACTTGCCTACATATGTATAAGAAATATATTAAAAATGTAAAAATACTAACTTTCGGACTAAGTAACTCAAATGATAATTGGATTTAGTATCAATATTGAACCCATAAAGTTGAATTATTGAATCCCCTCTGGCTTGAGGTCTTGGATTCGTGTCTTATGAATGCTGAAAGTCTTGATAGGGATCGCTCCCCCCCTTAAATCGTATTTTATGCGGTGAGAATTCAAACTAATTGGGTCAGTGAGTTTAAGATATCGAATAGTTTATATTTCTTTTAAATAGATGTATGATGTACGTGCAAGCTAGCCCAAATACCACGATTATTATAGAAAATTTGATGTATACTATAATTATAGAATTCTACCTCTCCTTTTAAATCTGGATTGATCGGATTAGTGAGAAGAACGGCTTCTTTGTAGTCAAGCACTTTGCCAGTCTTTCGATCCACTTCAGTTGGCATGACACGTTGTCTCTCATCAGTGACAGCCATGAAGTGAAACCTATTCATAAATAACATATGCATTTTCAATATTATACATATGTATCGATCTAGTTCAGGGATCAAAAATAGATTAATTTTTTTTTCTATTTTATTAATGATTGAGAAATTTTAGATAAAATACATACATATCATGTTGTAGCTTGAACACAATCCTGAGATTTTGGATATACGAAAGTGGCCATCCTTCTAAACGTTCAACGATTGAATAAGTATAAAATCCCGGTGTGTCACGTAGCATTATAAACCTGAAATTAGAATTGGTCACTCTAATATTAGAAATGGAAAAGGGTCATATTTTTCCCTCTACTATTGAGAAAGGTTTAATATTATCTTTCCTTATACAATCGGTCCATCACATAAGTCATAGATAGATTGATAGTATAACGGATGACAATATTAAACCTTTTTCAATAGTTAAGGACAAATATGACAGTATAAAAATAATTTTCGCCCTAACAATTAGTCACCTAAAATATAACTTAAATCAATTTCTTCACCTTTTGTCAATGTTTAAGGGGAGTTCATCAGATTGAGAAGTATTCCACGTTCTCTTAAATGAAATTTCAGTCTGATTTTCATTGTCAATTATCACCTCAAAATTTGTTCCCGAAAACCTGCATCACACCAAAATTATTGGACTTAATTTTTTAAGTTTTTGGTTTCTGGATGAATTAGATAATTTCCCCCTTAATCAAATATCTCGGGTTCTAGTTCTGAAAATGAAAACGAAAACCCTCCGGTGGAAAACATTTCTTCCTTAAATCTAGAGTCTACACAGTACGGATTTGCACTAATAAGACCAGTACTGAACAAAAAAATATTTATTATTAAGGAATGTGAATTTCCGACAGATTCCGTCAGAAATTAGCTTATCGGAAATATTTCTAATGAAATTTACGTCGGAAATTCTATATTTCAATGGAGTTCTATGGGAACGTTCGTCAGAAATTAACATTCTTTTAGTAGTGAAAATATATATATTGAAAAAAGATTTTCAATTGTTTTCATCGAGAGTAAATTTGAGACGAGAAGGTAAAATTTACTGTTTTCGAAAGGTTTGAGGTCCAGTATTGTTCCAAATAATATCCCAATACCTGAAATCATCATAATTAAGTATAAGCATTAGTAATTATTTTCTTCATTAAATAAAAATTATAAATAATACGAAGTTTATAGATTAATTACCCTCTATTGGTTTCGGCATTTTTGGTCTCTAGTAGGTTTTCGATTCCACCATATGATATACCTATGACATTGCCATCTGGTTTTGATAAAGTAACATTTGTGAAGCCATTGGTCATTGTCACCTGAAAATTAAAAATTCAACAGTGTTTTAAAGGGAGTTTTGGGACTTATCCCGGAGCTCATCCTGGGACGGGGCACATGCAAAATGCTTCGAGACACACGTACAAATATTATAGTATTTATGGATTAGTCATTGATCTGCTCATTTATTAGCTCAACTCATTTCAGTCCAACCTTAGCCCATCAAAACCTGGGTCGATATGTAGCCCAAATTGAACTATGAAAACTCTTGTCGAAATGTTTTCAACAAGTTTTTTTATTTGATATGTTATATATAGCCATAATAAATAAATATAATAATTTTATTAGGTGCTAAAAAATTATAAAACAACAATCAAATAAATTAAAGGCCATTTGCACCTTTGTCCCTATTTTGGGTTGGTCTTTAATTTTTTCCCCTCAAATACAACTTGTATCGGATTCTTTAAAGAACTTCCGCCCCAATTAATAGGCATAAATTCTATTTGAGGGGAAAAAGTTAAAGACCATCCCATTTGAAGGGAAAACCGTGCAATTAATATTAAACTTAGTAAGAATTGGTCCGATTGGGTTATGATCGATTTTTTAGCTCATTTAGTCTAATTTTATTTTAGTCCAAGTAACTTTTGAGCGGGTCAATAGCTTATTTAGTAACTCAGCCTATTTTGACTCACCTTAATTCAGTCCAACTCATCCATGTTACCCCTAACATAAACCAACATTACAAAGGTGTAAACATAGAACAAAATGTTTGCCAAAGGTAGATTTACGTGTTCAGGTTGTATTTCCAGTTTGACTGCTGGCATTGTTGTCAATAATCTTCGCCTGTTTTAAGAACAAACAAGTAATTAACAAATCAGTATGCAAAATTTTTATTTCAATGACATAAATAATTTAAGAATGTTTTATGGATCGAAAATTAATTTTCATTTAATTTATTTCAATGAAACAAATTAAAGACTTACCCATTGTGTGGATGACAGTCAGCTACTACGAAGAATAACAAAGCAACCATAGTCACCTCCAACACATGTACAGTAATTAGTTGCTTATTCTTCCCCATTTTCTGCATGTTCACTCAAAAATATATTCAATTAAAATATAGAAATGAATCGTTTATCTAATAACATGGCAAAAAATACTAGGTGATTTTTTTTATCTATCCAAATTTTGATGGATAGAGTTAACTGATATTTGTGTTGGTGAAAGAAAGTAGATACATATGAGTAGTCGAGGTGCGAGAAGCTCACCTCGATACCACCACCGTAAAACAAATCATGAAAATTGATCCATATAATACTTTTTGCACAAGAACATAAATGTGAAAGGCAAATTATTTTTTCTTAATAATGATAACACAATAATAATAACAGAAAGAAAAAGGAAACAGAGAAGAAACTATATACCAGCTCTCTGCTAGTGTCCTGTATATGTGTATATGATACCTGTGTATAAGTTTTTATAAGTTTGAAATTGTTCAGTAAATTAATACTATATTAATTCGTCACTTAAAGAAGACTACATAAGGACAAATACTAATTAAAAAGATTTCTAAACGTAAATCTTAAAAGAGATTCTAACTGGCCAAGCAAAAGTCATATCTTTTCCTAAGGAAACTCAATTAACAGTAAATAATAATTTACCTAAAAATATTATTTATGTTGTTGTTTTAAGATGGTGCTTAAATTGGTAATATGATTACGAATATCTTGAGTACTAGAAGCAGGAATTAGGGAGAGAAAAAAGAGCTCTTATTATTTTTGTGTCAAATATCTTGTTTTTTTATTATAAATATTCTAAGGCGATCGCGGAGGCCAGCTGCGATCACGGAAGACCCTATCATGTATGCGGATCACACTTAAAGGCGAATCCAAAATTTAAAATTTATACTCCTACAATAATTTTAAATTAATTTATAATGTTAATTAAGTGGTTCATAATCAAAATGTACATAATCTTTTTAATATATATATGGAGTATGAATAAAAGTTATTAGGTATGCATGAACCCGTAGGTAAAGTTTGTATCAGCCATTGGTCACACTATAATGTGGAAGTCGGCTTAGAGTCGCGGGTTAACCTTAACCACGATCGTCGATCGCGGTCCCTCCTTTGCCATCGCAGAAAGTCAACACTTTCCTGATACAACCCATGTCGCAATTGTGGTCCAATAAGGGTTGCAATCGCAACTTTCGTGCACATCCATACACACAACATAAGCTTTTCGTAAATAATGAAATTAAAAGATTAATTTAAAATGAGCAAAACTACAGGTATAAGTTTGAATTCTGTGAATGAAAAAATCTTTCATAGTGAAGAATCTAGAGTTCACAATTTTTCATGGGCTGAAGGGGTTTAGTTTAAAAAAAGTCTTTTCGGAAAGAGAGACTGAGAATGCAATCATTGCTTCCTCCTGCGGTAGTAGAGATTTTCACTCGGCCTCGATGTGAAATTGTGAAAGAGTTAGGAAAGTGTACAATAGTGACATGAGGTGCAATACATGGAATATCTACTCTTTAGATAGCTAGTTGAGTTTGTTAGTTAGTTGAAAAGTAGTTACAAGTTGTTAAGTGTAATTAATAGTTAGTTAGAACATTCTAGATATGTGTGTGTATAAATAGTTGTGTATACTCTTCATTGCAATAATAAGAAGTTTCTCTTCTCAAACTCACAATTCAGAGTTTCTGCTCCCTTCTCGAACATCTGCTTCTTCATCGAACTTAACACTGATCATCCATGGCAGTTTCTGCCATTTGATCATTGTTCCTGTTCTTCAATGGAACAGTAATTCCACATGGTATCAGAGCTTTGGCGAATCAACGTAGATCGAAGGAATTCTTTCATATGCAAAGAGAAATTCGGGGGATCTATATATCCAACACTGAAAAATTTGGATCGAGAAGTTGAAATTGATGAGTGTAAGTTCAATCGAAAGAGAAATTGTAGATTACAGTTGCATTTTTTTGCTAATTACATTTGCAATTAAGTTCGAAAATCACGGATAAGTAACAATAGAAGCTAATGGAGAAGATTTGACAAATGAAATTATGGCAATGACTATAAACATTTATCACAATCATCCTCTTTATATATTATCTGATGCACCAGGTTCATTGTCTGTTGGTATCATACAAAATGGAATGGACAATTATACATTGTGGAGTAGCGCGATGAAACTAACTCTATTGGGAAGAACAAAATAGGATTTACTGACGGAACATTGAAAAGAGAGGCTTTCCATGGTGATTTAGCAAGACTATGGGATAGATGCAATGCAATTGTAGTGTCTTGGCTGATGGGAAATGTGAGCAAAAACTTGCTCTGTGGGATATTGTTCAACTCTGATTCACACATTATCTGGGAAGAATTGAGGGAGAGATTTGATAAAATAAACAGTTCTAGAACTTTTCAACTACATAAGGAAATCTTTACAATGAGGCAAGAAACATTGTCAGTTTCAATGTATTATTCCAGACTTAAGGATCTTTGGGATGAATATGATTCAATTGTGCCACCACCAGCTTATTGTTCTAAGTCCAATGATTTTATTGATCATTTGCAATATCAAAGGATGTTGCAGTTCTTAATGGGGCTTGATGAAAGTTATAGTCAGGCTAGAAGTCAGGTGATCATGATGCAGCAGGTACCAAGCCTGAATCAAGTATATGCAATGATTAGTCAAGAAGAAAGCCAGAGGATAGTTGCAGGAATAAGCCTGAATCAATTGTATTTGGTTTAAATGTAATCGTTATGACGTATTTCAAAGTATGCAAAGTATACATGTTTTGGTATACACTAGTTGTATATCGAAGTCATACACCTTTGTATACTCCCAGGTACATCATACATATATATTCCCTGGCTTTAAACGACCAAATTTGTATTGAGAAGAAGACTTCTGAAATGGGCCTGAATATGTATTTTGTTTGGGTTTATTACTGTATGTTCTTTGGAATCTGAGAATAGTTACTTGGGTCTCCCTTTTTATCTTCCACATGTTGCATGTTCTGTCAAGCCCAGCTTTAAGTTAGTGTTTTTGGGCCAATATTTCTTGGGTTTTTTTTTGTCTATTTAAGTCATAAAAATAACGTTGATCCCGTGAACTATTTGAGTCGTTGGGCCTGAGGGCCCAACAACACATTATTTTTCATCGAGGCCCAACAACATATTATCTTTCATGAATTATTTATTTACATTTTCTTATGTATATATTCTCATGCTCTGTCTATTAATCCTTTTTTTCTCTTTTTACATGAAAATGCATCGGGAGCAACGAAGAGTCTCGTTGTGAGACTCATCCGGATTATTAACAAAACGAAGACCCGCATTCACATTTCTTGCATCCTCCGACCTCAGAATTTCTAAACAAATAGGGCAGGATGATATCGTCATCTGCCCTAGTCCCTGCTTTATTTATTCTCTAATAGCATCCTCTTTATTTTTTTGTTGTAATTTAATTACTCAACTATGTGCGATCCTTAGAATACTTAGAATAATTAGGTCTTGAATTGATAAATTAATAGGGTAGTTTAAAATTGAAAATTCACCGCTAGCTTATTTATTTTAGGCTCATCATGCATGTTTAAAATTTTCAAAACAATTTGGTCACCCCTTTACTCGCATTATTAATCATATAATAAGGTTGCGTTTTTCATCTGATTCGCTATTTAAAGTGACTTTCATATAAATCACTTTTGCGTTACAAATAATTTATTTTTCTCCTCACTTTTAATTGCCAAAAAGGTAATTTTTAAACAACGCAATATAAGTGCATGCCTTTTATCCAAAAATCAACTTTACATATACTTTATAAATAATGCCATACAAATGCATGCTTCTATCCAAAAATCAATTTTAGATATATTCTTTTTAGATAATGTCATGCACGGTTTCTTAACTACTTATCACATCTTTTCAAATAAAACTTCATACTTTTAAACATGCATTTTTTTTCTTTAGCATAATAATTAACCTGAGTTTGATCGGATAACCGCAAGTTAGCGGATCTTAAAGGATGCCCAACCCCTTCCCTTTAGGATAATAGAGAATCCTTACCTAGAATCTCATAGTTTAGCAGACCCTTAATCGGAGTTTCATTTGCAGCATTTTTACAAACATTTAGGTGCTCTAATTCACCGTAGAATAATTAGGTGGTGATTCCTTAAACAACTTTAATTCATTCAGGAAGCGCCCATATGTCGCAACCATGTCGGATCCCCTTTCCTCGTGGACGGGGCAGTAAAAAATAATCAGCGCGTACATCATGGCGACTCCACTGGAGAAATTTTAGGTTCTTAATCTTAGCAAACCCAAGTTATTATTATTGCGCTTTATTTTTCTCCTTATTTGATCTAGTTCTTTAAATTATTTCCTTTGTGAAAATTTTTGTATGATTTAACTAATTTAATTGCTACTTTCTTTTACTGCTTTTCTTAAATTGGCATTCCACTCATATTTCGTCCACTTCGAAAAATTTACACTATCACACATACATGCAAGGTGTGTTTCGCGCACCCGCAATTTTTTTTTCAAATTTCTAAATTTTAGGAGAGTTGGTGTATGTGCGGAGCGTCCGGACCATCTGGTGGCCGCATAGCCTTCTCACTCGAGCAGTCCGCTAGGGAACCTTGGGTCTAGTAAGCCAAATCTTAGAAAATTTAGGATAGATCTATACCACCATTTATTTTAAGTCATGCATGCATACACCTTTAGTGGGTCGATCATTGGCATCGACTTCACAATTAAGAAATCCACCAAATTGTCGACGGGTCTCACAACCCAACGACCAATCAGCACATTTTGTGTAGCATGATAATGATAGACGGATCCAAGCCTAATCATGAAATGTCGGAATTGGAAAATGTATATTCGTTTTTGTATATTTGTATTATAGGATGGAACCTATTCCGCAAATCAGGATGGTGAGTGGGATTCCGGTTAAGCTGAAAATATGGTGGGCAAATTTCGACTTTGGCAGCCAAATGGCAATTAGGAGGAGATTGGGGTGCCTCGTTTCATTTTTCGATATCTCCCCCGACCAGCACTTGGTCAGAGCACTGATTCAATTTTGGGATCCAGATCGGGTTGTCTTTAAATTCAGAGATTTTGAGGTAACTCCTACTTTGGAAGAGATCAACTATTTCACCAACTTAATTTACCAAGGTATAGGACAAATTATCCCGCACGGTCAGTCTGGAAAGAAATTTCTCCGCTACTTGGGACTGAAGAACACTAAAGAACTTCGGTGCTTTGAAAATAATTGGGTCTCTTTGGATTATCTTTATGAGAGATACGGCTGTCGAGATGGTTACAAGTTGTTCAAAAAGAATTCTCTTGCACTCCCGAATCGCATTTGTCGTCGCTTTACTAAGGACTTTGGTATTCCCACTTGAGCGCAGGAAGATCAGTACTTGCATATGTTTCGTGACTCGGTCAATTTTTGAAGGAGTTAACGACACACAACTCACTTTGGATCCTATGATTTTAGCAGAGATATTTCGGGCTCTAGGGAAATGTGAAAGAGGTGAAACAAATTTCTTTGAAGGCTGCAACCTTATCCTGCAGATGTGGGCGATGAAACACTTTTATCAACACCCGAACATGGTAGACATATGTTTCAGTGAGTCAAACAAAATTGTCAGCTTTTATGATAGGACGAAACGGTTTGTGTCATCAGTCGGCACCGATGATTGGTACGAGTTTTTGGCATCCCGCACTAGTGATCAGATCCAATGGAAATACCCGTTGCTCCTGAGCACCAAGAAAGCCTATATAAGATGCAAAAGGCTTTACTACATCGAGCTTATCAGGTTGAAATGCCTCCAACCATTTGCTCCACTCCGCGTACTCCGACAATTTGGCCAAGAGCAAATAATCCCTCTCCGAGCAAATATGAGAGTTTCAGAGATCCAATTCAAACCGAACTTCATTATCCCCATAGCTAGGCAAATTCCTGATGAATGGAACAACATTGACAAAATGGATATTGGAGATAGTCAGGAAGGGAGTATTCTAGAATATCACGCGTGGCTGCGAGAAGATCACGGTAATATAGACCTTAGTCTCGAAGGCGAACAAAGTTTTGAGGATATTGGCACAACAATTTGGATAAGAAATTTTCGGCTCAGGGACACAGTCGTTACCCCTGAAACATGGTATCAAATGCAAAACATAATGCAGTACCTAGAAGGCGTAGGAGCCGGGCATAGCAGTGTTGGGGCTTCATCTTCATTTCCTCCAAATGTGTGATCGAGAGCAAGATCTAAGCATGGTCATAGGAGTACTTTAGGTTATGTCAATCAGTTTTATTATTGTATGCATTATTTTTATTGTAGTAGAATTCAGCTTTTATTTCCAACGGAAAGCATTTCAATTTAACGGCTGGGATCAAACTATCATAATCTCGCGTATTTGGCGTGTAGGCCCACCTCTGGCATAAGAGAGGCCCCATTCATATTAGAACGCGCATTTAATTTCCATACAATCTGCTTGCTATTTTTAATATTTTTCACTCTGTGCATATTTTTTAAAGCAATAATTACTCGCCTTATACTAACTTGGCTTTCTTCATTTTTTAAAAAGGTTTATTTTTCCTGATTTATTTCACCAAAAGGTTGATTCGCGTTGACTAAAACTGGAGGAACATCCCTACTTCACAAGATCAAAGGCACGATCATCCAGCAAAATGACTGATTCAGGCGCATCTGAATAGACTGGCCTGGGACTTGTCGCTCTTCCGGGAGGTGAACCGGAGAATTCAGAAAAAAGAAATACTACCGTCCAGGATGAATACCTCGCCCAACTGTTGAAACAGATGACAAACTGAGATTGAGCGGCTCCGAAATCTTACCAACCTGTCCATTAGCCTCAATACTCCACTCCCTGAACAAGGGACGAGTGCAACTGCACCGCAAACCTTTCCATCTCCTGAACCACCGTTTCCCCAAAACCTTCCCCAAAATTCCTCACTAAGCAAAACCAACCTGCGACACACCAGCCTGCAACACACTAACCCACATCATATCAACCCACAATCCAGTCCACAACAAACCCAGCTACAAAATGATCCATTATCCTTCACAACTCCATATGCGCCTCAAGATACACTTACCCAAACTAACTCACTCATCCAAAATATCCCTCCCACGCAAAATTACCAGGCAACCTAACAAATACCGATGAAACACATCGCTAACCACAACAAGCAGTATGTACCACCGGTATATATAATGGAAGCCCAACCTTTTACTACCACCATACCGAACATACCTCCTCAGGAAATTGAGCAGTATAAAGAGATAAAAGGCAAGCAAGGTTCAGGACCGATGAAAGTGTGGTGAGAGAAATTCATATCCTAAAGGAAGCATTCAAGAACATCCAAACAAGTAAGGGACATGAAGGACTCGAGTACGAAGATCTCTGCATGCATCCCGACGTTGAGTTGCCTGTTGGATATAAGGTGTCAAAATTTGACTTGTTTGATGGGAAGGAAAATCCTCGCGTGTATTTAAGATCTCACTGTGACAAGCTGGTTGGAGTAGGTAAAGACCAAGTCATCATAATGAATTTATTCATAAGGAGTTTGATAGGAGAAACACTAGATTGGTACACAAGCCAAGATCCGCGAAAATGGCATAATTGGGGCGCAATGGCATAGGATTTCATGGACAGATTCAGGTTTAACATTGACACCGTCTTGGATAGATTTTATTTGATGAAGTTGGAAAAGAAATCCATAGATACCTTCAGAGAATACGTCATAAAATTGAGGAAAGAAGCAGCAAAGGTTAAACCCCCGATGGCGGAAAGTGAGATGACCACTCTTTTTGTACAATCATTGAAAGATGCAACATACTATGAAAGAATGATAAGCGTCATAGGACAGAGTTTCTCTGAAGTTGTAAGGATGGGAGATTTCATAGAAGATGGTATCAAAACAGGCAGAATCACAAACTTGGCAGCGTTGCAAGCAACGAGTAAGGTAATTCAGTCGGACTCATTTAGGGGAACAATAAAGAGGAAGAGGGACGGAGTGTCCCCTGTCATGACGATCCAGGAACACATGCCAAACCAAATGTTAACCTACCAGAGCCCATCATCCCAACCTCCCTACTACACCCAAAGTCTTCAGCCTTCGTATTATAGCCTAAACGCCCAACGCCTTCTGTCTTATTATTAACACTCACATGCTCCCTACCTTATCTACCATACCCAGCTAATATATAGCCTACCTCAAGCACCTATCCATCTGAATCCCTCACAATATAAACCCACATACCCGCCTCAGCCACGAGTCCATCCACCAAACGCACCTAGACCCCACGCAAATCATGAAAGAAAGCCAGCCAAAACCTATACACCTTTAGCCGAACCTCTAGCCCAGTTGTATGAAAGACTGAGAACCGCATGAATACTCTAACCCATCCCAGGAAATATTCCCAATCTTATTCCCAGATGGTACGATGAGACTAAGTGTTGTGCATACCACTCTGGAATCACTAGACACGACATTGGAAATTGTTATACCCTCAAAGACAAAATCGATGCATTGATCAAAGAAGAAGTCATCCAATTGAAAGGAGCTCCCCCTAATGTAAACAATAACCCTTTGCCAAATCATGACAATGCCAATATGAACATGATTACCGTTGATGAAGAAAATAATTTGGAAGGGACTATTGTACTAGTCTAGAGAGATAAAAAGGTTGAATCATCGGCCTTTATCACCCTTATAATTATAGTTCAAGTGAGGGCACTGTTTGAAGTGGAAGTTATTCCTCCGAAGCCGCGGATCATGACGCCATCTTTTGGAACCAAAACTGCTCATCAAAATTATTCGGCAGGGAAAGGAGCAGGGGAAAATAAAAATAGGTTGTAGAAGTTATCGCCGCTGGTATGACAAGATCTAGGCAGTGTTATGCCCCTACAGAAGTAGCGCGAGGAGCGCCAGGAAATGAAGACAGTCCAAGAAATGCCATAATAGAGGCTGAAGTCGAAGAATTCTGGAGCAAAACGCCAACTAAAGAATATTTCGGTGTAGAACAACTGAAGAAAACACCGGCCCAAATTTCTTTGCTATCATTGTTGATGAATTCTGCAACCCACGGGCGTGCTTTGTTGGAGGTACTAAAAGATGCTTATGTTCTGAGGAAAACCACTGGCGAGAATATCTCGCCCTTGGTAGGACAAATTTTAGAGGCCCATAACGTCTCTTTTACAAAGAGCTGCCGCTTGAAGGCTTAGAGCACAACAAAGCATTGAACATAATTGTAAAGTGCATGAACAAGTTCATCTCTAGAGTGTTGATTGATGGAGGCTCCGCTGTCAATATCTGTCTTGTGACAACTCTCCGAGCCCTGGGAATTGACATTATAATGATTCGCGAAAGCCATGTGAGGGTTAAAGGCTTTGATGGAGCCCAAAGGGGCGTTATGGGGGAGATTGATTTGACATTGTAAGTAGGACCTGTAGAGTTTGTCATGGAATTTAAAGTGTTAGACATATCTACCAGCTACAACTTGATGATGGGAAGACCTTGGATCCATATGGATGGTGTAGTCCCTTCTACACTACACCAGAGCTTGAAGTTTGTTTGGAATCGTCACGACGTCGTGATACACGAAGAAGGGACCAATTCAATATACAAATCCCTATTGTTGAAAGTATGGAGAGGTTGGATGGATCTATTTTCCATATCAGGGAGATTGCATGTGCTTCTAAAGCGGAAAAGCTGAAATTACCCCGGGTTCTTACAATGGTGGCCAGAGAAATGTTGAAAAATAGCTTTATGCCTAGTCGAGTCCTCGGATTGAACTTGGAAGGTGTAGCGGAGCCGATTCATTTGCTCAGTAAAAAGGATACTTTTGGTCTCAAATACGAACCCACTCCTGAAGAACTCTTATCAACCAATCTCCGAAGGAACAGAGATACTCCTTTGCCGAAGCCTATTCCGCCTCTAAATCAGTTATTTGTCAAAGCATGCGCTGCTCAGGAATCAAAGGAAGACGATGCAAACAACCTCGTGGAAGGACTCAAAAGTCTTTTCATTGCTGAAGAAGAAGCAGAATGCAATGTGATTCTGGATGATTGTGCTAAAAACCCAACCATTTAGGATGCAGAACATGTAGATGTTTTGGAAAATTAGACCTTTGCCCCGGCCTTGTTTCTCCGGGAAGCTTGGTAGAAATTACATTAGTACTTAATGAAATAATGCAATTCAGATTGAGGCATGAATCGCATCTACACATTTAATGTGTTTTGCCTCCACCTTTTGAAAGCTTAAATGACAAATCCACATTGATTTTGCTATTTTAAAATTCATTTTGTTTAATAAATTGATTTTTCTCTTTCAGCATGCAAACTAATAAATCTGTTAATAATGTAAATGTGACATGTAATGAAACAAGCAAATAAAGTCCAAACGATGAATAGGATTTCAAAGAATATGAGGAAGACTCACAGCCGGAAGAATTGACCAAAGAATTGGAGCATTTTGAGAATAAGCCAAAGCCAAAGACAAATTTGGATGAAACAGAGGCAGTAAATTTGGGAGACGCAGAACCTGTGAAGGAAACAAGAATCAGCGTCCATCTGAGCACTGCACAAAGAAAGACTTGATGGATATTTTGAGGCAATATATCGACGTATTTGCGTGGTCTTATGACGATATGCCAGGTCTTAGCACAGATATTATTTCACATAGATTACCCATCGAGCCATCTTGCCCTCCGGTGAAGCAAAAGCCGAGGAAATTCAAGATTGATCTGTGTTTAAAAGTCAAGGAAGAAGTTTCCAAGCAATTCGATGCAAAGGTCATTCGAGTTACAAGGTACCCCACTTGGCTTGCCAACATCGTACCTGTGCAAGCTCGAAGGATGATTTTCCTCTCCAAAATATTCACATACTTATTGACAATTGTGCGAAGCATGAGTTGCAGTCATTTGTTGATTGCTTTGCTGGTTACCACCAAATCCTGATGGATGAGGAAGATGCAGAAAAGACAACATTCACCTTGGGGAGTATACTATTATCGGGTAATGTCAGTCGGACTCAAGAACGCAGGTTACACCTATATGAGAGCCATGACTACTATTTTTCATCATATGATCCATAAGGAAATCGAGGTCTACGTGAATGACATTATTATCAAGTCACGAAAGACTTCAGATCACTTGACAGATTTGAAGAAATTCTTTGACCGGCTGAGACAGTACAATCTGAAGTTAAATCCTGCAAAATGTGCATTTGGTGTCCCTGCCGGGAAGCTATTAGGATTCATTGTGAGTAGAAGGGGGATTGAATTGGATCCCTCAAAGATAAAAGATATTCAAGACATACCTCCTCCAAAGAGTCGAAAGGACGTGATGAGTTTTCTCGGTCGTCTCAATTACATCAGCAAGTTCATATCACAATCAATAGTGATATGTGAGCCAATATTCAAGCTGCTGAAGAAAGACGCTGCTACCAAGTGGACAGCAGATTACTAGCAAGCTTTTAATAGAATCAAGGAATATATGTCTAATCTGCCTGTTTTGGTGCCTCCAGAACCCGGAAGACCTTTGTTGTTTTATTTGTCTGTGTTAGAAAATGCATTCGGATGCGTGTTGGGACAACACGATGAAACAGGAAAGAAGGAGCAAGTCATATACTACTTGAGCAAGAAGTTCACGCCCTATGAAGCTCGATATACTTTGCTGGAACGCATTTGTTGTGCCTTGACTTGGGTTGCTCAAAAGTTTAGACATTATTGTTGACACCCAATTTTGTCTCATCTTTTTTGATTTATTTGCAATTTTAAATATTTTTGACACCTTAAAATAATTTTAAAATATAGACATATATATGTATATATATCATCATTTTTATTATTATTTGCATTTTATTTGTCATTTGCATTTTTTATATCATAATCATACTTTTTATCCTAATATTATGTGTTATTTTTATTTTCACAAAACGACATCGCATTATCATTTTAATTTTTTATTTAAGCATCAAATATTATATTTTTTATCATATTGTCATCTTTACAATTTATAATTTTTGCAAAGCTTTTTTATTTTAATTATATATATATATATATATATATATATATATATATATATATATATATATATATAATAAATCCCTTTTTATATTTTAAACCCAAACCCCCTATTTCAGACCCCATCCGAGGCCCAACCGAAACACCCCAATTTGGCCCACCTGGACCGGCCCATTCGGCCAAACACCCATTTCCTTATCCCCCTTCAAACCCAACCCCTAATCCCAAAAACCCTAAAAAATTTATTCCACACCATCACCCTCTCCAAGTCTGCCGACACTCCCGTACCCCACACCCTCAAAAATCCGCCGATCACCGCCACCCTACCCACCTATGCCACACCTCCCCATACCCCTGACACCACCTACGCCGCACCCGACAACACCCCATACCATATCCCTCTAAATCCGCTTCCAAAAAATCAGAAATTTTTACCTTTAATCCAAATTTCAAACTCGATTTGATGGGATGAACGTTGGGGGTACCATCTATATAAACCCCATTTGTTCACTGTTTTGAGGGGGTCGGATTTTGGGTGGATTTTTGCCCTTTGTTCACTGTTTTGGATCGGAGTTTTTTGTCGGTTTTGGTGGAATTTTGAGGTCCGAAAATCGAGCATTAAGTTTTGAAACCCGAAATCTTCTTAAGGGTATGTGTTCTTCTTTGAACGTGTTCTTCATCTCATAGAGTCCGAAATATAATCCAAAAATCTGCTTTTGTTGTTGTTCTTCACTATTTTCGAGTTTCCGATTTGGGTCACTGTTCGGGTCGGGTCAACCCGATTTGGGTAAAATTTCCTGATTTATATGTTTGATATTTTTGTTGTTGGTTATTTGAAATTTGGAAAGAAATCGATTCGGGTTGAAAATCTGATTCGGGTCGGGTCGACCCGGTTTAAGTAAATTTCCAGATTTTCTGTTTATATCGTGTTGTTAGTTATCTGAAAATAAAAAAAAAAATTCCGCGTCACCACTGTTCGGGTTGCATTTCTCGGATCGGTTCGACCCAAAATTCGGGTAATTTATCCGGATCTGTTTTTCAGAACTGGGTCGATTACCTAATTTTCTTCACTATTTTGTCGAAAATCCGGGTCGGATTACTATTCCGGATCGGGTCCATCTAAGGACAGTTTGTCAATGCAATATTTGGCCCAGATTTTGCTGAATGTTGTGTTATTTTAAGTCGAGTTTTACTTCATTTTTGTGTTGATCTTTTGCTGCATATTTAGCCATTATGTTATTGTATATTGAGTTGAGTTATTGCATTTTAGATATGATGTCTTTGATTGAAAACATATGTTATTTGTGGGTTGAATTCCGTAACACTTTGGTACTACATGATAGCAGTAACAAATGCTACATCTGTTACTGTTTTTTGTGATGCCATTTATGGTTATTATTTGATGCTACTGGTTTCTATTATTTGACACCGTATTCTGGCAAAATCATTGAGCACGGTCGATGTTCATAATTGCTGTATTTCTGAGCTTAATTGTTGTTGATTTCTTTGCTAAAATCTGTTGCATTTTGGCGCTCAGTGTATTGTTTTTTGTTGCTATGCCTGGCTGATTGTTGCTGCATTTAGGACCATTTAATGCTGTATTTTTAGCACAATTGTTGCTGGTTTTTGGCCAAATTCCTGCTGCATTTTTGGACACTTTTGATGTTTATCATTGCTGTATTTTAGCACAGTTGCCGCTGGTTTCTTGGCTTAGAAACTGTTGTTTTAAGACTGTTTTGGACAGCTGCAATATTTCTGAAATTTGCTGATTTGAACAAATACTGCATTTAGGCTAATGAAATTAAATTCGAGGTCGTGACCCTTCGGAAATTATTTTCTCAGTTTCTGTTTTGTTTACTGTGCTACTGATTTGAATAAATACTACACTGGCCGATGAAAAAATATACGTCGATTTTTTAGGCCTCCACAGTTGTAAAGACGGAAAATAAAACTTCTGGGCAATGATGAAACTTAAATCTTTTTTCACCCGAGAGACCAACATGTTCGGTAGGCAAGTCAACTAAAATGACCGACGAGTCATATGTTCGCAGCCACGACGTGATTGGAATGATCTTTTCAAAAATTTAAGTCTGAGTCCTCCGTAATCAAAACATTTATTGTTTTGGATACGGATCTGAAGTTATGTATATTCAATTATTTCTAACCGTTTGTTCTTGACAGCTTGCAAGCGATAAAGTCAAAGAAGGCAAATACTCCTCGGAGATTATTTATTTTGTTTTTTTACCTTCTTTAATTCACCTTTATTTCATTCTGTATTGTAATAGTATTGTACTCTGAAATTATTAAAATGTTTAGAATAGGTATACTTATAATTAATTAATAGGGTAGTTTAAAATAGGAAGCCCACCGCTAGTTCATTATTTAGGCTCGATTAGTTTTAAAATCGGAAATCGCTAATTTATTTATTTATAGGCTTGTCGCCCATAAAAATCACCCTGCATGCATTTTCATCAATTTTCATACAAATGCGTACTTTTTCAGCTTTACATGTATATTAATGCCATACAAATGCATACTTGTACAAAATGCATCATTTCATTAAATACTTGCAACATTGTTTTTAACTTTATATTTTTAACCATGCATTTTCTTAGTACAATAATTAACCTGAGTTTGATCGGATAATCGCAAGTTAGCGGATCTTAAAGGATGTCTAACCCCTTCCCTTTAGGATAATAGAGAATCCTTATCTAGAATCTCATTAGTTTCGCAGATCACAAAATTAGAGTTATTTTGCATTTTTAGTTAGCATTTAGGTGCCCTAATTCACCTTAGAATAATTAGGTGGCGACTCCTCAAGCAAGCATTTTTAACCAATCCGGAGGGAATCGACCCATCACGTCGCGAAGCCTGCGGGTTAAAAATGGGTGCGACAATTATCTGTCTGCATAAACCACTTATCTCATCTCAAGAATGGACACGCTCAAATACATCTTTCAGAAGTCCATGCCTATCGGGAAGCTAGCAAAATGGCAAATCTTGCTAAGTGAGTTCGACATCATAGATGTCACCCAAAAGGCTATCAAAGGACAAGCGCTAGCTGATCATCTTGCTGAAAACCTCGTAGATGAAGAATACATGCCTCTCCGAACTTATTTTCCAGACGATGGGGTATTGTTCGTTGGAGAAGATATCTCAGAAGAATACCCTGGTTGAAGAATGTTCTTTGACGGAGCTGTAAATTTCAAAGGAATTGGTATCGGAGCAGTCTTGATTTCAGAATCGGGTCAGCACTACCCAATCTCGGCAAAGCTCAAATTCCCATCCACCAACAATATGACAGAATACGAAGCTTGTATACTCGGACTTAGAATGGCCGTTGATATGAACATACAAGAATTGTTGGTTATCGATGATTCAGACTTATTAATTCATCAGGTACAAGGCGAATAGGCCACCAAGAACGTGAAGATACTTTCTTACCTGCATTGCGTAAAAGAATTGTGCAAAAGGTTAGCAAGATATAATTCAAGCATATCCTATGAACTCAAAATGAATTTGCTAATGCTCTGGCAACACTGTCCTCCATCATTAAACATCCGGATAAGAATTACATTGATCCTATCAAGGTGAACTTGTTGGATCAGCCAACCTATTATTTCCACATAGATGAAGAACTGGATGGAAAATTCTGGTACCACGACATTAAGAGGTATCTCAAGGCAGGCGAATATCCAGAAGGCATAACCAGCACTCAAAAGAAGACACTTTAGAGGTTACCAAACCATTTCTTTCTAAATGGAGAAGTCCTTTATCGGAGGACTCCGGATCTAGGTTTGTTGAGATGTGTCGATGCCCAAGAGGCAAGCAGGCTAGTTGAAGAGATACATGGAGGCACGTGCAGACCTCATATGAATGGCTTTACTTTAGCAAAGAAGATTCTGCGAGCAGGGTATTTCTGAATGACCATGGAAACAGATTGCATTCGCTTTATGCAAAAGTGCCATCAGTATCAGATTCATGGAGATTTAATCCGAGTGCCTCCTAACGAGCTCAATGTGACGAGTTCTCCTTGGCCATTTGTAGCTTAGGGCATGGATGTCATTGGTCCTATTGAACCTGTCGCGTCAAATGGAGTGGCAATTAACTACTTCAGAAAGTGGGAGAAGCATCGTCCCACAAGTCGGTGACAAAGAAGGTGGTAGCTAACTTTGTCCGCAATAACATCATTTGCCGATTTGGAATTCCCGAGTCGATTTTAACAGATAACGGAGCCAATCTCAACAGTAATTTGATGCGTGAGGTATGTGAGAAGTTTAAGATCACTCACCGTAATTCCACTCCATATCGACCTCAGATGAATGGAGCAGTCGAAGCAGCAAGAACATCAAGAGAATACTACATAAGATGGTTGATAATTACAAGCACTGGCATGAGCATTTACCCTTTGCACTTTTGGGCTATCGCACTACAATCGGGACTTCTACTGGAACAACATCGTATATTTTGGTCTATGGAACAGAAGGTGTGTTACCAGCAGAGGTAGAAATATCATCTCTGAAAATTATCCAAAAAGACGAGTTCAGCGAAGCCAAGTGGATACAAAATTGGTACGAGCAATTGATGTTGATTGATGAAAAGCGGATGAACGCAGTTTATCACGGGCAACTTTATCAGAACAGAATGGCCAAATCTTTCAACAAGAAAGTAAAACCAATGATTTTCAAACCGAAGCAATTGGTGTTAAAACGTATATTCCCGCACCAAAATGAAGCTAAAGAAAAATTCGCACATAACTGTCAAGGGTCTTACATGGTTCACCGGGTGCTAACTGGAGGGGCACTAATCCTAGCTGAAATGGACGGCGAAGTATGGCCAAAAGATATCAACGCAGATGCAGTGAAAAGATACTACATTTAGGAATTTTTCTATGTAATGCATTTTTCTATGTTGTAAAAGTTGCGCTCCCTCTACGGGATACGCAAAGAACCCATGTCAGGTTCCGTCTCTTTAAAGTATAAATTTCCCCAAAAATCTCATTTACTTGTAACATGAACTACGTTATGACCTGATTCAATTGGCGATATACGTAGGCAGCCCACATTGGCTTCGGTCCCATCTTTAGAAAACCTTACAATCCCCTTTTGCTTGTAACGAACTACGTTATGACCTGATTCCCTTGTTGGGATACGTAGGCGTCCTATATTAGCTTTGGTCACACCATTAGAAATTTTTCTCCCTTATCTTGCGTATAGCAAAATACGGTCATCTGATAGCCTTGATAGGACAGATAAGCAACCCGTACAAGACTCGGTCTCATCCAGTTAAAAGTTCAGCATCCTCACGTACCAGAAATTGGGGCAAATTTTAAGGGTTCATTGTAAGGAGACTCCAATAGGCATGAAAAGGTGTCAGACAACTAAGTCTTCAGTCAGAAGAAGGATTTTGGATAAGACGTTTGCTTTATTTCACTGCATATCACCATTCGAGAGTTCGACAGAAATTCTTATTAATATGCATACTTTCTTATAAGCAAATTATTTTCAACAAATATTTTTCATTAACAGCTAGCCAAGACTTGAAACCAGACAGGGATTACAGGTCCGAACCAGTGGGACGTGCAAGTATCAAGAGCTAAAGCTACAAAGTCAACGCGAATCAACCACCCCTCCCCCAAACTCACAAATTTCTTTGAATGCAGGTTCTTCAGAATGAATGAGGCAGGGAAGCCGCCACATTATATTTAATTCGCAACGGACTTCAGCATCACAGTTCACTACAAGGATCATGCTCTTGTTTTGTGTCTGCACTAAAGACATCATCTTGACCTACAAGGTCCCAACCGCATTATGTCTGAGCAAAGAATGGTATTTTGACTCACAGCATCACATTCTCACCCTCATCTTACACGGTCTATGTCCACGCATTAACTTTCCTCCATATTGAGTTTGCAAGAACTTCAACATAGCGTTTTCGACCTTAGGGTCAAGCCATTTCGCATTACGTCTGGGCAAGGATGACATTTTGCATTACGTCCGGGCAAGGACGTCATTTTACATTTCTTCTAGGCAAGGACGTCATCGCATTACGTCTGTGCAAGGACGTTATTTTGCATCACATTTGTATAAGGCCGGCATCGCATTACGTTTGGACAATGACGTTATTTTGCATCACGTCTGTACAAGGACATCATCGTATTATGTATGTGCAAGGATGACATTTTGCATCACATCTGTATAAGGACGTCATCGCATTACGTCTGTGTAAGGATGACATCTTACATTACGTCTGTGCAAGCAAGTCATTTTGCATCACGTCAGTACAAGAACGTCATCGCATTACGTTTGTACAAGGACGTTATCGCATTATGTCTGTACAAGGATGACATTTTGCATCATGTCTGTACAAGGACGTCATCGCATTTCGTCTGTGCAAGGACGACGTTTTGCATTACGTCTGGACAAGGACGTCATCACGTCTGTGCAAGGACGTCGCATCGCATGTTGTCTGTGCAAAGACGTCGCATCGCATGTCATATGTGCAAGGACGTCATCTTACATCACGTCCGTGCAAGGACGACATTTCGCATTACGTCTGTGCAAGTACGTCATGCATCACGTCTGTACAAGGACGACGCATCGCATTACATCTGTGCAAAGACGTCATTTCAATTCACAAGGTCATATCCTCATATACCCATTTTATGCAACAGTTATGCACTAACTTTTATCTTAGCTCTAGTCTGTAGGAGTTGAATCGACAGGAGTTTCAGCACAATGTGGAACTATCTCTTACAGCGAACCGAGGTAATTTGTTGGAGAGATGGACTTCCCAACAAAGGTCAGCGGCCTACTTCGAACGTCGTTCTGCTCTTTCCCAATTTTTTGCCACATCTGCAACCAGTGTCATCATAATTCGATACTGGGGCAATATTTCTTGAATCTGCACCAACTTTTACATTTTTTTCTCCTTGGAATTCCATCTCCACCCATGCATCCCTAATCTTTATTCAAGCCCCGATGATCAAGATAAAATTGGCTAATCAGTCAACGTCTTTGGCCAAAAACTCTTTCATCGCCTCCGGCCAAAGAGGGGTATCTGTTGACACCCAATTTTGTCCCCTCTTCCGATTATTTGTTCGCGATTTAAAATATTTCGACACCTTATTTTGGCCATCCTTTTATCTTTAGTTAATTTTACTATGCTTCTCAGTCTTGAAAATCCTCCAAAGTATTTTTGAATATTTTACCAATTACCAAATAATTTTTAAAATACTAGGTATTATGTTCTTATAATTAAAGTAATCAAAAAATAATTTTAATATTCTGACGTCGGTATCGATGATCAATTGTCTCTTATAATATTTCACCAATTACTAAATTAATCATTCTTTTATGAATATTCTATTTTTCTCAAACTAAACACATATATTGAATCACTTGTATCGTAATTTATATATGTATGCACTTTTGGGAATTAATTAGGACAACGAAGCATATTTTAATTAATTAAAGTAGAAAAAGGAATTAAGGGAATTAGATTAGTTACCAATTAATTCTATAATTGGTCCAATTAATTCCACCAACAAAACCGACCCAAGCCCAAATCGGCTACCCATTCCGCAGCCCAATCCCCAATACCCGACCCGACCCATGACACTAATAACTCTACACCCTAAATCCCATCGTCCAAATCCAACCTAATCCCCTCCCTCCCCTCCCAAATCATCCAAAGAACCAGAACCAAATCCTCTATCACCTCACCGTCGATACACCTATTGAACCGCCGGATAAACACCAACACCACTACCACCATCGCCCTCTCGCATCACCCATCCCTTTCTCCCCTTTTCTAAGTCGAGTCAGAGTTGAAAGCTCCTCTGAAATCATCTCGAATAGAAAAGAGAGGGCAACGATAATATCCCTTGGTATCAAGCTCGTTTTGCCTTTAAATCAATAGGTAATGGTGGCATCTCTGTCCCAACATCCCCATTCTTTCCAATCACCTCTGAAAAGGCAGAAAATTCAGACTTTTTCACCATTTTCCCCCCTCTTTTGGTTGGAGTTTGAATTTCGAATTTTAGCTGTTGAAACCCCTCAATCCTGGCTATAAATACAACCATTTGGATTGTGTTTGAAGGGATTCTTTTCGGACACAAAAAGGTTTGGTTTTCAAAGCTGTTAACTAAGAAAAATCGATCTTTTCTCGCGTGTACTTAATGTTTTTCAGAGGCTTCTGGTTAAAAAAATCCCCCATTGGTTAAACAAGTTTTGATTCCAGAAGAACTGAATAATCCCCTCTTTTCACTTTCGGTTTTGGTTCAACGAAGCCTCCAAACACTTAATCTTTTTGTTCTTTTTTCAATCGCATAAACAACAACTTCTCCGAGCGGGGTCGACTATTCAGAACGACGCCTCAGTTCGCTGCCCGGAGAAGGTCAGTAAACACAAACCCTTTTGATTTTCTATGTGATTAGCTTAGTATAATTTACATTATGTGTTTGCGTGTTGATTAAGCATGTTTAATTATTGTTTGAGCCTGCTAGTTAATTATTATGTATGTTTTAGTTAAATTAGACATTGTCTGGGATCATTAGGTTATCTATTAAGCATATTAAGCATGTTTGGTTATAATGGTTACTGCTTGTGTTCATTAACCAATTATTAGTGTGTTAATTACAGTTTGTTTTTAACCATTTCTTGATTGTTTGGTTCATATGATGTTGGTTTGAGAAGCATGTTTAACCTCTTAAAGACTTTGTTTAGCCAATACATGTCCTTGTGTCCTTGTTATGCCATTCAACACCAATTTTAAGTTAAGAACATGTTGTTAAGAGAAATCAATGCTTGTATAATGTGTATGTTGGCCTCTGGACATCTTACTTGGCTTGAATATGTTTTAAATGCTCATAATATGTCACCTAGTCTCTGTTAGGTTAAATAATAATCTAAAATGGTTGATGCTTGGTTTAGGTTAGTCTGTTTAAGACAAGGATAACCAAGACTGTGCCATATTGTTTACCTTATCACACTTGTCTACATATCCTTAAATGCTCTAGTTGTCCTCCCGTGCTCCTAACATAATTTCAGTAGATGCCTAGATTCCTTCATGTGTGTCCTGTTTGTCCATAGAATGATTACTTGTGTCTATTCCTAGCCATCTTAGTTCAAGATATTATATATCTACTTGCTCACATGTTTAGGTCATCATGCTAAATCTTGAATATTCAATCATGTTTAGTTGAAAATGAAGTACCAGAAATTTGCATGTTTGTCTGCTTGTCTTGTCTATTACTGTTTTTTTAGGATGCATTGAGATATTAGAAAGCTTGTGGTGCTATATGTATGTCATGTTTATGATATATTAAGTGTTGGTTTAGGATGCGTATGTGATAAACATAACGATATACATGTTGTTCATGAAGTATATTCGATACCTGATATATCTTCTTTGTATTTCATTCGAAACATTCAAATGCATCGTTCGGCCTAGCCCATTTCTATTAGCCTTTTCTATTCTCTTTCTTCATGATTGAGTATTGGACCTAACCAAACTGTTCAATTTCTCTTCTCTGCCTTGTGTACTGCTTTTAAGTTTGGGCCAGTTAATTTGTTTCGAATACAATTTCTTTTGTTGTGGGCTTGTATGTTTAGGAATCTTAGTATGTGTAAATAGGCCCATTATGTACCTTGGATTTGCCTTCGTCATTTTCCTGAATTATGTAGGATAGCCTTGTATTTGTTATCTTTCTGTCCGATATTTGGATCTGCTCACAGTCTACCTCCAGTTTGTATTTGGTTTAAATGTAATCGTGATGACATATTTCAAAGTATGCAAAGCATACATGTTTTGGTATACACCAGTTGTATATCGAAGTCATACACCTTTGTATACTCCCAGGTACATCATATATATATATTCCCTGGCTTTAAACGACCAAATTTGTATTAAGAAGAAGACTTCTGAAATGGGCCTGAATATGTATTTAGTTTGGGTTTATTACTGTATGTTCTTTGGAATCTGAGAATAGTTACTTGGGTCTCCCTTTTTATCGTCCGCATGTTGCATGTTCCGTCAAGCCCAGTTTTAAGTTAAAGTGTTTTTGGGCCAATATTTCTTGGGTTTTTTTGGTCTGCTTAAGTCATAAAAATAATGTTGATCCCGTGAACTATTTGAGTCGTTGGGCCTGAGGGCCCAACAACACATTATTTTTCATCGAGGCCCAACAACATATTATCTTTCATGAATTATTTATTTACATTTTCTTATGTATATATTCTCATGTTCCGTCTATTAATCCTTTTCTTTTCTCTCTTTTTACATGAAAATGCATCGGGAGCAACGAAGAATCTCGTTATGAGACTCATCCTGATCATTATCAAAACGAAGACCCGCATCCACATTCCTTGCATCCTCCGGCCTCAGAATTTCTAAACAAATAGGGCAGGATGATATCGTCATCCGCCCTAGTCGCTGCTTTATTTATTCTCTAATATCATCCTCTTTATATTTTTGTTGTAATTTAATTACTCAACTATGTGCGGTCCTTAGAATACTTAGAATAATTAGGTCTTGAATTGATAAACTAATAGGGTAGTTTAAAATTGGAAATTCGCCGCTAGCTTATTTATTTTAGGCTCGTCATGCATGCTTAAAACTTTCAAAACAATTTGGTCACCCCTTTACTCGCATTATTAATCATATAATAAGGTTGCGTTTTTCATCCGATTCGCTATTTAAAGTGACTTTCATATAAATCACTTTTGTGTTACGAATAATTTATTTTTCTCACTTTCAATTGCCAAAAAAGTAATTTTTAAACAACGCAATATAAGTGCATGCCTTTTATCCAAAAATTAATTTTACATATATTCTTTATAATGTCATGGACGGTTAAACTTCATACTTTTAAACATGTTTTTTTTCTTTAGCATAATAATTAACTTGAATTTGATCGGATAACCTCAAGTTAGCGGATTTTAAAGGATGTCCAACCCCTTCTCTTTAGGATAATATAGAACTCTTACTTAGAATATCATAGTTTAGCAGACCCTTAATCGGAGTTTCATTTGCAGCATTTTTACAAACATTAATGTTCTTAGAAATGTATTATGTGTATCAACATTCAAGTTTAATCTCATGTCTGTTTCAAAAGTAACCCGATAATTAAATTGTAGTGTTACTTTCTTTTCAAAATATTGTGTTTTTCATGATCTCTCATCTGGGAATGTGAGGGGGATTTGTAATGAAGAAGAATGACTATACATACTGTGTTTGGATGTACAAAATAAGAAAAGAGAATTGACTAGGTGTCTATCAGCAATTCAACATGTGGATGTAGTTATTTGGAACCAGAGGTTATGTCATATACCTATGAATGTCTTAAAGAAAACTCCATGTTTCAAGAATGATGCTGCCTTTACTTTAAATAAATGTAAAGTATGTTCTTTGGCTAGACAAACTAGAATTCCATTTTCTGTCAGTATTAGTAGAAAAACAAGACCATTTCAATTGTTACATATGGATATATGATGACCTTACAAAGTAGAAACATATAATGGAATGAGATACTTTTTGACAATTATGGATGATTATTCTAGATGGACTTGAATTTTTTTGATGAGATTAAAATCTGAATGTAGTTACACTACTTAGAAATTTCTTTGTTGAAATTCATACTCGGTTTGATGTGAAGATACAAAGAGTAAGATCTGATAATGGCACAAATTTTTTTAATCATAGGTTCAAGGAATTACTTCTGCAACATGGTGTAGTACATGAGAGTTCATGCCCACACACACCACAACAAAATGGTGCAGTGAAAAGAAAGCATAGACACATATTGGAGATAGCTAGAGCTATAATGATTCAAGCAGAGTTGCCAGACAGGTTTTGGGGATTCTGTGTAGAAGGAGTTGTGTACATCATTAATAGAATTCCTTCTACTGTTATAGGTAATAAATCACCTTATGAGATGATGTATAATAAGACACCATCACTTTCTCATCTAAGAGTGATAGGTTGTTTGTGTTTTGCAACTATCCTGACTAAATAAGATAAGTTTAGTCCTAGAGCTGTAAGAGCTATTTTTCTTGGTTACGATTCTTCACAGAAGGGATACAAACTCTATGATATGGAAAATAGAACATTCTTCATGAGCAGGGATATAGTATTCATGGAGATAGTTTTTCCTCTTAAAGGGGGAGCAAATGACAATCTTAGTCATATTAGATCAATGAGCATTTTTATTTTGATGATTTAGTGCATCAACAGAATGTCAGGACTTCAAAAATACATACCATCATACCAACATGTGATGAACATAGTAGCCCACATCTAGAGACTCGGGATGTATACATACCTGCTGAAACTTAACATGAGATCAATACAAATCCCAAACATGATCATTTAGCAATAGGTTCATCAGAGTCTAATGCTAGAAGGTCTATAAGAACCAGTAGACCTCCTATTTGGAATAAGGACTATATCACAAAGCATTTTTCCTCTAGTTGTTTGTATTCCATATCTGCTGGTGTAGATTACACAGGACTGTCACCCAAATATCAAAGCTTTGTGACTCAGTTTTCCCTTGATACTGAGCCATGTAGCTACTCAACAACTAAAAATGATAAAAGATAGGTTTAGGCAATGAAGGATGAGATCAAAGCTTTGGAAGATAATGGAATATGTGAGTTGGTGTCACTCCCAGAAGGAAAGAAGGCTGTAGGATGCATGTGGGTGTACAAAATCAAATACAAAGCAACAGGAGAAGTGGAGAGATTTAAAGCCAGACTTGTAGCAAATGGATACAATCAGAATGAAGGTCTTGATTACTAGGAGACCTTTTTACCAGTAGTCAAAATGTCTACTGTGAGGTCAATGATGTCAATTGCAGCAACCAAACAGCGGACAATTCATCAAATGGATGTCTATAATGCTTTTCTGCAGGGAGATCTTTATGAAGAAGTATACATGACAATTTCAGAGGGTCTTGATGTTAAAGATGGACAGAAACAAGTTTGCGGATTATTGAAATCCTTGTATGGTTTGAAGAAGGCATCAAGACAATGGAACACTAAACTTACTACAACCCTGGTTTCATATGGTTTTCAACAAAGTCATAGGGATTATTCCTTGTTCACTAAACTGGAAGGTGACAGCATAGTGGTGATATTGGTATATGTGGATGATTTACTGCTTACTAGAAATGATCCAGTCCTTATTCAATCCACCAAGGAGGCATTGCAGTCAGCTTTTAAGATTAAGGATTTGGGAGAACTTAGATACTTTCTTGGAATAGAGTTTGCAAGAAGTACTCAAGGTATACTTATGCATCAAAGGAAGTATACTTTGGAGCTCATATCAGACATGGGACTTGCAGGTGCTAAACCTGCATTCTCACCTATGGATATGAATCAAAAGATTACTACTATTGAGTTTGATCAACATGTTAGGTCTACATCATCTTCATCATCAAAATCAGATTTAAAACCATATTTGCTCTTGTCAGATCCTAGTGTTTATAGGAGGTTGATTGGGAGATTGTTGTACTTAACAACCACTAGACCAGACATTGCCTTTAATGTGCAATGTTTAAGTCAGTTTATGTATGCCCCTAAGACATCACATATGGAAGTTGGACTTAGGCTTGTGAGATACATTAAACAAGCACCAGGATTTGGAATTTTTATGTCCAGTTCTAATGTTCCTCGGCTCAAGGTATTCTATGATGCAGACTGGGGATATTGTGTTAATAGCAGAAGGTCAGTTACTGGGTACTTGGTACTGTTTGGTTTTTCACCAATATCCTGGAAGTCTAAGAAGCAGGAGATAGTATCTAGAAGCTCAGTAGAGGCTGAATATAGGGAAATGGCTACTTCAGTAGCAGTAATGATATGGCTCACTAGTTTATATCAAGAACTCGGAGTTAAGGTTCAGGTACCAGTTTCAATATACTGACAGCAAGTCTGCAATGCAAATTGCTGCCAATCCTGTTTTTCATGAGCATACAAAGCACATTGATATAGACTGTCATTTCATAAGAGAACAGATACAGAAACGTCTGATCTGCACTTCATTTTTGCCTTCTGCTGATCAGCCAGCAGATTTACTGACTAAAGCTCTTGGTCGACCATAACATGTTCATTTAGTGTCCAATCTAGACATGAAGAACATCTTCATATCTCCTAGCTTGAGGGGGGTGTGAAATAGTTAGGAAATTGTACAATAGTTCCATGAGGTGCAATACATGGAATATCTACTATTTAGATAGTTAGTTGAAAAGTAGTTACAAGTTGTTAAGTGTAATTAATAGTTGGTTAGAACATTCTAGATATGTAGATATGTGTGTGTATAAATAATTGTGTATACTCTTCATTGCAATAATAAGAAGTTTCTCTTCTCAAACTCACAATTCAAAGCTTCTGCTCCCTTCTCGAACTTCTGCTTCTTCATCGAGCTTAACATTGATCATCCATGGCAGTTTCTGCCATTTGATCATTGTTCATGTTCTTCAATGGAACAGTAATTCCACAGGAATCATCTTGCACCATATGTACTGAGATTGTACGGGAGACGTGATTCAAATCCGAGATCGTCAAAATAAAAAAGGGGATATGAAGAAATTGATAGAAGCCACGGACTTAGTCTTAATAAAGAGGCGAATTTGGACTAATTAGTCTAGTAAAGTCCGAATATCATATGGTTATATATAAAAAATACTAGTACCTATCTGTCGATCTTTTTGTTGCTGTGCTCTATCGTTTTCCTCCAAAATGTGTCATATTTTCTTCTGGCAAAACGTTGGGGACGAAAGTTATAACCTATGACTTTAGCTTATATAAGTTTGAAATTGGTTATTAAATATATTATCATATCATTTCATGATTTAACGTACAGGCTGTATACTAGATAAAACTACTAGGAGTAATTAATTAAGAAGATTTTGACAGCTAAATATATTTTAAATATTTTAAATAGGCATGATTTCAATTAGAGGTACCAACGAGGAAGTTCTGTAAATGATCAAAGCAAAAGTCATCTCTTTTCCGAGGGAAATGTCACTCCCTAATATTCCGTTCGATCCATTGTACTTGTTATATTTTTATTTTATTAACTAAAAGAGTAATTTATTTATTTTTTAAAATTATCTCAATCCCATTAATCTTTTTATTTTTTCATCATATTAAAATCCTTACATATTTATTAAGGTAAAAGTGGAAATTAATAAATAATTACTCATATTTTAATTTTCTAAAATGACAATTTAACGAATCAACTAATTTTAATAACTACGACAACTAAAATGGATCGGAGGGAATATTAATAGGGAGCGGCTCCACTCCATTAGAACTTGCTTCAACAATTGTCAATACAGATTTAGAATATTGACATATGTCTATATGAATTTTAAAAGGATGAGATTTATAAAAATAATTAAACGATTGTTAAAACTAAACAAAAGAGAATTTTGTTTTTTTTTAAAAAATAACAATTAAATGATTTTTGCTTTCCTGGGAAAAGAGGACATAGTGCTAACATGAATATGTCTGCATAGATTTTAACTTCTTTTTTTCCCTTCATCTCATGACTCAAATTACTAAGTCGTGTGAGCATCTATCATTTTCCATCTCGGTAGGTGAATCCGTCCCTTAAAGATTCATCAACAACATACATAAATAA